>JAVGWX010000004.1:27220567-27820567 GCA_036924085.1 Ariolimax columbianus | reverse complement strand
TACAGTACTTTTGTATATGCCTTTCCCTAAATTTTGGAGTTCATATCTTCTATTACTACCAGAACATCAGTAGATTTGATTGAGTTGAAGGTCTGTTATAAGTTTTCATAATATTCTATTTCTTCATCAATGTGTTCTTGAGTTGGTACTTATTTTTATAAAATGTCAATGTCAAAGGATTTACCTCTCAATTTATTCAGCATTAATCTTCTTCTTCTTCTTCTTCTTCTTTATACGCTGTCAGACGTCAACTTGAATTTGTTCGAAGAAAGCAGCCCTTATCATCAGGCTGTCGACACTGCCATAGAGCTTGTCTAGTGTTGGCACTGGTGATGGCCACGTGGTCTTTCTCTGGTCCTTGTACGTTGGGCAATTTTGCAGCAGATGTTCAGCGGTCATTTTTCCTGTGCCACACGAGCATTAGTCAGTACCACCTATCTTCAATTTATTGAATAGATAGTCTGTTGTGGCCTGTACTGAGTCTGAAGACCACGACCTGCTCTCTTCTGTTCAACTGGTAATAGGCATAATTTTTTGTGTAGCCAGTATGTTCTGTTTCCCATTTGGCCATGCATCTGGCCCTAATAAGCCTTTTGGACTCTTCGTAGGTCACACTAGAATCTGGTTGTGGTAGTCTTGCACCTTCTTTTGCCAGTCTTTCTGCCTCCTCGTTGCCTTGGATGTTACAGTGGGATGGAACCCACTGTACCACTACTCTTTTTGGTGCAAACTGCTGGCATAGTTGACAGAGTACTGCTCTTAAATCATTAAGTTCGGTATTGTTCTGGCTTTTTAGTGCTGTGACAACAGTCAGGGCATCTGTGAACAGGACTATCTGGCTTTCTTTGCTTTCGCGTGTGAGCATTGCTTCTACTGCAGCCTTCAGTGCCTCTGCCTCCGCTCTGAAATTGCTTGAGTACTTTCCAGTTGCCACTGACAGTATTATTTTTCTACCATTTGGTAGGCTCAGGAATACCCCTGCCCCTCCGTTCTGTGTTGTGTTTGTTACAGAACCGTCGGTGTATGCATGGGCCCAGTCCATGCTTTGGTAGTTTTCCGCTATGTACTTCAGGGTTATGTTTCTTCTTTCTTTTTCAGTCTGGCTGTTCTTATTTCCAATACCTGGTATATTTACTACCACCTCCGGAATGATATGCTGCTTCCAGGTAGGTTTGCGTACAGTAGGGATGGGCTTTAGTGTTGTTACGGTGTTCATAGTGTCTTCGCTCATTTTTTGCTTTGGCTATTTCTGCAAAGTTTCTTTGCTTTAGTTTCCTATTTCCAAATCTATTTAGTCTCTGGTGCATTGGATGGTCTATCAGTCTTCTGAGTTTCTCTGCTTGCTGCTGGGCTCTGCAGTCTCTTCCTTCGGTCATGGATTGCAGATTTGTAATCTTTTCAAGTTCTACAATTGGCATTGACTTCATGGCTCCTGTTATTACTCTAATGGCTTGGTTTTGAAGTTTGCTCATTTTATCAAAGTTTGCCTTTGCTGCTGTTGTCTGTGCCGCAATGCCATACTCGAGAACTGGTCTCACTCTTCCAGTGTACAGTTTCTTTAGTATACTTTCGTCTGCTCCCCAGCTTGTGCCAGCAAGTTTCCTCATGATTGCCATTCTTTGTCTGGCTCTCATTCGGTTTTTATCGATCTAACTTTTCCATGTCATGCGCCGATCAAATGTGACTCCCAAGTAGTTTGGGTTGTCGTTAGGCCACAGATATTTGCCGTTAAGACTTATTTTGGTGTTTTGGAGTTTATTTGAAAGCGAGAATATCGTACATATTGTTGTTTCCTCGTGTATTTTGACCAGCCATGAGTTCGCCCACTCCTCCAACGATGTTAGGGCCTGTTGCATTCAATTGTTTGCTACGGTGAGATTTTTTTCAGAGGTCCACATAGCCAGATCGTCTGCAAACATGGAGCTGTGGACTCTTCTTGGTATATTCTCTGTGATGTTGTTTATATACACCAGGAAAAGTGTGGGTGACAGTACTCCCGCTTGGGGTACTCCTTGCTTCAGTGTCACCTTTTTGCTCATCTGCTCTTGTACTTGAACTCTGGCTGTTCCATCAGCATTAATCAATCATTGTGTGTCCAGTATCCATATACATATTTTTTGCAGATTCTTGTTAACCGTTTACAGTCCAAATTATCAATTGCATTAAACTAGAGTAGCAACACTTGTGGTATGATTTATCTGAAGCTACGTGTTGCAAATCAATTATTTCTTATTATTTAGTTATATTTGAGCTGTATCTTTAAATTTTATTTTTAATGACTTTTTTTCTGTTAACCATGGAACACATAATTACTGTTCCTGTTTTGAACATTAAAACTAACATCTTGTAAATATAGGTTGGACTGTAAATGGTTAACAAAAATTCCTATGTCTCATTCATGTATCTCTCCTCCTGAATAAATGTATGATGGCCTTTCCTTGTGTATTTGGCATCTGTAAGTCACGCCCGCACCACACCTAATATATCGAGCCTACATAAAAGTTAATTTGATATAAAGCTAAACAACAAAATAGCATGAACACTATTCAAACAGATCCAAGAGAACGCAGCCTGAGGCAGCGAAATGTCTTTCAATTTCCACAACATAAACCTGACATATACCAGACATCATTTGATTTTTCTATATACATCTAAAAGAATTGACAAACATAGGGAACAATGTTACTACTGATGTGACAGGCCAGCATCCTAATTTTGCTTAATAACATACTTCTCCTTCTCTCCTGGTGTGTAGAGAGAATGGCAGATTATTCTATCTACTGTCTTTCTCTTAACCTGGATCTATTCTAGTCTTTGGTATCTAATAGGCTGTCATTCTGTCACTTTACTTAACTTAACTTAACCTAACCTAACTTATTCTAACTTAACCTAACTTGACTTGGGATTTAACTTAACTTAACTTACCTAACTCAGCTTTACTTAACGTCTTTTATGCTGGTTTGGACGACTCTGCAGAGTCTGCATACAACAAGATTCTTGGAGGGTGGTTAACCAATGTGCCAGTCCATGTTAATAGACTCAAACACTAGAGTGAAGTAGACCCACAGCTTGTTAGGCATCATCTATGCTACTCTTAACAAATCACTTAATGAACGCCAATGGTGAAATTGTTCCAAGAAAGTCTGCAAGGGTATGAGTTTTGAAATCATGGTATTTTGTGTGATTGCCGACCTTGTACCTTCTTCTTGCTTTAGGAGATTTGAAATGAACTTTCTTGAGCTATGGCCATTGTCTATGAGTCACTGCTGTATGCCAAAATCAGTATGTAGTGGAGTGATATACAAACATTTTTTTCCTTCTATTTTTATATATGAATATTTACATATTAATAATGTTATGTTGTCCAATGCTATTTCTACTGAATTTTTACTTTTGATGAAGATAATGTTATGGACTGTTCTAAATAACAGACAAAAGACATGTTTTAATTCAGATCTAATCATTTTACCAGCTTGAAGATACTAGCAGAGGAAAGATATATTTGCAGACACGTCCTACAAATGCTATAGACTTTGTATATATGTGAGACCATATGTCTGTTTTAGTTCATACCCACTAATGCAAATGTGTGTTTACATGATGCTGCTATAGAGCTAGATTTTATTTAATAAAGATGTGTGTCCCTAAACTATAACATAAGTGACATAGATACATTTATATTTGTATTAAAATACGTAATCATTGTAGTAATGTTATGTTGAATTGATTGTATTGTAAGTCTAGTTATGCAGTCTCTTTTTTAATAATAATTCTCTGAGAGACACACTATAACAAAAAAGTAAATCATTCCTCACAAGAAAGAGCTATAGTCAGGCTGACTACCACACCATCTAGATGGTAAATATGTCAGCAAATAACACGAGACATAGTCTGTTGCCCATAAGGAGGTGTAAACCTTAACAACAGATGACAGACATATTTAAGTTCATACCTAGATAGATAGTTACAGGATTGAAAGATACAAACAAATGACAGACCTTATATTTGAGTCTGCTTAAGAGTATTGTTAGGAACTGCTCAAGTTTGTAATACACCACATATCTATTTTATTTGCTGGTACTTTGTAAGCATATTAGAAGCTATTATCACTTACCTCAAATATTCTGTCAGGGGAGTTCACTTTGTTCTTCATCTTCCTGACGGTCTTTTCCTTGTCAGATAATCCATCTGATATACAGGTATACTTGGACAGCTCTGCGTCCAGATTCTCTGTGCTGCCAGTTGACAAATGTCCTATGTCTCCTTCACCGCTTCCATCTTTGTTTCCAGACCTGTCACTAGTTGTGTCCTCCTCAGAAAAAACACCCTCAGAGCTTTGCGCTGAAAGTGACTGTCGACAAGGAGGTTGTTGTAATGATTCTTCATCATCACTTAGCTCCCCCTCTTCTTCCTCTGACCATGAATCCTCAGATTGCTGAAAGAAAGATGTGAAATGTTTGGCAACTTTGTAACCATTAAACAAGCGTTATGCAACCAATGTTTAGTCATGGACCCTCTTGCCCTCCTTCCCTCACTTTTAAGTTTAATTTAACTCTGCGGCCTTCACCCTTCAAAGATACTTATACTAAGGAATATAGTAAAGCATTTAGGGGGTGGACATGTTTGCTGTTGTTCGATACAAAGCATGGATTCCCAACTTGTGTGTTACAAGAAGTTTGGCAACAATTGTGATTTATATTTAAAGTTCTTCCTTTCAGAAAATATAGTTTAAATAACATAAGTGAGTGTTTTTTCTCAGAATGTAGAATCTGTTAAATCATTTTAGTATGACAGTAAGAAAATAACATAACAAATTTTAAAGTGGCAATATCTTCTTCTTCTGCTGCGTTCAGGAAAGTGACAATATAAATTAGACACGACTATCAAATGTTAATAAGAGCCACAATGAAAGGTAAAAGTTGACAAATTTAGTGTTTATAATGGGATTAAAATGTCACAAGTAAGTTCGAAAAGTGTGTCAAAGATCAGGAAAATGAAGTAATCCTGTATTAGACTGATTTGATATTCATGAACCATCTACAATAGCATTAATGTGCTTCATAAACTGTTTGTTCTTTAAGTATTCCAATATTCCAACTGGTTCTTCTGAGTCAATATATTCTATCATTGTTTTTGCACTCAACCCTTTTTTATGTCTGACGTTTACCAAATTGTGGATAATTAGTGTTATAACATGCATTTCACCAACACTGTGCATATGTACAAACTAAGTACGAAAAGAAAATACCATCTCCCAAAAACTGTTCACAACCTCTATTGAAGTTTTTAGGTCTTTAACCTGACAGGATCAAGGTGTCAACATAGATGGCGCGATGCTCCTACACCTACATTTTGCGGACAACAATGTGATCTTCAACCACAACTTTGCTGAAGCAGAACAAAGATTAAATGAACTGAATTAAAAACAGGCAAGGTAGTGGGCCTGAACATCCTAAATATCTCCCTATGAGATTATATCCAAAATATCTACATCTGCGACCAGAGTTCTGGGTTGTCATCAACTTTATGTAAATGGGAAAGTACAATGGGCCAGCCATGTGATCTGCATAACTGACGAGAGATGGATGAGGAGGGTGTCTTTCTGCTGGCCATACAGCTACAACTGTCCGGGTGGCCACCCATGGACGAGATAGAGAGATGACTTGCACCATGCCTTAGAACTGTCATGGTACTCTAAGGCATAGGGCAGGCACAGATTCAAGCAGCTTTTGGCTACCTGGCATCAAGCAATTTTGCCTGATTGAGTACCGCGATTCAAGTATTCAGTTAAGTGAGACAGCCTCCAGTATAATTTATGATTACTTAGACAAATTCCCGATGAGATATGTGTGACTGATAAAAATATATGAATAATATTAAGAAATGTTTTAAGCAAAAACTAAATGAGAGTATCTTATATAAAATTATATAAAATAACATTCAGCTATACGCTGCATAACATCTGTTCGGACAACGTTCCACTGCATATATATCCATTGTGGACAAACCAGAAATAGCAAAATCAACAGATTTATGTCATCATTCTCATGTCTCTGGTAAACAGTTTAATGTGTGATGTCAGGCGTATAACCTATAACACTGTACCTATGTCTTAATACTCATAATAAACACCTATATTACTGCCCTATCTATGCACTGTATTGTACTTTCTATTGTTACAAGTGTATTTTAATGTGATCATTTCCTACTTATCAATTTAAAAAACTGTTGTATGACAGTGTATGCTTCAAATCCTAGGGAGCATCAGCAAACCTTGTGAATAGAGCCTCTCATTAATGTTGTAGTGTTATCTTTGAGTAGTTTAAAAAAAAAATATAATACATATATACGGAACCAACATATGCAAGGTCTCCACAATTCTGACACAAGACGATTGTTCCTGGTGAAGGATGCGGTAATCCATGCAGACAAAGCAAAATATAGATGGGCAGGTCACATGTTGTGATGAAACGATGGTTGATGGAGCACAGCGACAGTAGTATGGGACCCCTGAGGTAAAAAGAGACCGCGGGGAAGACCTCCAATGCGTTGGTCAGACTTCCCTGCTGTACGCTGCAACATCCGTGATGCCTCTAGAAAAGCATTTATCACGCACTGGACTTCCATGACACCAGACAGGAGATACTGGAGATGAAGTTGGGACCCGCAGCTACATTGAGGAACGGGTCATCAAGATCAAGAAGATGTGTGTATGTATGTTTATATATATATTTATATACAGAGAACTACAACAGCGAGCCCACTACATTTTTAAAGTAAAAAATGGCATAAAACAGGAATGCATACATACTCCAACCCTTTTCAAGTTGGCATTTTCAGTAAGTTATGCAAATGGAAATTGGCATGCCAATTAAATTCTGCATGTATAGCATTCTGTTTAATCCCCAGAGACAGAATGCCAAAACCAAGTTCTTGCATGATACAATATGTGAACTCTTATAGGGAATGACTGCTCTGAAAAGTAGTTCAGAATAGAAGATGCAGGAAGGCATGAGCCTGTTTTCAGCTGTTTGAAATGACTTTGGCTTGACAATTAGCGCAAAGAAAAATGATGTCCTGTGCTAGCCAGTCTTAGGTAAAACTGAAATATTAGCTGCCCATCGCAAGCAAAGAGTGTACAGTCTGAGGCAAGTGCGACAGATTTTACAGCATGAGGGGCACATGTAGACAGTGTATGTAACTGGGCCATCTTTCATTGTCCTTTCATGCTTTATGCTTTTTCTGTGCAGCAGCAATGGATCTCTCCTCACTAATATGAGCATCATGTGTGATGACAGTATGCCAGATTGAGCGTCAAGCAGCTCCCATTAGGTGACATCGATAAGCAAACTATTCATAGATACTTTCAGAGTCTTTGTATCATTTCTTCTGTTCCTCTCCTGCCAAGTGCTTGCCTGTCCTTGCTACCACCATACAACAGCTGCTTAGGGAGGCACTCATTGGGCATGTGAACAACGTGCTAATCCATCTGATCTGGGCTCTCAGCAGCAGCAGCGTGTGGATGCCCCCAATTGCGCTTCTTCCTGCTGAGGACTTCAGAGCTGGGCACTCTGTCCTGCTAGCCAATCCTGAGTAGCCTGTAGAGACAGCTCAAGTAGAAATGTTTGTGTTTCCTGACATGACTGCTACAGACTGTTCATGTTTTGCATGCATATAGAATGGTGGTTAGCATAAGAAAACTGATTCCCTGCTGGTCCCAAAACATTCACTCATTGTCTTTCAAAAGCAGCACTTGCCATGATAATATGATAATCCTGTTGGTGGACCTTAGAATCTATATTTGCTTTTTTGGAGAGTGTACTACTGAGGTAGGTAAAGCTGTCAACTGTCTGTAGATGCTGGTAGTGATGTTTGGTTCATGGTATGGCTTCCCAGGAGCAGGCAGAAACATTACTTGCATTTTCTTTGTGTTGATGGTAATACTACAGTAAGTGCATGCAGCTAGAAAGTCACATGGTGGTTTGATTGCTCTGTTCTGAACATATGTTAATGGCTCAGTCATCAGCAAAGTGGAGATCTAAGATGGTCGCTTCTTTCACCTTTGTGAGGGATCTTATGTGACTCAGATTGAAATGCTGTTCATCCGTCCAGCACTTGACTTAATGTTTATGTCAGTAGCACAGTTAGCATAGGAAAGTATGGCAGCAAATTCCATATTATAGACCATGTGTGATATTGTATATGAGATAAGGCTATCAATAATTTGTGCATTTTCCATAAAACTTTATTATTATTAATTATTTATACATTTTTTTCGCTAAAGGACACTCTTTACCTTTTTTTTCTGTTAAAAAAAGTGAAAGTACAAATTATATAACAATAACAAAATAACGTTAAAGCAGTTTTTAAAATTTAAAGTTATTTTATGATTTTTTAATAGAATTCAACCTTTCAGCACAGATCTATTGCTATTTCCACATTATAGGTCTGCTGAAATATGCAATGAATCTCTAGTGTTTTCTAATTGATTCATTGCTTTCTACATCTTTGCATGACAAATCTCCATTCTCTTCCATGATGATCAGTTACTGGTATAATTTTTGTCAGTGTCTTGATATATCTCTGGTGTGCCACTGACTTTTCTGTTTCCCTTGCAGAACCATTTCTCTTTCCATTTCTTTCACTTCCATAACCATCAAAGTTTTTGTTCAGTATATACAGATTTATCATACTTCTCTCATCTCATTTAGACAATCAGCCAAGGTTATTGTCTAGGGTATAATTGCCTCAAAGTATTTGTAGAATCATACTAAATATTAGAGTGTCTCGGAAGATGCTGAGCAGCAATAGTCAGCAACCCATAGCTGACTGCTAGCTTCAGGGCCAGCGAACCAGAGCTGCCAATACCCTTCTACTCCTCCACACTGTTATCCTGGAAAAGAGGCTGCAACAGAGCAGGCTCGCTAAGAAGATGGGATTGAAGAGGGAAGGCTAGCCCAGTATTTAAAAAATGCCTGCTTCTGAAGACGGATGTGTTGGACAGAAAATTGCAAATATCACAGTCAAGCTGTAAACTAGCAACACAAAGTATTCTGTTCTCTACATCCTGCTACATGCAAAGCCCTTTTCAGCGCTTGGTAGTGGGAGATTGAGAACGAACGCAAAAGAAGAGAGTATGATTAGTGAAGTGGTAGAGCACTCGCTTTTAAAGGCAAAGGCAGGGGTTTAACTCCCACAACCGTCATGCTCCAGTTGATTCAGCTGCAAATAGGTACCTGGCATATGACCAGGGAAGTAAAAAGCAAGGAACTGGCCACCCTACTTCATACAAGCTGGAGCTTAGTGTACTAAAGTCTCTAACAACTTCATTCCCAGATAGTAGTGAAACTAATATGGGACAAACCATTAGGGGCACCTACACAAATAAAAATAAAATATCTAGAATGCATCTTCTCGAAATAAAAAGTAGTAAAAGTGTTATTTTGCTATTTATTTAATTTATACTAGTGAGTAAGCATTGCTTGGAATACCAATTTAAAAAAAATTCCATGTTAATTGTTAATTTTTTTTTTAAATGTGTTTTTTATATTCATCTTCTTCTTCTTCTTCTTCTTCTTCTTCTTCTTCTTCGTCTTCTTCTTCTTCTTCTGTGTTCACTCTCAATCTCCCACTACCAAGCCCTGAACAGGGCTTTGCATGTAGCAGGATGTAGTCCAGACAACGGAATGCATTGTGTTGCTAGTTTACAGCTTTACTGCGATATTTGCACCGTTCGGTCCAACACATCCGTCTTCTGTCGATGTATATTCATAGTACTAATAATTTGTACACATTGTTTTGATAAGAACATCTAACAAATGTAGTTTGTCTCATATACATGTCTACTGGAAAAAGCTGACCACAAGTATACATAAGAAGAAGCTGACAAGCATACATAACAGTAAATAAAAAACATGAGTTTTAAAAACGCAAATGTAAAAAATTGTGAAAAAAGTCTAGAAATAAAAATATTACCAAAAAATTGGTCATTTACAAAATGTAATTGTGTTATTTAAAACTTGTTGAAATATTTTAATTGCATAAAAGTGACAGTACAAATTACATAACAAAAGGGGTAAATAAAAAGGGGAAGACCAGAATTTTTTCTCGTGGATTCATCTGGTAAAAATTCCCCTGATCTCTGGGTACCGGTAGTGGGAGTGGCATAGCAACTATTGTATAACTCTGAAACATGGATAACAAAACAACAAGCAAAATAGATATAGCCTTTCATAAATGGGTGCCTGCACAGAATAAAGGAATTGAAATGGTATGATAAGATCACTAATGTGGAACTGCTGAATCGAACCAGACGGATATCAATGGAACATGAGATAAGGAGAAGATGCTGGCATTGGATATAATACACATTTAGAAAGCAAGTAGATAGCATTACAAGGTGGTCTTTGTTTGCAATCCCCAAGCCAAGTGAAGTAGCGGCACACTAAAATACACGCAGAGCTGAGAAGAGAGATTGAGACAAACATAACAGAAACAGGGAAGACGTGGACATGGCTGGAACAGATGCAACAAAAGATTTTGATTAATTGAAGATCTATATAATAGAAATATCTTTAACTGTATGAATTAAAATATAATGATTTGAAGAGGGAAAGTTTAATGAACTAATAAAAGAAAAACAATGACTCACTTTGGTTTTCCTGAAACGTGTTGCAGAATTATGTGTGGACCCTTCAGCAGTCTCTTTCTTTGCTCCTTTGGGTGAGTTTTTTCTGTCAAATCCCATGCTTTCATTCATATCATAGCCTTTACCATTGGTGTAATTCCTACACTCTAGAGTATTAGAGCTTCGCCTCTTGCAGGGACTTCGGCTTTGCTTTCTAGTCACATCCTGGCTGCTATGAACTCTTTTAACCCCTGACCCCATGGGGGTTACCACTGATAACTGGTTGTTAGTGCTGGGGTGAGCAAAGTTCTCAGAAATACTAGTGTTGATGGTGTTTGAAGTTGTGCAGTAATCAACATTTCTGGTGCTCTGTTGTTGCTGCATAGCGGTAGTTAACTGGGAGGTGTCACAGTTGTCTGATGTACTGTTAGGACAGTTCAAATTTTCATTAGAGTCTTTTTCTCTGACTGTATTAGACTGAGTGATGGACTGCAGCTCAGCAGGTGATGCCACTGGGGAGCAAGAACATGACCCCAAGCCAGTGTCATTTCGGGATGAGATGTCACCCTCTGGTGATGATTTTTCAATCATGGTCTCTGTCTGAGGATGCCTGGGACTTGGGAGAGGAGAGATGTCACATGTGCTTTCAACATCAGCACTTATTTGAGATGATCTCTTACTACTGCAAGTTGCACCACTGCAATCTCCATTACACCCAAAGCACACATTATTGACATTGCCATCCATAAAGCACTCGGAACATCTCAAAACTGGTGAACACTGAGAAACTGAAGAGCTGTCATTACCAAAATAAAGATGTTGCGTTTTGTCACTGTCTTGTGTGGGACACAATTTTCTCTCGGTATTCTCTACTTCATCCTCACTACGCTGTTCCCTGATAGCTGTACCAGGACCAAGAAATCTGAATGCTCCTGGATATGGTGCATGATAACCATGCTCAATATGGTGCAGACCATTGCAATTTTGCTGGTCAACATTTTGTCCATCATTGAAAGTCTCACACGACGGAGACTTTACAGGTGAGATGATATCTTTTGTGGATCCACGGCTATTGTTTCTGCGATGACGAGATTTTCGTGCACGCATTTTAGTTGGTGATGGAAGTACTAGTTCTGAGCTTGTGGTCATGCTGCTGCCCTCTGTGTTTTTCATGGAGTCTGGTCTAGAAAGGAAATAAAAACATAATCTTTGAATGAAACTGATGAGAAGGTGCAAGACTACCACAAACAGATACTAGTATGACGTACGAAGAGTCAAAACGGCTTATCAAAGCCAGATACATAACCAAATGGGAAACCGAACATACTAGTTACACCAAAAACGATGCCTATTACCAGTTGAACCGAAGAGAGCAGGTCGTTGTCTTCAGACTTCGCACTGGCCACAATAGACTGAGGTACTACCTATTCAACAAATTGAAGATAGGTGGTACCGACGAATGCCCGTGCGGTACTGGTAAAATGACCGCTGAACATCTGCTGCAGAACTGCCCGACATACGAGGATCAGAGAGAGCAGATGTGGCCATCACCAGTGGAACTGCAAGACAAGCTCTATGGCAGTGGCGACAGCCTCTGGCTAAGGAGAAGGGATCAAAGAGGGAATGCAAACTCGGTACTCAAAAAATGCTTGCTGAAGTCGGATGTGTTGGACCGAAAGGTGCAAATCTTACAGTCAAGCAGTAAACTATG
This sequence comes from Ariolimax columbianus, assembly GCA_036924085.1. Lineage (NCBI taxonomy): Eukaryota > Metazoa > Mollusca > Gastropoda > Stylommatophora > Arionidae > Ariolimax > Ariolimax columbianus. The sequence continues at coordinate 27,808,229 of JAVGWX010000004.1, read as the reverse complement.
ACACAACGCATTCCGTTCTCTGGACTTTATTCTGCTACTTAAGCCCTTTCAGGGTTTGGTAGCGGGAGATTGAGAACAAACAAAGCCAAGCCAAGCCAAATGAACACACCTTGTACATAATATTTGTTGGCATGGATAAAATATAATGTAAGTATAAGTGCAAACAAATTAAGTACAGGAGAGAAGAAAATGAAGAAAAAAAAGGACGCGCAGTGGCTAGTTTACAGCCAAGCTAGGTTCAATTCAGAAAAATCTAGGTTCAAATCAGAAAAATCTAGGTTCAATTCAGAAAAATCTAGGTTCAATTCAGAAAAATCTAGGTTCAATTTAGAAAAATCTAGGTTCAATTCAGAAAAATCTACGTTCAATTCAGAAAAATCTAGGTTCAATTCAGAAAAATCTAGGTTCAATTCCAAAGTGGTGCAGGATATTTTTTTTTATTGCAAATGGCTCGTGGGGTTGACCCAGTCTAAAAAAATTGAGTACCAGAGCAAGTCTGGGAAGTAAAAGTGGCTGACATGATGCTGACAATATTCAGCCCTAGTTTGCCATTTGTCAAGAAAATATGGACCTTCAGCCATTCTAGAAACATAAAAATAGTACTAGTAATATCATCACAGATCGTGGCATAAGGGATGAAGTCTTAGACCCTTTATTATATTGTTTCAGCTTTCTGTGAGATGAAGACTCAGCCAGTTTCATAAGTCAGCTACCCATTTACAGCTGGATAGTTTGGAGCATCACGTGATCTGAAATTGAACCCATACCTTTTACCACAAGAGAGGAACACACTAACCACTAAAGCAACATACACAATGTACAAAAAGAGTACTGTCAATTTGTACAGAAAATATAATAGCAATTTATGTTCATGTTTTTAATATGTTCTTCTTCTTCTTTGACATTCGTCCTGAAAATTACGTTGTGACGTTACACAATAGTTTACAGCAGGACTGTAATATCTCCACCTTTTGGACTGACACATCTAATTTTAGCTGGCTTTTTTTGGTATCAGTTTTGCCTTCCGACAGTGATCCCTATTCTCTTAGCCAGATGACACTAGTGCAGCATGTTTCCAGGACCACCACTTTAAAGTGGGATTTAGCCTTAGGTAACTCTGGTTTGCTGATCCTGCAAGCAACCAGCTATGAGTTGCTGGCTGCTGTCAGCTCATTCACTGAACTGCCATTATATATTTAAAAGTTGTTTAAGGATCTGTTCATTCTTTCACTAGTTTTTGTTATGTGCACTACTTAAGTCTTATCTACATATTGCTAAGTTCCAATCATAGTGGCCACACTTCCTATTGCACATCACATTAAAAGGAAAACTGATAGAGCTACATACGTTGTGACCTCTGACCCTGATTTGTGTGTGCGCTTTTTGGTTAGTCTGTCTAATTTCTCCTGGGCTTTGATGATTGGTCGAACAATGCTCTTCCTTCGCTTGTTGTATAACATCAGTTGCTGCTCACGCCTGAACAGAACACAGATATAAAAGGAAAACCTGGATTGGTTTCAAAGAATTCTCATGTAAAAAACGTAAAATATAAGGTTTGAAATAATTTGACAAGATCACTAACTGTTAGAAACAAAGAAAAGTGAGCAGCCAGCAACGGAACAAAAAATCCACATTATACATGAACTCAAGAGACAGTACTCTAGGTGGACCCATGTGTACACAGATGGATCAGACATGAAGAGTGTAAAAAGGGGAGGCAGTGTAATCTACATCGTACACACCAACTGCAACATAGAAAAACCACTCCATACCAGCAGGAAATACCGGTACCATTTTCAAAGCTGAAGCAACAGCTGTACATGCAGTAACTCAGATTCTTATCAGTTAAAAGGCAACTATAAGAAAAACGGTCATTCTAATAGACTCCAGGAGCATACTCTAAGCAATCTCAAGCCTCAAATAAGTTAGACTCTTACATGAAATAAAGTACAACACCAGGTTACTGTTTCAAAACCAGATTGGTCCTACAGTGGATTCGGGCACATTGTCCGGCCCTTAGAAACGAGAAGACAGATGAGATCACAAAAGCCGGAAGTGGTGGCATGCAGATTTGCCATCCACAGAGCTGTAAAGAAGCTAAGAAAATCATAAAATGATCTATGAGGATGGAATGGAGAGAACAGCACAAAGAATAAAATGACAGCATAAAAGACAAACTTGGCAGAGATGGATAGACAAAGATCTTCAAGACTCAGTATGGGACATTGCAGACTCAAGCCCCACCTCCCTAGAATGGGTCTTAGAGACACTACACATGCGATTGCGGAGCACCCAAGCAAACACCAGAATATATCTTGCAGGAGTGCTCCACTTATGCAAACCTAAGAGAGACAGTCGGTCCAAGGGACTGACCATGCTCAAAAAGATGTGTGGGACTGGCAAAGACCTTTCTCATTCATGAACATCACCAGGCTGCAAGCATAACATCAGTTGATCGAATAAGAAAAACTAACTGCTGAAAAGAACCAGAAAGATAACATTGGAACATGAGGTGAGGATAAGATGCTGGTGCTGAATATGATAAACATTAAGGCAAAAAAGAGACATAAGTGAGACCAAAGAACATGAAGAAAAGAGCTTGAGACAAACAAAGGAATCAGGGAAGACATGGACATAGCTGAAGCAGTTTGCTCAGGACAGGAGGAATTGAAGTGTTTCTTTCAAAGATCTTTGCTCCACAGAGAGGCAAAAAAGTTTTGATGACTGGTATTTGTGTCTGCTAATATCAAGTAACCTTTGACACATACATTTTTGTTTCAAAAAGTCATGTTTATATTTTCATTTTCAGAAATGTAAGAACGACAGAGAAGATGTGACAGAAACAGAGAGTGTGAGAAAAATAGTATGAGAAAAGGTGAATAATGATGAGAAAAAGTGACAGAAACATAACATTTAATAAGCTGTGAGAGTCACAGTTAAAGAGCATTGTGAACACAGGTAGTGAAAGTGACAGTTAAAGAGCATTGTGGGCACAGGTAGTGAGAGTGACAGTTAAAGAGACTTGTGAACACAGGTAGTGAGAGTGACAGTTAAAGAGCATTGTGGGCACATGTAGTGAGAGTGACAGTTAAAGAGACTTGTGGGCACAGGTAGCGAGAGTGACAGTTAAAGAGACTTGTGAGCACAGGTAGTGAGAGTGACAGTTAAAGAGACTTGTGAACACAGGTACTGAGAGTGACAGTTAAAGAGCATTGTGGGCACAGGTAGTGAGAGTGACAGTTAAAGAGACCTGTGGGCACAGGTAGTAAGAGTGACAGTTAAAGAGACCTGTGGGCACAGGTAGTGAGAGTGACAGTTAAAGAAACTTGTGAACACAGGTAGTGAGAGTGACAGTTAAAGAGCATTGTGGGCACAGGTAGTGAGAGTGACAGTTAAAGAGACTTGTGGGAACAGGTAGTGAGAGTGACAGTTAAAGAGACCTGTGGGCACAGGTAGTGAGAGGGACAGTTAAAGAGACCTGTGGGCACAGGTAGTGAGAGTGACAGTTAAAGAGACTTGTGAACACAGGTAGTGAGAGTGACAGTTAAAGAGCATTGTGGGCACAGGTAGTGAGAGTGACAGTTAAAGAGCATTGTGGGCACAGGTAGTGAGAGTGACAGTTAAAGAGACTCGTGGACACAGGTAGTGAGAGTGACAGTTAAAGAGCATTGTGGGCACAGGTAGTGAGAGTGACAGTTAAAGAGACCTGTGGGCACAGGTAGTGAGAGTGACAGTTAAAGAGACCTGTGGGCACAGGTAGTGAGAGTGACAGTTAAAGAGACTTGTGGACACAGGTAGTGAGAGTGACAGTTAAAGAGACTCGTGGACACAGGTTGTGAGAGTGACAGTTAAAGAGACTCATGGACACAGGTAGTGAGAGTGACAGTTAAAGAGACCTGTGGACACAGGTAGTGAGAGTGACAGTTAAAGAGACCTGTGGGCACAGGTAGTGAAAGTGACAGTTAAAGAGACTCGTGGACACAGGTAGTGAGAGTGACAGTTAAAGAGACCTGTGGACACAGGTAGGGAGAGTGACAGTTAAAGAGACCTGTGGACACAGGTAGTGAGAGTGACAGTTAAAGAGACTCGTGGACACAGGTAGTGAGAGTGACAGTTAAAGAGACCTGTGGACACAGATAGTGAAAGTGACAGTTTAAGAGACTCGTGGACACAGGTAGTGAGAGTGACAGTTAAAGAGACTCGTGGATACAGATAGTGAGAGTGACAGTTAAAGAGACCTGTGGGCACAGGTAGTGAGAGTGACAGTTAAAGAGACTCGTGGACACAGGTAGTGAAAGTGACAGTTAAAGAGACTCGTGGACACAGGTAGTGAAAGTGACAGTTAAAGAGACTCGTGGACACAGGCAGTGAGAGTGACAGTTAAAGAGACTCGTGGACACAGGTAGTGAGAGTGACAGTTAAAGAGACTCGTGGACACAGGTAGTGAGAGTGACAGTTAAAGAGACTCGTGGACACAGGTAGTGAGAGTGACAGTTAAAGAGACTCGTGGACACAGGTAGTGAGAGTGACAGTTAAAGAGACCTGTGGACACAGGTAGGGAGAGTGACAGTTAAAGAGACCTGTGGACACAGGTAGTGAGAGTGACAGTTAAAGAGACTCGTGGACACAGGTAGTGAGAGTGACAGTTAAAGAGACCTGTGGACACAGATAGTGAAAGTGACAGTTAAAGAGACTCGTGGACACAGGTAGTGAGAGTGACAGTTAAAGAGACTCGTGGATACAGATAGTGAGAGTGACAGTTAAAGAGACCTGTGGGCACAGGTAGTGAGAGTGACAGTTAAAGAGACTCGTGGACACAGGTAGTGAAAGTGACAGTTAAAGAGACTCGTGGACACAGGTAGTGAAAGTGACACTTAAAGAGACTCGTGGACACAGGCAGTGAGAGTGACAGTTAAAGAGACTTGTGGGCACAGGTAGCGAGAGTGACAGTTAAAGAGACTTGTGAGCACAGGTAGTGAGAGTGACAGTTAAAGAGACTTGTGAACACAGGTACTGAGAGTGACAGTTAAAGAGCATTGTGGGCACAGGTAGTGAGAGTGACAGTTAAAGAGACCTGTGGGCACAGGTTAGTGAGAGTGACAGTTAAAGAGACCTGTGGGCACAGGTAGTGAGAGTGACAGTTAAAGATACTTGTGAACACAGGTAGTGAGAGTGACAGTTAAAGAGCATTGTGGGCACAGGTAGTGAGAGTGACAGTTAAAGAGACTCGTGGACACAGGTAGTGAAAGTGACAGTTAAAGAGACTCGTGGACACAGGTAGTGAAAGTGACAGTTAAAGAGACTCGTGGACACAGGTAGTGAGAGTGACAGTTAAAGAGACTCGTGGACACAGGTAGTGAGAGTGACAGTTAAAGAGACTCGTGGACACAGGTAGTGAAAGTGACAGTTAAAGAGACCTGTGGACACAGGTAGTGAAAGTGACAGTTAAAGAGACTCGTGGACACAGGTAGTGAGAGTGACAGTTAAAGAGACTCGTGGACACAGGTAGTGAGAGTGACAGTTTAAGAGACTCGTGGACACAGATAGTGAGAGTGACAGTTAAAGAGACCTGTGGGCACAGGTAGTGAGAGTGACAGTTAAAGAGACTCGTGGACACAGGTAGTGAAAGTGACAGTTAAAGAGACTCGTGGACACAGGTAGTGAAAGTGACAGTTAAAGAGACTCGTGGACACAGGTAGTGAGAGTGACAGTTAAAGAGACTCGTGGACACAGGTAGTGAGAGTGACAGTTAAAGAGACTCGTGGACACAGGTAGTGAGAGTGACAGTTAAAGAGACTCGTGGACACAGGTAGTGAGAGTGACAGTTAAAGAGACCTGTGGACACAGGTAGGGAGAGTGACCGTTAAAGAGACCTGTGGACACAGGTAGTGAGAGTGACAGTTAAAGAGACTCGTGGACACAGGTAGTGAGAGTGACAGTTAAAGAGACCTGTGGACACAGATAGTGAAAGTGACAGTTAAAGAGACTCGTGGACACAGGTAGTGAGAGTGACAGTTAAAGAGACTCGTGGATACAGATAGTGAGAGTGACAGTTAAAGAGACCTGTGGGCACAGGTAGTGAGAGTGACAGTTAAAGAGACTCGTGGACACAGGTAGTGAAAGTGACAGTTAAAGAGACTCGTGGACACAGGTAGTGAAAGTGACAGTTAAAGAGACTCGTGGACACAGGCAGTGAGAGTGACAGTTAAAGAGACTTGTGGGCACAGGTAGCGAGAGTGACAGTTAAAGAGACTTGTGAGCACAGGTAGTGAGAGTGACAGTTAAAGAGACTTGTGAACACAGGTACTGAGAGTGACAGTTAAAGAGCATTGTGGGCACAGGTAGTGAGAGTGACAGTTTAAGAGACCTGTGGGCACAGGTTAGTGAGAGTGACAGTTAAAGAGACCTGTGGGCACAGGTAGTGAGAGTGACAGTTAAAGAGACTCGTGGACACAGGTAGTGAGAGTGACAGTTAAAGAGCATTGTGGGCACAGGTAGTGAGAGTGACAGTTAAAGAGACTCGTGGACACAGGTAGTGAAAGTGACAGTTAAAGAGACTCGTGGACACAGGTAGTGAAAGTGACAGTTAAAGAGACTCGTGGACACAGGTAGTGAGAGTGACAGTTAAAGAGACTCGTGGACACAGGTAGTGAGAGTGACAGTTAAAGAGACTCGTGGACACAGGTAGTGAGAGTGACAGTTAAAGAGACTCGTGGACACAGGTAGTGAGAGTGACAGTTAAAGAGACTCGTGGACACAGGTAGTGAGAGTGACAGTTAAAGAGACTCGTGGACACAGGTAGTGAGAGTGACAGTTAAAGAGACCTGTGGACACAGGTAGGGAGAGTGACAGTTAAAGAGACCTGTGGACACAGGTAGTGAGAGTGACAGTTAAAGAGACTCGTGGACACAGGTAGTGAGAGTGACAGTTAAAGAGACCTGTGGACACAGATAGTGAAAGTGACAGTTAAAGAGACTCGTGGACACAGGTAGTGAGAGTGACAGTTAAAGAGACTCGTGGATACAGATAGTGAGAGTGACAGTTAAAGAGACCTGTGGGCACAGGTAGTGAGAGTGACAGTTAAAGAGACTCGTGGACACAGGTAGTGAAAGTGACAGTTAAAGAGACTCGTGGACACAGGTAGTGAAAGTGACAGTTAAAGAGACTCGTGGACACAGGCAGTGAGAGTGACAGTTAAAGAGACTTGTGGGCACAGGTAGCGAGAGTGACAGTTAAAGAGACTTGTGAGCACAGGTAGTGAGAGTGACAGTTAAAGAGACTTGTGAACACAGGTACTGAGAGTGACAGTTAAAGAGCATTGTGGGCACAGGTAGTGAGAGTGACAGTTAAAGAGACCTGTGGGCACAGGTTAGTGAGAGTGACAGTTAAAGAGACCTGTGGGCACAGGTAGTGAGAGTGACAGTTAAAGATACTTGTGAACACAGGTAGTGAGAGTGACAGTTAAAGAGCATTGTGGGCACAGGTAGTGAGAGTGACAGTTAAAGAGCATTGTGGGCACAGGTAGTGAGAGTGACAGTTAAAGAGACCTGTGGGCACAGGTAGTGAGAGTGACAGTTAAAGAGACCTGTGGGCACAGGTAGTGAGAGTGACAGTTAAAGAGACTTGTGAACACAGGTAGTGAGAGAGACAGTTAAAGAGCATTGTGGGCACAGGTAGTGAGAGTGACAGTTAAAGAGCATTGTGGGCACAGGTAGTGAGAGTGACAGTTAAAGAGACCTGTGGGCACAGGTAGTGAGAGTGACACTTAAAGAGACCTGTGGGCACAGGTAGTGAGAGTGACAGTTAAGGAGACTCATGGACACAGGTAGTGAGAGTGACAGTTAAAGAGACCTGTGGGCAACGGTAGTGAGAGTGACAGTTGAAGAGACTCGTGGACACAGGTAGTGAGAGTGACAGTTAAAGAGACCTGTGGGCACAGGTAGTGAGAGTGACAGTTAAAGAGACCTGTGGGCACAGGTAGTGAGAGTGACAGTTAAAGAGACTCGTGGACACAGGTAGTGAGAGTGACAGTTAAAGAGACCTGTGGGCACAGGTAGTGAGAGTGATAGTTAAAGAGACCTGTGGGCACAGGTAGTGAGAGTGACAGTTAAAGAGACTCGTGGACACAGGTAGTGAGAGTGACAGTTAAAGAGCATTGTGGGCACAGGTAGTGAGAGTGACAGTTAAAGAGACCTGTGGGCACAGGTAGTGAGAGTGACAGTTAAAGAGACCTGTGGGCACAGGTAGGGAGAGGGACAGTTAAAGAGACTCGTGGACACAGGTAGTGAGAGTGACAGTTAAAGAGACTCGTGGACACAGGTTGTGAGAGTGACAGTTAAAGAGACTCGTGGACACAGGTAGTGAGAGTGACAGTTAAAGAGACCTGTGGACACAGGTAGTGAGAGTGACAGTTAAAGAGACCTGTGGGCACAGGTATTGAGAGTGACATTTAAAGAGACCTGTGGGCACAGGTAGTGAGAGTGACAGTTAAAGAGACTCGTGGACACAGGTAGTGAGAGTGACAGTTAAAGAGACCTGTGGGCACAGGTAGTGAGAGTGACAGTTAAAGAGACCTGTGGGCACAGGTAGTGAAAGTGACAGTTAAAGAGACTCGTGGACACAGGTAGTGAGAGTGACAGTTAAAGAGACTCGTGGACACAGGTAGTGAGAGTGACAGTTAAAGAGACCTGTGGGCACAGGTAGTGAGAGTGACAGTTAAAGAGACTCGTGGACACAGGTAGTGAGAGTGACAGTTAAAGAGACTCGTGGACACAGGTAGTGAGAGTGACAGTTAAAGAGACTCGTGGACACAGGTAGTGAGAGTGACAGTTAAAGAGACCTGTGGACACAGGTAGTGAAAGTGACAGTTAAAGAGACTCGTGGACACAGGTAGTGAGAGTGACAGTTAAAGAGACTCGTGGACACAGGTAGTGAGAGTGACAGTTAAAGAGACTCGTGGACACAGATAGTGAGAGTGACAGTTAAAGAGACCTGTGGGCACAGGTAGTGAGAGTGACAGTTAAAGAGACTCGTGGACACAGGTAGTGAAAGTGACAGTTAAAGAGACTCGTAGACACAGGTAGTGAAAGTGACAGTTAAAGAGACTCGTGGACACAGGTAGTGAGAGTGACAGTTAAAGAGACTCATGGAAACAGGTAGTGAGAGTGACAGTTAAAGAGACTCGTGGACACAGGTAGTGACAGTGACAGTTAAAGAGAATCGTGGACACAGGTAGTGAGAGTGACAGTTAAAGAGACTCGTGGACACAGGTAGTGAGAGTGACAGTTAAAGAGACTCGTGGACACAGTTAGTGAGAGTGACAGTTAAAGAGACCTGTGGACACAGGTAGTGAGAGTGACAGTTAAAGAGACATGTGGACACAAGTAGTGAGAGTGACAGTTAAAGAGACTCGTGGACACAGGTAGTGAGAGTGACAGGTAAAGAGACCTGTGGACACAGGTAGTGAAAGTGACAGTTAAAGAGACTCGTGGACACAGGTAGTGAGAGTGACAGTTAAAGAGACTCGTGGACACAGGTAGTGAGAGTGACAGTTAAAGAGACTCGTGGACACAGATAGTGAGAGTGACAGTTAAAGAGACCTGTGGGCACAGGTAGTGAGAGTGACAGTTAAAGAGACTCGTGGACACAGTTAGTGAAAGTGACAGTTAAAGAGACTCGTGGACACAGGTATTGAAAGTGACTGTTAAAGAGACTCGTGGACACAGGCAGTGAGAGTGACAGTTAAAGAGACTCGTGGACACAGGCAGTGAGAGTGACAGTTAAAGAGACTCGTGGACACAGGTTGTGAGAGTGACAGTTAAAGAGACTCGTGGACACAGGTAGTGAGAGTGACAGTTAAAGAGACTCGTGGACACAGGTAGTGAGAGTGACAGTTAAAGAGACTCGTGGACACAGGTAGTGAGAGTGACAGTTAAAGAGACTCGTGGACACAGGTAGTGAGAGTGACAGTTAAAGAGACTCGTGGACACAGGTAGTGAGAGTGACAGTTAAAGAGACTCGTGAACACAGGTAGTGAGAGGGACAGTTAAAGAGACCTGTGGACACAGGTAGTGAGAGTGACAGTTAAAGAGACTTGTGGGCACAGGTAGTGAGAGTGACAGTTAAAGAGACCTATGGACACAGGTAGTGAGAGTGACAGTTAAAGAGACCTGTGGGCACAGGTAGTGAGAGTGACAGTTAAAGAGACCTGTGGACACAGGTAGTGAGAGTGACAGTTAAAGAGACTCGTGGACACAGGTAGTGAGAGTGACAGTTAAAGAGACTCGTGGACACAGGTAGTGAGAGTGACAGTTAAAGAGACTCGTGGACACAGGTAGTGAGAGTGACAGTTAAAGAGACTCGTGGACACAGCAAACAAGTGAATGGGGAGATTGTGAGAATGACAGCAAACAAAAAATAGAAAAAATGGAACAGATGTTAAGAAAGAGTGAATGAGACTGAAACAACATCTTAAAGTGGCTGTAAAATACAGTTCAAGAATGTAAAGTTGGAAACAAAATAAACAAAAAAAAACAAAAAAAAAAGATATTCAATGATAGAAAAAAATAAGCCAAAGATGCAGCTTTGTGAATGAGCTGAGAGCATCCAGTAATTCATAGCTGGCTGCTTTGCATCAGGGTCAGAAAACCACTGCTAATCAAGAAGCCATTCTGCCTCCAAGTAGCAGCTCTAAAAACAGGCTACAGTAGTGCAGTCTGGCTAACAGAAAAGGGATTGCAGAGAGAAGGGAAAACCCGGTTCCAAGAAAGCAGTGCTGAAATCAGATGTGTTAGGCAGAAAGATGCAGATATCACAGCTTCTCTGTAAATCATTAGATGTCATTTTCAAAACGAATGTCAAAGAAGAAGAAGAGACTGATAGAAAGTGTGGGGATTCTGATTAAAAGATAGAAAGAATGCATGAGTAATTGAGAGTGAAGGACTGTGTTTAAAACTATTTATCTGTCTCTCTCTCTATATATATATGATTCTCCTTCTCTACTCTAACTACAGGTAATTCAAACTCAACCAATCTTACTTGATTAGCTCCCTTTCCCGTTTCTCCAACTGCAGCATACAAGCAGTAAGCTCCATGTATAGATTGTTTGCTCGCTCCAGCTTCCTCTCATAATGTTCTCTAACATCCTGAGCATGTCTGCATGAAAGTTCAACAACATATGACCTTAACAGATGCTAGTTTTTTTATTGATTTTTGTGTGTGTGTACGCCTTATTTCTCTATTCCCCAAGTCCATTTGCCAAAAGAGACAAGCATTCCAACTGCTCAGATATGTGTACACGGTTTATTGTCAACATAAACAACAAGGATGTAACATTGTTTTAATCAATATTATATTATTCATAAATGTTGAAATTATACTGAATATTTAGATGATCTATTTGTGTTAGCCCCATTGCTATTTCCTCATTTGTAACTACGAGGAAATACGAGATAGAATTACAACAGCAATAGGGCCTTTCAAAGACCTCTTGGCAACTGTCAAAAGAAGGAAACTCACTTGGTACGGTCACATATCGAGATCAAATGATCTTGCAAACACAATCCTCCACGGAAATGTGCATGACAGACGACGAAGAGGCCAGCCCAAAAAGAGATGGGAGGACAACATAAAAGAATGGACCAGTCTCTGACCAGAAGAGTCACAGGCAGCAGCATCTGACAGAGAGAGGTGGCGTGGAGTTGTGAGGATGTCTTCATGTGTGCCCCAACGACCTCACCCGTTACGGGATGACCTGACCTGACCTGACCATTGCGATCTCCATGCGAGATTGTGATGACTGGCTCCTCAACAATACTACCATCTTTACCCACAAACTCTTCCAAGTATCAACAATATTATGATCTCTGCCTTCAGATTTAGAGTAAAAGGGCCAGATTAAGTTCTGGGTTTCAACATGTTCCAGACTACCTAACTGCAAATGGGAACCTGTCTAACATTTAGGAATGGTAAAGTTGTGAGGTAGAAACTTGTCGTCACCTCAGAAAAACTGAGATCTCGTACAGTTCAACCCTAATGACAGTGTGCACTACAGTATCTTCTTTTCTGATATCTTCAAAATAGTGAACAGTATCATGATTTGTATCCATTAGCTTTCATTATCCAGATATCAAACACACATTACACTTCAATTTAAAACTTCTTAGAATTCAATTGATAAATTAATTCTTGGTTATTATGATATATATATTCACCAAGGCTTGCCCTAGTCACAATACAATAACCATACATCACTTCATTCCTTTCTTTCCATTCCCCACAGAAAGAAATAACTGCAATTGTTGATTGCAACAAATTTATATTTTAGATCTTTGGGTCTCCTTGAGTTTAGCACATTTGACTTCTGCAGCTGCAGTTTCTCTTTCAACTGTCATTCATCGAATTGGCAGTATGATGCAATGCAAAGTAGGTTTGTGGCACAATCCACAACTAAACATGACTGTTTGGATTCATGAAACAGCAAGGGTGTGCCCCTATGGGAGGTAAACCTATAACAAAAATTGTGCTGAAGTTGGATGCATAGGGCAAATAGGTGTAAAACACAGTAAACACATTCTGTATTAGAAAGCAAGGTAACTTGGGGAATATTTAATAATTCCCAAAATATTGTGAGTACTTCCCTCCTTATTCATTATTGGCTCTAGTCAAGCACATATTTGGTTATATTGTTAGGATCATTCTGACTACAGGAAACAAAACTACACCTATTTCTGTATATTTTCCTATATATTAAATGGACAATACAGCCAGAAATCACTGTATGAAACAAATCCTGAATACAAAATAGATAAGATTATCATAGATCACTGCACTCATCACTTTCCCACTTCTCATTAGTACACAGACAACATTTTTAGCAAATGATACAGTTATCTCTGCTGTCTAAAGTGTTGGTTCCTTTTGCAGGTTGTCTGTGACAGAGTAACTCATATGCCATCACAGTAGTTGTTTCTGTTGTATTTTATTATAGACACAGTAACATTGCTAATCACATGTACAACCTAAAATGTACACATGCCTACATGCCTCTAAAAAGCTAAAATACTGCTACTTCTGCCACTACAACTACCAATCACTACTGCAGCATTTCCACTATTGCTAACACTACATGTGAATGTGTATTTTTACCTCCCCAAGATCCCTGTAGTAGTTAGCAACACACAGATAAAGCTAAGCTTAGCACAACAGCCTGGAGAACCATGGTCCACCTTCATCCGCACACTCTGGATGTGAGGAAAGCTACTGCAACCCACAATTTAATGAATGTTTCAAGGCACAGAGAAGAGTAATCTTACCCATTGTCAGCATTCAACAACAGCAACCTCCTCTTGAACCAACTAAATTATAACTGTACACACATTCTCACACACATAAACACTTCCTAATCTCCTACCTCAACTCTTCCTTCCTCCTTTTGATTAGCTCCTCTTCTAACTGTGGTAAGTTTGAACCTTCAGCCTTCATCTTCTGGAAGCTTTCTTGAATTTCCTCTCTCCATACGCTCTACAAACAAAGATGTAATGTGCCATAAACTCAGGTAACTGGCTCTATCAACTTAAAGACAGACAAAAAGCCTTTGCTGCAGACTTAATTGAAACAGGAAGATAAAATTAAGAGAAATTTCTTGTTTAATCTTTCCCGTAATGCAAAGAGGTTGTTGTGGTACCATATCTCACTGCTGCTTGCTCAGTGTATGAGTGATGTGTCTTTGACATGTTTCTAATTGGCTGGGGTCCAACCCTCTCCCAGCCATATCGATCAAGTATTTGTGTTTAATATGTTTAGTTTTCCCTTCTGGGTTATTTCCTTGGGTATGTTTAAAACCTGCAGCAATAAGAGTTGGTAGGGATGTGTAGTCATCCTAAGTGCAGTGAATTTGTCTCTTAGATATTTAGCAGTTAGCTAACATTATTTTTTTTTTTACTCCAATTATCATGTGTATTCCTATTGCTGTGGTCCTTCAGGAGGATTTATATGGCTAAGGAGGAAGAAAGGCCACTTGCCCCTGTTGTCATACAGTGATCAGGTAAGGTTTCTATTTTACCTCTGTCCAAAAAAACCTGTACCTTACTGTAGCTTTGAATGGATTTCCTAGTGGTCGAAAGATAAACATCCAAGCCACTCGATCACAGCTTCTCTCATTCATTTACAATTCCAACTAATTTCCAAGTATAATATACAGAAATAAGCTATAGAGTAATAGTTGAGGGATGAAAGATGCAGAAGTGAATATGTTGATTATCAGAAACGCCTGTTGAAATCGGATGCACTGAGCTACTGGCTAACAAATTAAAACAGTGCAACGTAAATATCGCTGTAAACAGCGTACGATGAAGAAGAAGAAGAAGAAGAAGAATATGTTGATTGCAGCCAGTGACTAGTAGCTGGCTGCTTGCATCAGGGTCAGAGAACCACAGCTGACCAAGACCCTATTCTGCCTCTAAACAGCAGCCCTGGAAACAGGCAACACTTGCGTAGTTTGGCTAAGAGAATAGGAATCGCAGTAGGAAGTCAAGCTTGGTACACACAAAAGTCAGCTGAAGTCAGATATGTCAGACCAAAAGGCACAGCTATCACAGTCGTGCTGTAAACCATGGCATAATGTCATAACATCCCTTTCCAAATGAATGCTGAAGAAAAAAGATTAATGTCACAGTTCTCCATGTGGGCAAAAGGTAAAGGTAGTTCTATAACAATTACTGCCATAAGGGAAGAAGGGCTACAGACTTCATTATGATCAGCCTGGAGCTTTATGAGATGGGGTGCCTGGTTGCCTTCATTGTTGCTTTGCCGTCCTAAACTCATAGTAGATTGAGTATAGATTTCTACAGCTGCGTAAGCGGAAGCTTGCCATTTACTGCAAAAGGTAAGCACCCTAGTTTGTGTGCCAATTATACACCATCAATGTAACCAGCCAAAAATCAACAAACAACGCAAATAAATATGCATACCTGTGAATCCACAAATTTCTCAGGGCTGTAGCTGAGTAGTTCTGATGAAGCTATCTCAAGATGCATGATTATCTGTCTAAAGGATGGTCTGTTCCTGGGCTTAGCACTCCTAGGAGACCATAGTTACACACAAATGATAGGTAACTTAGCAAAACATGACAATTTCATCAAAACACAATATTCTATCATTTTTATTAGATTATCAAAATCCTGAGATTTCTTGTTCAAAATAGGGTCAGGATCAGGAGAACTACAACTATTGCCAAACTATTCATTAAACTGTTCAATCAGAAGAATATCAAATAAACAAATTAGAATCCAACAATACATTTATTGATCCCAAGTTCAGAAAAAAGCACTAGTGCAATTTAACATTTCTACCTAGGACAACAAAATAACAGGTAAATTAAAAGTAATTATAAGTATTTCATACAAGTAAAATATACAAACATGTCTGTGTTTAAGGTAATATATAGTAAATAGACTGTAAAATTAATAAAATCAACAGGTGAAGTTAAAGAAATTAGATCCAAGTAAAATTCTTGGATCGCCGCAAGACGAGCTACTGTGAAAGCATTTGTCAAGAATGTTTTCATTAATCAAGAACGAAAGTCAGAGGCGCGAAGACGATCAGATACCGTCGTAGTTCTGACCATAAACGAGCCGACTAGCGACCGCAGGAGTTGCTTCGATGACTCTGCGGGCAGCTTCCGGGAAACCAAAGTGTTTGGGTTCCGGGGGAAGTATGGTTGCAAAGCTGAAACTTAAAGGAATTGACGGAAGGGCACCACCAGGAGTGGAGCCTGCGGCTTAATTTGACTCAACACGCCAACACTGTAAAATGACTGAGAGCACTCTCGTTGGGTCTAAAAGGGAACGTGTGCTGGTATTAGACCCACGGAAGACAGGTCAGTTGTACCCTCCTAATGAAAGAGCGTCTGCTATGGTAACCCTGCTTAACCCTACAGAAATCGCAGGTTCCAGACACTTGGTCATTGACTGACTAAAATGCCCTCTATTGATTCGTTGGGTCTAATAGTGAACGGGTGCTGGTATTAGACCCTCGGAAGACAGGTCAGTTTTACCCTACTAATGACAGGGCGTTGCTACGGTAGTTCTGCTCAACTCGAGAGGAATCGCAAATCGCAGACATTTATTCCACGTGCTAGGCTGATAAGCCAACGGCGCGAGGCTACCATAGGAGGGATTATGACCGAACGCCTCTAAGCCGGAATCCCGCCCTAAATCTCAGCACCACTGCGATGGGAGGCTATGATAGGGTTGGGACCTGGGGCTTGTGTCCCAGCCCAACCCGGTCGAGCCGCAGAAAGAGGTTTCTGCCGTCCGCCGATCAAAGCGGGCGGGAAGCTGCCCGATATTCACCCCATACAGCGATGAGGTGTGAAACCACTAGTAGAAGACTTAGTTCTCGGTCGGGGTGTCGGTAAGCAGTAGAGCAGCCACCTCACTGCGAACTGTTGAGACGCAATCCCATGATCATGAGATATGTCCGCACACCAGGCGAACAACATCTCCGTGCCATTACCAGGCTTGTCCCCTGGTTAAATGCACTCCTTCGAGAGGAATTGCAGGTCGCTGACATTTGGTCCACGTGCTTGGCTGATAAGCCAATGGTGCGAAGCTACCACCTGAGGGACTACAGCCGAATGCCTCTAAGCCAGAATCCCGCCCTAAATCTCAGCACCGCTGTGATGGGAGGCCACGATATGGTTGGGACCTGGGGCTCGCGTCTCAGCCCGACCCGGTCGAGTCGCAGAAATGCACTTGGCCAAATGCATTCCTGCCTCGCTCTTTCCTCTGTCTGCTATCAGCTATCCCAATGGACGCAGAAGAGATGTAGTCCAGCAGACATTGCACCTCTGTCCTATTGTGACAACGTCCCAGGTGGCGGGGAATGCTAGGCGTGCCATCGCTACAGTAGAGCCAAGAAAATAAAGGGAGCAAAGAGATACCTCACTCACATGCATATGCTACGTTTCTGGCAGGACGTGACGATCCTGAGACACAGTCACACTGGACTGGCTCTCTTCCGGGATAGTACAAACTAGTACATAGTCCATCATATCATATCATTGCCAAACCCTATAGACACGAGTGGGGAAGACTCGTTAGTCCTGCAAGACAACTTCCCTAAGAGAGACAACTCTGACCAAAAACAACTGCTGCCTTGCAGACAGGCTGAGGACAGACAAAGGCTAAGGAGGGCATCCCTACAGAAACGCCTGTTGAAATCGGATGCACTGAGCCACAGGCTTTACAAAAGAAAACAGTGCAATGTAAATATTGCTGTAAACAGCGTACGATGAAGAAGAAGAAGAAGATCCAAGTAATTTAAGTTTTAGTGGCACCATCAAAAAGTATATTTAATCGCAAAAAACATTATTATGTAGAGTGATGACAGTCCTGGTTGGGACGTTCTTTGTAATTAAATTCACAATGAATGTCAGAGAAATCCTTAAATAAAGTCAAGCCAGGTCAAGTCATCCCGTAACTGGTGAGGTCGTGTGGGCACACATAAAGACACCCCCAACAACCCCACACACCCCGTGGCTGCTGCCTGTGCCTCCTTTGGTTGGAGATTAGTCCATTTTATTGAATTTTTTTAACATACAAGTAACAACTTTAGTGGTTGTTTCAAATGCCCACAATGAGTAGGTTACTCTTATGTGCGCCGTGAAAAGGGTGTTAAGTGACGGGTTTCAGTAGCTTTCCTCACATCCCGAGCATGCTGATGAAGGTGGACCGAGATCCTCCAGGCGGTTGTGCTATCAGACTGTTGTCCTCGACAACAGCCTGTCTCCAGGATGACCAACAAGGAGGTCAGTGTTTTTAATGTTCACGTAAATTACTTGTCCACCAATGAGAAGAAGGGATGGCCTGAGACAAGATCTTGGTCTGGTATGGTTCTCCAAGGCTAAAAGCAAAGATGAGTTTAGATTACATTTGGCTTCTTGGCATATGGCACATGCTGTGCCTGAATGGATACCAGGATTACACTATTACAGTACAGTAAAAAGCTAAAAGTGGTTCCACAGAAGACACTGTCTTCAAGGAGGAAGTGTTAGAGACTTCATTGTACTAGATCTCAGCTTTTTGTGTAAGGTGAGATAACCAGTTTTTTTCCTTGCAAGTCCATACTCATTTACGTCGGGTATACTGGAATATGTTGATACTAGGGTTGAACACTAAAGTTCCTATTTTCATGACATGTTGATATAAGTGGCATGTTATCGGATATATATAAATAGCAAAAGTGAACATTGCTTACCAGCATTGCCTCATGAGAAGTTTGAATCCCTCTGGACAAGTTGTCGGAACTGGCAAGTGAAGACTGTTGCTCCCAACTCCCCAAATTATGGCAGATGAGTCAACATCCTTGTATGGCACTTCTGCAATGAGCAACTCCCACATGACAACTCCATATGACCTGCAAGGTATTGAAGGACATACAAAAATCATCTTTCACCAGTAAAATAATAAAGGTCTTGAAAATAATGCTCCTTTACTTTTCAGTGTAGATCATAACTTAATGTAACTTAACATCTTTATACAGGTTTAGAAGACTCTATGGCGTCTGTATACAACCAGCTTCTTGGAGGGTGATTTAACCGATGTGTGAGTCCATCTTTATGGACTCAACACTAGAACCAAGTAAACCCGCAGCCAGTTAGGTATCATCTATAGCTGTTCTTAACAAACTAACAGGGGGAAGGTACAAATAACTTTTGGGTCGATTTCTAGCTTGAACTTTGAATTTTGTCCCAGCAGCAGCCGTTAAGCCTACCCTTTTAGATTTCTAACTGCTAAGGGATTATTAACTGCTAAGGGATTATTAACGTGCTCGACACTGAACATGGGAGTCCCATTTCACTACACAGAGATCAGGGGAATTTTTATCAGAAGATCCATGTGAAACAAATCCCAGCCTCCACCATGATTCAAACCCTCGGCCTCCGGCACCTGGGACAGACACTTTACCTAGAGACCACTGAGTCCCCCATTAAGGAAGAAATAATAGGACTACTCAGATATATATGTCTGTTCTTAAAGGTGAATAAAGAAGGTGGACAAAAGCACTATTTTCTTATGAAAACAAATGTTTTTCCTACATTTTTACCATTTTTAAACTGTTATTTTACATTAACATTATTTTCTCTCTATTACCGAACTGCATCTTTAATCTTTCTCTATTATGAAATCAAACAATTAGGTCCTACAAGATAAACATAACTAAAAATGTATGCATTCTGTCATAAGCAAGTATAATCTTTATTTTTCTCTCTAAAAAAGTGGGGATATATGCAATGGGCAAAAGAAAAAAAACACATAAGAATTTAATTAATGAAATCTGGCTAATCTTCTTTTCTTCAGCCATGCAGCGTCAAAGAGAGGCAGCATGCATAGACATCTTGTTTTAGCCAGGTGAGAAGATTGTGTGGTCATCAAGTGGAAACTCCTGAGTGTTTCAGACAATCCTTCTATTCATCTGCGACTAGGGCAGCCTTCTGCACGAGGACCTGATACTTGCATGGATAGGCTCTTGCTGCTGGTTGGATATAACACATTCGAACAAGTGGCCAAACCACTTGATTTGTTGGACTTCAATGTAGGCATTTACTGTATTCGTTCCTAACATCTGCCTCAACATGGTGTTTCGGATGCGATCTTGGGTGGACTTGCCAACTGCACTTCATACAGAGCGCATCCCACAGCTCTTAATCCTACTCTTGTGACCTTCCAATAAGGACCATGAGTGACACTGGTAACATAAAGTAGAAATGAAAAGCGTGTTGATCAACCTCCTCTTTGTTGAAAGTTGCACTCCGGGATGTTTTAGAATTGGTGCAAGCTGGTAGTGAATATTGCTTGCTTTCTGAGTATGATGTGCTATCTCTCTGTCCACTCTGCCATCATCAGTGAAAACAATTCCCAGATCCTTGAACTCTTGAACGTGCTGGAGATTTTTATGGTCGCTGTGGAAGCATTGTTTCACATGTTTACGAGTTATTTTCTATGTTGTTCTTTATGTCATATCTTTGACAGACAGAATTGAGGGAGATGAGGTGATGTTTTAGGTCATAGCTGTTGTAATAGAAGATGCTTTGATCATCAGTGAACATCAGTTCATTTAGAGTTTCATCCATGGGATTTGCTAATCCCTTGTTATATTGGGAAAAAAACCATTTATTTTGCACAATCTAGACCGCTTTCACAGACATTTCATAAAATAGAAAATGAAGACAGTAAACCATATACGGAGCCAGGTGCTTGGTTTCATTACTTACCATATATCTACCTTCTCACTACACATCTCATTTCTGATGACCTCTGGAGCCATCCAGGCAACCGTGCCAGCAAATGACATTTTGGTACTTTTCTCATTCCACTCCCGGCTTGTACCAAAGTCAGAGATTTTTACAATGTCATTGGAAGCCACTAAGACACTGCCAAAAAAAGTTTGATGAAAATTAGCTTGAAATGTTTTAGTAGTTTATGAAAAAATGTTCTGTTGTAGTAGAAATAAAGCGATATCCTTGGTCACTCCTCTCTCCAGATGTCTACATTACAAAATATTACTAAAATTTCTGCTCTATAGTATACTTACATTTGACATAGAAAGAGATATATATATATATATATATATATATATATATATATATATATATATATATAAATATATATATTAATTTGCTGAAATATTTATATAGTCTATAAATACAAACATTGGAACTTTATATAAAGAGCTGATATTGTAACAAACACAACACAGAACGGAGGGGCAGGGGTATTCCTGAGCCTACCAAATGGTAAACAAATAACACTGTCAGTGGCAACTGGAAAATACTCACGCAATTTCAGAGCGGAGGCAGAGGCACTGAGGGCTGCAGTAGAAGCAATGCTAACAGGCGAAAGCAATGAAAGCCAGATAGTCCTGTTTACAGATGCCCTAGCCGTAGTCACAGCACCAAAAAGCCAGAAAAATACTGAACTTAATGATTTAAGAGCAGTACTCTGTCAACTATGCCAGCAGTCCGCACCAAAAAGAGTAGTAGTACAGTGGGTTCCATCCCACTGTAACATCCAAGGCAATGAGGAGGCAGACAGACTGGCAAAAGAAGATGCAAGACTACCACAACCAGACCCTAGTGTGACCTACGAAGAGTCAAAAAGGCTTATTAGAGCTAGATACATGACCAAATGGGAAACAGAACATACTGGCTACACAAAAAACGATGCCTATTACCAGCTAAACAGAAGAGAGCAGGTCGTGGTCATCAGACTTCGCACAGGCCACAATAGACTGAGGTGCCACCTATTCAATAAATTGAAGATAGGTGGCACTGACGAATGCTCGTGTGGTACTGAGAAAATGACCGCTGAACATTTGCTGCAAAACTGCCCGATATACGAGGATCAGAGAAAGCAGATGTGGCCATCACCAGTGGCAACACTAGACAAGCTCTATGGCAGTGTCGACAGCCTCAGGATGACCGCTGCTTTTTTCGAAAAAATACAGGTTGATGTCTGACAGCTTACGAAGAAGAAGAAGAAGAAGAAGTTTACAGGAAAACTATTTCATATTTACAATAAAATGTAAAAAACACTTTTGTGTTACAATTAAACATAGATGATCTTCTCACTTTGGTGATTTCAGATCTCTGTGGATGATCTTATGTGAGTGCAGATAGTTCATGCCCCCAGCAATCTGTTTAGCCCAATCCAGTACAAGAGTAGGTGGGATCTCCTTGCCATCACGTAACACCTCATACAATTGACCATAAGGACAGTACTCCATAATAATGCAGTAACAAGGAGCTTGAGTGCAGACACCTCTGAAAATGTAGGAAGTAGCAAGTGTTTGATTTACAATCTTCAACATTTTTTATTACAGAATTTGAAACATAAGCATTGACTAAAATTGTGTGTCAATATGGTGGTCTGATGTGGTGTGGTAAACACTTAAACTGCTGCACATTTTAGTCAAGGCATGTCACAAACATAAGTAAAGAGCTTGAGATAGGATCATGTAACTATTTATGGTACTCCCACAGCAGGACTTCAGAAGGGAATGCCATGTTTAAGACTTCCTTATGTTAGGCCTTCTCTTATGTTTTATTCTAGTATTCATTACTACAGCTGAGCAACTAATCCACATTTTTAATTTTTGAAATCTGCAAAATTAAACACAAACTGAATAATAACCGCCAATCCCATCCCCTCCACCCCTACCAACAAAGAGAATTATAACAAGGACAGACAGATTATGATATTTGGGGACTATGGGAGAAAGAACTGCATTCAGATGTCTAGGAATGGGAAGCTTTAAGAGATCTGGTAAATGTGAAGATTAAAATCTAGGTCAAGTGAAACATACTGACGGGATCAAGATGCTGAGCAGCGCATGAGCTGCAGTGGTCAGCTACCCATAGCTGACTGCTAGCGTCAGGGCCAGCGAACCATAGCTGCCAAGACCCTTCTACACCTCCACGCGGTGATCCTGGATAACAGGCTGCAGCAGGGCAGACTGGCTAAGGAAAAGCAATCGAAGAGGGAATCCTAACCCGGTGCTCAAAAAATGCTTGCTGAAGTCAGATGTGTTGGACCGAAAGGTGCAAATATCGCAGTCAAGCTGTAAACTACGACACAACGCATTCCATTCTCTAGACTACATTCTGCTACTTAAGCCTTTTCAGTGTTTGGTAGCGGGAGATTGAGAACGAACGAAGCCAAGCCAAGCCAAGCCAAACATACTGACCATTCCCCACCTTACATTAAATAATTTTCAATTTTCAATCATATCTTCTTCAAATTATTATCATAAAGTTATTCAACATTCCTGACTCTGAAAAGACAGATTATGGATACTGAGAAATGGCTAAAAATCAGTCGACCTACTTGAATGATATGATGTTAGGGTGGTTAAGTTTTCTCAGATTGCGGATGTCCGTCTCCTTTACATCCCTGACCTTCTTGACCGCTACCTCTTCATTGCACAGCTTGCCCAAGAACACAGCTCCCTGGGCACCACTACCCAGCCACTGCAAGTCTGTTATACTTTCAAAAGGTATTTCCCAGTCATCTGTATAATGAAGGAGTGAGAACAGCAATAATAGCATTTAGCATTAGAATTTTATAAGAAAGTGAATTGTTTTTAAAAATTCTTTATATCAGGCTGACTTTTGTCCTTTTTATGTATTTATAAATCTTTTGATTTTCTGATCATAAATTTTCATTATACCATAAAATATCAGCATTTAGATGAAAAAGATTATATGTCTCTTTCATGTATCCTAAATCTTGTTATTATTCTGATGTTTTATGTCATTTTTACTAATCGATTAAAACTTTTCTCCCTACAATTTCATCTAAACGTGATCTTGATGTTCTACCACAAATTTGTAAATGATCCAGTGAGAAAACAGCTGTTTTAATTTCATAATATTATCTTCAAAATCACAGGTTAAAACCCTATGATATTTATGTATTATTTATTACATTTCTCGTTCTCTTGCCACATTTCTGGAAATTGTATGATATTCTTGTAGATTAATAGAACCTAAGAAGAAAGCTATAAATGTTGCAAACCTCGACCTTGCTGCTTCAGTTCTGCAGCTGTTGCTTTGCCAAGTATTGTCCACACTGGCCGCAAACATCCTAGAAGACCTTGAAAGAATCCACGTTGAGATCCGGCACTGTAACCAACATCCACACTTCCATCTGGATTGTGAGTAGGTGTGGCGGGGGCAGAGTGTGCAGTTGTGGGACCTGGTGAAACCACAGAAGAACAGGAAGACAGTCCTCCATGCCTGTCACCATCATGGTCCACTCTTAATATGCTGAGGATGAAATGTTTAGGTAATAGTTGATTACAGCGCCTGAGCTAATTTTTTAATTAGGTATTTTAATATACAAGGAGCTTCAAAGTAAAACCTTAAAAGTAGGATAGAAATTAGAAAAACCATGACATTGTAAAACCATACCAAAACACTGTGTCTGACTCGGTCGCGAACAGTATGTCACAGAACTCATGCCATTTTTGGAACTTCCTACTCCACTCATACACTTGCTGGCGTTAAAGGCATGCATCACAGTACTAGACCTTTATTTGCCAATGAATTTCAATAGGTTTTATCCCTTTGGTACTAAAATAATGGATAACAGAACGCTGCTCTTCTTTGGTGCAAGTCGATAGTAAGGCTGCCATATTTTTTTAACAGCAATTATGACCTCATTTTGTTCTTCTGCACTGTGATGGCACCTGCAAGACAGCCTTGACATTCTTAGCAACCATATTAACAAGCTACAATACAAAGCATAATTTTTCTAATTTCTATCCCACTTTAAAGGTTTTCATTTGAAGCCCCTTCATAGCACATTATAATCTATTGCGTAGTGTCCCTAACTGGGATGTAAATAATGAGCTCATTGCACACTACTACACATATTATAGAAGACAACTATGCGGGGTTATGGTTATAGATGGGCTGGCAGCATTATATAAAACAATGTACTACAGAAGCCACAACTACAAAAGCAAATAAATGATCTAGCACAAGCTTCCGGAATTGTAACCTACTACAGTAATAGATACATGCTACTAGTAGAGAAAAAGAGGAAGCATGAATGGATCAAAGATATTTTCCTAGACATTGTACTCCTCAACTACTTTAAAGTTTGTTCTATTACATAAAAGGGGAGCTAATTATTAAAATGAAACACATTCTGCTAGATGAGTGCTGTCAACCTGGGTGCAACCGCCCACTAGTGGACAATTTGAGCTTTCATGTGTGCGGTAGCAGGATAATTACATGCAGTATTAAAAATCTAACCTCTACACCTCATGGTAGAAGAGGAGCGACTATGTAAGTATTAAAAATCTAACCTGGGGAAACTATCACAGAATACCAGCAAACCAACAAAAGTGAAAAGTGCATATTTTGAGAACCTGTGTTTTTCCCATGACAGCATATCACTGTGAAACATGGACAGTTGCCCAAACCTCGAGTCCGTGATTCGAAATGTTATAGAAAGGTCCTGAGAATACCATAGACCGAAAAAAAAGAAAAATGCAGACATTCGATAACGGTTGGGCATAGAATTGGTTCATAAATTTCATAATGAACAGAAAATTTAAATACTTTGGCCACATCAAAAGACACAATGGTCTTGTGAGAATGGTAATGGAAGGTATGGTGCCGGGCAAGAGAGACAGAGGCAGACCAAGAAGGCGATGGCACCAAGATGTCAAGGAATGTTTGGGCGTGACTCTGGAGCAGACTGAAGATTTGGCAAGAGATCGAGTTTCTTTCAGACGGACTGTGATGTGAGCGACGTTTGGCAAACGACATGCCACATGATGATAGAAACATCCAAAATACACAGACTCAGTGGACGATCGCGACATTTTCTTTAATTTAGATTTTAGTGGACGGTAAGGAGAGTTTACCGTCCGAAAGTTATAAAAATGGGCGTCAGGTATACAAAGGTTGAAGAGCATTGTATTAGTTCTAGGAGGGTTGGGGTGTGTAGCTTTCTTGTTATCGGCAAGTGGGGTGCTTGAGTTGTCCTTTGGTGTAACTTTATGGGAGTGTCAGAGACACCCTGGACCCACCGACGTCGAGGTCTGCCTCTAGCAAATGGACCAGAGACATGCATATGATATGCTCTTGATGCAGGCTAGTCATAATGCATTCTGACGAAATGAGCAAACCCCTTGATTTGTTGGACGTCAATGTAGGCACTAACTGGGTTTGTTGGACGTCAATGTAGGCCCTAACTGGGTTTGTTGGACGTCAATGTAGGCCCTAACTGGGTTTGTTGAGAGTCAATGTAGGCACTAACTGGGTTTGTCCCTACTACTGTCTCGTCGTGGTGTTGCGGATTCAGTCACCTAATTGTCTTCCTGGTTGCACTTCTCACACATCATATTGTAGTCTGGTTCTTACTCCTATGTGATTTTAGTAAGGACCAAGATTGACATTGCTAACGCAGTGTATGAATAAACATATTATTTATCAGCTTCCTCTCAGTGGAAAGAGGTTCTCTATGGTGTTTCAAAATCGGTGCAATTTCATAATGGTTACTATTGGCCTTCTGAATTCTGTATGCGATCTCTCTGTACATTGATCATCACTGAAAATACTACCTAGTATTTGAACTCCCTTACTTGCTTGATACAAGCACTGCTGTGGACACTTCTTTGTACGTGTTTACGCGAAATCAACATAGTCTCTGTCTTGTCTGTGTTGATATTCATGTAAAATTCGTTACAAGCGAAATTGAGAAAGGTTAGATGGTATTGTAGTTCTCCATTTTGGTAAAAGATTACCTGATCGTCAGCAAACAACAGTTCATCGAGGGACTCTTCATGATGGTTAGCCAACAGTGTAATTTTATTCACATAAATCACTTGTTCGTACTGTAGCTTCACTGTTGACGTACAAAGCACGAATTCCAATAGTAACTGACCCTCAATACAATATTCCTCCATTACCCTCCATAGCTTACAAAGGATTACCCGGTCAAATGCCTTTTCCTGATGAATGAAGGTCACGTAGAGATTCTTATTCTATGCTATGGTTTTTTTTTCACGTAACTGCTTCAGCATAAATATAGCATCCGTACATCCCCTGCTTTCCCGGAACTCTGATTGTGAAGCACTGAGCAGCGGCTCTACAGTAGTTCGTACTCGCTGCTCAAGGGCACGTGCGAAAAAAATGCCGACGTTGCTAAGAAAGAATATGCCCCTATAAGACCTCCAATCATTTCTACTGCACGTGTTTTCCCAGAATAAGTACCACGATCGCTCGTTGTCAATCGCCAGGTATCTTCCCTTCAATCCTCGTTTGGCTAAAGATCTTTGTGAGCCATCTTACCCTTACATCGTGTTAGTTTTTATGGTATCTGCATTTGATATGCTGTCAACACCTGGGGCCTTGTATTGGGGCTTTCTCTAATTGCATTTCTGACTTCTCGTTCGAGTATTAACCTGTCGTTATGCATGATATATTTCGGAATTTATACAAATGAATGATGTTGCAGAGATTCTAAACCGTCATCTGTATGTGTACCAGGGACAAGTAATCTGGTAAATGCTTTTCCCATTTGTCTCTTATCCTTTCAAGTTCATAGAGTGGTTGCGTCTCTTTGTCATTGACCACTGTGTAAGAATTGTATTGCTAATCTCTCAATCGTAGAGCACGTATTATTCTGTACAAATATATGGGAGATGTTGAGCATAGCTCAGTCAATTCCTCCTCATACATCCGCCAAGCACTTTCTTTCTCCTGGGGAAACTTCATCATTTAAAAACCATAGCTATTGAAACCGCCACTGCAGATACTAGTAAATAGGTCTCATGTAAAACGCCAGCTTTTTACAACAAACTGCATACTCTATTGTATTTGACAAATTCAAGAGATAAACCGGAAGTGATGGGAGACTTTACCGCCAAATAGGAGATCACAATGGAGGCTACGAAGAGATTATCGGTAAAAATAGTCTTACGGTAATGAATGAAAATTATGAGATATTTGCAGATTTTTGCGTAGGAAACCAATTGGTTATTGGAGGCAGCATGTTCACTCACACACAAGAAAATTCATAGGGCAATATGGATATCCCCAGATCATGGAATGCAAAACCATATTGAGCACATCTGCATAAATAGGAACTCGAGACACTCTTTGCAGGATGTCTGGGTTTACATAAAAGCTGATGTGTTTCAGGCCACAATCAAGTGATGTCCAAAGTTAAGCTTAAACTACGAATGAATAGAACAACTCAAGTCAAATGACCTCACTATAATGTGATATATCTCAAAGAAGACGAACAGATAAAGGAGTTACGCATCACACTCAGCAATACATTTCAAACACTGAAACAATTAGACATAAGGGTAATATAAAAGAACTGAAACAGCTACAAAAGGTTGGAAAGCACGGGCGAAGAATTTTTTGCTAAAAATAGACGACATCACGAAGAATGGATAACTTCCTTCCAAATTATTCTTCCCAAAGATTGAAGAGAGATGATCAAACAAGCAGCATTTATCATGAAATCTAGAGTCACAAAAGTTATTAAGCACAGAAAGACTTCACGTAGGTAAACGATGAAGTCAAAAATGGTATTAAGGTACACAACTACGTGGGTAGTCTGGCTTCAGAAGCCAAAGATAATGCAGCTAGAGTAAACTTGAACGGTCTGCATGACACTACCAGCAAACTTTCTGGAAAATACTAACAGCAAAACATATCAAAATAAGACAATATGGGAAGAACGATAACAATTCTTGAAAAACAAAAGAAAAGATGGGCGGGATACTTTGGCTCTTAAATAGGTCACCTGACATTTTACCCGCTGAAGACCTCAAAATAAACCGTGAAAAGTTCAGTAAAAAGGAGATTAAAAACAAATTTCAAAATGTCAAAAGTACGGCAAACTGTATCTAGCAGATATTGAAGGACATGCTACCAAAGAAAGACGATTTACAAGAATATACAAATGGCAAGTAATAATGCTATACTTGTTAAAGTGTTAAACTGTTCTACTTAAAGTCTATTAAAAAATACCAAGTTAACGAGACGCGTAGGCAGTTTTCAGACACAACAGATCATGTGCAGGCCAGATAGCCACATTGTGCATAATTAAAGAGCAGTCATTAAAATGGAATCCCAGTCTGCTCATAACCTTTAATAATAGTTCGTCCATCGTCGTTGATGTGAACCAGCGACATTTCATGTAACACTGCATCCTTGAATATATGGATGCGCTCGTGACTGATCAAGTCAATGCGAGTACGGAAAGTTCTATGACACGACTGGCAAACATAGTCTGCAGCTGCCTTTGGTATTCCTTCTGCTCTAGACTTTCTAATTGCGCGTCTATCCTGGGCTACGTGAACACAGATGCCCTCGTTGATTTCAACGCCATTTATGACCGCACTTCCAGGTTGAGCGATTTTGAGCCAGGTTTTCCAGGTGTTAATGTCTATTTGACAGCACTTAAGGGAGTCTGTCAGACTGTCCTCGAAACGCTTTTTTGGACGTCCCTGTGATCGTTACCCTTCGCTCAGTTCGCTATACAAGCCTTTGGAAACATTGAACAGTTGGGTATGAAAAAGCCTTTGAGAACCTGAATAGGGATACATTGTGGAAAAGGATAGTCTGTGGAAACTAAAAATGCACAACGGAATCCCGCAAAATCTTACCAGCAAAATAAATCAGAATAAATGAGGACATGCACAAGAGTTTAGCACGAGAGACAACTCACAGAATCATTTACCATTAAATCTATTATCAGTAAGAAAGTACTTTTAGAGACCCAGATATTCCATTACTATACGTGATATTGTACTTTCATAGACCTGGATATTTAATTGTTTAATATGTAAAGTCCTCGCTGGTCCAGGCTGTGAGTGCACTTCCTTTATAGTAAACCAGAAAAGATGTTCTAGCTTTATTCGAATTTTATTCCCGCTATAATTTTCAAGACCTCAGTAACCGCTCCCGACGATAACTTCATTCATAGCCCATCAGTCTCCCAGAGGACATATCAGTCCCAATATCTTCGTTTGATTTATTCACCACTGGGTTATCGTGTCTGGCATAAAAGAAAATGACGCTTTTGTGTCCATTACGCGACCAAATTAGATTCTCACGATCCGAGACATTTGACACGATCAATAGAAAGTAGTGTAGGCGTGTGTGATTGCGGGTGTGAGCGTGTACTTGTGTGAGTATGTTGTGCGAAGTGATGGTGGATGCAGTTGTTTGTGTGTGTGTGTGTGTGTGTGTGTGTAAAATAAAGAATGTGTGAACAGCAAGAGCATTCACTACGTATAATATTTGGTCCGTATGCAATTGTCTCAGGACTAAACATACAAACTACATACATGTTCAACGCAAAGGACCACCGCTTTAATATGGTAAACCATTGCAGTGGGGTTGACAATGTAGCACAACGAATGAAGTGGTAGTAACCAGCGTAGATAGCAGTTTACGCGAACCAGAGCTGGCTAAGACCCTATTTCGATTTGAACGGAATTCGGAAAGCGCATAATTGATTGTAATGTGTAGCGTATAATTTCACTGAGAGACTTTCGTTAGGTAAAGTGGTCATCGTGTGGTTCCATCCTCAAGCAGTGATCCATGAATTGCACAGGTTCCTTTCCAGATCATGGACCCCCGTTCCATGGTCTCTTACTGTTCAAGGTGATATTAGAAACACGTGAACACATTTTTACATTTCTTCGTAGACCCTTTTTCATTTGAGTAAAATAAACAATAATTATATACTGTTAAAAACACGCGTGTGTGGGCAATCATTTGATAAAAGTAGATGTTTAATCGAACAATAAACGACTTTTATTAAGTGAAGAACATCACAACAATAAATATAAATTTACAATTCGAACGCAGAAACCTACAGGACTCTTTATAAACCTCAGAATGACTCTTCACATATTTCAACATGAATCTTCATAGACTACAACACAATTCTCCATAGACTACCACACGACTCTTCATTAACTCCAAAATGGCTCCTCGTGGACCGTTGATGTACGTGTTACACATAACTCCTCGTGGACCCCAAGTTGGAAACCATTGATGTACGTGTTACACATAACTCCTCGTGGACTCCAAGTTGGAAACCATTGATGTGCGTGTTACACATGACTCCTCGTGGACTCCAAGTTGGAAACCATTGATGTACGTGTTACACATCACTCCTCGTGGACTCCAAATTGGAAACCATTGATGTACATGTTACACACGCCTCCAACGTCGTCACTTTCCGGTTCACGTCCAATGATCGTGCCTGGCGACTCGGAAGATACGACATAGTTGAACATCACGTGCTGCCCTTCTGATAGTCCCTGCCTTCAATTCCACACTTTCAACGTTCCCATCGACTATGTACACATGCTGTCGTATGTAGGTCACGTGACGGGAGATGATCAGTTACAGGGGATAACCATATTTCTGAACAATTTGATTTGGTGTATGCTATTTATGCCCAATTTATTATTTTTTTTAAATCAACACTTAACGTGTTGTTTCTTCAGTTTTTTTTTCTCTTTCTTTTTGGTTCTTTCTGTATATCTTTTTCTCTCTCTCCTTTTCTGTATCTAATAGTATTAAACCTTTACTGCTTCCCACCCGTTCACCCCCAACCCTTGGTGTTATTTTGTAACGATATCTCTATTTGTTTTCTATAGAAATGAAAGTAGATTTCCTACATGCAATATATGTAATTCTCTCACTGTGTATTGTTTTTTTTTTTTTTAAAACTCTTCTTATGTCTCACTTTCTATATAAAACTCCTAAATGCTACATATAAAGATCGTGTCACAAACGTAGAGATACGTGAGAGAGTTGAAGATGCTATTGGTCCTTTTGAAGATCTGTTCACAGCTATCAAAAGACGAAAGATGGCCTGGTGCGGGCACGTCGCGAGGTCAAACGGAATTACCAACTCGATACGCTTTGGTTCCGTACCGGGACAGAGAGGGCGAGGACGTCCAAGGAAGAGATTGGTGGACAACATCATTTAGTGGTCAGCCTTCGTCCCGGTGAGATAGACAGGCGGCGACAGACAGAGAGGGATGGCGTGGGATTTTGGGAGTGTCTTCATGTGTGCTCCAACAACCTGATGGGTTACGGGATGAACTGAACTGAACTCATATCTCACTGGCTTTTCCTCCCTATTTATGCTTTCATTTTTTTTAATTTTAAAAAATGATGTAACTGTGTTGTTGTTACTCCTTGTTCAATCTACTTGCTTATACCAAACGTGTTATTATTTAGAACAAAACACAAAGAAAAACGTGATGGCAAGATCACATTTAGGCGGAAGACAACTGCCTGAAGATGTGAGTGGTCTGACAGACTCAAACAAAAAGTGATTCAGTAAAATGGAGTTATTAACGGTTCAAATCAAAGCTCATCGCTACTCTCGGTCTACAAGCCATTGGCCAAATCTTGAAATGGTCCTTGGGCTAATCTTTATGCCTCTCTCTAAGCGAAACCATTACATATCAATTCTCTCTCACATTCTATGCTTCCTGTAATTGAATGTTTACCCCTCATTCTCTTTTCTTGAGGATTCCTCGTGGAACCTGCCTAGCTAAGTTGGACAGAATCTTTCTCATCGAATGTCCTTTCCAGCTCCATTGTCTTTTGTTGTTCCAGTGGCTGGTGTTGGCTCCGTTCCACAGGTCTTCATCCCTCATTATGTCCTGCCCCTTTATGCAAATTATTCTTCGTAAGCATCTGTTAACGAACGACTGGAGTCTGCTGAATCGATATGGTCGTTCTCAATGTTTCGGTTCCCCACACCATCAACTTGACCCTGACGTTGAATATTCGAACTTTGTTGTGGATCTTGATTCTGCTCTTTACATCTACATCTGTACTCTCTGACGTGTCAATTATGCTGCCCAAATAGAAAACGTTATCCACCTGTTTCAGTGACTCTCGTCCTCAGCATGTTTTGTTCTTTGTTGATAGGGTAAATTTTAAGAAGCTTGGTTTTCTTCATGATGATATTCAGTCCACATTTGGCTAACTGTTCTTTCACAGTATCAAGTTTCTCATGCATTTGGTTCTGACTGTGTGACAAAAGTACCAGATCATCTGCATAGTTCAGGTCATGCAGTTGTGAAAATAGTGTCCACTGAATACCAATTCTCTTTCCCTCGATTGGTGTCTTCATTATCCAATCTATAGCCAACAAGAATGCATCCTTTCTGCACCCAAATTCAATTTGCCAAAGAGTATGTGGATAAACGGTGTCAAATAACTTTTCGTATCCTATACAATTTGCCTTACGTGATGTTTCCCTTTCAATAGTGTGTTCTACTTTGATGTTAAAAGTAGATATATTTATTTTATTTTTATTTTTTTTGCGTTCGCCTTATTTCTCTAATCCCCAAGGCGGTGTGCATTGCACTGCGTTTTTATTTTGCGCCTGTCGGCCCAGTGCATCTGACTTCAGCATGCATTTTATGTAAGGGTCTGCTTCCTCCTGCATTTTCTAAGGGTTTGCTTCCCCGGGGTAACGGCCGGTGCTGAGATGGGGATCGAACCCAGCACGTTCTGGTTGTGAGCCGTGTCACTTAACCACTAGGCCACGCCGTCCCCTAAGTAGATATATGATCTGTGCACTATCTTCCCTGGCGCAATACTACATGTTCCTCTGAGAGCTTTTCGTTTACTTCCTCTTTCAATTTGTCCAAGATAATTCTGTTGAATATCATGCATGAAATCGGGATCAAGATGCTGAACAGCGCATGAGCTGCAGCGGTCAGCGACACATAGCTGACTGCTAGCGTCAGGGCCAGCGAACAAGAGCTGCCAAGACCCTTCTGCACACCCACGCGGTGATCCTGGATAACAGGCTGCAACAGAGTGGTTTTGCTTTGGTGACTCGGGTTATGCAATTGTTGAGCATAGCTTTCTTTTTTTTTGTCCTTTCTTTTATTTATGTAATATCTCTGCTGTGATCCATTCCTTGTGTTGAGTTTTCTTGAATCGAATACTTTCTTCACAAGTCTTATTTCACATTTCTTTAGCCCGTTCCCACTTTAAATAAATAAATTTAAAAAAAAACAAACAAACTTCTAAGCGGGGGTTCGACTTCATTGCCTCAGGGTTTCCACCCATTTTAGCTCGGTCTCTCTCGGCAAATGGGTACCCCATCTGTCGAGTGCATCGCACAAAGCACGAACTTCGTAGCTCCAGCGATGAACCCAGGGATCTTCGGAAAAAATGGACATCATGAACCGACCGTCGCAGCTCGAAATCGAACCCTGACCGTCTGAACACGAGGCAAACGGCTTGACCACTTCGCCACATGACTATTAATGTCCATTTCCTTTTCCTTATATAACTCTTGTAGCACTTGGTTCTATTGTTTAGTGTTATGCTAAATTATGTCTTCTTTTCCTGGTCTTGTAATAAGTGTACGGTATATATCGTTCTCCGTGTTGCTCCAACTTGGTGCTTTCTTTTAGTTTGAACTGTAAGATCCCCAGCAACATGTGGTGGTCTGAAGCAACGTCTGCACCTCGCGTTACTCTTACACCTTGTAGTGTATTTCTCAACACTTGACTGACACTTACCTGCTTAATCTGATCTTATGTTATGTGGCATCCTTGTGTACATTCTGATGTTGTATCAGTGGTTCGGTACATTAATATTATCAGTGGTTCAGTATACTGAAATTATCAGTGGTTCGTTAGACTGAAATTATCAGTGGTTCGGTAGATTTAAGTTATCATTGGTTTTGTCAACTGACGATATCAGTGCCTTTGTAGACATAATTATCAGTGTGTCGACAGACTGACGAGTAGTTCAGAAGACCAAAGATATCAGTGGCATGAACGATGGACGATCAATAACAAGCAAAGACATACATTTCTCTTGTTAGACAGTGAAATGAAAGCGTTTCAAATTACCTCAGAGGAAATATACATTTTCACAATGTACTAGGCTGGGAGATTCGAATGTCAACTTGAAACAATCACTTACGCCATGTCATTAGTACTTTTTCGGTTCGACGGAAGCGCCATTGATGTAGATGTCATCTTCTTCCTGTCGATCTATTTAGTAGAGTATAAGCAGACCTTACTCTGAATTTGGCTTACCCAAACCAGCTTATAGGAAACCCCGATCCCTGTCATCATCTGCAGCGCAGTTTTATTTCAACAAATGTTACACGAGAATGTTGCCAGCCTCACACATATCCCTTGTTGATCGCCTCTTGCAGCAGGCAATGAGGGCCACGGTGAATCAATTATGTTTGCCCCGGGACGAATTACAGAGAAGCGTATATGTATACAGAAGAAGAAGAAGAAGAAGAAGAAGAAGAAGAAGAAGAAGAAGAAGACGAAGTAATGTCTAATCGCATCATCAATTGTCAAGTCTAAAGGCTGCATTCGATTCGGTCGATATGTCTGCTCTCTGGAAAGCACTGCAAGACATCGGCACTCATACCTCACTGCTAAACTAAATACGGGACACACGAACAACATTGCCAGAGTCCGTCTAGGTGGCAGTCTCTCAGACAGGTTCTCAACATATTCGGGGGTCAGGCAGGGTTGCGTTCTTGCCTCTGACCTTTTCTGCCGAGCCATAGAATGGATTCTACACTACCTTGACTGCCACAATCTGGGCATTGTCATGGACCAAACACGCACCACAGACCTCGCCTATGCTGATGACATAGTCCTAGTCGGCCAAGACATTTGCGGTTCTGCAGCAGTCTCTCGTGAAACTGGATTTCGAACCATCAAACCGGGGTATATCAACATCCTGGGCCAAGACAAAAATTCAGAACCTTTGCTCCCACATAGATCCTCACAGCATTGGTGTCCATGGTCACGCGGTTGAGTGCACTAATGAATTCACATACCTGGGGAGTTCTTTTTCATCCGATGGACGCAGTGCGCCTGACTTGTTTAGGCGGATCGGGTTTGCTGCCTCCGCTATGAATGACCTTCGCCAGGTGTGGAATAATGGCAGACTCTCTCTCGGATCTAAAATTCGTATTTATCAGACGTGTGTGATTCCTGTCCTCCTGTATGATTCAGAGACTTTGACCCTACTTAAACAGGCCATATCAAGGCTCGATGCCTATCATATGCGGAACCAGCGACGCATCCTCGGTATCAAATGGTTCGATCTCGTCCGTATGTCGAGGTGTCTGCAAAGACGAGTCTTTCCTCCATCTCGGACACTCTGGTCCGCCGTCGCCTGTATCTGTTTGGTCACGTGGTTCGACTGGACCAGGAAGTACCGGCTCACCAGATAATGTCCCAGTCTGCTATGTGTAACAACGATCTACAACCGGCCACCTGGGCCGAGGCCGTCTCCGTTCTACATGGCTCCGACAGATAGCAGTCTGTCCTTCGGCAGTGAACGAGGTTTGGCTACAAGCCTCAGCAGTTGGACATGGTAGTGGTCCATCGACACAACGGACCCTAGATGCCTAGGCGAATATTATTATTTTTGTGAATTCCCAGAAAAACCAAGTGCTTTATGCACATTGTAGCAGTTTATATGTTTTGTTTTCTAATCAATTGTGTCATGCCATCCTGTGTATTTGTTACGAGTAATTATCTTCCTCGACCCCTCTTTCAATTGACCTTTTATATTATCATAAGGTTTCACATATTTACTTTTCCAATTCTGCCCAGTGACCTTATCGTTCTAATTTCTTTAGCAGTGGAAACAAAATATTATTTTAAGAGAAATCACGTACAGTAACAGCAATGTAATACACAAGAAGAGTGTCACAGAAACATTGGGCAGTCAAAAAATGAAATGACGGTATATTACAAGAAAACGATATATTTATACATTCTTACCTGTTTGCGAAGTCCACATCTGAGCTTGTCGTCATCACGTGCAGCATGCTGGTACTGTTGACGAAACCGGTGGTAATTATTAAGTGATAGAATCATGGTAGAATATCGTGCTCTTAACTGGCCAACGTCGTTTGGTTATGTATGCTGTTTGATTACCGGTATACAAACAAAAGCAGGAAATGAAGACTGGACTACAGAATAGACCCCGACAGTCGATTAGGATCTACAATGAGATAAACTGGCAGTTAAAAGTGGACTACGCTAAGGGCAGCTGGTGCAATAGTTTATTGGGTAGAGCACAGATGCCAGCAATTATGAAGCGTGGCCTTCATGAAGCGCAATCAGCAGTGGGGTATGGGCTACATGAACAGCAGTCAGCTGTCGAGTATGGGCTACAATAAGAGTAATTAGCAATGGAGTATGGACTACATGAACAGCAGTCAGCCGTCGAGTATGGGCTACATGAACAGCAGTCAGCCGTCGAGTATGGGTTACAAGAAGAGTAATTAGCAATGGAGTATTGGCTACAAGAAGCGCAATCAGCAGTGGGATATGGGCTACAAAATGAATAATTGACATTGGAGTATGTAATATATAGATGGAAACTGTCAGTGAAGTATTGCATATAAGAAGGGCAACTGTCAGTGGAGTATTGACTATAAATGGTAATTTGTCAGTGGAGAATAGACTACAAAAAGGGCAACTGTCAGTGGGACTTGACCACAAGAAAGGCAACTGTCAGTGAAGTATGAAATATAAATATTACAACTGGTACTGGAGTAAGAAGTATAAAGTTGGCAAATAGTAGTGACGTATGGATGACAAGTGGATAAATGAATCTTGTAACCAAATTATACCAATTGAATGACATCCGCCTAAATCTTCTCCCGTTTTACACGTCTGGTCTAGCTAGAAAAATATGGACAGAGTTGCAATAACTGAAGTGAATATATTTGACACTTTTCTGAGGGCAGGAAGTCTGGAACAGACTTTGGCATTCTTATTGACGGTAGACGCCTCAATCATCTTCGATTCGATTTGCAGATGGCATAGTGCTCATCACAGAGTCAGTAGCAGAAGCAAACCAAAGGATGCAGCTATCCGATGAAGAGGGCAAGAAAGTGGGACTGGAGATGAATGTCTCGAAGACCAAATTGTTGCGCAATCGCTTCGCCACTTGTGATCCAGTCTTCCTTGGCGAGGTACGATTAGAAGATGTCAACGAGTGCATCTATCTTGGGCGCCTTCTCAATATGAAGAATGACCTAGAACCTGTACTGACAAGACGTCGCCACGTGGGTTAGACAGTCTTCTTGTCTATTAACACGGTCTTGGACGGTTGCCATGAACAAGACCTATGAGCCTCGTCCTTCAATACCACAGTACTCCCTGCGATGTGCTACAGTGCCGAGATGTGGACACTAACAAAATCACTAGAGGACAAATTGAAAGTGACCCAGGCCTCCCTTGAGAGACGCTTGGTCGGAATCACTCTCCGCAACCAACGTCTCCACAATTCTGACATAAGACGATTGTCCCTGGTGAAGGATTAGGTAATCCATGCAGACAATGTAACACATAGATGGGCAGGTCACATATTACGACCAAACGATAGTCGATGGAGCACATCGGCAGCAGTCTGGTACCCCCGAGGTAAGAAGAGACCGCGAGGAAGAGCTTCAATGCGTTGGTCAGACTCCCTTGCTGCACGCTGCAACATCCGAGATGTCTCTAGAGAATCACTTACTACGCACTGGACTTTCGTGGCCCAAAACAGGATCAGCTGGAAGGAAGTTGAGACCCGCAGCTACGCCGAGGAACGGCTCATCAAGATCAAGATAAATCTCACTCTACAAGCGCCCATTTATAACCAAAATGAAAACTATCCGTAGATTCAAAATATGTTTTTTATGGAGAAACATGCTGCCACTAACAACCAGTTTATTTAAATCATAGAAGTCCATAAGTAGCTCTCTATGTTCATCCTCAGTTCAGTGGAACTGAGATGCTAGTCCAGTCAGGCACAATATACTGGCCAGGACGTCGCGTCAGGGTAAATACACTGACCAAGACCACAATCTCTTTTTCATGTAGCGTTCACTGGAAACAGGCTGTTTTCAATGACAAAATGTGGATCGATGTGATCGCAGTAGTAGTGAGCGCCACGCAGATGAAGCACAGCATAGAACAAAAACGTCTGGAGGACCGCGGTCCATCTTCATCCGCATGCTCCTGATGTGAGGAAAGCTACTACAACCCGCTCCTTAACGTGGCGCACAGAAAGGAACACTTACGCATTGTGGGCAAAAACATCAACAGCAACATCTTCCGTTCAGAATCCATGTTTAGCCATGATCTCTGCAAAACCGATAAGATCATTCCCAGACATGACAAACTAAGACACCCAAAACAATTGTAATATTTTCCTTCTCCCTTTATCCATAATTTCTGGAATTCAGAGGACACTTTTGTCACAATTGGAGGACCTGGATTAAGTAGATGATCTGGTACTTTTGTCACACAGTCATACCCAAATGCAAGAGAAACTTGATAGGGTGAAAGAACAATCAGTCAAATTGGGATTGAATATGAACACGAAGAAAGCCAAGCTCCTTAAACTCAACATTATCAGCAAAGCACAAATCATGCCATAGGGAAAGCAGTTGAAAAAAGTGGACACATTTACCTATTTCGACAGCACAATTGACACAACAGGTGGTGCAGACGCAGATATAAGGATCAGAATTAGAAAGGCAAGAAGGGCGTCCCTCACACTAAATAACATATGAAGATCCAGAGAAATCAAGATTTACACCAAAGTTAGAATATTCAATGCCAGTGTGAAGTCGGTGTTGCTGTATGCAGCAAGGATGGAGAACGACCAATGCCATACAATAAAGACTACAGTTCTTCGTTAACATATGACTACGAAGGATAAAGGACAAATAGTGGCAGGCCATGGTGAGGAATGAAGACCTTTGGAAAGTAGACTGCGACAGCCACTAGAGCAACAAATTGGGCTGGATAGGATATATACTACAGAAGGGACTGTCAAACATAGCCAGACAAGTGCTGATTGATTGCAGTCTCATCCGCTGACAGGTGGTCACTGGTTGTGTCTTTGTCTGACAGGTGGTCACTGGTTGTATTGTTATCCTCTGACAGATGGTCACTGGTTGTAGTGTCTTTCTCTGACAGGTGGTCATTGATTGAAGTGTCATCCTCTGACAGGTGGTCACTGGTTGTAGTGTTATCCTCTGACAGGTGGTCACTGGTTGTAGTGTCTTTCTCTGACAGGTGGTCATTGATTGTAGTGTCATCCTCTGACAGGTGGTAACTGGTTGTAGTGTTATCCTCTGACAGGTGGTCACTGGTTGTAGTGTCATCCTCTGACAGGTGGTCACTGGTTGTAGTCTCATCTTCTGACAGGTGGTCACTGGTTGTAGTGTCTTTCTCTGACAGGTGGTCATTGATTGTAGTGTCATCCTCTGACAGGTGGTCCCTGGTTGTAGTGTTATCCTCTGACAGGTGGTCACTGGTTGTAGTGCCATCCATGTTATCTTCTGACAGGTGGTCACTGATTGTAGTTTCATCCTCTGACAGATGGTCACTTGTTGTAGTGTCATCCATGTTATCTTCTGACAGGTGGTCACTGATTGTAGTTTCATCCTCTGACAGATGGTCACTTGTTGTAGTGTCATCCATGTTATCTTCTGACAGGTGGTCACTGATTGTAGTTTCATTCTCTGACAGATGGTCACTTGTTGTAGTGTCATCCATGTTATCTTCTGACAGGTGGTCACTGATTGTAGTTTCATCCTCTGACAGATGGTCACTTGTTGTAGTGTCATCCATGTTATCTTCTGACAGGTGGTCACTGATTGTAGTTTCATCCTCTGACAGATGGTCACTTGTTGTAGTGTCATCCATGTTATCTTCTGACAGGTGGTCACTGATTGTAGTTTCATTCTCTGACAAATGGTCACTTGTTGTAGTGTCATCCATGTTATCTTCTGACAGGTGGTCATTGGTTGTAGTTTCACCCTCTGACAGATGGTCACTAATTGTATTGTATACATCTCGCAGGTGGCCACTGATTGTAGTTTCATTCTCTGACAGATGGTCACTTGTTGTAGTGTCATCCATGTTATCTTCTGACAGGTGGTCATTGGTTGTAGTTTCATCCTCTGACAGATGGTCACTAATTGTATTGTATACATCTCGCAGGTGGCCACTGATTGTAGTTTCATCCTCTGACAGATGGTCACTAATTGTATTGTATACATCTCGCAGGTGGCCACTGATTGTAGTTTCATCCTCTGACAGATGGTCACTAATTGTATTGTATACATCTCGCAGGTGGCCACTGATTGTAGTTTCATCCTCTGACAGATGGTCACTAATTGTACTGTATACATCTCGCAGGTGGCCACTGATTGTAGCGTAATCATCAGTGGTGCCAACAAGTCTCCTTTGCCAGTATCTATTTTTGCCAGTTTGGATGTGAGCTTTTAAAATAAGTATTT
Source organism: Ariolimax columbianus (assembly GCA_036924085.1). Lineage (NCBI taxonomy): Eukaryota > Metazoa > Mollusca > Gastropoda > Stylommatophora > Arionidae > Ariolimax > Ariolimax columbianus. The sequence continues at coordinate 27,767,343 of JAVGWX010000004.1, read as the reverse complement.
AAGCTTTTTTATTGCTGCGAAACATGTGTGTTCGTGGTTGTAGACTCATACTATTCCTTGAATGTTTCAGACTTCAATGTCTACTGCATGCTCATGCCGGAGTCATGCCTGATGCTCTTCTGAGACAGAATCTGAGTCCACCGCTAAAAGCGCCCTAACATCAGATCAGATCATGCAGTTATCAGATGCTCACTCTAGGTTCTCTATTTTAGTAAGATATGTCACATAATAGGTCAAGGGACGGATGTTGTTGTTTAATTCCCACAATGAGTAAATTTACTCTTTTGTGCGGCCTGAAAAGGATGTTAAGGGACAGGTTGTAGTAGCTTTCCTAAAACATCACGAACATGCTGATGAAGGTGGACAATTGTCTTCCAGGCGGTTGTGCTATGCTTGACTTCATCTGCGTGGCGCTCACTACTACGGGGATCGCATCGATCCAGATTTCGTCAGCTTGGCTGCCTGGAAAACAGCCTGTCACCAGGGAACGCTAAATGGAAGAGAGATTGTGGTCTTGGTCAGTGTATTGTGCCTGACCCTGGCGCCTCGTCCAGGTCAGTATGTTTTGCCTGACTGGACTAGCGTCTCAGTTTCCCCAAGGAACGGATAGATCGAGTTTATTTTAGAGGAATACATCATCCATGTCACAGGCAGAGGAGGAATAGTGGTGGTATAATACGGCTGGATCAACATCAGTAATCTAAAGACAGTGAAGGATTTCTTATGTGACTGACGTTTTTACCATCACATATTTTGAATGATGACCAGGTCAATGCTTCGAACGTAAAATCTCTATTGAAATGGCTAACTCTCTGTCTGCTTCTTTCCTCTTCTGATAGTTGATTGAATGCATAAGGTAGTCTGTAAACAACTAGAGCTTCTTTCCTCTTCTGATAGTTGATTGAATGCATAAGGTAGTCTGTAAATAACTAGAGCTTCTTTCCTCTTCTGATAGTTGATTGAATGCATAAGGTAGTCTGTAAACAACTAGATCTTCTTTCCTCTTCTGATAGTTGATTGAATGAATAAGGTAATCTGTAAACAACTAGATCTTCATTTCTTTTCTGATAGTTTATTGAATGCATAAGGTAGTCTGTAAACAACTAGAAAAAATGTGTATGTGGACCGTCAATGCGAGGCTACGAAACTGTATTAACAGGCAAAGTAGGCCAAATCATTTTGTAAACGTTTCTCTTTCTCTTTGAATGTAGCTATACGAGTAAATGTTTGCTTGAGTAAAAACCGCAGGAGTGCATGTGAATCGATAGATACACTGCACGTGTAACGATCCATGGTGGTGGAAAGAGCTGAAAGCAAAATATAAATGGGTTATTAGGCTCTACAGCAACGGTACTGTTTTCCAAGATACTCGTGCTGAGTTCTTTACTCTTGACGAGTAATCTCCAGTAGCGGCCGAAGTTGCAATGACCTTATTAGGCATGCACTGAATAGGGGGATTTACTGTTCGGCTGAATACCAATATAGGTCTTAAACTATTCCGTTGGATACGAACATGATTATTGAGTGAACGTTTGGCGTAACACGTTGTGTTCAATACGTCTACACACATTTTCTACAATTATAGCGCAATCAATCACATCATGTACCGTTTCAAAGTTGTATATCGTTATAAAAATGGGGAACTATCTTAAACCATCCTTAAAGCTACTAGCTAACAACAAATCGGTTTTAAAATTTCAATTCAACGGACACTGCTGCATGAAATATGCATTGACGTTAACAAATATGAATCTCGTTATTTTTTGCTAAAAGACGACATCTGGTGTCTGATAACGTAATGCCCGCAGTGGATCAGCTGTTCACTTAGGACGCTTGTTGAAGCGCGTATTTCTTAAATCTGAACAGTCATTATAAAATACAGCTAAACAATCAGACACGATTTAAACAATTGCTTGTCACAATGCAAGGACTAACATATATCTTGATATTTACAGGTTTGGCTTTTACCGGTTGGCTAGCATGTCAATTCAGTGAATACAACGTACACTGCCCGATAAATCACCCATTGCAAGAAGCAGTATATGAAGTTAGTAGGGAATCGATACTGAAAAGATATCCAAACTTTAGGGTCTAAAATGATAACGTCGTTCTTTGACCCGATAGTATTCGATTGCCTGGTACTATTCGGCCAAAAACGAATAGCTCATTAAATGCTCTATTAGGCACCAAATCAAATACCTATCGAATACTCAGTGCATCCATACTTACATCCCAGAGCGAACTGAAGAAATTAGTCCAGAGTTCTTATTTTTGTAGAACAATGCAAGGCCTTTCAGCAGACTGATCACTACATTGATAACAGTGTCTCCTATTATATAATTATTATGCAACTAAAACTATCTCATCCTGGCTGAAGACAGCCCTTAACATATGTCTCAGTCCCATAGTGCATATGAAATGGCCTCATACAGCACATACTTGCGACAAATAACTTGAAAGCAACACATTGAACTGGCGAATAAGGGAAGAATGTTCTGCTTGATTGGACAAACCTGCTGCAATAAACGATACAATATTACGAGCGAGACATGATTTGGATTAGAACTCACAAGCAAGGAGACGAATGGGAAGGCTAGAAAAGAACGGTCAATAGCAATAGACGGGGAGGTCAAGACATCCGGAGATTCAGGGGCAAAACTCGAGATGACGGCTCATAACAGAAATCAGTGCTGACTGTTTTTTTATTCCCTCAGATTGAAAAGAGAATTAGCGAATCCCGTGTTCCAATGAGGAAACTGAACATTACAAGCCAGAATGAGGAAACTGGACATTACAAGTCAGAATGGAGAAACTGGGCATTGCAAGCCAGAATAGGGAAACTGGGCATTACAAGCCAGAATGGGGAATCTGGACATTACAAGCCAGAATGTGGAATCTAGACATTACAAGCCAGAAGTCAAGTCATGACAATTCTATGTTCTGTGACAGTCATGTTTAAAGCGTATTAATGCAACGGTTAGGTTTGTAAACAAGTGATATGATTTAATGCGCGCGTGCGCGTGTGCGTGCGTGTGTGTGTGTGTGTGTGTGTGTGTGTTTGCGCATGTGAGTATCAGCATGACTGGAAATGCTGACGTGTTCATCTGTAATTATCTTACAATCAAGTAACTGTGTTTTGTATTCAGTACTGAACAAATACTTTCAGTTGAAAGTGCAAATAAATGACAGCAACTAAAACCACAAAAATAAGAGATCATTTTTGTTACAGCGTCAAGCACGAATGTTCAGTAGGAAAAACCTGTGAAAATTAAATAAATTTTAAAAAGACTACAATAAATAATTCATTAAATAAACTGAAAAAATAGAAGCAAATAAATCATAAGGGGTTGGAGAAGCTGGTTGGGAGATGTGGGGTGAAAGATGAGTCAAAATTAAAATTGACGAACAAAATATAAGACAGTATTGCAAGAAAACCATATACAGGAAGGAGGGGACGGCGTGGCCTAGTGGTTAAGTGACACGGCTCACAACCAGAAGGTGCTGGGTTCTTCTTCTTCTTCGTACGCTGTCAAACGTCAACCTGTATTTTTTCGAAAAAAGCAGCGGTCATCTTGTGAGCTTGTCTAGTGTTGCCACTGGTGAAGACCACATGTGCTTTCTCTAGTCCTCGTATGTCAGGCAGTTTTGCAGCAGATGTTCAGCGGTAATTTTCCCGGTACCACAGGTGCATTCGTCCGTGCCACCTATCTTCAGTTTATTGAATAGGTGGTACCTCAGTCTGTTGTGGTCTGTGCGGAGTCTGAAGACCACGACCTGCTCTCTTCTGTTCAGCTGGCAGTAGGCATCATTTTTTGTATATCCAGTATGTTCTGTTTTCCATTTGGCCATGTATCTGGCCCTAATAAGCCTTTTGGACTCTTCGCAGGTCACACTAGAAACTGGTTGTGGTAGTCTTGCTCCTTCTTTTGCCAGTCTATCTGCCTCCTCGTTGCCTTGGATGTTACAGTGGGATGGAACCCACTGTACCACTACTCTTTTAGGTGCGGACTGCTGGCATAGTTGGCAGAGTACTGCTCTTAAATCATTAAGTTCAGTATTTTTCTGGCTTTTTAGTGCTGTGACTACGACCAGGGCATCTGTAAACATGACTATCTGGCTTTCATTGCTTTCGCCTGTTAGCATTGCTTCTACTGCAGCCCTCAGTGCATCTGCTTCCGCTCTGAAATTGCTTGTGACTTTTCCAGTTGCCACTGACAGTGTTGTTTTTCTACCATTTGGTAGACTCAGGAATACCCCTGCCCCTCCGTTCTGTGTTGTGTTGGTTACAGAACCGTCGGTGTATGCATGGGTCCATTCCATGCTTGGGTAGTTTTTCGTTATGTACCTCAGGGTTTTGTCTCTTCTTTCTTTTTCAGTCTGGCTGTTCTTGTTTCCAATACCTGGTATATTTTCTACCACCTCCGGAATGATAAGCTGCTTTTAGGTAGGTTTGCGTACAGTAGGGATGGGCTTTGGTATTGTTATAGTGTTCGTAGGGTCTTCGCTCATCTTTGGTTTGGCTATTTCTGCAAAGTTTGTCCGCTTTAGTTTCCCATTTCCAAATCTATTTAGTCTCTGATGCATTGCATGGTCTGTCAGTCTTCTGAGTTTCTCTGCTTGCTGCTGGGCTCTGCAGTCTCTTCTGTCGGTCATGGATTGCAGATTTGTAATCTTTTCAAGTTCTACAATTGGCTTTGACTTCATGCCTCCTGTTATAACTCTCATGGCTTGGTTTTGAAGTTTGCTAATTTTATCAAAGTTCGCCTTTGCTGCTGTTGTCCATGCCACAATGCCATACTCGAGAACTGGTCTCACTCTTCCAGTGTACAGTTTATGTAGTATACTTTCGTCTGCTCCCCAGCTTGTGCCAGCAAGTTTCCTCATGATTGCCATTCTTTGTCTGGCTCTCATTCGGTTTCTCTCGATCTGACTTTTCCATGTCATGCGCCGATCAAATGTGACTCCCAGGTAGTTTGGGTTGTCGTTTGGTCGCAGATATTTGCCGTTAAGACTTATTTTGATGTTCTGGGGTTTATTTGAAAGCGAGAATATCGTACATGTTGTTTTTTCCTCATTTATTTTGACCAGCCATGAGTTCGCCCATCGATTCAACGATGTTAGGGCCTGCTGCATCCGATTGCTTGCTATGGTGAGATTTTTTTCAGAGTTACACATAGCCAGATCGTCTGCAAACATGGAGCTGTGGACTCTTCTTGGTATATTCTCTGTGATGTTGTTTATATACACCAGGAAAAGTGTATTTGACAGTACTCCCCCTTGGGGTACTCCTTGCTCTATTGTCCCCTTTTTGCTCATCTGCCCTTGTAATTGAACTCTGGCTGTTCTGTTTTCGAGGTAGTGGCTGATCCGTCTGTACATTTTCCCACAAACTTCACTTCTTCGTAGCTTGACTTTACGTCCCTCTTTCCACACCTTGTCAAATGCCTTCTCTAAATCCGACCAAACCGCTACTGTATGTTTTTTCGCCTGGTGAGCATCCTCTATTTCCTGGGCTATGAGAGTGATCTGGTCCTCAGTGGATCTGTGCTGTCTAAAACCTGCTTGCTGTGGAACTAGTATGTATTTTGCTTCCAGATGCCACATCAGTTTGGTGTTTATCATACGCTCCATCAGTTTTCCTACACAGCTCAGTAGACTGATAGGCCTGTATCCATTTGGATCTGTTCTATCTTTTTCTTTCTTTGGTACTGGTTTAAGCACAGCGTCTTTCCACGCCTGCGGTACAATTCCCCTTTTCCAGCTTTGGTTCAGGACTGATACTAACTTTATCTTTGCTGTTTAGCCCAACCCCATCAGCATTTCGTTTGTTATCCCATCTTTTCCGGGCGATTTCTTTTTCTTTAAAGTTCTCATGGCCTCACACATTTCGTTCATTGTTAGTTTTGCCATCATGTGCTCCTCTGGTGTCTTATTGATGTTGTCGTGGCTCTTTTGTTCTTCACTAATGTCTGTATGCCTGTCTGTAGGGACATCGATGTGGTTTGCTCTGGCATAATGTTCTATAAAGGCGTTTGCTGCTTTTTTTCCAGTAGGTGCTGGGTTCGATCCCCATCACAGCACGGACCGTTACCCCGGGGAAGCAAACCCTTAGAAAATGCTGGAGGAAGCAGATCCTTACATAAAATGCATGCTGAAGTCTTATGCACTGGGCCTTCAGGCGCAAAATAAAAACCACAGTGCAATGCACACCGCCTTGGGGATTAGAGAAATAGGGCGAACGCCAAACAAAAAAAAAACCAAAAAAAATATACAGGATGAAATTATCTACATAAAAACAGGATATAAAGAAATTAAAAAATGGAGAATGGAAATTTATAATAGGAACACAAGAAACCTCTTTATTGCAAATATGAAAACGAAAGAGCAGAAAGAATGTGAAACAGACCGCGTATGTTTCATAAAGCAGGAATCTTCTTCTTCTTCTTCTTCTGCGTACACAGTCAGACAGTAACCATTATTTTTTCGAGAAAAGCGGCGGTCATCCTGAGGCTCTCGCCACTGCCATAGAGCTTGTCATGCAGTTCCACTGGTAATGGCCACATCTGCTCTCTCTGATCCTCGTATGTCGGGCAGTTCTGCAGCAGATGTTCAGTGGTCATTTTACTAGTACCGCACGGGCATTCGTCGGTACACCCTATCTTCAATTTGTTGAATAGGTGGTACATCAGTCTGTTGTGGCCAGTGCGAAGTCTGAAGACAACTACCTGCTCTCTTCGGTTCAACTGGTAATAGGCATCGTTTTTGGTGTAACCAGTATGTTCGGTTTCCCATTTGGTCATGTATCTGGCTTTGATAAGCCGTTTTGACTCTTCGTACGTCATACTGGTATCTGTTTGTGGTAGTCTTGCACCTTCTTTTGCCAGTCTATCTGCCTCCTCGTTGCCTTGGATGTTGCAGTGTGACGGGACCCACTGTACCACTACCCTTTTTGGTGCGGACTGCTGGCACAGTTTGCAGAGTGCTGCTCTTAAGTCATTAAGCTCAGTGTTTTTCTGGCTTTTTAGCGCTGTGACTACGGCGAGAGCATCTGTCAGCAGGACTATATGGCTCTCATTTTCACTGTGTGTCACCATTTCTTCCACTGCCGCCCTCAGTGCCTCTGCCTCCGCTCTGAAATTGCTCGTGTACTTACCAGTAGCGAATGACAGTGTTATTTTTCTGCCATTTGGTAGGTTCAGGAATGCTCCTGCCCCTCCGTTCTGTGTAGTGTGTGTTACAGAACCGTCGGTGTATGCATGGGTCCAGTCCATGCTTGGGTAGCTTTTCGTTATGAAGCTTAGGGTAGTGTCTCTCCTTTCTTTTTCAGTCTGGCAGTTTTTGTTTGCAATACCTGGTATATTTTCTACCACCTCTGGAAATATATCCTGCCTCCAGGTAGGTTTTCGTACAGTAGTGATTGGTTTTGGTGTTGTTAGTGCGTTTATGGGATCTTCGTGCATCTTTGCTTTGGCTATTTCTGCAAAGTTTCTCCGCTTTAGTTTCCCATTTCCCAAATTGTTTAGTCTCTGGTACATTGGGTGGTCCGTCAGTCTTCGGAGTTTCTCTGACTGAAGCTGGGCTCTGCAGTCTCTTCTATCGGTCATGGATTGCAGTTTTGTAATCTTTTCGAGTTCTACAATTGGCGTTGACTTCATGCCACCTGTTATAATTCTCATGGCTTGGTTTTGAAGTTTGTTAACTTTATCGAAGTTCGCCTTCGCTGCTGTTGTCCATGCCGCAATGCCATACTCGAGAACTGGTCTCACTCTTCCAGTGTACAGTTTCTTTAGTATGCCTTCGTCTGCTCCCCAGCTTGTGCCAGCAAGTTTCCTCATGATTGCCATTCTTTCTCTGGCTTTCATTCGGTTTCTCTCAATCTGACTTTTCCATGTCATGCGCCGATCAAATGTGACTCCCAGATAGGTTGGGTTGTCGTTTGGCTGCAGGATTTTGCCATTAAGACTTAATTTGGTACTTTGGGGTTTTAATGAAAGCGAGAATATTGTGCACGTGGTTTTCTCCTCGTTTATTTTGACCAGCCATGAGTTCGCCCACTCTTCCAACGATGTTAGGGCCGTCTGCATCCGATTTCTTGCTATGGTGAGATTCTTTTCAGAGGTCCACATAGCCAGATCGTCTGCAAACATTGAGCTATGGACTCTTCTTGGTATATTCTCTGTAATATCGTTTATATATACCAGGAAGAGTGTGGGTGACAATACTCCCCCTTGGGGTACTCCCTGCTCGAGTGTCACCTTTTTGCTCATCTGCCCTTGTACTTGGACTCTGGCCGTTCTTTGTTTGAGGTAGTGGTTGATCCACTTGTACATCTTCCCACAGACATCACTTCTTCTTAGCTTGACTCTAAGTCCGTCCTTCCAGACTTTGTCAAATGCCTTTTCCAGATCCACCCAAACAGCTACTGTGTGTTTCTGTGCCTGGTAGGCATCTTCTATCTCCTGGGCTATGAGGATGACCTGGACCTCAGTGGATCTGTGCTGTCTAAAGCCGGCTTGCTGTGGAATTAGTATTCGTTTTTCTTCCAGATGCCACATCAGTCTGGTGTTTATCATCCGTTCCATCAGCTTGCCGACACAGCTCAGTAGGCTGATGGGCCTGTATCCATTTGGATCTGTTTTATCCTTTCCTGTTTTTGGTACTGGTCCAGTATTGCGTCTATCCACGCCTGTGGTACAATACCCCTTTTCCAGCTTTGGTTCAGGACTGATAGTAATTTCCTCTTCGCTGTTTGGCCCAGCCCCATCAGCATTTCGTTTGTTATCCCGTCTTTTCCGGGAGATTTCCTTTTCTTTAGTGTTCTCATAGCCTCTACATAAAAACAGGATATAAAGAAATTAAAAAATGGAGAATGGAAATTTATAATAGGAACACAAGAAACCTCTTTATTGCAAATATGAAAACGAAAGAGCAGAAAGAATGTGAAACAGACCGCGTATGTTTCATAAAGCAGGAATCAAAATGAAGGAATCAAATCGTAGAGGGGATATAAACATGCTGGAAAGGATACAAAGAAAAGCGACAAAGCTAATAGTGGGATTCCAGAATTATAGTTATGAAGAAAGACCAGAAAAACCAGCCTATAGTGTCTAGAAAAGAAAAGAATTTGAGTTGACTTAATACAGGTTTATAATATAAGCAAGATCTTAGTTCTTAGTCGACCTGTACTTCTACAGGGGCAGATGCCTCTGTGCAGGTCCCAGATCTGGTATGAGTTGGATATAGCCGGGAGAAGGATTTCCTGCTTAGCGGGCTAGGTTTGAGCAGCTTAATACTCCGCTGCGTTAGGTGGTTAACCGATGTGCGAGTTCATCTTAATTGACTAATACACTAGAGCAAAGTAGACCTGCAGCCAGTTAGGCGCCTTCTATGATTCTCTAAACAAACCAGCTGACCATGTCTGGTGTTATGCCATGTCACACAGTTAGTCGCCTCTTACGACATGCTCTCTGTGAGGCAGTGGTGTTATTCTTGTCCTTGTCTACACAAAGACCCCGGCTGACCACTCGAATAATATAAGCAAGGCAAGGATAAATTAGACTATAACAAGTTTTTTCAAGATACAGCCGCCTACAAGAACAAGAGGGCATAGCTGCAAATTAACTAAAGAAAGGTCCAGATTAGATATTAGGAAATATCTGTTTAGTCATAGAGGGGTGAATGCTTGGAATGCATTGGCACAGGAAATAGTGCAAGCAAGGTCATTTAATGCATTCTAGAATAGATTGGATGCGCATGGGTATTTTGAGATTAAGTGAATGTTAAATAAATTGGTTGTATAAAGACTGCAAAGTCTTCTAAACCAATATAAAGACGTTAAGTTACGTTAAGTTACAAAGTATGAATCAAAATGAAAACTAACAAAAATGATACAGGAAGTAAAAAGGAATGTATAAAAGGTATGTCTCAACACCAGGAATAAGATTTAGTTCTATAAAAACATTTCTATAGAGATCTGAGAGATGGGCGATGGTAGAATGAGGTTGTGGGGGGGGGGGGGGGGAGGGAGGATAGGAGAGGATAAAATGAGATCCAATAGCCTTTCTGATTATCCCGTACAGTAATAGCTTCAAAGAGGATAATAAGTGAATTGACTTACATGGGACATAACAGAACTCCTATCTCTGTCCTGTAATTCGTAACATTCAGTGTGATCAAAGAAATGTTTTACCAAGCTTTTAAATTAAGGTAGTCTATGCATTTATTCTGTTCATTAGTGTTAATAAAGCCATTACCTACCACTAATCACTCACGGGACCACAGACGTTATCAATAATCAGCTTGTTGAACAGAACGTTGATTTATCATCCAAATGATATTTAGTTAATAAATAACTGTTAGTAATAAAGATAACTACAGTACAGCTTAATATGTACATTCAACTGAGAGTGACAAAATGAGGGAAAAATGAATTATACCACAGCATGATTCTCAGTTCAGTAGTTAGTGTGCACATCTGAGCCTGTGTGTTGTTTGCATAATCATAAATAAAGCTAGCACGGGGAATACCCACACATATAATTATAGTAACTGCTACATTTCATTGGGACTCAATTTTGTTTGTCGATTCAGTTGAGAACGTGACGATAGGTTGCGTGTAATAGTTCACTGTCTCGTTTAGTTGCATTCACCTGCCAGGTTAATGTCCGCACCATATTCCTTAATGATGGAGTATTGACACTAGTATTGTCCTATCTCCTCATATTCGTATTCTTTATGTTGCATGTCCAATGGGATTGACAATCATTACACTATTGTTATTCGTCTATCGTAATCGATGAGTACTACCTTGTCAACGTTTACTGTTCGCATGCGTTCGAAGATGGCTAAATAAACCAATCGGAGGCCTGAATTGGCTGTTACACTTTTGACAAGGAAATAGGACACCCTTATCACCGGGGTTGAAGAAGGGTTGATGTGAGCAGAGTTGTGGGGCGATCGTCTCTGTATAGCCTCAAATACTCTTGATGCCTCATGTCTCTGAACACCCTCAGCAATAGTGATGCGCCAGTCCGTGCGATTGGTGGCGATTCTTCCCCAGTCATCATGGTTAATACAGGACTGGATAAGTGATCTCTTAAGTGTGTCCTTGTAACCGTTTCCGCTGCCCACCGACTGTTCGCTTGCCATTTTACAATTCACCATTGGGCAGCACTTTTCGTAGACGTTGATCCGACTTGCGTACCACATGACCAGACCATCTCACTTCATGGTACTATATCATTATATGTTAACTCAACTTGAACAGGCAATCATGACACTCCATCGCTATATGTTAACCCAACTTGAACAGGCAATCATGACACTCCATCACTATATGTTAACCAACTTGAAAAGACAATCGTGACACTTCATCACTATATATTAACCCAACTTTAACAGGCAATCATGACACTCCATCACTATATATTAACCCACTTTAACAGGCAATCATGACACTCCATCGGTATATGTTAAGCCACTTAAACAGGCAATCATGACACTCCATCACTATATGTTAACCCACCTGAACAGACAATCATGACACTTCATCACTATATGTTAACCCTCTTGAACAGGAAATCATGGCACTCTATCAATGTATGTAAACCAATTTTAACAGGAAATCATGACACTCCATCAATGTATGTAAACCAATTTTAACAGGAAATCATGACACTCCATCAATGTATATAAACGTATTTGAACAGGCAATCATGACACTCAATCATTATAGCGAACCTCCACGGTGCTCAGGAATGTTGAAGTAGTTAGCGACCAGCAGCCTTAGTCACTTGAGATATCGTTAAAATGTTGGTGAAAGCGTACAAGGAGCTCCATGCCAGTCTTGGCGATGTTCATAACTTTGCACGATGGCAAATTATAGACAAATATGAAATTGTGGAACTTGGAAGTGAATCCTCCTTTAATATCGCTTTGAAGGAATGCCATTGAACGCGTCTCGATGACACGTAATGTTCGTTGTCGTAAGAACTGGGCTCCGAGACAACAAAAACCCACATGAAAAATTCGCCGAGTAAAAAAACCCACATGAAAAATTCGCCGAGTAAAAACACCCACATGAAAATTCGAAGAGTACAAAAACCCACTGCCCAAAACGTTAACACTGAAAAATTGTTTAATTCATATATTTTAGCTCAATTTATTTATCCAAGTAATGTAATTTAACTTTTATTTGTGTATTTTAACAGTGTATAAGTCTAAACATTTCTTGAATTAGTTGAAGTATACAATATTTAAAAAAAAAATATAAATAAACAAATAAAATAAACAATGCGTATGAAAATGATTGTTAAGAAAATTTAATGGAAATAAATCGCTCTGGTTTTATGAAGCTAAACCAATTTTTAACCTTGAGAATTTTTCCCTGAGAGCATTCATCCGTGTGAGCAATTTTCTGTGTGAGCATTTTCCCGTGTGAACATTTCGACGTGTGAGCCATTTTCTGTGCAAAATGTTCGTGTGCGCGTTTTTCATGTGCGCTTTTATCTGGTAACCTGTCGCAACACACGGTGCCCAGGTGGTCCTTAGGGCAAGTGTTTTCGGCGTCTGACTAGCATGTTCCGCATGTTCATGTCCTGTCGGTATGCAACTAGTAGAGTATCCTGGGAATGTATTTAGTTAGTTAGTTTTTTTTCCACTTGTGCCAACAGCGTCGTGGGGAGCTTAAGTCGTCTATCCAGCGCCAAGTGCGCTGCGTCGGACAATGTGAGCCCTTGTCGCTGCACAATCACTCTAATGTCATCTATCGACCTACCTCGCGGCCGCCCCCTTGCGATGTAGCCGGATCTACCAGTATTATAAGCCATCAGTGGAAGATGAGGAGGATGCATTATCATGAGAAGCCCAAACCAACTTATTTTCTGCCTGGAAATGTATTCGACACAAGATGTAGTGCCGACCATACTTCGAATGTCGATGACTTTCCGATGACTTTCCGATTACTTTCCTCAAACACTTCATTTCAGAAGTCGAAATTCTGCTCTCGCCTTTGACAGAGGCCTTGTTTAGCACTGGTAGCACAGAATCGGCATAAATATACTGTTTATCAGCTGTTGCTTTGTTGCCAAACTAATGCTCGGGTGTCTAAGTAGTAGGAACAGCTGATAAGTCACCACAGATGCTTTCTGACACCTAATCTCAATTTCCGTGTCGATCCTATCGTCTGCCGAAAAAATACTGCTCAAATACTTGAACTAATGGACCTGTTGAAGAGCAATATCATTTAGACTTATCTTGAGTGGCCCAGGAGTTCTACTGATCATCATAGTTTCTGTTTTGTTCTCGCTAATTCGCATATTGTATTTAGCACAGGTAGTCGCAAGCGCGTTCGTGTGGTTTTGCAGAAAACGTATTTAAACCGTGGAAAGATCATAATGGAAAATAGGGAGAAGGTGGGAAAAGATCTCACGGGTAGAGGAGCTGTGCGAATGGTATGTGAGGTCACGTTTCACAGGTACAGAAGCCGGCCGGTTGAGGGGATAAAGGTTATCAGTACGGGAGATGAGGACAGCCAGCTGGAGGGCGTAGGTAAGAATGGCCACACAGGAGAGACGCTCCAGCAAGAAATCAAGCGTAGCATGGACCTTTTCATCGTTCTGACAAAGGAGACGGAACCGCACTAGTTGGAAAACGGAGAGTGGCTTCAGACACAACTTAGGGTGAGAAAAAGTGTAGAGATAGTCGTGATTATCCGCATGTTTATGGTAGACAGTGGTGGAGAGGCAGGTACGACAGATGGAGACGGTGTTGACGAGAAAGTTTATCGATGTCAGAGGTTTATCTAAGTAGTGAAATGGATAGACAGATGGATGTTATTGACATATAATTAAACCTTGAGATGTGATTGTTTTTCATGTTAGTTTTTTTTTGTTTTGCGTTAGCCTTATTTTTCTATTCCCCGAGGCTGTGTACGTTGCACTATGTGTTTGTTTTGCGCCTGTCGGACCAGTGCATCCGACTTCGACATGTATTTTATTTAAGGGTCTGCTTCTTCCCGCATTTTCTAAGGGTTTGCTTCCCCAGGGTAACGGCCGTTGCTGTGATGAGAAGCGAACCCAGCATCAGCCCGTTCGAGTTGTGAGCCGTGTCACTTAACCACTAGCCCACGCCGTTGCTAATCTGTTAGTAATACTGATAACGTCGTCAATGTATCTATCGTTAGTATATCAGAAGAAATGAGCTCTGACAGAAGACACAATGAGATACTCAAAATGGCTGATGAACAGGCATGCGTAGTAAGGGCCCATTTTGGAGCTCAACTCGTCTTGTCTTTCCCGTAACCCTCAGAAAGAACATACTGGCATCCCTCTACTTGTGAGTGATGTGTCTTGCACATGTCCCAAAGCCAGGGGGCACCCAATCCTCTCCCGGACGGTGTGTGATTCATCTTTGATCTGTGTGAGGTCGTTTTTGGTATCGCCTCATGCCCCTTCCTCATGAACAAATTCACGCCAAATTCACGCTGTCCAGCGCCATAATTTCGGTGTCCTCCAGGGACTTTCCCATCCACTTCAGAATATCATCTGTCCAGCGTTTCTTGGGGCTACCTCTTTATCTCTTGCTGAGACTGTGCTTTTGAGTACTTTGTTTGATAGCCCACTCGATCGCAGTACATGGCCGTAGCATTTAAGCTTGCGTGCTTTTACAACTGATAGATGTCTTGATAAGGTCCAATAGACTACATGATTGTTTTTCGTATGTTGACGTTTGTGATACGATCCCTGCAGGTTATTCCATGGATCCATTTGAAGCGTCTGATTATGGAGCCCATAGCCACCCTGTTCATCTCGATGAAGAATTGATTATGGATCTCGTAAGTGTTGAAGGTTAGGACCAGCTCGGCCAGACTGACGAGAGTAGATGTGGCGATGGAGGAGTTGTTTCTCCTGGCTGGGAAGAACTGGAGAGCTGCGAGACCATCCAAATAAGTATGGAGGTATAGAAAAAGCAAACATTTAACAGGAAGAGACTATGTTGTAGACTACGTATTGTAGAAAGAGGAGTTGAAAGGTTGAAGAAGACATTCCAGTATTCAATTAGCCCGATTAACTTGTAATTGACGCCAGGTAACAAACAAAAACTATTTTCATATTTTTGTGCTCTGAGAATTTTGATTTAAAGACTTTACTCCGGCCATCTCTCCGCCTTATTAACGGGTCGCCAGAACATCATTCTTCTATTGTCTAACAGGCCCAATGTATCTCTTCAACAATGCAGAATCTGTTAAGACGTCCTTGAATGAGATTTGAAGTCGGATTTCGGTGTTATGGATTTCGTCCCTTATTTACTTATTTAGTCGCCCCTTCTCTACCCTAGGGTGTAGATGTTTGCCAGAAAAAATACCCCTCCGCACAAGTCATCCATTCCGATTCACAGCGATTTATTTAGTATTAACAACTAACCTCCAAATATAGAGGCTAGTCATCTATCCACCACTAAACTAACGCACTCTTCAGAAGGTCCCAACTCCTTCCCCAGGTTCGCCCTTTGCAAAGACTTTTAATGTTCTTCATTTCAATGGCCGTGTGCTCATATGCAGCTTCTCTGTATCTATTTTAGTCAGTTTCATATCTTGCAGAGATGAAATATTATTACTAAATATGCATTGATAATGTTGTTTCATTTATGATTACTGTTAATATTTGATTACTGTTACTGTTGTTGCACATGTGATTTTTGTTAATGTTGTTCCACATATTTTGTTAATGTTGTTCCACATGATTTTTGTTAATGTTGTTCCACATATTTTGTTAATGTTGTTTCACACATGGTTGTCGATTGTAATCTGCAGTTATCGTAGCGCTGTAAGTTTTAAGACATGGTAACAAACCTGTTGGAAAATTCTAGATCTGAGCTGGCTGTGAGGATGTTTAGCATATTCGGGCTGTTTCTGCTGAACATTGGCTCGTCTTTTCTAACCACATCCAGCGTGGGCGGATTCTGGTACAAGGCGGCTTTCTCTCCGCCAGCAATTGTCGTCACGGCTTTGGAGTACATGATGGTCTGTACAGGTGCTGGAGGGACCAGGTTACGTTCCAAGGTCATTTTTGTGGATCACCAGAGGTCCTCTGAATACTAGTTTACCTGAGGATACAGAAGTTTGTAAATGATCAATTAGTAATAACAGAGGATCGACATTTGTTGGTTACACGTGCAGGTCTTCTTCCCGTGCATTGCGGGGGCTACTTCAAACCTGTTTCATCTCCCCATGACGAATACGTCATCATAAAGACATGCCACGTCATAAAAAATTGACCTGCCTGTATCTGTTCAAGTTCTTGCAATGTGAACTCTCTATAGACTGGGGCAGTCAGCCCAATGCCCATACTTCATTAGACGCCCCTTTCGACACGCCTGACAGGTTACAGTTTTACTATTCTTTGCTCTCCTTTTTGGTAACAATCGGGGTCCCTTAAAAGGAAATGAAAGAATAGGGCTACTGGATTATGTAAGTTCGAAACAGGTTGTGCTTGGTGCTTGCTAGCTCCTCTGATGTCAGGTGGTGTGATCGGACCTCAGCATTGTTGTTGACGGCTCAATAGCGACTATTTTTTTTATGGCATACGAGCGCTGATATAACCAAAACAATTGGTCACAACTACGGCGGGACCGGAAATGTCTTGAGGCCTTCCACCTGCGCAACCAGAGGCGCATCCTCGGGATCCACTGACACGACATTATTTCCAACAGTGAAGTAGTTCGACGTACTCAACTTGCAGGCATTGCCTCTCCCTCTCCGGTTCCGTTGTCTGCTTCCTTCAGGACGTCCCAGCCCACGAGATGCTGTGGGGGGGGGGGGGGGCGAGGGACAGGAAGATTCCGTGCTCATCCTGGAGATATCCTAGGGGTCTTAGACCTGGCTAAATCAGGTCGCAACCTCCCCAAAAAGAACTGCAGGCCACAATACACGCGTCCATCAGTCTTGGCCATGAACATGGTCATTCGACCTGGTTGCCTAAGCGTACTATTGTATTGGTTGAAAGAAGAGTACCTTCGCCAAAAGATGGCTAAAAACCGTAACAAACAAACAGTTAGTGTAATGCTATAAGTTTTAACGGCAGTGGCTACTGCACTTGTCGACTAGTTGAGCGATCTATGTTAAATCACAAGTTGCTGCTGGGAATTTTTAGATTGCAAATAGATCTGGTGTCCACCCAGCCTAAAACATTTGGTACCAGAGCAAGTCTTGAAAGGATAGGTCGGCCGGCTGGTTTGTTGACCACATCACCCATAGTTTCCCATTGGTAAAAGAGAAATATCAGGCTAACGGCATATTTCCGATATGCCACATTGGCGTGTAAACGGAATCCTTTAAATGTGTCCTCTAATATTTTTTTCAAAACTGACTAATAAACCGGGATATGCTCAACATAGGCTCATCTTTTCAAAACCAATTCCCATGTGGCGCCCGTTTGACAAGAAAAGGATCACTGCAACCTCTCAAGCATGTCATAAAAGGGGACTACAGAGGGTTGTGCATGGGCCAGTAGTCTAACAATGTAAGACTATTGCAATAAAATGGTTACTCTAAATTCTCGGATATAGACTTCATGTAAGGGTTTAACTGTGGCCGGCGCCCTATGCTTAACTTGGAGGGGGTAATTGAATCCTTTATCACGGGGCTTGCTGCAACATCATTATACCAAACCAATCGTTACAGAAACCACCATTTCAAGAACACAAACGTGTACTGATACAGGTTTCATGTCTTCTTCTTCTGTGGTCGTCCGAAAATGAAGGTTTTAATACGTTGTGTTGTAGTTTACGGCAAAGCTGCGATATATGTGCCTTTCTGTCGACACAACTTGTTTCAGCACGGCATTTCAGAGCGCGGGCAGTGAAGCGGGTAAAAGGACAGTGAGGCGGACGGGAGGGCAATGAGATGTGGAGGCGGGAGAGAGGACAGTGAGGCGGGCAGTGAGTCGGGTGAGAGGGCATTGAGGGCAATGAGACGGAGGAGGCGGGAGAGAGGACAGTGAGGCGGGCAGTGAGGGCAATGAGACGGAGGAGGCGGGAGAGAGGACAGTGAGGCGGGCAGTGAGTCGGGCGAGAGGGCAGTGAGGCGGGCGGGAAGGCATTGAGACGGATGGGGCGGGAGAGAGGACAGTGAGGTAGACAGTGAGGCTGACAGTGAGGCGCACAGTGAGGCGGGTGAAAGGGCAATGAGACGAGTGAGGCGAGAGAGAGAACAATGAAGGGGGCAGTGAGTCGGGCAGTGAGTCGGGCAGTGAGGCGAACGAGAGGGCAGTTCAATGCGACGGGTGAGGCGGGAGAGAGGACAGTGAGGCGGGCAGTGAGTCGGGCAATGAGGCAGGCGGGAGGGCAATGAGGCAGGCGGGGTGGAAGAGAGGACAGTGAGGTTGGCAGTACGTCGGGCAAGAAGGCAATGAGGCAGGCGAGAAGGCAGCGAGGCGGGCATGAAGGCAGTGAGGTGGTCGAGATGACAGTTAGGCGTTCAAGAGGGCAGTTAGGCAGGCAGTGAGGCGGGCATGAAGGCAGTGAGGTGGTCGAGATGACAGTTAGGCGTTCAAGAGGGCAGTTAGGCAGGCAGTGAGGCGGGCATGAAGGCAGTGAGGTGGTCGAAATGACAGTTAGGCGTTCGAGAGGGCAGTTAGGCAGGCAGTGAGGCGGGCATGAAGGCAGTAAGGTGGTCGAGATGACAGTTAGGCGTTCGAGAGGGCAGTTAGGCAGGCAGTGAGGCGGGCATGAAGGCAGTGAGGTGGTCGAGAAGACAGTTAGGCGTTCGAGAGGGCAGTTAGGCAGGCAGTGAGGCGGGTACGAAGGCAGTGAGGTGGTCGAGATGACAGGCGTTCGAGAGGGCAGTTAGGCAGGCAGTGAGGCGGGCGAGAAGGCAGTGAGGTGGTCGAGATGACAGTTAGGCGTTCGAGAGGGCAGTTAGGCAGGCAGTGAGGCGGGCGAGAAGGCAGTGAGGTGGTCGAGATGACAGTTAGGCGTTCGAGAGGGCAGTTAGGCAGGCAGTGAGGCGGGCGAGAAGGCAGTGAGGTGGTCGAGATGACAGTTAGGCGTTCGAGAGGGCAGTTAGGCAGGCAGTGAGGCGGGCATGAAGGCAGTGAGGTGGTCGAGATGACAGTTAGGCGTTCGAGAGGGCAGTTAGGCAGGCAGTGAGGCGGGCATGAAGGCAGTGAGGTGGTCGAGATGACAGTTAGGCGTTCGAGAGGGCAGTTAGGCAGGCAGTGAGGCGGGCATGAAGGCAGTGAGGTGGTCGAGATGACAGTTAGGCGTTCGAGAGGGCAGTTAGGCAGGCAGTGAGGCGGGCATGAAGGCAGTGAGGTGGTCGAGATGACAGTTAGGCGTTCGAGAGGGCAGTTAGGCAGGTAGTGAGGCGGGCATGAAGGCAGTGAGGTGGTCGAGATGACAGTTAGGCGTTCAAGAGGGCAGTTAGGCAGGCAGTGAGGCGGGCATGAAGGCAGTGAGGTGGTCGAGATGACAGTTAGGCGTTCAAGAGGGCAGTTAGGCAGGCAGTGAGGCGGGCATGAAGGCAGTGAGGTGGTCGAGATGACAGTTAGGCGTTCGAGAGGGCAGTTAGGCATGCAGTGAGGCGGGCGAGAAGGCAGTGAGGTGGTCGAGATGACAGTTAGGCGTTCGAGAGGGCAGTTAGGCAGGCAGTGAGGCGGGCATGAAGGCAGTGAGGTGGTCGAGATGACAGTTAGGCGTTCGAGAGGGCAGTTAGGCAGGCAGTGAGGCGGGCATGAAGGCAGTGAGGTGGTCGAGATGACAGTTAGGCGTTCGAGAGGGCAGTTAGGCAGGCAGTGAGGCGGGCGAGAAGGCAGTGAGGTGGTCGAGATGACAGTTAGGCGTTCGAGAGGGCAGTTAGGCAGGCAGTGAGGCGGGCATGAAGGCAGTGAGGTGGTCGAGATGACAGTTAGGCGTTCGAGAGGGCAGTTAGGCATGCAGTGAGGCGGGCGAGAAGGCAGTGAGGTGGTCGAGATGACAGTTAGGCGTTCAAGAGGGCAGTTAGGCAGGCAGTGAGGCGGGCATGAAGGCAGTGAGGTGGTCGAGATGACAGTTAGGCGTTCGAGAGGGCAGTTAGGCAGGCAGTGAGGCGGGCGAGAAGAAGTGCAGCGGGCTAGAGGACAGTGAGGCGGGTGAGAGGAAGTGAGGCGGGTAGTACGGCTGACACACACACACACAGACGAATAGATAAGTAGTTAGATAAGTCGTTACGGTGGTAGATTTGATTGATAAACAGACTGAGCGTCGAGCAAACAGATAAATAGACGAATGGTCAGACCAAATAGATAAATAGACGCATGGTCTGACCAAATAGATTAGATATAAATTATAAATAGTAATAATAGTTGCCCCATCGCAAGCAAAATGGCGACATCATCAGACTATTGCTGTGGATTCGTGAGTATTGTATTTTTCGGGCAGCACTCTTTCGCTGAGCCTCCGCAATGGCTATTCTATCTGCGAACTGAGCACCTTCGATGATACTAAATCGCCCGCTGGTACGTTCGTGCGAAAGCATCTCCTAGGGGGGAAAGGGGGGGGGTGGGGTGGGCATCAACCTTGTAGCTTTTGAGAAACACATACAAGGATCGTCTGTAGCGTTTCTTCTGTCCCACTTATGAGAGTCTGCCTGTTGAGAGGTCACCATATAACAGCTGTTTGAGGATGCGCTCATCTTACATGCATACAACATGTCCCGTCCATCTTAGTTGAGCCACTTCCAGAAGTGTAGAGATGTACAACATGTTAGCTTTGCTAAGAATTGCAGAGTTAGGAACGTTCTCCTGTTACCTGATCCCAGACAGCCTATATTGACAGTTCAAATAAAAACGATTTAAGCTGTCTGGCATATCTCCTATACACTGGCAATGTTTCACAGGCAAACAGCAGAGTGGATAATACCCCAGCTCGACACACTTTTATCTTGATGCCTTGTCAATTCCAGACTCTTGCCTGGAGCCTCCCAAACGCAGAGCTCGCCTTAGCAATCATGTTATTGACGTCACTGTCGATATTCGCCTCTCTAGTGAGAGTACTGTCTAGGTAGGTGAAGTTAGCGACTGTCTGGAAACGTTGGTTATGTATAGTAATGTTTAGTTCGATGTACGGCTCCCTAGGGCAGGCTGGAAGAATACCTTCATTGATCGTGAAACCAATGTTACTGCATGCCGACATTAAAAATACAGAATAACAGACTGACGGAAAGACGGAATGGACTTGATATATAGTATAGACAAACAGACGGACAGAACAAATTGATTTGATAGATGTGATAGACAATAAGTCGGACGGACAGACTGAGGATAGACCAAATACGTTAGATAGATTAAATAGATAATGAGACAGACGGATGTTCAAAATAGATTAAATAGATGTGATAAACAATCAGACAGAAGGGCTGACAGACACAAGAGCTTCAACTACCTAGGGAACATCATTAACAAGACAAGTGGTACAGATGAGGATTCCGTGGCGAAGTGGTTAAGCGGTCGGCCTCGTGATCAGGTGGTGTGGGTTCGATTCCGGACTCCGCCGTCTTTTTCACGGGTGCTTGATGCGGAGTCCCCTGCATCTCGTAGTCGCCCCTTAGTCGTATTGTCCTTGACTTGCCACTGGGTCGGACGGCACGAGACGAGATAGTGAGGATAAAAAGTAGCGCAGTTAATCCTTACTAAACAAATAGCGCTAGCAAAATTAATTATGCCATCATCGTCTACGTTGAACGGCGGCCTTTGCCTTTTTTGTTTTGTTCTTTGGTACAGATGTGATTGTAGAAGCCAGGATACAAAATGCAATACAGGCCTTTCTCATCTTGAGAACTACATGGAACTCTTCTTCTTCTTCTTTTGTGTTCGTTCTCAATCTCCCACTACAAAGTCCTGAACAGGGCTTTGCAAATAGCAGGATGTAGTCCGTAGAACGGAATGCGTTGTGTTGCTAGTTTACAGCCTTACAGCTTTATGTTTGCACCATTCGGTACGACACACCCGTTTTCGACAGCCGTTGAATTGTAAATTGATTATAATACATAACAAGGAATGGATCTTCATCCTCCAATGTGAAGTTGGTCTTTCTCTATGGCGCAGAATCATGACATTCTACATTAAGAGATTACATAAATGTATCAAGAAATCCCCGAGAAAGTGTATGGGCCTGAAGTGGCTCGAAAAGGTTACAAACAAAAGCTTATGGGCAAGAACAGGATAACGACAGGTGGAACAGGATATCGACAGGTGGAACAGGATAACGACAGGTGGAACAGGATAACGACAGGTGGAACAGGATAACGACAGGTGGAACAGTATAACGACAGGTGGAACAGAATATCGACAGGTGGAACAGAATATGGACAGGTGGAACAGAATATCGACAGGTGGAATAGAATATCGACAGGTGGAACAGTATAACGACAGGTGGAACAGGATAACGACAGGTGGAACAGTATAACGACAAGTGGAACAGAATATCGACAGGTGGAACAGAATATGGACAGGTGGAACAGAATATCGAAAGGTGGGGCAGAATATCGACAGGTGGAACAGTATAACGACAGGTTGAGCAGAAAATCTGAGGTACAAGGTAGTGCTTGATAAGCCCCACACTGTGAAAGCCCGAAACCAGTTTCACCAGACAATCTCTGTCGTGGCAAAGGCAAAGACCGCCGTCCATCGTAGATGATGATGGCATAATTTATTTTGTTAGCTCTAATTTTAGTAAGAATTAACTGCGTTACTTTCTATCCTCACTCTTTCGTCTGGTGCTGCATGACCCCAGTGGCAAGTCAAGGACAAGACGACTAGGGGACTCCGCATCAAGCACCCGTGAAAAAGACGGCGGAGTCCGGAGTCGAACCCACACCACCTGATCACGAGGCCGACGGCTAACTCACTTCGCCACGAATCCCCAATCTCTGCCGTGGACTCACAAAGAAAAAGGGACAAAGCAATACCAAAGAACACACGGAAAAGAGACGTATAGGTCGATACAAGAGAAAGAGGCAGAAGCTGGAAAGAACATCACAGAACCAGTGTGGTTGATGAGGGTTGGTTGATGGTCAATGCCTCACACGGTAATGAGGGAGAAGATAAATAACAGGAAGAAGAAGAAGAAGAAGAGCAACAAGAATAGGACGAAGAAGAAGAAGAGGAGGATGGCGATGAAGAAGAAAAAGACTAAGTCGTATTAGCGTCGTTGTAGAGCACTCGTTTTTCCCATAATAGCTACGGGATTCAACATCTGTTACTATCACCTTTCTGTCAACTGATCTGTAAACGGGTACCTGGCTATCTGTTAGGACAGCCAAGGCAGCGAGGAAAGAAACTGCCTACCCTACCTCACACAATAAATCATCTAACACTTCATCCCCGACAGCAGTGTCTACTATGGGACTACATTTCCTTTTACTAACAACCCACGCAAATGTCATCCAGACATCAGGTTAAATAGCGGGTAAGGTATGTGTCTTGTACTTTCTGTCGAGTCCGCGTCAATACAAAATGGAGGTCACCGAACGTGACAGATCGATGGATGGGATTAGATAGGAATGCACAAATTCACAACATACCGGAAGGGTGTATGCAATCTGCATAAAGACGTGATTAGACCAGGATATTACTTAAATTCGCAGTATTTTTAGTACTTCGCAAAGGTAGTAAACTAGTTTAAGGGGAAAACCAAAAATGCAGGGAAAATGTGTCTTTACGATAGGCTTTACTTCCGAGGCTGGATAAACGGAAAATCGCTAAGCAACGATAAGATAAGAGCAGATAAGATTAAATTGGATTGGATCGCTGGACGGGAGCTTGAATGCCGCTTGATTCATAACAACAACAAGAACAACAAACAGATGATCTACACATTTAAATGTAGGATCCAGGGAGATCATCTGCTTCATTCGGTTCACTAGACAAAGTGAACGGATCGTCATGAACATAATCAGATGGCAGATTAATGTTGGACCTGCAAGCTGGCAAGAAATAATTGCGTGGTGAAGATCAATAAATGACATCCACGATTATCAATAACTGACAAAGATGATGATACATCGTATCCAGTTGGAGGTTATACATATTGTGTGATTTCAGTTCATCTGTTCTGACTAGTTTCAGAGTGCTATAATACTTCACTTTTCTCTTATAAATCCCCGTCACACCCCCTTTACCTCTCGGTCGTTAACTAAAAAAAGCTGGTTAAATCTTTCTTAAGTGCATACTGCGCTTTGTTAGTCGCCAATTTCAGCCATGACTGGCTATAGTAACGTCTCTCAGTTATGATTGGCTATAGTAGCGTCTCTACGTTGTGACTGGCTATAGTAGCGCATTTCAGACATGACTGGCTATATAATAATGCGACCTTGGAGTAGCAACTCTTTATTGAGTTTTTATATTTTCTTTCTCATTGTGGAGTTGTTCCCCAGCTGTGGTCGACCGATTGTCTATAGAGGATATCATTGGAAATGCGACCATCGTAGTTTTCGCTGCCTAAGAAGAGTGTACATGCTTGGGTGACTGGTGCTAGGGTGCACCTCTGCATTTGTAACTCTGTTCCTCCGTGTAATTCCAAGAATGAATTGTAGGCAAGTAGACGGAAGGTTTAAAGCCTGTGTTCTTGTTTGCCAAATTTCTCTACCGTGTAGGAATGAGCGTGCATTGTAAAATATGACTTTGGTCTTAATTGTCAGTTTCTGGATTTCCGAAACACGCGTTGTGAGACTAGCAAATGTTGCAGCTGCTATGGCAATGCAACTGTCTAGTTCTAGGCCTAGAGAGAGAGCCTGTTGTTGATGAGATATACTAGGTATGTGCGCAGCTGTCAATCCATAATTATGGATGTTAAAAGAGTTGGCATGGTATCTACTTCCTGTCCCAGAACATTCATTTTTATGAGACCAAAATAAATGCAAGCCCAGGAGAAGCGATCTATCAAGCTCTGAAGTTTCTGCTGATTGTGGGTGACAATTACAACATCAGAAGTGAAAAGCAAGTCATGGATAGTGACCTTTCCGGATCTTCGCTTTAGCCTTGGGCATTGCAAGGTTAAGCCGCCGACCATCTGACCTAGTTTAAAGATTTCTTCATTTGCTAAACCAAATGCATGTGTCGGTAGCAGAGGAAACATGTCTTGGTGCGTTTAGTGATTGCACACCAAAACGGAATAGCATTGGGGAAGAGCTAATAAATCTTAAACAGGGGCTGATTTTACCAACACCAGAAAAGCTATATTCAAATATGATATCGATG
This sequence comes from Ariolimax columbianus, assembly GCA_036924085.1. Lineage (NCBI taxonomy): Eukaryota > Metazoa > Mollusca > Gastropoda > Stylommatophora > Arionidae > Ariolimax > Ariolimax columbianus. The sequence goes on along the minus strand of JAVGWX010000004.1, from coordinate 27,742,111 downwards.
GAATGATACTTGAATTTCATTCCAAATAGATTACATATTAGTCAGAGGGAGACAAAGACCAGAAATTACAGACGAAAGAGTGTTTCCCAACATCATTATGGACACCTATCATCGTCATGTTCTACTAACTTACAAACCTACTCTCAAAACAAAAAGAAGTTGCAAAAACAGATATACGTCACAAATATGGCAAAACGTGTGGAGGAAGACATCCACAAAGATATACAACGTGAAATGAAAGACACATACGAGGCCCTGCCAGTAACAACTGGCAATGTAACGAACAACTGGCAGTGGTTCAAATCAGCACTGATGAACACAGTGAATGCATAATGCGGTAGAAAGAAAGAGGCCACATTGGAGCACCTATCAAGAAATGCGGAGGAGGAAAGCACAGAGGCTGATCAGTTAAACGAACTAGTTTTTTGCAGATGATCAATGTCCACTTTACGAGAGTGAAGATGATCTGCAGGAACATCTGATTGCGCTAAACTCTGTATGTGAGAGATACAGTGTGGGAGTTAACTCATCCAAAACAGAAACTATGCAGATAAGCAGATCGCCTGGAAATATGAACATTATGGTAAACGGGACCAAGATCAAACAAGTGCAGGAGTTCAAGTACTTGGGTGGTGTTTTCACAAAAGGATGGAGGTTTAGATAGAGAGATTGCCACAAAAGGATGGGGGTTTAGATAGAGAGATTGCCAAAAAAGGATGGGGGTTTAGATAGAGAGATTGCCACAAAAGGATGGGGGTTTAGATAGAGAGATTGCCAAAAAAGGATGGGGGTTTAGATAGAGAGATTGCCACAAAAGGATGGGGGTTTAGATAGAGAGATTGCCACAAAAGGATGGGGGTTTAGATAGAGAGATTGCCACAAAAGGATGGGGGTTTAGATAGAGAGATTGCCACAAAAGGATGGGGGTTTAGATAGAGAGATTGCCACAAAAGGATGGGGGTTTAGATAGAGAGATTGCCACAAAAGGATGGGGGTTTAGATAGAGAGATTGAGATCAGTTGTCAAAAAGCAAATACGAATGCATACCAGCTGTCACCAGTATTGAAACGCCCTAACATAAACATGACCACAAAAAGAATGCTAATTAACAGTATATTCATGCCAACTCTCTGTTGCCAGTGTCAAACATGAATTTTAACAAAAACTCTAGAGAGAAAGATTATGTGCGATGTGATGCCACCGGAAAAAAATCAACGTAACTAGGAGAGACAAAATGCGAAATGAAGATGTGAGCAGAATAGTTGAAGCAAGACCCTGCTCGGAATATATTGATGAAGTGAGAATCTATTGGTGCGGCCACCTAAAAAGAGTGCATCCTGACCAACTACCCCTATGCCCCTATAACGCACGACGGTCTGGTTTTCGCAACCGTCGCAGACGGAGAACTAGCCGGATAGGAAATGTTGCGGATATTCTAAATCGTCATGGGATGACGAGCACGTCAGCGACACGTCTAGCCGTGGACAGAAAACTACGGCTCCCCACGCCGCCTCACTGCACAAGTAGATTAGACAAGACAAAACAAAACAAGCAAAGAAGATTCCGAACGGCGTGAGAACTTTGTTATTTAACTATTTTCTGTCATCACAACATCATTAGTCGTTCCAGCTTTCCGTACACATTTTCTGTCCAAATATATGTTGTTTCCTGTGATCTTATTGTTTGTGCATATGGCCAACAATGAGCTTTCATATATTTCAGAATTAGCTATTTGTACTTACATCTACTGGCGAACTTTTGTGGCGTCAGATGGCTTTCATTTTCTGAACTTTTTTATTTTGTCTGGGCTAATATGTTGTTGTTCGAAGCTACAAATGCTGAGTTGAGTTAACCCTCGATATTTTTCTTGGTAGTGAGTTACAACTGCTCTTCTTACATTCCGAGGCGTACTTACTACTTTCTCAAGTGGACTGTGGTCTCCTCGCTGTAGTACAATGCGAGAGTCTTCAGCAAACTAACCACACTTGGGGTTGCAGTGTCGACCAAGAGGTTGTTGGTCAGACTGCTGTGACATAACCCGCTTCCAGGAGCATGACTGGAGACGTGAGGTGGGTTTTGATCAGTATGTTTTACCTGACCCTAATTACGTTTTGCTACGTAGAACTGTTTTGAAAGTTAATGCCGCATTTTGAACTATTCAGTTTCCTAGAGATGACCACCCTTTTCAACTTTTTGCTCATTTGGCTGAGGCATAACAACACATTCCATTGATTGGTCATTTGGTTGAAGCGTAACAAGACATTCGATTGTTTGATCTTTTCGGCTGAAGCGTAACAACACATTCAATTGATTGGTCGAAAAAGAAATCGACAGGAAAAAATGGCGTAACAAACGAAATGCTGATGCGGCTGGGCCAAACAGCAAAGAGAAAGTTACTATCAGTCCTGAACCAAAGCTGGAAAAGGGGAATTGTACCTCAGGCATGTACAGATGCTGTACTTATACCAGTACCAAAGAAAGAAAAAGATAGAGCAGATCCAAATGGATACAGGCCTATCAGTCTGCTGAGCTGTGTAGGAAAACTAATGGAGCGTATGATAACACCAGACTGATGTGGCATCTGGAAGAAAAACACATACTAATTCCATAACAAGCAGGCTTTAGACAGCACAGATCCACTGAAGATCAGATCACTCTCATAGCACAGGAAATAGAGGATGCTTACCAGGAGAAAAAACACACAGTAGCGGTTTGTGTGGACTTAGAAAAGGCATTTGACAAGGTCTGGAAAGAGGGACTTAAAGTCAAGCTACGAAGAAGTGAAGTTTGTGGGAAAATGTACAGATGGATCAGCCACTACCTCAAAAACAGAACAGCCAGAGTTCAAGTACAAGAGCAGATGAGCAAAAAGGTGACACTTGAGCAGGGAGTACCCCAAGGAGGAGTACTGTCACCCACACTCTTCCTGGTGTATATAAATAACATCGCAGAGAATATACCAAGAAGAGTCCACAGCTCCATGTTTGCAGACGATCTGGCTATGTGAGAGCCAGAGAAAGAATGGCAATCATGAGGAAACTTGCTAGCACAAACTGGGGAGCAGACGAAAGAATACTAAATAAACTGTACACTGGAAGAGTGAGACCAGTTCTCGAGTATGGCATTGCGGCATGGACAACAGCAACAAAGGCAAACTTTGATAAAATTAGCAAACTTCAAAACCAAGCCATGAGAGTTATAACAGGAGGCAATTTTAGAACTTGAAAATATTACAAATTTGCAACCCATGACTGAAAGAAGAGACTGCAGAGCCCAGCAGCAAGCAGAGAAACTCAGAAGACTGACAGACCATCCAATGCATCAGAGATTAATAGATTTGGAAATGGGAAAATTGAGCGGAGAAACTTTGCAGAAATTACCAAACCAAAGATGAGCGAAGATCCTATGGAAACCGTAACAATACAAAAGCCCAACCCTACTGTAAGGAAACCTACCTGGAAGCAGCATATCATTCCGGAGGTGGTAGAAAATATACCAGGTATTGGAAACAAGAACAGCCAGACTGAATAAAAAGAGGAGACATAACCCTGAGGTAGATAACGGAAAACTACCCAAGCATGGACTGGACCCATGCATACACCGACGGTTCTGTAACAAACACAACACAGAACGCAGGGGCAGGGGTATTCCTGAGCTTACCAAATGGTAGAAAAATAACACTGTCAGTGGCAACTGGAAAATTCTCAAGCAATTTCAGAGCGGAGGCATAGGCACTGAGGGCTGCAGTAGAAGCAATGCTGACAGGCGAAAGCAATGAAAGCCAGATAGTCCTGTTTACAGATGCCCTGAACGTAGTCACAGCACTAAAAAGCCAGAAAAATACTGAACTAAATGATTTAAGAGCAGTACTCTGTCAACTAAGCCAGCAGTCCGCACCAAAAAGAGTAGTAGTACAGTGGGTTCCATCCCACTGTAACATCCCAGGCAGCGAGGAGGCAGACAGACTGGCAAAAGAAGGTGCAAGTCTACCACAACCAGATTCTAGTGTGACCAACAAAGAGTCCAAAAGGCTTATTAGGGCCAGATACATGGCCAAATGGGAAAAAGAACATACTGGCTACACAAAAAATTATGCCTATTACCAGTTGAACAGAAGAGAGCAGGTCGTTGTCTTCAGACACCCGCACAGGCCACAACAGACTGAAGTACCACCTATTCAATAAACTGAAGATAGGTGGTACTGACGAATGCACTTGTGGTACCGGGAAAATGACCGCTGAGCATCTGCTGCAAAACTGCCCGACATACGAGGACCAGAGAAAGCACATGTGGCCATCACCAGTGGCAACACTAAACAAGCTCTATGGTAGTGTCGACAGCCTCAGGATGACCGCTGCTTTCTTCGAACAAATACAGGTTGACGTTTGACAGCGGACGAATAAGAAGAAGAAGAAAAAGAAGAAGAAGACGAAGAAGAAGAAGAAGAAGATTGATTGGTCATTTGGCTGTAGCGTAACAACACATTCGATTGATTGATCTTTTCGGCTGAAGCGTAACAACAAATTCGCTTGTTTGATCTGTCGTCTGAAGCGTACCTACACATTCGATTGTTTGGTCTGTCGACTGAAGCGTAACAACAAAATGATTGTTTCCTTTTTCGGAGGAAGTGTAACAACAAATTAAATTGCTTGGTCATTTAGCTGAAGAATAACAACAAATTGGATTGTTTGCTCTGTCGACTGAGGCATAACAATAAATTCGATTGCTTGCTCTGACGAGTGCGGCGTAACAACACATTCGATTGTTTGCTCTGTCGACTGAGGCGTAACAACAAATTCGATTGTTTGATCTTTTGACTGAAGCGTAACAACAAATTCGATTGTTTGATCTTTTGACTGAAGCGTAACAACAAATTCGATTTCTTAATCTTTTGGCTAAGGCGTAACAACAGTTTCGATTGCTTGGTCACTTGGCCGAGGCCTTACACCACCTTAGATTTATTGTGATTTAGACATCGATTTTGAATTCTTCCTGCCAATTGACTGCGTTCTGCTTTTATCCGAACGCGAAGACTTTGTTGAACGTTCACTGAGTCTGGCCCTCCAGCCACCTACAGCTTGTTAAGTTTTTATGTAATCAATAAAACTACGATAGCCTATTCATACAATTTGCGAATCAAATTTACAAAACATTAATCACAATGAGTTCAATTGAATCGTTTCTTGAATTGATTCATAAGCTGTTAGTTACTTGCCCATAGCAAGGGAAGATGGAGACAGAGTCAGAAATGTTTATTCAGATTTGATCGTTTATGACTACAATTCGATCTGAGCGTGACAAACTCTCATAATTATAATTATTGCCCATTGCCAGGCAGGTTTCAGGAAGGACTACTCAACCAATGACCATCTCCACACAAGCAGCCAGTCGATGGAGAGAGCGCGGGCAGCCTGTAGGGCCCTATGCATTGTGTTTGTAGATGACCAAAAAGCCCTAGATGCGTGACAATCTTCTTCTTCTTCTTCGTACGCTGGTTACAGCGATATACATTGCACTGTTTTGTTAAGCCTGTGGCCCAGTGCATCCGATTTCAACAGGCGTTTCTGTAGGGATACCTTTGGCTGTCCCCAGCCTATCTGCAAGGCAGCAGTTGTTTGTGGTCAGAGCTGTCTCTCTTAGGGAAGTTGTCTTGCAGGACTATCGAGTCTTCACCACTCGTGTCTAAAGGGTGTGATGATGATATGATATGATATGATGGACTGTAAGTACTAGTTTGTACTATTCCGGAAGAGAGGCAGTCCAGTGTGTCTTGTGTCCCAGGATCGTCACGTCCTGCCAGAAACGTAGCATATGCATGTGAGTGAGGTATCACCTTGCTCCCTTTATTTTCTCGGCTCCTCTGCAGTGATGATACGCCTAGCATTCCCCGCCACCTGGGAGGTTGTCAGAATAGGGCAGAGGGGCAATGTCCGCTGGCCTGCATCTCTTATGCGTTCATTGGGATGACTGATAGCAGACAGAGGTAAAGAGCGAGGCAGGAGTGCATTTAACAAGGGGACAAGTCTGGTCATAGTTCGGAGATGTTGTTCGCCTGGTGTGCGGACATATCTCATGATCAAGGGCTGAGTCTCAACAGTCCGCAGTGAGGTGGCTGCTCTTCTGCTTACGACACCCCGACCGAGAACTAAGTCTTTTACTAGTGGTTTCACACCTCAACGCCGTATGGCGTGAATATCGAGCAGCTCCCCGCCCGCTTTGATCGGCGGGACGGCAGCAACCTTTTTCTGCAGCTCGATCGGATCGGGCTGAGACGCGAGCGCCAGGTCCCAACCATATCGTTGCCTCCCGTCGCAGTGGTGCTGAGATTCAGGGCGGGATTCCGGTTTAGAGACGTTCGGCCGTAATCTCTCAGATGGTAGCCTCGCACTATTGGCTTATCAGCCAGGCACGTGGACCAAGTGTCTGAGATCTGCGACTCCTCTCGAATTGAGCAGGATTACCGTAGCAACGTCCTGTCATTAGGGTAAAACTGACCTGTATTCCGAGGGTCTAGTTCCAGCACTCGTTCCCTATAAGACACAACGAAAGTGATCTCGGCCAGTCAATCATTTTAGTGTTGTCGTGTTGAATCAAATTAAGCCGCAGGCTCCACTCCTGGTGGTGACCTTCCGTCAATTCCTTTACGTTTCAGCTTTGCAACCATACTTCCCACGGAACCCAAACACTTTGGTTTCCCGGAAGCTGCCCGCAGAGTCATCGAAGCAACTCCTGCGGATCGCTAGTCGGCAGCGTTTATGATCAAAACTACGACGGTATCTGATCGTCTTCGCGCCTCTGACTTTCGTTCTTGATTAAAGAAAACATTATTGACAAATGCTTTCACAGTAGCTCGTCTTGCGGCGATCCAAGAATTTCACCTCTAACGCCGCAATACGAATGCCCCCGTTTGTCCCTGTTAATCATTATCTCCAGTTCCGAAAACCAACAAACTAGAACCGAGGTCCTATTCCATTATTTAATGCATCATTATTCAGGCAGCCGAGGCCTGCTTTGAACACTCTAATTTTTTCAAAGTAAACGCGCGGGGCACCCGGGACACTCAGCAAAGAGCACCCGCGGGAGAGAGCCGGCAGACGGTAGGGCAGGAGACAACGGGCAGTGAACCGGCGCGAGCCGGACCACCCGATTGCGCCTGAGATCTAACTTTGAGCTTTTTAACTGCAACAACTTTAATAAATGCTATTGGAGCTGGAATTACCGCGGCTGCTGGCACCAGACTGGCCCTCCAGTAGATCCTCGTTAAAGGGTTTAAAGTGTACTCATTCCAATTACGGGGCCTCGAAAGAGTCCCGTATTGTTATTTTTCGTAACTACCTCCCCGTGCCGGGAGTGGGTAAGTTGCACGTCTGCTGCCTTCCTTGGATGTGGTAGCCGTTTCTCATGCTCCCTCTCCGGAATCGAACTCTGATTCCCCGTTACCCGTTACAAACATGGTAAGCATGTCATGTACCATCGACATTTGATAGGGCAGACATTTGAAAGATGTGTCGCCGGCACATGAGGCCATGCGATCAGCACAAAGTTATCCAAAGTCACCAGTGGGGACGCCGCAACCACGCGACGGGAAACAACGATTGGTTTTGAACTAATAAAAGCGCTCTTTCCACGATGGTCGGAGCTTGGTAAGCATGTATTAGCTCTAGAATTGCCACAGTTATCCACGTAGGATCGTGTCATCTAAGGAACCTCGACTGATTTAATGAGCCATTCGCGGTTTCACCGTGAAACAGTGTGAACTTAGACATACATGGCTTAATCTTTGAGACAAGCATATTGTCTCTGGCAGGATCAACCAGATATCTGTCGGAGACGGACGAACCACACACACCGGTCGGCGAAGGATGGATGTGTAAAAAGCCTCTCCAGGACGACCGCATGGACCCTCACTCCGTCGACCTAGGACCGCCTGGCAGGGGCCCGTACACACACCAACCGACCGACCGACCGGGCTCGCTCGGGGAGGGATGGCAGCGCTCTGTACAGAACGGATTCCAACGGCCCCGGTGATGATTTTCACTCGGATTGGAGACAATTTTTGCCTGCCGGCCTGCCCTTCTCCGACCGGTTGGTCGGGCCAGGATAGGGCCTTTAGGCATGATTCCTGCTTTCTATTTGCCGGTCCAAAGCTTATTGAGAGAGAAGGATCACAAGCGAGACGAACTGTCGAGATTGGCTATACGCGCTAGCCTTCGACGAACCACACGGACTGACAAAGCTTCTCGATACGGACTGCAGTAACGCACCCTTACCAGCGGTACGATCCACCAAATTGGTCCTGCTACAGTGCCGGGGAGAGGCGGGCGAGCTTGTTAGGTAAGCCCGCGCTTTCACTCCGTCTGGCGGGATTGAGATCGCTGTACGAACACTGGATGCGAGTCAATCGAGCCACAGAGAGACCAGCTCCAGATCAGTGTGACAATAAATGCAGGTAAATGCCTTGAGAAACCAAGGTATCGACAAAAAGTAGACTCACTAAAATTGATGAAATTTGCTTGGACCGTCGCCGGAGCTTACGTTCGCTAGCAGAGGAATTCGCTGTGTCGCTATGGAGTTTGAATTGTGGTTAGCAAGAAACTGAAGTATCGGAAGGTGTGCTAACAATGGGTGTTTCGGTTGCTGAACAACCACCATAAGGAAGAATGCATGGGATGGAGTTATTTAAACCACTTGCTGCTAGTGAATGTAAGCTTCGGTGACGGTCCACCCGAATTGCTGCATAAATCTTCTGACGCAACAATATGCGCCTGACCTGGTCTCGGAAGATCTTTCATTAAGTAACTGACGTCCTTCTTTAAACATCGTTGTCCAGTTCTTCACTTTTGTCTTCGACACACTTTTGTCACCATACACTGCCTGCATTCTGCGATGAATGTCAACTGGCCGACATTTTTCAGCTGTTAGAAATCGAATCACCGCTCGCTGATTAACTCTGGACGGATTCCGAATCATACCCGCCACGTTTTCAACGGTCTGGTGTGGAAACTATGAATCGGAAAATACTGAAATTTTGCAAACTTGATGGTTGGTATGTGCTGTTTACACCAAAAGTGATTTCATCATGTGCATCGTACGTATGTTCACTTGGTGTAGTTAGGTCCGGTTTCATTTGAACACGCCTCGTATATAGAAAGAAGACTCAATTTACTGAAAAATTTTTGCCCAACAGGGGAACTTCGATTGGAAAATCAGCTCATCGAAAATGTCAAAGCTTATGTCTACCTAGGCCAGGAAATCAACAACCACAATAATGTTAAGGAGAACTCAAGTACGAGAGCGACGTGCTGGCTCAGCTCCAACCGCATGCTCCAGCAGATGACGGACGTCAAGGCTAGGGCTTACAGCTTAACTTGTATGGTTATCCCAGCAATGATGCATGGGTTTGAGGTTTGGAGTTTACGCAAATCAGAATCAGTGAAGCTCCGTATTACCGAAAGAACAACGGGACGAAGAGTTCTAAATATCTCCTTTAAGAGACCACATCCAAAACACCGACACCCGCAGACAAACAGAGTCCCGGGTTATCGTCCCTCACTGCGAAAGTACAGATGGGCCGACCATGTGGTCTGCAGGATTGACGACAGGTTCTGTTGTTGATACCACTACAATCGCCTGCGTGGCCGTACACCGACGACATGGAGAGATGATCTGCACCACGCCTTTGGACCGCCGTGGCACTCCAGGGCGAAAAAATGCCACAGATTCAACCAGCTTTTCGCTGCCTGGTATCTGGCAACCGTGCCTGATTAAATACAAGGATTCAAGATTCCTTTTTGGAAATGGGACTAACCAAACTGCAAGATAACTCAGACTTAAAGACAGAAATCAAGGATGGCTTACTTGTCTTGTCTTATCCACTTATGACGTGAGGCGTCATCGAGAGCCGTAGTTTTCTGTCCAGGGTCAGACACGTTGCTGAAGTAGTCGTCATTCCATGACAATTTAGAATACTCGCAACATTTTCTACGGCGTCGGCGAAAACCTTAACGTCGTGCGTTATAGGCGTCCAATGGTAGTTGGCCAGGTTCCAATTTCATTAGGTGGCCAAACCACTTGATTCTCTCCTCATCAATATATTTAGTGCATGGTCTTGGTTCAACTATTCTTCTCACATCTTCATTGCACATTCTGTCTCTCCTAGTTACGTTGATTGTTTTCTGGAGGCATCTCATGTCACATATCGTGATCTTTCTCTCTAAAGATTTGGTTAAAGTCCACGTTTGGCAATGGTAAAGGACGGTTGGTATGAATACACTGATGATCTGCATTCGTGTTGTGGACATGTTTATATTACGGTGTTTCAATAATGATTACATACGGTATGCAATTGCATTTGCTTTTTGGTACCTGACCACAGTGAATATGATCTACAGCAACATCTGACTGCGCTCAACTCTGCGTGCGAAAGACACAGTATGAAAATTAACACATCCAAAGCAGAAACTTTGCACTAAGCAGATCGGCTAAAAACTTGAACAATATGGTAAAAGGGACCAAGATCAAACAAGTGCAGGAATTCAAGTACTTGGGCAGTGCTTTCCCACAGGATGGAGGTTTAGATAAAGAAACTCTCGTGTAGTAGGCATTGATCATCTTCAACAAGGAGTTCATTTAACTGATCAGCCTGTGCTTTCTTACTCTGCATTTCTTGGCAGATGCTCTAATTTGGCCTTCAGCGTTATTCTGTCCATATATGTGTTGAAGAGCAGTGGCGACAACAAACCCCTTTATCTCACCCCGGTTGTTATCTCTATTTGCTCCCTAACTGACCTTTATCCGAAATATTTCCCAAGAGGTCAAGTATGCGGAACATAAAACTTTTGATTAGAAGAGAATTACACTTTTTGGCCGCACATGCAACTGCGAGCATTTTTTTTCTAAATGAAAAAAGAAGTTCGTTAAATCTGAAACGAAGATGAGAATAACGGATTAAAATACAGAAAACATTTGGAGAGTTGAATATTCAACTATATTCAACTGTATTCAACTATATTCAACTGTGTCCCCGAAAATTGACCGTCAGGCGAAAGACATAAATTCCCGAACGCTCCAGAAATGCAGATGATTTGTCTCAAAAGCTTAATTACATTTTTGGTTGTTATGATATCATTAGAATAAGCATCGAATAACTGAATACAGCTCTCACTAAATACATATTTTAATGTAAATCTAATTGTACATTTTTATACTAATGGCATAACTTATACAATTTTTAAAATTAACAAAAACTAATTTTTTGGTCAAATAAATATCCATAATTTTGTTATTTTAAAATAGCATCATATGGCTTGGCTTGGCTTCGTTCGTTCTCAATCTTCCGATACCAAACCCCGAAAAGAGCTTAAGTGATGTAAGTTACGGATATATTTAAAATTTTATATCCATTCCGCGCTCTTGATGAATTTACGCGTCCCTGATCTAAAGTGTCTATGTTGTTGTTACTGTCCTTAACACTAGTTGTTCTTCTTCTTCTTCTTCTTCTGCGTACACAGTCAGACAGTAACCATTATTTTTTCGAAAAAAGCGGCGGTCGTCCTGAGGCTCTCGCCACTGCCATAGAGCTTGTCTTGCAGTTCCCCTGGTAATGGCCACATCTGCTCTCTCTGATCCTCGTATGTCGGGCAGTTCTGCAGCAGATGTTCAGTGGTCATTTTACCAGTACCGCACGGGCATTCGTCGGTACACCCTATCTTCAATTTGTTGAATAGGTGGTACCTCAGTCTGTTGTGGCCAGTGCGAAGTCTGAAGACAACGACCTGCTCTCTTCGGTTCAACTGGTAATAGGCATCGTTTTTGGTGTAACCAGTATGTTCGGTTTCCCATTTGGTCATGTATCTGGCTTTGATAAGCCGTTTTGACTCTTCGTACGTCATACTGGTATCTGTTTGTGGTAGTCTTGCATCTTCTTTTGCCAGTCTGTCTGCCTCCTCGTTGCCTTGGATGTTGCAGTGTGACGGGACCCACTGTACCACTACCCTTTTTGGTGCGGACTGCTGGCACAGTTTGCAGAGTGCTGCTCTTAGGTCATTAAGCTCAGTGTTTTTCTGGCTTTTTAGCGCTGTGACTACTTCGAGAGCATCTGTCAGCAGAACTATATGGCTCTCATTTTCACTGTTTGTCACCATTTCTTCCACTGCCGCCCTCAGTGCCTCTGCCTCCGCTCTGAAATTGCTTGTGTACTTACCAGTAGCGAATGACAGTGTTATTTGTCTGCCATTTGGTAGGTTCAGGAATGCTCCTGCCCCTCCGTTCTGTGTAGTGTTTGTTACAGAACCGTCGGTGTATGCATGGGTCCAGTCCATGCTTGGGTAGCTTTTTCTCCTTTCTTTTTCAGTCTGGCAGTTTTTGTTTGCAATACCTGGTATATTTTCTACCACCTCTGGAAATATATCCTGCCTCCAGGTAGGTTTTCGTACAGTAGTGATGGGTTTTGGTGTTGTTTGTGCGTTTGTGGGATCTTCGTGCATCTTTGCTTTGGCTATTTCTGCAAAGTTTCTCCGCTTTAGTTTCCCATTTCCCAAATTGTTTAGTCTCTGGTACATTGGATGGTCTGTCAGTCTTCGGAGTTTCTCTGACTGCAGCTGGGCTCTGCAGTCTCTTCTATCGGTCATGGATTGCAGTTTTGTGATCTTTTCAAGTTCTACAATTGGCGTTGACTTCATGCCACCTGTTATAATTCTCATGGCTTGGTTTTGAAGTTTGTTAACTTTATCGAAGTTCGCCTTCGCTGCTGTTGTCCATGCCGCAATGCCATACTCGAGAACTGGTCTCACTCTTCCAGTGTACAGTTTCTTTAGTATGCCTTCGTCTGCTCCCCAGCTTGTGCCAGCAAGTTTCCTCATGATTGCCATTCTTTCTCTGGCTTTCATTCGGTTTCTCTCGATCTGACTTTTTTTATGTCATGCGCCGATCAAATGTGACTTCCAGATAGGTTGGGTTGTCGTTTGGCTGCAGGATTTTGCCATTTAGACTTAATTTGGTACTTTGGGGTTTTAATGAGAGCGAGAATATTGTGCACGTGGTTTTATCCTCGTTTATTTTGACCCACTAGTTGTTCAACACTTATAATGGTTACCTCAGATTTAATCTGGTTACGCTGTACATTTGTGTTGTAACTGGAAGAGTTTATATAATTAATGTTGGCACTAAAACCTCTTATAGTTTTGTTTGTTGCGTCGCGTTTACTTTGTGTTTCGTCGAATTCCTTTAGGATAGCACACGGAAATGTCCAGTGATCTCGCATTTCCAAATAGGAATGTCGAGTGATCTTGCATTACCATATGGGAAGATACTACGGTAAGTAATGGTAATGTTGACGAATTTTACGGAGACTTTCAGAAAATCTTTACAGCGTTTCTTCTGTCCCCAACATGACCCCCTGCTCTCAATGAATTCACTGTCAATTAGCTGTTTAGGAAAACATTAATCTGGAATTTGCGTGACGTGTCCTGTCATTCAGATTTGGGGACTTTACAGAGGCGCTTAGATACTCGATAAATTAGCCCACATGTGAACAATCACTGTCAAGTAATGTATAATGCGACGTGTTCTTAATCAACCTGGACAGACAATTCATGTAGCTAGAAGTGGTTGGGTTTTTGCACGTCATGACCTCTACAACACTACTGAGTTTCGTAAGTGAACAAGAAGGAAGCGAGAAGTCTTTTCTTGCATACTATAAACTTTGTTGTCTCTTCTCCCTCATCTTCTTTTTCATTTCTTCTTCTTCTTCTTCTTTGGCTTTCGACCTGAAAAAAACACGTTTTTTTACGGTGTGTCGTAGTTTATATCAAAACTTCAATATCTGCGCCTACATCCAATTTTAGCACATCATTTCTGGGACAAAGTTTGATATTCCCTCTTCGATTTCTATTCTCTTAATAAGATTGCATGTGCAGTCTGTTGTCAGGGTCGCTACCTAGTGATGTTCGATCACAGCTCCCCCCTATCAACTCCTCCCCCCCCCCAATCCAACTCCGCCCCCCCCCCCCGCATTACTCAATGTGCTTTGGCAGACAACATGTCAGTACTTAAAAGAAAGCTTTAGCAGTTATCCCACGTATGATATACGACAAAATGACGAGAAACTCTTTGTCCGTCATATCAAAAACAAAATAGGGTTTTTGTGACATGACCACCATAACCGCGTTACCAAATAGTCCGGCTGTCTTTAGTCATGATAAGAGCTGGCGTAAGATGCCTGTCTGGTAGCATCGTTCAAAATTTAGGGCAAGGTTTTCGGTCAGTTATGGTTGTTTTCTGCACTTTAATGACTGAGAAGTTTTTTTTTCTATTCTGTGTTATACTTGATGATACCCTGTCATCACAGTTGTATCGACTACATGAGAAAAGCTGATACCCCACCACCGAGTGCACAAGCCATTCCGACACCTTAGACGTCTTGGTCAAACCAAGAGTGACAGCAAGAGGCTCTAATATCAAATTGAGTCACGAACTGTAAAACGAGATGTATCTTGGTTTATGAAGGAATTTGAATAATTATTTGAGTACGAAGGATAACGAAGGCGTATTCAAATACAATTGCTCCACTTTGAACCAAATTCGTGATCCACGATTATCATTTAAGTCTACTTTATCTGTGAAACCCAGGTTATTTATGTTATATGAAATCACTAACATGTCTTAATTGATTGATATCACTGACAAATCTTATAACTGATATCATTGACATATTTTGTAAGATTGATATCATCAAGACTAGTTCGATAACTGAATTGATATCACTGACATATCTTATATAACTGATATCACTAACACATCTTATATAACTGATATAATTGGCACATCTTCTATTACCGACAATACTGACACATCTTCTATGGCTGATTGTCCACCGACTTGAACGTCTACCCTTTTCATTCATCACTTTGAGAGGTGGGAACCTTTGCCTCTCGATCACAGCGACCCATATATATATATATATATATATATATATATATATATATATATATATATATACATGTGTGTGTGTATCGTATATATATATATATATATATATATATATATATATATATATACATACATACATATATATATATATATATATATATATATATACATATATATATATATATATATATATATATATATATATATATATATATATATATATAAGTCACAAATGGGCATTTCAAACAAAAAATTACAAGTTATTGCCCATAACAAGCGATGATGGCCCACAACATCAGACGGATATGTCTTAATAATGTGATGTGCGCTATATTTGGATTATAGTGAGGAAATGAATGCCCTGTTCATGAATGACACTCTTGACCTGAGTTACCTTGGATCAGTGGCACGACTATTGGTCGAGACGACTGGAGGTAACTCAGGATGCAGGCACTCTGGCCTTACCTCCCGTGAGACCAGGGGTCGCTTGAAACTTGCGGTATTCGATCGCTCGCCACTTCTGTTCATCACTGTGAGAGGCGAGTAGCTTAACCTCTTGACTAGAGCGACCCCCATATGAGATACGAATTTGAAAACCATTTATTATTGCACTTCCTGTTTTTTCTCAACATAATTTCCCCCAACAATGACACACTTATCCCATAGTTGTATCCCTTTCCCAAATCCTGCAGTAGACAAGTCATTGATCTGCTTGTCAGCCATATTTGTACTTCAGGCTCAACATCGTGGTCATACCCGAAGCGTTTTTCATCGAGGTGGGATTTTAGTGCACCAAACAGGTGGAAATCGTTCGGGGCAAATTCTGAGCTGCAAGATAGATGTTCAAGAAGTTTCCACCCGATTTGGTCATTTTTTTCCTGGGTTAATCGAGCCGTATTGGCGTTTTATTCGAATTGCTTCATAAAGCAGCAACAGAACGTCACAGTACAATACAGTATTGCTACCTTTCTTCTGGAAATTGGTTAACAGCACTCCATGAGAATTCCAAAACAATGTAAGCCTAACCTCTTGGCACAAGATGAAAAAGGATGTTGTCATTGCATTAACGTACGCTTTAATTCGGGTTGACAGTGATACACCCATGATTCGACTCTAGTAACAATCCTGTTCAGTATGTCTTCTTCATATACGTACCGACAGAGATGCTGTAAGGACATGCCAATTCGGTTCATTTTGCGTTCGTCAACAGTTGTCTCGGTAGCCACAGTGAGCAAACATTCCTTAAAGTCAATTCATCATGCATTATACTGTAGGTTAAACCATGCGAACACCCTATTGGGGTAGATACACTGTCTATCGTTACTCACCGGACAGCGCGAATCATCTACAAAACCTGCAGCACAGATACTTCTTTTGAAATCTGAACAGCACGACCAGGTCAGGTTCGTCAGCAATTTTGAAGCGTCCTTGATAAAATGTGTGGGCCTAATTATGCACCACTTTATGCGGCAGTTATCACCATAAACAGGTAGCTTGTTTCTATGAATATTATTTGCAGAAAGTTCTTTTACGGCCACCCTCCTTCCACGCTCTCAACCTTTCCCCAAAGATTAACAACATGCACAACAGCACGCTGTTATTTCATTGTATACTTTGTGAGCATAGACGCCATTTTGTACTTTTAAAATGTTTTTTTTTTATTTTACGCGTTTGCCTCACTAGTTTCTACTGGCGGAGACGCGCCTACTCCATCCCAGATCGTAGTCAACTGGGTGATATTAGAACGCATAAACCAGTGCTTGGATGTATGTATGTGTGTGTCTGTATGTTACCTATGAAAGTTGTGCAAGAGTGCGATTGTAGAACAGAGTCAAATGAAACAGAGTGAGGTAAGAAGAATGTTGTGGCATTTCGTATCTTGGCTACAAACGTATATGAAAAACCACGCGTCTGCTATCTACAGTGAACAGAAAACTGGATGTTGCTGTCAGGTAGTGATACTGGAAGAAAACATCTACACTTTTCAGCTATATCATATCAGTTTGCGACCTACTTACTGATGCATGCTATATGTATGTGTGTGTATCCTACATATGTGTGTGTTTATATGTGCATATGCGCGTTCGCGCGTGTGTGTGTTTGTTCCATTCATTTTGTCTTTTCCTTCGACAAATTCCGAAGATCTGGTTTTATCATGTCTCTAAGTTTTCTCATTATAAACTGTACATATCACTTCAGTTCTTTATCAAGTTCATAGTGCTAATTGCGCGCCAGGTTTCCTATTCAGCAAAATAGTAACACTGTAAAGTACGTTGAAAGAGGAAACTTAGGATGGTTGGGCATAGGGCCGGCTACTTCGTCCTGTTGGCCTATTTTAAATTGATTTGTTTACAAATATGGGCAAGTCAACTAAAAAATAAATATGCAACTTAACTATCAAAGGCAGAATCAGTAGCTCTGTCAAGAGGTATAAAGACGAGATGCAGAAAAAGGTCTGCATTACCGACTTACCTGTTTTTGTCTAGAAAAAAACCCACCAGATTTGGGACTGGTATGTTCGGTAATCGTACATAAAAACAAAGGAATACTGCATATATGATGACAGAGATGAGCAACTTTTAAATGGTTAATCTGCAACTGGCTGAAACAAGCTGGAAAGAATTTTGTAACACATGGGAATACTGCTGACCTCAGGCAACACTGAAGAAAGTGTACACCTCAGTGAAGGTGTGACCTTAAAGCTATGAAAAGAGGCACAGAAGGCACTTGAAGAATGGAAGACATTAAAACCCAGAATGTTACTAGCTAATTTCATTACTGTCAAAAAGATGATAAGATATTCATTTTCAAATGTTACGCACCAACTAATGACAAAGAAAACTCAGTGAAAGACAAAATGCACACCATAATTTTAAATATTATGAATGAAATGAAAAGGAAATGCATTCCTTTTGTGATGGGAGAATAAATACTAAGTTTGTTGGTTATATTTGTTTTCGAAAAGAGTATTGGTAAACATGGAATCGGAACTAATCATTACAAATAGGAAGGGGGGGGGGGGTGGGTTGGGAGGAACTGGGATGGGGGGGGGGGGTCACTTATTGACTGTTGGGATTTAAATCAGCTGGTAATTGGTGGCAGTATGTTTCCAAATAAAAGAAAAATACAAAGTAGCATGGGTGTCTTGAAAACACTGGACTGAAATCCGAAATGACGATATCAATATATTGTGAATAAGAAGTTCAGATCATCATTTAATGATGTAAAAGTATGTAGAGGAGCAGACGTCGCATTAGACAACCATCTTTTAATAGCCAACATAAAGATAAAGATATACTTCTTTTTCATTCAGCTTACTGCCCTTGCCATGTCAGGCTGGATGCCTACATTTCTTGTTATCGCCAGGAGGGACCTCTGTGCTGTAGTTCATCAGTCTGTCAAAGATAGATTTGAACCATCTACGTCAAGGCCGGCACATAGACCGGATAGTTAAAGATGATACTCTCTCGCTGCAGGTTGGTCATAATGCATTCTGCCACTTGATTTGTTGGGCTTCAATGTAGGCACCGAGTTTATCCCAACTAGCACACCTCGCACATCACATCTCACACAGCTCTGGATCTAATTGTTATGTATTTCTACTCAAGACCTTGAGACTGAGATTGGTAACACAACAAGTCGGCAAACAGTGCATTGATTATCCTTGAAAGAAGAACTGTAGGGTGTTTCAAAATCGGAGCAATTTGATAGTAGACACTGTTCACCTTTTGAAATCTATGTCCGACCTATCTGTCCACTCTGTCGTCATCAGTGAACATACTACCTGGGTACTCCCTTACTTTGCTTGAGACTTTTGTACACATGTGGAAACTTCTCTGCACTAGTTTTCGCGATATTGTCACAAAGTCGTTAATACGCCAGTGTGGCATATTGGGAATATGGTGTTAAGTATGTTGTCAACATCAAGCCGGCTGCCTTCATTTTCCCAAATTATTATGACACCTTATTTTTGCGATCGGAAAAAAATCATGCATCAACTGGAGATCTTCTGCTTCTTCTTTCTTCTTCATTCGTTCTCAATCTCCCACTAAAAAAACCTGAAAGGGCTTAAGTAGCAAAATGTAGTCCAGAGAATGGAATGCGTTGTGTCGTAGTTTACAGCTTGGCTGCGATATTTGCACCTTTCGGTCCAACACATCCGACTTCAGCAAACATTTTTTGAGTACCGGGTTAGCATTCCCCCTTCGATCCCTTCTCATTAGCCAGTCTGTCCTGCTGCAGCCTGTTATCCAGGATCACCGCGTGGAGGTGTAGAAGCGTCTTGGCAGCTATGGTTCGCTGGCCCTGGCGCTAGCAGTCAGCTATGGGTCGGTAACCACTGCAGCTCATGTGCTGCTCAACATCTTGATCTCAACTGGAGATCAAACACCGTTCGCCCAGCTTGGAAGCCAGTGCATTAAATACTGCGCTTCCTCGGCTCCCGATATCGCCATAGTCTCGGTCTTTTCTATTTTGATATTGGTATCATATCCAATACAAGGGGAATTGAGAGAGGTTGTGCAATAACACAGATATACAGCAACATGTAACCGTACACAACAGTCCAACGTAGAATACATCTGGAACAAGGACATAGAAGATACATTTAAAGTCACGGTATGAAATATATATGGTATGTTACAATAACTAGAAGAAATCTACAGAAGAGCACAAGCAATCATAAAACAATATGGAACGAGACTTGTGGAGAAGCATTTGGGAAAAAGATCGCCAAAAAAAAAGCATTGATAACAACACTATCGATGACAGAGATAAAGAAAAGACAAGTAAAGAAGGCAGATTTAAGCAGAAGCTGAATTAGAAATACTAGAAAAAAGGCTCAGGAAATATACACCATGATAAATTAGTACGAAAGAGCAGCAGAGGAGTTCAGAATATTGGTGAGTTGGCAAGAAGTACATCGGCACAAAACACAACAGCACAAAGAAACTAACAGGAAATTATTAGCGTGCAAATGGCTTCATTAGAAAAAAAAAATGAAAGAGGATTGATTAGCAGCGGAAATGAAAATATGAGAAAAGAATTTCGAAGAACCTTTTCAATAGAACAACTCAACAAAATCCCCAAATAATTCACGAGGCCCAAAAGAAAATCCACGTTAATTGATGGAAACCAAACGAAAAAAGACATTAAGAAAGCAAAAATAAAAGTAAAAATTGACACCAGAGATATACAAATTACTTGTTTTCAGCAAAAAATTGACACCTATAAGGATTTATACGCATTGCCTAGTAAGTTTGGGAAATAGAACAAATACCACCGGATTAGAAGGAAGACTATATAGTCAATATGCCAAAGAAGGGTGAACATACTTTTTTTTCAAATTATAGAAAAATAATGTTATTATCAGTCTCTGTGACAATATTGAACTGGATAATAAAAGAAGGAATAAAATAGGCCATAAACAAAACGCAAAGAGGAGCAGACAGACAGAAATAGGTCCTCCACAGACCAGATGGATACATTCATAATAATAGTTGAACAAAGTGTGGAATGGAACTCACCACATTATATCAGATTCCTGGATAGGGAATCACTCTGCAAGTTGCACAGACACTGTTGAGTGCCTCTAAAATTCCCTAACGTAATTAAGATAATGTTTGAAGATATAAAATGTAGAGTTTGATATAAAAGTTAGCTTTCTGAAACCTTAGAGATGAGAACAAACATCTGACAGGGATGTCTCTTATCCCTATTTCTCTTTCTGCCGACCCTTGACTGGATTATGAAGTCTACATCAATAAATAAAAAAAGGAATTCAATGAAATTTGACAAAACAATGTGATGATCTGGATATGGTTATTATTTGGCTTTTCAGTCCTATTACCGCAATTAGATGCAAAATAAAATAAGTATACTTGATTAAAATGAAGGTAGGGCAGTGGTTAGTGTACTGCCTTCCCAGTCGAGCGATCGGGATTCTGTCCCTAGTTGGTGCGGGATTTAACCGATTGCAAAACGGCACCTGGGGTCGACCCAACCTAAAAAATGTGGTCCCGGAATAATGAGGGAACGTCAAGGCGGTCGGCGTGATGACTACATCCCCCCTAGTGTGCCGTTAATCAAGAAAATTATGGGCATAATACCATATTCCCAATATAGCCTACTGGTGTGTTGATGGCATCTTTTATTTATATAGTTTAGAGGTCACGGAAATCGGGGCAGAATACACAAGAGATTACAAGAATATTGGATTAAATGTAACCAACGATAATCAGATTGTGTTGGGAGACATAATCCTACAAGACGTGGGCTCATCCATATCTTGGTGGCAACTGAGACATAATCCTACAAGTGTGATCATTCATATCTTGGTGGCAACTGAGACATAATCCTACAAGACGTGGGATCATTCATACCTTGGTGGCAACTGAGACATAATCCTACAAGACGTAGGATCATCCATATCTTGGTGGCAACTGAGACATAATCCTACAAGACGTGGGATCATTCTTATCTTAGTGGCAACTGAGACATAATCCTACAAGACGTTGGATCATTCATATCTTGGTGGCAACAGAAACATAATCCTACAAGACGTCGGATCATTCATATCTTGGTGGCAACAGAAACATAATCCTACAAGACGTTGGATCATTCATATCTTGGTGGCAACAGAAACATAATTTTACAAGACGTTGGATCATTCATATCTTTGTGGCAACTGAGACATAATCCTACAAGACTTGGGATCATTCATATCTTGGTGGCAACATAGACAAAATAATCGGTATATATACATATTTAAAAATAAGATTACAGAAAGCGAGAGGAGTGCTCATTGCATTTATGAGCTTATGGAAATCAAAAGAAATTACGTCCAATACAAACATAACATCTTCAATTGCAATGTAAAGTTTGCTCTATTGTATGGTCCTGAAACATGGACAACACGAAAAACAATAACGAAAAAGGTACGTGTTTTAATACATTAGTGCCAGCTGTGAATAAAACGATTCAAATAATATGGCAAGCTCACTCATGTGAAACTATGGAAAGAACCAGACAGATAACAATGGAATATGACATGACAAGAAGGAGTTTGGCGTTAGGTGGTACATGAATTAACAAAATCAGTTGATAGCATTGTAAGACAGTCTCTGTCCTGGAATTTCCAAGGCAAGAGAAGTAGATGCAAACCAAAACTGTCACGGTGAAGAGAGCCCAAGACATAGAAAGAACAGAGCTGGAACAGATTGTCCAGGATAGATGGACATTTATTTGTTGAAGACCTGTGCTCCCTTGTAATGTTTGAATTTAAAGTTTATATATATGCGTGTGTATGCATGGATACATGTGTATGTGTGGTTGGGGAATTCTGTTTTTTTCCTTCGACAAACACACTGTTTATCATCAATTTTTCATTTTATTCTGTCTCTCACGTCTCTCATTATAAATTCCAAATATCACGTTCCTTATTGGGCTCATAATGCTAATTGTGAGGCAAGCCTTCATATTCAACGGCTCCAGGTTTCTTTAGAAAAGATACGAATATGGATTTTTAGAGGATTATTCTGTATGTATCCTGCTGCTGTGTATACAATTTCACACTTATTTTAGCTTTTTATTTCTAAATCACATACATCCTATATTTCCATTGCTGCTTAAATATATGCTTCTATACACTTCCTTTTCATCATGTGCTGTGTAGTGTTCTCAACTTCATCATCAAGTATTGGTGGACTATCCATTACATTTCTTTTTTACATGTTTTACATATCCTTTAACATGAATATTTACATATTTATTCTCTTATTTCATTGCAATTTCTTCTTTCTTTGATTTCAAACGTTGAATAGTCATGCTTGTTTTTCTCTGTTATTGAATGTCATTGTTTGTACACAGTTCTGTGTTATGTTTATGCAGCACATTGAGCTGGTTAAGTCTGGTTTTTAGCTTATTTCTCATTACTATCTAACGATTGTTTATTATTTCTTTTTTTGCCACATCATACTTTTCTGTGTTTATTTTCCCTTCCCTTCATCATCGTTCACGTTCGTTGCATTTAAAAAGTAACTGGGGAATGGACCCAGGACCTCTCAGATGCGAAGCCAGAGCGCTAACCACTGCACTGCATTGTATTTACGGTATAATTTATGTTTAAATTGCTAGCGAATATGTTCAATAAGTACGCCACGATTGACAATCACTATTCTGCACTTGCGCTATCTGAAAGTTTACCTACCTATTCTTGCGAATATTAACGCAGACTGGATAAAATCTATATCCACGCTTTTTTTTAAAGCATAATAATGATAAGAGGATTATAAATTGACGTCATAGATATCGGTATTGAAAAGTGGGTATACTGATTTGTGAATATTGACAAACTGAGACACGCAATATCAACATTAATACGTAAGTACGAGGGGCGTTTAAATCAAACCGGGACTTTTTGTTCTAGTTCTACCAGAATGGGCAATAGCGTGCTGGAACTACTATCATTAGTTAGGGGCACTTGTGTCCCATTACTGCTAGGGGGCCCACTTGCCATGGGACAGTCACGTGACAGATAAATAAAAATGTTGGACAACACTGTTAGTGCTTGCATGGAACAGTGTGTTGTGATGAAATTTTTTGTGAAAGAAGGCGTGAATTCTGCGGAAATTTACAGAAGACTGCAATTACAATGCGCAGATGAGACACTCAGCCGCAGTAATACATTTGAATAGTGTAAACGTTTTATAGAAGGCCGTACATCCGTGAGTGATGATCCCGCCTTGCTTCGGCAAGATAACTATAGACCTCACACGACTCACAGCACAATGTGCCACCTGCAGCAAAACGGCTGGGAGGTACTGCCACATCCATCTTACAGCCCAGACTTCACTCCAACGATTTTCACCGGTTTGGACCCCTAAAAGAATTCCTGGGAGGTCAGGATTTCAGCACTGATGACGAAGTGAAACTGGCTGTCCTGGATTGGTTCAGACATACTGACACATCTTTCTACGCTGAATCTTTTCAAGCATTACTTAAACGCTGTAAGTAGTGTGTTGTCAAGCAAAACATACTGATCGGGCATGTTAGTCAGGGGCAGATAAAACATACTGATCGGACATGTTAGTCAGGGGCAGATAAAACATATTGATCGAACATGTTAGTCAGGGGCAGATAAAACATACTGTTCGGACATGTTAGTCAGGGGCAGGTAAACATACTGATCGGACATGTTAGTCAGGGGCAGATAAAACATACTGATCGGGCATGTTAGTCAGGGGCAGATAAAACATACTGATCGGACATGTTAGTCAGGGGCAGGTAAAACATACTGATCGGACATGTTAGTCAGGGGCAGATAAAACCTACTGATCGGACATGTTAGTCAGGGGCAGATAAAACCTACCGATCGAACATGTTAGTCAGGGGCAGATAAAACATACTGATCGGACATGTTAGTCAGGGGCAGGTAAAACATACTGATCGGACATGTTAGTCAGGGGCAGAAAAACATACTGATCGGACATGTTAGTCAGGGTAAGATAAAACATACTGATCGGGCATGTTAGTCAGGGGCAGATAAAACATACTGATCGGACATGTTAGTCAGGGTAAGATAAAACATACTGATCGGACATGTTAGTCAGGGGCAGGTAAAACATTCTGATCGGACATGTTAGTCAGGGGCAGATAAAACATACTGATCGGACATGTTAGTCAGGGTCAGGTAAAATATACTGGTCAAGACCCCCCCCCCCCAATCCCCACCCACTCCCACCACCCCCCCCCCCCACTTCCTCGTAGTTGTCTCTGGAAACGGGCTGCTTTCATCACAGCCTAACTAACGCATAGTGAGCGACATGCAGACGAAGCCAAGCATAGCACAACCGACTGAAGAACTACGGTCCATCTTCATCGCTGGGGATGTAAGGAACGCTACTACAACCCACCAACTAACGCCCCTATCAGGACGCACAAAAAAGTAAACATACACATCTTTTGCGATAATCTAATTTGAAATCACCAGAACATGGGGACGAAAATGAGCAGGTTTTTTTTTTTTTTGTCAATACATTTTGTTGCAGCATGGACAGCACTGCATTCCGGACAAAACCCATAAGGGCCAAATCTATCGCAGTAAGTGCGTAGTGGTGGATACTGACGGATCCAGCTCCTCCTTCGCGTCCAATTTTACATAGCTATTTGTTCAAGGCAATTGATCCCCGTAGATATCAAGATGATGGAAGTCTGATGAAAGTACCAGATGTAGTCTGGTAGAAGCAAACAAAGGCAAAGGCCGCCGTCCATCGTAGACGATGAAGGCATAATTAATTTTGCTAGCGTTATTTTTAGTAAGGATTAACTGCGCTACTTTTTTATCCTCACTCTCTCGTCTCGTGCCGCGCGACCCCAGTGGCAAGTTAAGTAAGGACAAGACGACTAGGGGGCGACTACGAGATGCAGGGGACTCCGCATCAAGCACCCGTGAAAAAAGACGGCGGAGTCCGGAGTACAACCCACACCACCTGATCACGAGGCCGACGACTTAACCACTTCGCCACACAATCCCCAGCAACAAAACAAGTGAAGTATTTATGTGTGCCCTAATAATCAGATGTACGTGCTGACTCCGCCTGAGAATTAATTAGGACGTTAGCAAGAGTGAGCGTGACAGATTTTCGTTCGGATCAGCCAACTCGGCCAGAAACGGGGTTTTCCATTCAATATTAAACATGCAGCAGTGTTAGAATACTCAGAGACCACAGTCAACTCTATATAGTAGGTCATGCGTAGACGGTGCAGAAGTTATTGTTAATTAGTGAGAATGCAGGTAAACAAAGGAAAAGACAATTGTTTTGAAAAGATCAGAAAACCAAACTTTATCATCCAAGCTCTTATTTTAGTAAAATATCGGCACTGTTATAAGTTTGTCATAGTAATAACAGCAACATGTCGTAAAGTTAGAGTAATAACAGCAACATGTCGTTAAGTTAGAGTAATAACAACATGTCATAAACTTAGAGTAATAACAACATGTCGTAAACTTAGAGTAATAACAACAACATGTCGTAAACTTAGAGTAATAACAACAACATGTCGTAAACTTAGAGTAATAATAACATGTCGTAAACTTAGAGTAATAACAACATGTCGTAAACTTAGAGTAATAACAACATGTCGTAAACTTAGAGTAATAACAACAACATGTCGTAAACTTAGAGTAATAACAGCAACATGTCGTTAAGTTTGAGCACACTTTATTTCTGACATTGTTTTGGAGAACAGCGTCCATTCAGGCATGCTGTATATTGTCTAATGTATACCAGCGTCTTACAGGCATGCATTACAAAGTAGAAAAGTCTACTTCTAGGTATCCAAACATATCATTTCTAAGGCTTTCATCAATATATAACACAGTCTCTAGATTTGCATTATAACATAATCTATAGACTGGAATCATAACATAACACAGTTTATAGACTGGAATTATATCGTAATCTATAGACTGTCATCAGAACATTAAACCGTCTATAGACTGCCACCAACATGTTAAACCTTCTATAGACTGCCACCAACATGTTAAACCTTCTATAGACTGTCACCAAAATGTTAAACCTTCTATAGACTGTCATCAAAACGTAAAACCGTAATTAGACTGTCAGCAAAACGTAAAACCTTCCATAGACTGCCAACGAAACGTAAAAAAAAAAACGTCTATAGACTGCCACCAAAACGTAAAACCGTCTATAGAATGTTATCAACACTTAAAAACGCCTATAGCCAGTTAGAAAAATGTAAAACAGTCTACAGACTGTCACCATTATGCGACCAGGTCTATAGACTGTCATGGATGTGAAAAGCAAACAGGGGCATATGAAACATAACAATCAACCCCCCAGTCGCCCCGCCCCGCCCCCCCCCCCCCCGGAATGCCTTCATTTGTACTCTTGGAAAGAGGATGTGTGAGAGCGTCCAGGTCAACGATTTGGGATCGACAATGAAATTGCAATTGAGTTGAGCTTACTGAGGAACCTCGGATTGCACTACATCCAGGAGAACTCCAGCTTACTTTCAAGTAGAGACAGCTAACCAAACATAATACGGTCTAGAGACAGCTACCCAAACATAACACTGTCTAGAGATAGCTACCCAAACATAACATGGTCTAGAAACAGCTACCTACACAAAACATGGTCTAGAAACAGCTACCCAAACATAAGACGGTCTATAGACAGCTAACCAAACATAACACGGCATAGAGACACCCAATCAAATATAACACGGTCTAGACATAGCTAACCAAACATAACACGGTCTAGACAGCTAAGCAAACATATGTCTAGACAAAGACAGCTTTCCAAACATAACATGGTCTAGAAACAGCTAAGCAAACATATGTCTAGACAAAGACAGCTGACCAAACATAACATGGTCTAGAGACAGCTACCCAAACATAAAATGGTCTAGAGACAGCTACCCAAACATAACGTGGTCTAGAGTCAGCTAACCAAACATAACACGGTCTAGAGACAGCTGACCAAACATAACACGGGCTAGAGGCAGCTAACCAAACATAATAC
Source organism: Ariolimax columbianus (assembly GCA_036924085.1). Lineage (NCBI taxonomy): Eukaryota > Metazoa > Mollusca > Gastropoda > Stylommatophora > Arionidae > Ariolimax > Ariolimax columbianus. The sequence continues at coordinate 27,714,641 of JAVGWX010000004.1, read as the reverse complement.
GATCTAGAGACAGCTAACAAAATATAAGACGGTCTAGAGAGAGCTAACCAAACATAACACGGTCTAGAGACAGCTAACTAAACATAACACGGTCTAGAAACAGCTAACCAAACATAACACGGTTTAGAGACAGCTAACCAAACATAACACGGTCTAGAGACAGCTAACTAAACATAACACGGTCTAGAGACAGCTAACCAAACATAACACGATCTAGAGACAGCTAACAAAATATAAGACGGTCTAGAGAGAGCTAACCAAACATAACATTGTCTAGAGACAGCTAACCAAACATAACACGGGCTAGAGGCAGCTAACCAAACATAATACGTGCTAGAGACAGCTAACCAAACATAACACAGTCTAGAGACATCTAACCAAACATAACACAGTCTAGAGACAGCTAACCAAACATAACACGGTCTAGAGACAGCTAACTAAACATAACACGGTCTAGAGACAGCTAACCAAACATAACACGATCTAGAGACAGCTAACAAAATATAAGACGGTCTAGAGAGAGCTAACCAAACATAACATTGTCTAGAGACAGCTAACCAAACATAACACGGGCTAGAGGCAGCTAACTAAACATAATACGTGCTAGAGACAGCTAACCAAACATAACACAGTCTAGAGACATCTAACCAAACATAACACAGTCTAGAGACAGCTAACCAAACATAACACGGTCTAGAGACAGCTAACCAAACATAATACGGACTAGAGACAGCTAACCAAACATAACACGGTCTACAGACATTCCGGCAACCATCTAAAATAATAACTTTTCTAAAGTAAATCTAAATAGAGAATACTTTAAATAGCAATACGCCCAAATATTATTCCTAGTATTACCATCCTATGGTCAATGGTTCAACTGAGCGCTCCTCCACGCGAAAGGTTAAATCTTTAAGAAACAAACGAACGAGCCGAGAACATTTAGGAGTGTGCATGGTTAGAATGATACAGCAACGGATAATGTGTATTGTTGTGAACAACGTACTCACATTAGAGGTTGCCAACCAGTAATTTCTTTGCGAAGAGAACATATAAACATCACATTGGCAGAAACAAAACGCTACCGCTAGAATGTCAAGTATGAGAGTATCCGCCTAGCTAGACCAAGTCTATGCACGTAACATCTTCCGCTTGTATACAGTTTCCAAGCTGTCGTCTGGGCGCGAATAAACGTGAAGACTTTCCTCACGATTTATCGATCCTAAAATCGTTGGCAGTCACATGGAAAAACACGAGGTCTCGACAAGTAAGGCGAAACACAACATAGTGTAAGGTTGAGACAACCTCGTTGAGACAACCTCGTAGATATATTTATTTACACTTTTAGGAAAATGTAAGGTTCAAAAGGCCACGTGTAAACATGGCAGTCACATAAACTGGACGAAAAAGTGAAACGTTGACAGGCAACCCCAAAAAATATCAATGGTTATTTAAAAGAAACTTGATATCGGAAAGACACTGATATCACACAACGCATATCATTGATGCAAAGTACAAATGCTAACACACAATAGACAACAAAAGGCAGGATATAAGTGGAAAGACAAGGATCAACAAACGGGATTTATAACCTTTCTTACACACACACACACATACACACACACACTAACACGCGTCCTCAGGGTGAGGCCCTTCCATTGCACTTTGGTTGGTGTTGACCACTGACATCGCCCTAGCTATCATTAATACAAACAGACGCACAGACGCATCAAAGAACTGGTTAATACGTCCTGGTATCGCCTAAAAGACTAAAGTCCGGGGTGGAAAGCAGCGTGCCTCCGCCAGTAGAATACAGAGACAAACCTTTAACGAAAAAAAATCAGATTACAAGCAATGATTGCCTTCGAACTACACAACAAATTCTAGGGAAGTACACATAAGATCATTTGCTAATCAAGTCAAGGTTTATCCTATAGTAGTCACACTACTGTCGAGGAATGAAGCTGTTAGACTTCAGAATAGTAAGTCCAGGTTTGTCTCATAGTAGTCACACTACTGTCGAGGAATGAAGCTGTTATAGACTTCAGTATAATAAGTCAAGATTTGTCTCATAGTAGTCAGACTACTAAGGAACCGCGTAGCGCGGTGGTTATCGCGCAGGCTTTGTATCTGAGTGGAACTGGGTCAATTTCCTTGTCGATGCGGAAATAGTTTTTCAGACCGCAATGGTTCCCGGGTCAACCCAGCCTGAAACGGGTACGGGTTCAGTCACATAAGTAAAGACGGCTGGGGTGATGCTGATCACATCAACCACTAAGTGCCGTGGGTTACAAAATAATATGGTTCTAGCCCCATATTTGCTATGCGCCCCATGGCGTGAAGGGGTCTTCACTTCAGTCACACTACTGTCGAGGAATGAAGTTGCTTGAGACTTCAGTATACTAAGCCACAGATTGTATGAGGTAGGATGGACAGTCCCTTTGTTCGCTGCATTTTACGTCGCTATTCGAATGCCATATACTCATTTACAGCTGTGTAGACTGAAGCGTACCCATACCAGGGTTTATACCTCGTAATTTTGCAATGAAAAGCGCAACTCTGATTCTTTTCAGCTAAAACACATCTATAAGAAAACTGATCATTCTGACAGACTCTATGGGCGTACTCCAAGCCATCTTAAGCTCCAAACAAGATAGACCCACACGAAATAAAATATAATATAAGGTTGCTGTCCTAAAAAAATAGATTTAGTTCTATAATGGATTCTGGTCCACTGTATTATCTTTGGAAACGACATGCAGATAAGCTCGCAAAAGCCGGAAGTGGTGACACGCAGACTCGCCAGCCACAAAGCTATAAAGAAGCACTCATAAAATGATCCATGAGAGACCAGCACAAAGAATACAAACCAGACAATTACAGCATAGACAATCATGGCAGAGATGGGCCGGCAATAGATCTTGAGACTTAGAACAGGACATTGCAGACTCGGCCCACCTCCGCAAAATAGGTCTCAGAGACACTGCCACAAGCGATTGTGGAGCGCCCAACCAAACACCAGAAAATATCATGCAAGACTGTCCCGTCTATGCAGACAAAAGAGAGGCAGTCTGGCCTGAAGCAGTAACCATGCTCGAAATACTGTGGGGAACCGGCGAAGATCTATAGCATCCGCTGATCGTGCTAGAGGCCTAGCATCAGCTGATCGAAGAAAAAGACTTGAAAAATAAGTGCTCTAACTCTACGCTAATCGTATGCTAATAGAAGTCAATAAAAACACATACAGATAATGCATCAGTGACCGCACCACCATAACAATACAACGACACCTAAGTTACGGCTGGAATGTCATCGTCAGGGTCACGTATGATACCATTTGTTCAATAAATAACGGGGTTAAGAAAGTTAACTATTTTTCGCTTTTTAGTTGGCTCCAACAGGAGAATGAATATCACAACTGTTGGTTGTTTCATTATAGAAAGCTGCACCAAAACATAGGCGTGTTCTACCAGCTGTGGCTTTCGTTGCACTGTTTTGTATACGTTAGCATGTTGCTAACTCCATACACAAACCTACTTAGTCACTGTGTACAACGTGCTCTTAGCATATAGTGGCGTGATTCTTATTTCTCCAGATATGCACCATGTAATCCGGAAAGGTAAGTAGAAATATTACACATAATAACAGCAGCTTGCCAAAGCAAATGCTGCAGCAGCAGCAACAACAACAGCAGCAACAACAACAGCAGCAGCAATAAAAACAGCAGCAACAACAGCAGCAGCAACAACAACAGCAGCAGCAATAAAAACAGCAGTAACAACAGCAACAACAGCAACAACTACAACAACAACTACACAGACACAGAAAATTACAAATCTGCATCAGCACATTATACGTGACAAACGAATACAATGAAAAGAAGAGCCTTCTTTGATAAAAACAAATGGATCAATATAAATTTACAGGAAAATTAAATGTTCCAGAACGGACCACGATTGACCTGCCATTACTACACTTCGCAGATAAGAAAACATGATTCTTCAATTCAAAGATACTATGTTTAATCATTCGTATCGGACGTTTGGTGTTTTTACTTCTTTATTCAAATCTTGTTTTGCCTGCCTTAAAGTGATATATTTTTATTTTTTAAAAAAATTTTGTATGGGCTATTCAATTAGAAAATGGTCAAACTCTTAAAAACCGTTGAATGCATTTGAAGAAAAAAAATGTGTTTGAAAAATATCGAGCATTGGCGAGGAAAATGTTAAGGCAACAAACAAATAAGATTCGAGACCAAACAGCAATATGCTGCTACTATCATTAGAAGAAATGCATTCGACGTTCATCGCGCATGCCACTAGAATGATAGAATGAACAGCAACAGGCTTCTAGTTCAAGCAATTATGTGCAGATCGAGTGGCATCAGAAAAAGGGCCAGACCGACTGACCGACCGACCGAAAGACAGACAGACAGACAGACAGACAGACAGACAGACAGACAGACAGACAGACAGACAGACAGACAGACAGACAGACAGACAGACAGACAGACAGACAGACAGACAGACAGACAGACAGACAGACAGACAGACAGACAGACAGACAGACAGACAGACAGACAGACAGACAGACAGACAGACAGACAGACAGACAGACAGACAGACAGACAGACAGACAGACAGACAGACAGACAGACAGACAGACAGACAGACAGACAGACAGACAGACAGACAGACAGACAGATAGATAGATAGATAGATAGATAGATAGATAGATAGATAGATAGATAGATATATAGATAGATAGATAGATAGATAGATAGATAGATAGATAGATAGATAGATAGATAGATAGATAGATAGATAGATAGATAGATAGATAGATAGATAGATAGATAGATAGATAGATAGATCCAATTACCGATCTCCACTTCGTTGGCCTGGCTGCCATGAAAAATCATGTTTCCTGGAAGAACCCATTGGAACATATAACAACTAACTCCCCTGGGTGGTGCTTGAGTAAACGAATAGGGCACTGTCAACTTCTAAGCATGTCGTAAAGAGGCGACTACAGGGGGTAGGTATTGTGGCTGGCACACTCATCATATTAAAAGTACATTGTCATTATAGTCATTTGCTGCAACAAAATGTATATAGATAAGGAGAATCATCATATACAGATAAGGAGAATAATGAGAATGAAAAATAGAGATCACATTTGGACAAGGAATCGAATCATATATAGAGAAGGAGATTCATCATCATACTACTATACATCAATAGAAACACCATACACAGATAAAGATGATAATCACACATAGATAAAGAGAATCGTCATACAGAGGTAAAGAGAATCATTATTTATAACATCATACAAAGATAAAGAGAATCATAATTTATAAATGAGTAAAATCATCATATACAGATACGGATAATCATCATAAATAGATGCGGAGAGTCGTCATATATAGATAAGGAGAGTCTTCATATATAGATAAGGAGAGTCATCATATAGATAAGGAAAGTCATTATATGTAGATAAGGAGAGTCATCATATATAGATAAGGAGAGTCATTATAAATAGATAAGGAGAGTCGTCATATATAGATAAGGAGAATCTTCATATAGATTAGGAGAGTCATCATATAGATAAGGAGAGTCATTATATGTAGATAAGGAGAGTCATCATATGTAGATAAGGAGAGTCTTCATATATAGATAAGGAGAATCTTCATACATAGATAAGGAGAGTCTTCATACATAGATAAGGAGAGTCTTCATACATAGATAAGGAGAGTCTCCATATATAGATAAGGAGAGTCTTCATATATAGATAAGGAGAGTCTTCATATATAGATAAGGAGAGTCTTCATACATAGATAAGGAGAGTCTTCATATATAGATAAGGAGAGTCTTCATATATAGATAAGGAGAGTCTTCATATATAGATAAGGAGAGCCATCATACATAGATAAGGAGAATCTTCATATAGATTAGGAGAGTCATCATATATAGAAAAGGAGAGTCATCATACATAAATAAAGAGTATAATTAAAATTAAATAAGAATGATGATATATGTGCAGGTTCTGATCGTGTTCATATAGTCGCTCGTCTTCTTACAGGGTGTGTACAGGTCTTCATGTGGTTCACAATTTCTGTATAGAAATTAGGTGGTCTAGAGATTGTGAGCTACGTTTACAACCTCAACGTAGACGGTTCGATCGTATCACGTCGTGCTTAGTTTGTCAGACCAAGAATGGCTTATTTTGTTTTCATGGTGTGACAGCTTCTGCCAGTCGATCAAACTGTCAACGGGTACATGGCGAAGTCACGTGACAATTTCTCAGAGCCACCGTGGTTGTTACATAGTTCGTGTTCTTTGGTGGCACTTTCAGCAATGAAAGAGAATGAGCTTGCATGGAGGTACTCAGGTGTCGGTACTTTCAGCAATGAAAGAAAATGAGCTTGCATGGAGGCACTCAGGTGTCGGTACTTTCAACAATGAAAGAGAATGAGCTTGCACGAAGGCACTCAGGTGTCGGTACTTTCAACAATGAAAGAGAATGAGCTTGCATGGAGGTACTCAGGTGTCGGTACTTTCAACAATGAAAGAGAATGAGTTCCCGTGGATGATGATGTTGAATGCCCACTATGAGAAGGATTACTCTTTTGTGCGCCATAAAAACGACGATAAGCTACGACAACCCGCCACTTATCGTCCATTTTACGGCGCACACAAGAGTAATCCTTCTCATAGTGGGCATTCAATATCATCATCCACTGGAGCTCATTCCCGTGGAGGCACTCAGGTGTCGGTACTTTCAGCAATGAAAGAGCATGATCATGCATGGAGACACTCAGGTGTCGGTACTTTCAGCAATGAAAGAGCATGATCATGCATGGAGGTACTCAGATGTCGGTACTTTCAGCAATGAAAGAGCATGATCATGCATGGAGGCACTCAGGTGTCGGTACTTTCATCAATGAAAGAGCATGATCATGCATGGAGGCACTCAGGTGTCGGTACTTTCAGCAATAAAAGAGCATGATCATGCATGGAGGCACTCAGGTGCAATAAAGTCGGTTATATGAACCATTGCCCCATGCCCATGTGAGGTTACAGTGGTAGGTTAGAGTGATAATTTTGTGCTCCAGTAATATACAGGCGACTATGAATACACTTAGCAACATATTACATGAAACGTTCGTAACGAATAATCTATGTTAGTGACGTTTATCGCCTCACATGATAGTGGTGACCTCAGTCACCAAAACTACCGGAGACACTGAAACAGAAAGATAATATTCAGGTGACCTCTTTAGGCTGTACGAGTACATTGAACTCGTCGCGTACTTTAACACAATTAGGTCACAGAGGACACATACACATAGTCTCACACACACACACACAAATACAAACACACCTGTCGGAAAGTTCAAACAGGTGGAAGTGATGAAAATTATTGTACCTTAAATATACATTATGTTGCCTATTTGCATCATTCTTTCTACTCTTGTGATTGTATTGCTGCTGTATATTTTTGTTGCCTATTTGCATCATTCTTTCTACTCTCGTGATTGTATTGCTGCTGTATATTTTGCTTCATGGGCGTGCTTTTGTTTTCTTTAAATTTGACCGTCATTCTCTACAGTTTTAAATTATCTTTTTGAAACTGATGACTTTTCCATGAGTGCACATATGTGTGTCAGAGGAGAATATGCAAACTGAAACAGAGAAAACACGCCATGCTCACCATGGTTCCACTTCATGTCAGGCGTCAGGTACAACATACTGACCAAGATTCCATCATGCCAGGAGTAAAGTACAACATACTAACCTAGATTCCATCTTATGTCAGGGGTCAGGTACAACATACTGACCAAGATTCCATCATGCCAGGAGTAAAGTACAACATACTAACCTAGATTCCATCTTATGTCAGGGGTCAGGTACAGCATACTGACCAAGATTACATCTTATGCCAGGAGTAAAGTACAGCATACTGACCTATATTCCATCTTATGTCAGCGGTCAGGTACAGCATACTGGCTAAGATTCCATCTTATGCCAGGAGTAAAGTACAACATACTGACCTAGATCCACTTCAAGCCAGGAGTAAAGTACAACATACTGCCAAAAACTTCACCTCAAGCTGGAGGTCATGTTCAACATACTGATATGAATCCACCTCATATTCTTGCTTTACAGCACTCTGGTTAACGAAGAAGGGATCAATACTGATACCCCCATAGTGATGAGCCTGATAAATAGACTTGCATCTATTTTGACTATAACGATAATGGCACTGACAGAATGGTTTAGTGAGGCTGTATTTTCATGTATTTTGCTGACGACTGCGCTCTAATGAGCAACTCAGAACTGAACATGCAGGTTGGAATGGACCAGTTATCTGATGCATGCAAAAATTTTGGCCTGACCATAAATGCCAAAAAAACAGAGGTCATGTACCAACCAGCACCAGGCATGCCGTACACAAAACCAGAGACTACAGTCAGCGGGCAGACGTTGAATGCCGTAGACAAATTCACATATCTGGGCAGCACGTTGTCGAGATCTGTCATCCTAGACGATGAGGTGGCAAGCAGAATAGCAAAGGCCAGCACAGCCTTTGGTAGAATGCGCTCGATGGTCTGGGCACGTCGTGGCATCAGCGTCAAGACCAAACTCAAAGTCTACCATGCAAACATCATTCCAACCCTACTATACGCTTGCGAAAGCTGGACTGTATACTCTGGACATGCAAGGAGGTTAAACCACTTCCACACAGGTTGCCTGAGGCGAATATTCCACATCCGATGGCAAGATCGTGTCACTGACATCGAAGTTCTATCAAGGGCTAACATGCCCAGCATCTATGCACTGCTAGAAAAAGCACGACAAGGATGGGCCGGACACCTCGTCCGTATGTCAGACGAGCGGCTCCCAAAGAAGCTTCTCTACAGCGAGCTGAGGAGAGGGACGGCGAGAGAGATGGCGCCCAAAGAAACGTTTAAAAGACGGTCTGAAGAACTCACTAAAAAGTGACCAGATAAACATCGACACCTGGGAATGTCTTGCGCAAAACAGATCTGACTGGAAAAGCGCAGTCAAATCGGGTGTAGCTGCCGGCGAAGACGACCGTGTTGTGAAAGGCCAGAGCAGACGCGAGACGCGGAAATCCCGAGCAGCGGGAACACCATCCCCTTCTACAAACCTCGTGTGCCCGATATGTAGCAGATGTTTTCGTGCTCGCATTGGCCTGTTCAGCCACATGCGCACCCACACCCAACAGGGAAATCTGGGACAAAGATGATGTCGGCGGTCCTCATCGACAACGATGGACAGCTATTATTATTATTATTATTATTATTTTCATGTAGGAACAGTGGGGATGGACGGATAAAAACATCTAGTGTTCTTTGCTGTGTGAACAATCTTTCTTGGTTCTTTGTTGTTCTATACCATTCGGAAGTGCATTCTACTGATTTGTATTTGGCAGGAAGACTAACGTTTTGTCAGGCAAAATATACTGACCAGACATGTTAGTCAGGGTCCGGCAAAATATACTGGCCAAGACCCTTACCTCGGCTTCCTAGCAGCCTCCCTGGAAAAGGGCTGTTTTCATGTCAGCCTGGCTAACGAGGTGATGGGTCGACGTGATCCCCGTAGTAGTGAGTGACACGCAGATGAAGCCAAGCATAGCACAACCACCTGGAGGACCCCGGTCCACCTTCATCAGTACGCTCGGGATGTGAAGAAAGCTACTGCAACCCGCCACTTAATGTCCTTTTCAGGGCGCAAACAACTGATTGTTGGCATTCGCAAACAACAACTGATTTGTATAGGTAATTACATTATTCTTTGTCTCTTCTCCGCTGCACATTTTTTAGTTTTCAAACGTATACCTCTATATGTCGTCTTTATCAAATATACTGTTCTTTGCCACTTTAACAAGTCTATAGTTCTTGATCGCTTATATCAAGTTTATTGTTCTTTGCCGTCTTTGTCAAGTCTATAGTTATTTTTTGCTTGATTCCTAACCGAATGTTCACTCAGTTCTTTGTCGTTTTACTCCGTGTGGTTTTTCATTTTACTGTTCTTTCTCGTTTACTCTATTCAATTGTTCCTTCGGTTCTTTTCGCTTTACTCCAAATGACTGTTCATTCAGTAATTTGTCACTTTACTCCAAGTGACTGTTCATTCAGTACTTTGTCGCTTTACTCCATGTGATTGTTCATACATTACTTTGTCACTTTACTCCAGGTGACTGTTCATTCAGTAATTTATCACTTTACTCCAAGTGACTGTTCATTCAGTACTTTGTCACTTTACCCCATGTGATTGTTCATTCAGTAATTTGTCACTTTACTCCAAGTGACTGTTCATTCAGTACTTTGTCACTTTACCCCATGTGATTGTTCATTCAGTAATTTGTCACTTTACTCCAAGTGACTGTTCATTCAGTACTTTGTCACTTTATCCCATGTGATTGTTCTATAGTGTCCCCTGTGATATAAGAAGAGCCAATACAAATCTTCTACTTAAGAAAATTAAACGGCTGAATAACTTGGCACGAGTAAACGGAGAAAAATAATAACAGCACTGTTGATACAATCATTACAGTACTAACATCACATTACGTAATATGCCACTTTCCCATTACGTAAATTGTGTTGTGTATATTATTTAATAGTGTATTGAAGTATTGTTTCTAACTAATTGTTGCTGTGATAAAGTTTCACGTGTAATTCCTTTGAACATTTAACGTTTTTTTGTCACTTAAGACTTTTTAATTTGAAATCTTTTGTTTCGTTGTAGTACTGTGTTTTGCACCTAATGGCCACGTTCGTCGGATTTCAGCGCGATTTATTAATAGGTCTACTTCTCATAGAGATAGACATTGCTGATTTGAGAACCAAGTCTGACAAGTTTGGTTTGTGAGTCGTGCTGCAAATAGCTTCGCCACGCCACTCCCCTTTCTCCTCAGCTAAACACAAGTGATTACTATATTCATTGTGATATTTGCTAGTTGGTTAAATATATGATTAATGAAAAAAACGACAGTTTGAGGAGACGATCAAAGTATTCAATACTTGTGAAAAAAATAGAAACCGATTTATGAGCAGGTCAACAAACAAAAAAAAGGGGGGGGGGGGGCCCTGAATCGCTTGAGAAAGAGAAAACAGTGTTTCTGTTAATCAGTAATGACAAGGTAGGTCAAATACATTGGAGACCAGAAATAAGGTATCAAAGAATAATTACCTACTTGAAAAACCACAACTGACTAACTTCGTCATGCCATAAATAGTGGATTTCTCTGTAAAAGAGAAATAGGTAAGAAAACTAAGCGCCCGTACCAAATGTATATCTACCAGTTTTGACTTGCGGATGTGAACCATGGGCACTGACCACATGTCAGGAAAGCCAGCTCCAAAACTCTGAAATGAGATATCTAGGAAAGGTGGTCCCAGTAATAGAGAGAGGCAAGGTACACACTCAGACAATTTGGCACGATCTCAAAACCTAGCCCTTGTAGACTCGAGTGGAACAATCTCCACTTCTGTAGTTTGGCCATGTCGGCAGAATTAAAAAAAAGGTCAGTTTCCACATCAGTTATGAGAAGCAAAGTGCCATGAATCCAGACCCCGAGAACGACCCAAAGGCCGCTGAGATAACAATATGACAGTCTACAAGAGGCGGGAGTAGACTGAAGCCATGTCAATAGACAAACAGCGGATATAATGGCATGGCGCTCTTTCTGACAAACCTCTACACCATAGGATAGAAGAGAAGTGGCTAAGTAAGGAATGTATTCGTGACCGCGACAACATAAAGAATGGGGAACCTCTTGAACAAGGCAAACCCCTGACTTTGTTCGTGTAACGTTTTTGCCTCATTAGACAGAAACATATTTTTGGCTATATTATAATGAGCAGTCAAGGGTCGGGTTGTTAAATGAATAGGTTGCTGAATTGCTGAGTGGTTGAGTTGCTAAGTGGTTGGGTTGATGAGTAGATTGGTTGTTGAGTGACTTGGTCATGTGTGGTTGGGTTGATAAGTGGGTTGCTGAATTAATGAGTTGCTGAGAGGTTGAGTTGCTAAGTGGTTGGGTTGATAAGTAGCTGAGTTGTTGAGAGACTGAGTCATGTGTGGTTGGGTTGATGAATGGTTGGGTTGATAAGTGGGTTGCTGAGTAGATGAATTGCTGAGTAGGTGGGTTGCAGAATGGTTGGGTTGCTGAGTGGTTGGGTTGCTGAGTGGTTGGGTAGTTAAGTGATTCGATTGCTGAGTAATTTAGCAGCTGAGTGTTTTGAGCGCAAGTCTATTCCAGGCATTCTATAGCAATGTGAATATACACAATATTTACAGTTTTTGTTATTTAGTGACGAACATTGTTCACTCGTTTCTGTACACTACACACAAAAAAAAGGTATTCCATGTACACTTCACACAAAAAAGGTATTCCTTGTACACTACACACAAATAAAAGATTCCCTGTACACTACACACAGAGAAGAAATTAACTGTGTATTACACAGAAAGAAGAAACTCCCTGTACACTACACAGAAAGAAGAGATTCGCTATAGACTGTAAGATATAAGATTCCATGTACACTAAACACAAAGAAGAGATTGATTCCCTGTACACTACACACAAAGAAAAGATTCTCTGTATACTACACACAAAGAAGAAATTCATTATAGACTACACACAGTGAAGATATTTGAACATATTCATTTTTGTTGGAACTCAAATTCATTTTTTCTCACATGTCATGTAGTCACTGTATCTGAACGTGTACTTTCTCGTTGCCAAGCTCAGAATAAGCTACCATCACATTTTATCAATTAAGTACGAAGGAGAGTTGCCTAGTCTTACATTACCTAAAGCCAGTCTGTTGAATGAATGTAAATCATAGACAACCATTTAACAATCGGGAAGATCGTTGGTGGTACGGATTTGATTTTACATGAAAAAAGTGAACAATCGTATGGACCGCTGAAATGCCTAAACAGGAAGTGCTGAGAGAATAATCAATGCTCAAATAAAGAGTTGATTAGCCCATGGCCATGATTAGCCCATGGCCATGATTAGCCCGTGGCCATGATTAGCCCGTGGCCATGATTAGCCCGTGGCCATGATTAGCCCGTGGCCATGATTAGCCCATGGCCATGATTAGCCCGTGGCCATGATTAGCCCATGGCCATGATTAGCCCATGGCCATGATTAGCCCGTGGCCATGATTAGCCCATGGCCATGATTAGCCCGTGGCCATGATTAGCCCGTGGCCATGATTAGCCCCATTAGAAGGAAGTAGCAGACACTATTTTTAGTTTGAAGCGATGTTTACAGGTAGAGAATTCCGCACGAGAACAGGAAAGTTAGAACGTTCTCCGACAACATCACATATTGTTGGAAAATGAGAAAAAGAGAAATAATAATGGATATTTTCACACTCTGGCTAGCAATAGAATATGACATCATTATTATTCTTCATTTGCTCTCAATGTCATTCATAAAATGGAGGTTCCGGTCTAGTCAGTCTGTGGCAGTGGCATCTCCTGCCAACGTACAGCTTATTCCTCCGCGGGGTCTGGGAGCATCATGCTGTTGCTGTGGCTTAATCGTGGAATCGACAGACTGTTTTGCTGTTGTCACTACAAGGGCACATGTCTGTCTATCCTATATTTTACCTGTTAACAAGAAGATGCCATAGTCTGTAGTGGTCAGGACTGCATTCTGAAAAGGACCATTTGATCTTATCTTGGGTAGTATGCACCCGTTAGACCAGACTGATCTTATCTTGGGCAGTATGCACCCGTTAGACCAGACTGATCTTATCTTGGGTAGTATGCACCCGTTAGACCAGACTGATCTTATCTTGGATAGTATGCACCCGTTAGACCAGACTGATCTTATCTTGGGTAGTATGCACCCGTTAGACCAGACTGATCTAATCTTGGGTAGTATGCACCCGTTAGACCAGACTGATCTTATCTTGGGTAGTATGCACCCGTTAGACCAGACTGTGTGTTCTCCACGAGACATATCTTTGGTTGAACATGTTGCTGCTGCTGTTGGGAATGCCCACAGTGAGAGGTTTACTGTTTTGTCCGTCCTGAATAGGGCGTTAAATGACAGGTTGCAGTAGTATTCCTCACATCCCGAGCGTGCTGAAGAAGGTGGATCTGGCTCCTCCAGGCGGTTGAGCTATGCTTCGCTTCATCTGCGCATCTCTTATTACTAAGGAGATCATGTCGATCCCCCACCTTGTTGGCCAGGCTGTCAAGAACATCAAGTTCCCAATGCGAACTACGAGGAAGTCGTGGTGGGCGTCTTGTCCAGTATATTTTGCCTGACCCTAACATGTCTGATAAGTATGTTTTACCAGATCAGACGTTAGTCTCCTCTCCCCGTGGATGAACATAAATACGGACATTTCGCAATGGCCAGTCCTTATCACCTACGCAAGTTGGCGCGCCACACGAAGAAATAGTCCCTACAACTAACCTCCTGCCACGCGCATGTAACCTCATTTTCACCCCGCAACCTTAATATAAACTCACTCACACTTACGCACGCACAAGCGCACACATCACTTCAGGGAGACATTGAACAGCCCAGTCGACAGGCACTCAAACGAAAAACGCCCCGAAATCAATAATGAATGTTTACTCCCACAAACGTTGAAATGGGAGCTCGTCTCACAAGGGTCCTGTGGGATGGGAGGACATGGAGATAACACGTCTGCAAGCCTGCCGAGATGGGCAGATTGATGCTTTTGTGAGGCTGTGTTTTCATGTAGGAAACCAATGGGGAGGGACGAATAAAAACAACTAGTGTTCTTTGCTGTGTGAACAATCTTTCTTGGTTCTTTGTTGCTCTGCACCATTCTATCGTTCATTCTACTGTTTTGTTTAGTTAATTATATTATTCATTTTAGCTTTCTACTTTGTGCATTTCTTAGTTTAATCACATCTACCTCTATTTGTCGTCTTTATCAATTCGACTGTTCTTTGTCGTCTTTATCACTTCTACCTCTGTTTGTCGTCTTCATCACTTCTACCCCTATTTGTCGTATTTATTACTTCTACCTCTGTTTGTCGTCTTCATCACTTCTACCCCTATTTGTCGTCTTTATTAGTTCTACTGTTCTTTGTCGTCTTTATCACTTCTACCTCTATTTGTCGTCTTTATCTGTTCTTTGTCGTCTTTATCACTTCTACCTCTATTTGCCGTCTTTATCACTTCTACCTCTATTTGTCGTCTTTATCAGTTCTACTGTTCTTTGTCATTGTTATCACTTCTACCTCTATTTGCCGGCATCGTCTATTGTACTTTGTCAGTTCTACTGTTCTTTGTCTCCTTTATCAGTTGTGCTGTTCTTTTGTCGTTTTATCTAGTCTATTGTTTATTCTACTCATCTTTGTCGTTTTTGCCGTCCTACATTTCTTGTCTTACTTAATTCTACCTTTCCTTTTGAGCTATCTTCGTTCTAATGGTCTTTCTGGAATTGATTGGTTTTTGTCATCGCAAATATCGATGCCCCCGAATTTTGGATTTTACTGTTCGGCCGAATACGAATATTGAAATTTAACTATTCGGCCGAATACGAAAAGTCATGTGGCATATGCAGCTGTTTTCAATACATCTAACGATATCTGGTTATTTCGATACATCGTTATGAAGTAATAGTACAAATTTATGATATTCTAAAGTGTTACATGGATATGCATCTGGGAGGCATTTCTTGAAACTATGCAAAACTGCTAAATAATGACTAATTAGTTGTTCATGTTTTGCTTTTTTGTTGTTTGTTGTTTTATTAAAAGAAAATGTTGTTCAAAAGTCATTGCTGTATGAAACACGCTCTGGCAATAGACAATATTTTTTGTCTGAATAAGTGATTTCCGAAGTACCGAACAGACACTCATTCGGGACGCTAATTTAAGGTGAATATGTATTAAATTTGAACGTGAACAGTCACTTAAATTATAGCAAAACAGCAAGGCACGATTTAAAACAATACAACAGTCACAATGCGAGGTAAACATAGATGTTGAAATTTACACGTGTGACTTTACAGATTGGCTACCTATCTCCTGCCTAGTCATCTAAACATTATGATCGAACATGTTAGTCAGGGTCAGGTCAAATATACTGATCAAGTACCCCACCTCACTTCGCAGATCTCCCTGGAAACAGGCTCTTTTTTATGACAGCCTGGCTAACGAGCTTTGGGGGATCGACGTGATCGCCGTTTTAGTACTAGGTATAGCAAAACTGCTTGGACGAGAACCCAGCCCACCTTCCAGCACATTCGTAATATGAGGAAAGCTACTGCAACCAACCACTGAATGCCATTTTCAGAGCGCCTACAAGAATAACTTTACTCATTGTGAGAATTCCACAAGTTATCTGAAACAACCAGCTCCATGTTAAAATGCTCATCCAAAGCAGCTGTGACCAGTTAGCACATCACTAAAACTGGAAGTTATTATCTGTTTGGTGTAAAGGTAAAGGTCAGTCCCATGGCAACAATTGCCGTCAGGGATGATGATAACTCTTCATGTACTTCATGTTTTCACTTTGCCTTGCTATAGAAACATAGGTGTAAAGGTAACGGGTGTCTTGTACAAATAAGTTTTCACTTTGCCTTGCTATAGAAACATAGGTGTAAAGGTAACGGGTGTCTTGTACAAATAAGTTTTCACTTTGCCTTGCTATAGAAACATAGGTGTAAAGGTAAATGGTGTCTTGTACAAATAAGTTTTCACTTTGCCTTGCTATAGAAACATAGGTGTAAAGGTAACGGGTGTCCTATTTAAGATTTTTTTCTGTGGGGGATGTGGCCACATAATGGTTCTTAGAGACACCGCCACGTGCAATTGCGGAGCTTCCAGGTAAACACATGAACATGTCCTGCAGGACTGTCCCACTTATGCAGAACAAAGAGAGACAGTCTGGCCCGACCAAACGATGACCTTGCTCGAAACGATGTGGTGGGGTGGGGGAGGGGGGGGTGCGAAGACTGAAGCCCAGTCTCCTTTGTGAACCTCGCCGGGCTAGAAGCATAGCATCAGCTGATCGAAGAAGAAGTAGATGCTGTCAGGGATGAAGTGTTAGAGACTACATATCAATAAACCTCGGTTTTTTTAAATTAGGTGTAGTAGCCAGTCTCGATATATGCTTTCTTGTTTTTTTAAAATAAGAGCTAGGTAACCATTTAAAGCTGGATCGACTTGAGAGTGTCGATAACGGGAATATAAACAGGGATCAATACCTGTAAGAATCAAGGCAATATCACTCGACTGCCCTAAGGCTCTGGAGAAACATACAAATCACGTAAAAATGGAACATTGTTCAACAAAATCTGTTCTTCTGTAAGTGACGCAAACACTCCATGGAAAGAGGAAATATAACAGTGGAGTTAAACAAATATATCGTGGTGAAATTATGGACTCAAATCAAATAAGTTTGAGTGGAACAGGCAAGTGAAATCACCTGTTTATATAATAACCAGCAGCTGTCAAAGCGGAAGTGACGAGTCGTATTGAATGTGCAATGATGAATGATCAGAAACACGAAAGGGCATTGAAATGAAAGGCATTAAAAATATAATCATAAATATCGTCGATAGGGAAGATCGATTGAAGTAGTCCGGGACGCATATAACAAGAGATAAACAGAGTTAGTAGAACTAGAAAAAATGCCAATACTTAATGCGCATTCAGAAAGCGTGTGTTATGAGGTTACTGTGTTCCAAAAATGAAGATTTTTTTTTTACGGATAAGGATTGCTCACGACGTCACATTTGCTAAGAACAATTAGGGAAGGGAGATTGCTTTGAAATAACATACATGTCTCGTTGAAAATCGCTATTGTTTTTCTGCTCACAAGGAAAATTTAGGGGTAGGAGGCTGCTTTGAATTATACGTGTCTCGTTGGCAGTAGTTATCTCGTTTCTGTTTACGAGGAAAAATTACGAAACATCAACACGGTAAATGCTGTTATAGCACTGGCTGTAAAAAGGTATCGAGAGTTGTTTCAAATGTTTATGTTTCTTGTCTTTCAAATGTTTATGTTTCTTGTCTTTCAAATGTTTATGTTTCTTGTCTTTCAAATGTTTATGTTTCTTGTCTTTCAATTGTTTATGTTTCTCTTCTTTCAATTGTTTATGTTTCTTGTCTTTCAAATGTTTATGTTTCTTGTCTTTCAATTGTTTATGTTTCTTGTCTTTCAATTGTTTATGTTTCTCTTCTTTCAATTGTTTATGTTTCTTGTCTTTCAATTGTTTATGTTTCTTGTCGTTCAATTGTTTGTGTTTCTTGTCTACAAGATGACAAAACTGTATCAATGGATGACAGATAAGCGTCTCACACGGTAGCCAGTCTTGGACAATAAGAAGGGAATTATATGTCTTATATATTTGGTTTTACGTGAGACTGTTCAGGTTCCTGTAAATAGATAATAAGATAATAAAGATATACTGATGGATCCGCGGTGAAACGTTTTACACACCTGAACTCTGAAATAAACAAAATACGTGAGGCATGCAATGCGAAGAAATAGGTTTGAACACAATTTGTCAAAGCATAGACACAGTTATTCTGGGGAAACAAGAGATACAGAAGATGCTGGAAGTGTTGTGTTATATTAAGATATGCCATGTTATGTTATGTTATGCAGAATCGACATCACTGCACTTCGTGCAGACACATATCTACGCAATCCATTCATTAGGCGGAAAAGAGTATTTTTGCTGATAGTTCATGTCACCAGCTGATCTTTAATGATCCGACCTGACAGGCACCATTCCATGCGCCACTCACGTTCTATTCCTAACTTCTGTAGCTTCTGGATTGCAGGGTGATCAATGTAGGCCCATTATATAACAGGCGGTTATTGGTTATCCGTATCCAATGTCCTTATTATTCGTGCATTATAAGTCATCAAATCAGGTCTTTCCAAGTCGTGGATACCAGTATGACAAGAATAGTGCAACGTTAAAGAATATAAATAGTTCAATAAAAGAGTTGATAAACAGTATTGTGGACATAGCCTTGTAGACATACGAGTATGTCCTGACGATCTGTGATTATGACACTTGATAATGACAATGAGGAGATAACCGTTGTATCTATCTATCAGACAGGCAAATATCCCTTTTGTGAATTTATCTCCAAGATAAAGTCAAGTTATGTCAGAAATAAAGTAAAGTTTCAAGTCAGGTCAGGTCAGGTCATCCCGTAATCGGTGAGGTCGTTGGGGCACACATTAAAACATCCTCACAACGCCACAGCACCCTTCTCTGTCAGCGGCCGCTGCCTATGACTCTTCTGGTGGGAGATTGGTCCATTCTTTTATGTTGTCCTCCCATCTCTTTTTGGGCCGGCCTCTTCGTCGTCTGCCATGCACCTTTTCGTGGAGGATTGTAATTGCAAGACCATGTGATCTCGATATGTGACCGTACCAAGCGAGTTTCCTTCTTTTGACAGTTGCCAAGAGGTCTTCAAAAAAAACCTTTTGCTATTGTAAATTTATCTCGAATTTCCTCATTTGTAACTCGATCTTTGTACGTGACGTTTAAAAGTCAACGGAAACATCTCATCTCCAAGTCCTGTATCCTTCGTTGAAGGTCAGCTGTAACTGTCCATGTCTCACACGCATAGAGGAATATTGACAGGACTAGTGTACGCATTAATCTGATTTTCATACATAGTGCTAACCGTTTATCTTGCCAGATTTTGTTAAGCCGTGCAAGCGCCGCTATTATCTGTGCTATTCTGGCCAACACCTCACATTTTGATCCTTCATCACTGACAATCGACCCAAGATATTTAAAACGTTCAACCGCTTCGAGTTCCTGACCGTTAGCATTTATCCTGTTGTTGAAGCCCTTGGCGTTGTTGGTCATTAATTTTGTCTTTTCAGCGTTTATCTCCACATATATAAACATATCTCCGAAATCAAATTACGTTTTACCTATATAAATCTATCTCCGAAAAAAAAGTCGAGTTTCACCTTTGTAACGAAAGAAAAGGAAACTACGATGCCAGTAACTACACAAACTATTTTAGACTGAGCAGTCACAAGACAAGGCCCAGATTATTAGCTCTCGGAATGAGTTGCTGTATTTCCTGTTGTTTTAAAACAAATCTAGTTTTACCTCATATTCGGGCTATTTCACATCATAAACACAAATAAGGTAAATTGTACGTCTGTCAAGGAGCTACGTAGATGTACGAGGCGTGTTCAAATAAAACCGGACCTAACTGCACCAAGTGAACATATGTACGATGCGTATGATGACGTCACTTCTTATGTAAACAGCACATACCAACCGTCAGATTTGCAAAATTTTATTTTCCTCCGACGTATGTTCACTTGGTGCAGTTAGGTGCGGTTTCATTTGAACACGCCTCGTAGTAATTCAGTTTTGAGTTATATGTTGGTCCTGGGTTAGTGGGTATTTGTACAGGTATCGATGGTGTATGTACATGTCTAAAGGGTGTATGTTCATGTCTAAAGGGTTGTGTACGTGTCTAAAGTGGGTTTGTACGTGTTTAAATGTCGTATGTACATGTCTAAAGTGGGTTTTACGTGTTTAAATGGCGTATGTACATGTCTAACTTGGGTTTGTACGTGTTTAAAGGGTGTATGTAGATGTCTAAAGTGGGTTTGTACGTGTTTAAAGGGTGAATGTAGATGTCTAAAGTGGGTCTGTACGTGTTTAAATGGCGTATGTACATGTCTAAAGTGGGTCTGTACGTGTTTAAATGGTGAATGTAGATGTCTAAAGTGGGTCTGTACGTGTTTAAATGGCGTATGTACATGTCTAACTTGGGTTTGTACGTGTTTAAAGGGTGTTTGTAGATGTCTAAAGTGGGTCTGTACGTGTTTAAATGCCGTATGTACATGTCTAAAGTGGGTTTGTACGTGTTTAAATGGTGAATGTTCAGGTTTAGCAATACAGTTTAAAGGAATTGTAACAACAATGATAGACAAATAAAAAAAAATACGAATATTAAATGTCATAACTAAGGTAAAGTCAGTAATCATTTCTTCTTCGTTCTCAAAACTCCCGCTACAATGACCTGAAAATGGTTTTGCAAGTTGCAAGGATGTTGTCAGGAGAACGAAATGATTTGTGTTGTAGTTTACAGCTTGACTGAGATATTTACACCTTACGGTCGGACACATCCGACTTCAGCAGTCATTTTTTGGGGTATTTAAATACCGTTCCATCTTCGAACCCCTTTCTTAAGCCAGTCTGCTTTGCCCCAACCTGTTAACCAAGATCACCGCGTTGAGGTGTAGAATTGTCTTGGCAGGTCTGCTTCGCTGGTCATGGCGATAACAGCCAGCTTTGGGTCACTGACCGCTGCGACTCATGCACTGCTTAGCGTCTTCGTCAACAATAACATAAGACATAAATATTACAAAGGTAAAATACAAAATAACAAACAGAATACCAACCTATTGGAGCGGCACGTACAATAATCCACTGAGGCATATCCATGTTTGCATACAAATATAATCCAGCACAGTTTAATAGTGAAATGTACACAAACTATTCTTGGTATACACAAGAGACACGACCAGTTTATAATGTGATTGTTATCCAAATATGGATGACAGGTTCAAATCACTATGGCAAGAAAGTTCTTGTTGCCCAAATTCAGAACACCTTCTCGTAAATGAATGCGTAGACGTCACTAAACGGGTACGTTTATCAATGATGAAACTCTAATCAATGTAAAAATCACATCAATATACGCGTACATGAATATACACGTTTGTATAACCATACAGACTTTCGTAAATGGTTGCCTGCGCAAAATTTTAAAAAAAAGGAGGCAAAGGCCGCCGTCCATCGTAGACGATGATGGCATAATTAATTTTGCCAGCGTTATTTTTAGTAAGGATTAACTGCGCTACTTTTTATCCTCACTCTCTCGTCCCGAGCCGCCCAACCCCAGTGGCAAGTCAAGGACAAGACGACTTGGGGGCGACTACGAGATGCAGGGGACTCCTCATCAAGCATCCATGAAAAAGTCGGCGGAGTCCGGAGTCGAACAGATACCACCTGATCACGAGGCTGGCGGCTTAACCACTACATCACGGAATCCCCACCCCACACTACAAGGGTGGGAATGGTACGACAAGATCACCAACGTGGAACTGACGGGGATAACGGAACAAAAACCAGCGGAGCAGGAAATACGGAGGAGGCGATGGCGATGGATAAGTAATACATTACAAAAACCAGTGGATAGCATTACCAGACAAGCTCTGTTCTGGAATCCACTGGACAAGAGAAGTAAAGAAAGACCGAAACACTCATCGAAGAGGGAATTGGAAGCAAATATAAAGGCAGCAAACTGGACGTGGACAGAACTGGCTTAGATGGCTCATGATAGAAATACTTGGCGAGTATTTATTGAGGACGTATGCTCCACGGGGACCTGGCATGTTTAAAAAAAATGATTTGATATAGAACATAGGAAATAGAAAACCTTTAAATGCCTATAACCTACCAATAGTTATTTACGTTATCGATAACAGAAAAATATGATCAATATATATGGCTTGGCTTGGCTTCGTTCGTTCTCAATCTTCAGCTACCAAACCCTGAAAGGGCTTAAGTAGATGAATGTAATCCAGAGAACGGAATGCGTTGTGTCGTAGTTTACAGCTTGACTGCGATATTTGCACCTTTCGGTCCAACACATCCGACTTCAGCAAGTATTTTTTAGTACCGGGTTAGCATTCTATCTTCGATCCCTTCTTCTCAGCCAGTCTGCCCTGCTGCAGCCTGTTATTCAGGATCACCGCGTGGAGGTGTAGAAGGGGCTTGGCAGCTCTGGTTCGTTGGCCCTAATGGTAGCAGTCAGCTATGGATCGATGACCACTGCAACTCATGCGCTGCTCAGCATCTTGATCGGTTGTTTTGGCGACAGCAGAACATTCAATATATATCACGTGAAAGATAAGCTGACCTGGACTGTTGTTAAAGAATTATGCCATGATGATGGCACAGGATGGTCAGGGGATACAATCCTTCCAAATAGACAGTGAGATAGTGTAGAGGCAGCGTTCAAATACCGGGTTATCTGAACGCATTAAATCGACCTAGAAGTTAGGGAAGAAAAGACAGCGAGGAAGGGAACTGACCAGGTCACCTTGTAAACAAGAAGCGGTCTCTTATAACGAAGTTATTAACACTTTATCCTCGACAGCATGGTCTGATATGAGACTACACGAAACTTTGTTTTAAAAGTATTCTCTCAAGATAGTATAGCGAAATAGTTTCAATCATCTCAGGCTGTGGTCCGTATCTGTCTCAATTCGATATCCCTCCCTCCTTCTCTCCCCTTGCCTCTTTCTCTCTCTTGCCCTTATCTATCTATCTCTCTCTATCTCATTGCCTTCACCTCTCTCTCTCTGTCTCTCTCTCTTGCCCTCTATCTATTTTTGTCATTATCGCCCTCTTGTCTTTATCTCTCTCTATCTCAATTCCTCATCACCTCTCTTTCTCTCCCCCTCCCCTCTACCTCTCTTTCCCTTATTGCTATCTCATTTCCTTCTCTCTTCCTCCCCTCTTTTTCTATCCCACTCCCTTTCTCTCTTGTCCTTATATTTCTCTATCGCATCTCCTTAATCCCCTCTCTCCTTCTTGCCATTATCTCTCACATGTCCTTGTCTGTATCTCTTTATCGTATTCCTTTCTCTCCCTCTTCGTCTCTCTCTCTCCACGTCCTATTCTCTCGGTGAAAGTATGCCATCGATCATAGTAACCTAGTGGGACACCACGCTGCTATCATAATCAATATCCCCGTTCTAAAAATCGCTACACACCGCTCAATTTTCGTTAATGGCGTTGATTCTATAGCCAGATATTTCAGCCAAAAAACAACAAAAAAACACCAGCCGCCGACTAAATTAGACCAACTAGTAAATTGCTTTTATCACAAAATATTCTTATTATGGTTCAACCAAGGCCGTCTGGGCACGCAATAACAAACATGTTCTCATATAACTAAATTGATTCAATTGGGGTAGAAAAGATCGCTCCTTCGTCATTAGAAGGATAACCATTTAATAAGCAATAAAAGATCACCACAAGTAGTTCCTATCACATGTCGCTAGTCTCTGTTGCATGTCGCTAGTCCCTGTTGCATGTCGCTAGTCTCTGTTGCATGTCGCTAGTCCCTGTTGCATGTCGCTAGTCTCTGTTACATGTCGCTAGTCCCTGTTGCATGTCGCTAGTCCCTGTTGCATGTCGCTAGTCTCTGTTACATGTCGCTAGTCCCTGTTACATGTCGCTAGTCCCTGTTGCATGTCGCTAGTCTCTGTTACATGTCGCTAGTCCCTGTTGCATGTCGCTAGTCCCTGTTGCATGTCGCTAGTCTCTGTTACATGTCGCTAGTCTCTGTTGCATGTCGCTAGTCCCTATTGCATGTCGCTAGTCTCTGTTGCATGTCGCTAGTCTCTGTTACATGTCGCTAGTCTCTGTTGCATGTCGCTAGTCCCTGTTGCATGTCGCTAGTCTCTGTTACATGTCGCTAGTCTCTGTTGCATGTCGCTAGTCCCTGTTGCATGTCGCTAGTCTCTGTTGCATGTCGCTAGTCTCTGTTACATGTCGCTAGTCCCTGTTGCATGTCGCTAGTCCCTGTTGCATGTCGATAGTACAAGTTACATGTCGCTAGTCTCTGTTACATGTCGATAGTACAAGTTATATGTCACTAGTCTCTGTTACATGTCGCTAGTCTCTGTTACATGTCGCTAGTCTCTGTTACATGTTGCTAGTCTCTGTTGCATGTCGCTAGTCTCTGTTGCATGTCGATAGTCTCTGTTACATGTCGCTAGTCTCTGTTACATGTCGCTAGTCTCTGTTGCATGTCGATAGTCTCTGTTGCATGTCGCTAGTCTCTGTTACATGTCGCTTGTCTCTGTTACATGTCGCTAGTCTCTGTTACATGTTGCTAGTCTCTGTTACTTGTCGCTAGTCTCTGTTGCATGTCGCTAGTCTCTGTTGCATGTCGCTAGTCTCTGTTACATGTCGCTAGTCTCTGTTGCATGTCGCTAGTCTCTGTTACATGTCGCTAGTCTCTGTTGCATGTCGCTAGTCTCTGTTACATGTCGCTAGTCCCTGTTGCATGTCGCTAGTCCCTGTTGCATGTCGCTAGTCCCTGTTGCATGTCGCTAGTCCCTGTTGCATGTCGATAGTACAAGTTACATGTCGCTAGTCTCTGTTACATGTCGCTAGTCCCTGTTGCCTGTCGCTAGTCCCTGTTGCATGTCGCTAGTCCCTGTTGCATATCGCTAGTCCCTGTTGCATGTCGCTAGTCCCTGTTGCATGTCGATAGTACAAGTTACATGTCGCTAGTCTCTGTTACATGTCGCTAGTCCCTGTTGCATGTCGCTAGTCCCTGTTGCGTGTCGCTAGTCCCTGTTGCATGTCGCTAGTCCCTGTTGCATGTCGCTAGTCCCTGTTGCATGTCGATAGTACAAGTTACATGTCGCTAGTCTCTGTTACATGTCGCTAGTCCCTGTTGCATGTCGCTAGTCCCTGTTGCATGTCGATAGTACAAGTTACATGTCGCTAGTCTCTGTTACATGTCGCTAGTCCCTGTTGCATGTTGCTAGTCCCTGTTGCATGTCGCTAGTCCCTGTTGCATGTCGCTAGTCCCTGTTGCATGTCGCTAGTCCCTGTTGCATGTCGATAGTCCCTGTTGCATGTCGCTAGTCCCTGTTGCATGTCGCTAGTCTCTGTTACATGTCGTTAGTCCCTGTTGCATGTCGATAGTCCCTGTTGCATGTCGCTAGTCCTTGTTGCATGTCGCTAGTCCCTGTTGCATGTCGCTAGTCCCTGTTGCATGTCGCTAGTCCCTGTTGCATGTCGATAGTACAAGTTACATGTCGCTAGTCTCTGTTACATGTCGATGGTACAAGTTACATGTCGCTACTCTCTGTTGCATGTCGCTAGTCTCTGTTACATGTCGCTAGTCTCTGTTGCATGTCCCTAGTCTCTGTTACATGTCGATAGTACAAGTTACATGTCGCTAGTCTCTGTTACATGTCGCTAGTCTCTGTTGCATGTCGCTAGTCTCTGTTACTTGTCGATAGTACAAGTTACATGTTGCTAGTCTTTGTTACATGTCGCTAGTCTCTGTTACATGTCGCTAGTCTCTGTTACATGTCGCTAGTCTCTGTTACATGTCGCTAGTCTCTGTTGCATGTCGCTAGTCTCTGTTGCATGTCGCTAGTGTCTGCTACATGTCGCTAGTCCCTGTTACATGTCGCTAGTCTATGTTACATGTCGTTAGTCTCTGTTACATGTCGATAGTCTCTGTTACATGTCGCTAGTCTCTGTTGCATGTCGCTAGTCTCTGTTGCATGTCGCTAGTCTCTGTTACATTTCGCTAGTCTCTGTTGCATGTCGATAGTCTCTGTTGCATGTCGCTAGTCTCTGTTGCATGTCGCTAGTCTCTGTTGCATGTCGCTAATCTCTGTTGCATGTCGCTAGTTTCTGTTATATGACGCTAGTCTCTGTTACATGTCGCTAGTCTCTGTTGCATGTCGCTAGTCTCTGTTACATGTCGATAGTACAAGTTACATGTCGCTAGTCTCTGTTACATATCGCTAGTCTCTGTTACTTGTCGCTAGTCTCTATTACCTGTCGATAGTACAAGTTATATGTCGCTAGTCTCTGTTACATGTCGCTAGTCTCTGTTGCATGTCGCTAGTCTCTGTTACATGTTGCTAGTCTCTGTTGCATGTCGCTAGTCTCTGTTACATGTCGATAGCACAAGTTACATGTCGCTAGTCTCTGTTACATGTCGCTAGTCTCTGTTACTTGTCGCTAGTCTCTGTTACATGTCGCTAGTCTCTGTTACATGTCGCTAGTCTCTGTTACATGTCGCTAGTCTCTGTTGCATGTCGCTAGTCTGTTACTTGTCGCTAGTCTCTGTTACATGTCGATAGTTCAAGTTATATGTCGCTAGTCTCTGATACATGTCTCTATTCCCTGTTACATTTTGCTAGTCTCTGATACATGTCGCTAGTTCCTGTCACATGTCGCTAGTCTATGTTATATGTCGCTAGTTTCTATTACATGTCGCTAGTTCCTGTTACATGTCGCTAGTTCCTGTCACATGTCGCTAGTTCCTGTCACATGTCGCTAGTTCCTGTCACATGTCGTTAGTCTCTGTTACATGTCGTTAGTTCCTGTCACATGTCGCTAGTCTCTGTTACATGTCGCTAGTTCCTGTCACATGTCGCTAGTCTATGTTATATGTCGCTGGTTTATGTTACATGTCGCTAGTTCCTGTCATAAGTCGCTAGTCTATGTTATGTGTCGCTAGTTTATGTTACATGTCGCTAATCTCTGTTACGTGTCACTAGTTCATGCCAAATGTCGCTATTTCCTGTCACATGTCACTAGTTCATGTCACATGTCGCTAGTTCCTGTCATATGTCGCTAGCCCCCGTCAGATGTCGTTAATTCCTGTCACATATCGCTAGTCCATGTCACACTTGTATCGCTAGTCCATGTCACATCATTATATCTAGTGCATGTTACACATGTATTTCAACTGTTCATTGAGCAGATCCTCTTACATATAGACCAGACAATCACAATCCACCTTTGCTGTTCTCAATGAGCACTTTATGTTCCCTTTGTCTTCGGCTGCTTGTCGAATCTCGTGCCTACAGTCTTTGGCTTCATCTGTGTGTCGCTCACTACATGGACTACGTCGACCCCCCAGCCAGACTGCCATAAAACAGGCTAGGAGAACTGCGGGAAAGTGAGGTGTGGGTCAAGGTCAGTATATTATACCTGGGTCTCACTAACATGCCTCAACAATATGTTGTGCCTAACCAGACGTTAATCTGCTCGTCCCTCGTACCTACAATACATCCTGCTGTCCATTTGTCAGCAGATGGGACAATATTTATTTTTTCAAGGAAAATATATTGTATTGATTTTCTGAACAAATTGTTTATGGCGGCAACAAAATTGAACAAGCAAAATGTTTACAAGTTACAATACGAACCACCATAATAGACCAATCACTGTAACGACAAACGATTCTATATGTGAATATTTAATCTTTTCAAATGGTTAATGATTATATAGACCTTAATTGATGTGGAAAATACTGCGACATTAAGGAATAACAGAGATTTGTACAAATTATACTGAACCTTTGTGAAACAGCCTCTTGGAGATCTGTTATAACAAAGGCCAACTATCAGAATAGTTGACATTTCAAACTGAGGTGGTACAGGAATGTCTTATATCTTAAATAATCTTCATCGCGGTTATAGACACACAAAAAATGGCAGGTAAGACCTGACTGTTGTGGGTGTGCAGTATTCCATTAAAATAAGATTATTTTTTTTTTTTTAAATCCTCGAAGAAAAACTCTAGAAACCAACTATATGGACGTGAAATTCATTAGCTTCACTTATAAATCAGCGATAACAATAAGCCTAATATAATTGTTCCAAGCCATAATAGAGATTATAAATAATATCAGTTGAGTAATCAGAGAAACGTGCAAGAAACAGACCCTTGGTAAAAGAGATTGGGCCTCTAATTCACCAGGTAACTTGAATTACGCCCCACACTAATTACATAACAGAAATGGATGCCAGAAGGATCCATTTAATTTGTATACAACCAAAAATAGCCTGATTAAAGAATGTAGGGGTTCAAATATAAAATCTCCACCAACGTCACCTGATAGATCCTGTCGCTATTCCTAGCGTCCACCCACGCGCCATCCGGCAAGACGTGACGAACATCTATCTACTGGTAATTTAGTTGGGGCATACGCCAGACATTGAAGGACTGGGGATGCGATATGTGGTACAGCTTAAATTTACAAATTAAAAGATGTAGACTTCTGCATAATGGGATGTGAAGAAAGGAAATGTAACATACAAACACGTAATATAATTAACGGAAGGAGTAAAATATGGAGATAAATGTACAGCGCATTTGTTCAAATAACATCTAAACTGTTTAAAACCAATACCTTAAGCAAAGCCATCCTTGGAGGTATTTTTTTTTTTTTTTTTTTTTTTTTTGCGTTCGCCTTATTTCTCTAATCCCCAAGGCGGTGTGCGTTGCACTGTGGTTTTTATTTTGCGCCTGTCGGCCCAATGCATCCGACTTCAGCATGCATTTTATGTAAGGGTCTGCTTCCTCCTGCATTTTCTAAGGGTTTGCTTCCCCGGGGTAACGGCCGGTGCTGTGATGGGGATCGAACCCAGCACCTTCGGATTGTGAGCCGTGCCACTTATCCACTAGGCCACGCCGTCCTTGGAGGTATGATAATGGGAGAGGTGGACATCTTCACATATTTGGGGAGTATCATTGATACTTCAGGAGGCACATAGGTAGATGTAAGGGCTAGAATTAGAAAGACAATAACATCCTTCCTGTTAATGAATAATAAATGGGCATCCAGGGAAATCAAGACATACTAAGTTCAGATTGTTTCATTCCAAAATCAATTCAGTCCTCTTGTACGCAGCACAAACTTAGAGAATGACAAAAAACAATACATAGAAAACTTAACAGCGTTCGTCAATATATGTTTACAAATGAGAACGGGTAAAGCCCAGGCAAGAAATGGTGAGGAATGAAGACCTATGGGAAAGGGTCAAAAGCAACCAGTGGAGCAATAAATCAAACGCAGGGAACGGGATTGTACAGGACACACGCTACGGAAATCAACATTAAACGTAGTCAGACAGGCCCTGACATGGAGTCAACCGGAGAAAAGGAAGAGAGGTAGGCAAAGAAACACACTGAGAAGAGACTGAAAATGATGTTCGGTCCCTGAACCTCAACTGAAGCGAGGCATAAAGGGCAGCACAAGATCGAATGTGCTAGAGGACACTTGCCAAATACCTATGTCCCGTAAGTAGAGGCGAGCATTGATTGCGTCTCAATATGCCATAGCAAGAAACCAGAGAAACAAAAGGGAAACGGAAGGTGACGTTGTGTCGTAGTTTACAGCTAGGCTATGATATTTGCGTCTTTCTATGCAATCTCAAGACAGCATTTTTGTGACCGCGAATGCTTTCTCCTCTTCAATTTCTAATCTCTTAGTCAGGTTGCATGGTCGCCACGTTAAGGTGGAAAAGGCTAATGGACAGTTATGGGTCACTGTCCCTGGTGTAAGCAGCCAGCTACGAGTCGCTGTCAGCTGATTAATTATTTCATCTTCGACCCCACCAAGATATATGAATGGTTCTACATCGTGCAGGAGGTAAGTGTCTCTCAACACAAACGGATTTTCCTTAGTGGCATTTATTCTCATAATCTGTCTCTCTTTCTCTCTCTCTCTCTCTCTCTCTCTCTCTCTCTCTCTCTCTCTATCTATCTATCTATCTATTTATCTATCTATATATGTCTATATCTATCTATCTATCTATCTATCTATCTATCTATATATCTATCTATCTATCTATCTATCTATCTATCTCTATCTATCTATCTATCTATCTATCTATCTATCTATCTATCTATCTATCTATCTATTTATCTATCTATCTCTATCTATCTATCTATCTATCTATCTATCTCTATCTATCTATCTATCTATCTATCTATCTATCTATCTATCTATCTATCTATCTATCTATCTATCTATCTATCTATCTATCTATCTATCTATCTATCTATCTATCTATCTATCTCTATCTATCTATCTATCTATCTATCTATCTATCTATCTATCTATCTATCTATCTATCTATCTATCTATCTATCTATATCTATATCTATATCTATCTATCTATCTATCTATCTATCTATCCATCTATCCATCTATCTATTTATCTATCTATATATCTATCTATCCATCTGTCCATCTATCCATCTATCCATCTATCTATCTATCTATCTATCTATCTATCTATCTATCTATATATATATCTATCTATCTATCTATCTATCTATCTATCTATCTATCTACCTATCTGTCACATTCTATGTGCCGTATCATGAAGTTTACTTATTTTATGTTCCATCTGATTTCGGTTGTGGGATAGAAAAGCCAAGTCATCGACAAGTCAGATCATCAACTTATTTTGTCAAATTTAATTTAATTCCATTTTTGATTTCCATTCGATACTTTGTTCTACTATGATGCGTAGCATAGCTAAATGATCTGTGCATGATCTTTCCTGTGAAAGCCTCCCAGATCCTCTCTCAGCTTTTTGTCTACATCCGTTTTTAATCTGCCCAAGATTATTCTGTTGAATATCTTGTCTGGCACTGACAGCAACGTAATCCCGCTTTAATTACTGCAATCTGATAGGTCTCCTTTCTTAGGAAGTTTAATATTCTTTTTTTTTCCATTCTGTGGGCACTCTCTTCTCTGCCCATATCTTCTTGAATAATCTTTGCAATGTATCAGTGATCTTATCTATATATGCGATTATGGCTTCTGTTGGGATTCCACCTGGTCCTTCCGCTTTTTCTTTTTTGAGTTTTGGATATGGCTCCCTTTGGTTTTCTATCCTGCTTGATGGGTTACAAATCCAAGTTCAGGGTCTCCTCTGCGGGTAGGCTGTTTTATGTTTCTTGTGCTGGAGGACTATTTAGATTTTCTTTGAAATACTCAACTCATCGTTTCTGTTGTTCCTCCGAGGATGTCAATATCTTACCTCTTCTATCTTTGATTGGTTTGTCTGTAAATATCTATTTGCCATTTTCTTTGTTAATGAGTAGATCCCTCATACTTCTTCTTTCTGTTGCCTCTTCTGATTCCTGTGCCAAATTGTCAATATTTTCCCTTTTATTTTCCCTAATACATGTCTTAGCCTCTTTGTCTGTAAAGTATAATTACTCTGTGCTTCTGCTTTAGTGACTCGGGGGCGGAAATTTCTTTTTCATTTCTTCTATTCTATGTAAGGTCTCTGTTGTGATCCATTCTTTGTGTTTGGTTCTCTTGAATTCTACAGTTTCTTCACTTGTCTTATTTCACATCTCTTTGGTCTGGTCTCACATATTATCAATGTCCATCACTTCGTCCTCACATAGCTCTTCAAAACATCATATTTTTCAGTACGTTGTTCAACAATTCTTCTTTAAGTGAATATTCTTTGTAATTCTTCTCGTGCTTTCCATTCGATAATATTTATTATGTTCTTTTTGGCAATATTGAAAGCAACTATTATCCTTCAATGTCCCGCCTCCCATTCTATAAGTGCCTCTTGTCCTTCTTTTGATAGGAATAAGGTCACTCCTTGGCTATTGTCTGAGCATTCTTCAGCGTGCCTAGAGGACAGCAGCATTTCACCTGCGCTTAGTTTAATCCTTTTAACTCCTTTTTATATTTTTTAGAAAGCCACAGGAAGTAAATTGTGTAGTATCTCTTGTCTGCTGCCACCTGTGTATACTTCCCCCTGCATGTACACTGTATTCCAGCAACGAAATCTAGTTTTGTTTTAGAGGAAAACATGGAAGTCAGCAATGCCCATTCTTTGTGGCTATCCCTGCAGCGCGCTATTATCCCTCTTGACAGTGCTCGTTCTTCTGTTTTGGGTGGTTAAGTCTATATTTCTTTTAGCTGACTTGTCCATATCTGTTGAAGTATGTTGGCTTAATATGTCTATAGAATAAGGTAGATTGTCCAATGCCCAACCTTCTTATTCGTCTCTTGTGACATGTTTGGCAAGTTTAAAGTGTTACTATTCTTTGCACCTCGATATAGTGTATGATAAGTGTGGTTTATTTATTTAATCTAAGTATTGAACATAGAAAGCAGTGTCAATAGATGTTTTGAACTCAGGTTCGGGTGTTATGTTATGCTGTATTAAAATCACTGCACTCGAATGGAACAGTATTGGATGTTCCTCCTTAGTAGTGTTTGGTTATTCATCATTGTATGGTCTGATTAGAGCTTCAACTGAGAGAGTCTGTCCAGCCGTCTACTCTTCTGGCGCCATCCATGACATCTCTCGTGGGATTCTTCTTCCTTTGATGTCCACATTTTTCCTATGTAATGGGCGTATTGTTTCTTTGGCTGCTCACAATAGTCGTTTGTCTGGGCCAGTTCATATCTCATCTTTGTAATGGGGATATCATTAGTCGTATTCCTTCAGTCTAGATGTTTTCCAACCTTTACACTGTGACCTTGACAAATCGAAGATGTCCAGTCCATAATCGTCGATTGATAAGATCAACTGATGGCTTAAAGAAGATAAACAATCTCTGGTCAAGGTTTACAGCTACCATTGTCTTGGTCGTTGCATCTCAATATGTAATACAGGTTGGGAGTTACCAAGATTGTGTTTAAATAGAATTGATGAAAACAAATGTCAAACGCATTACATTTTTTTTTGTAAAGGGAAAACACCACACATTTTAATATAAGTTATAAAGGTTAATTTAAGCTCATTAATACAGCTTTATATATTAAAGCGTCTTAAAACATATTCTATAGACTGGCAGTCGAAAATCGCTCTTAGGACCGTCCACATAACATTTAGACGTCCTGATGTGTATTTTCTATCATTGCTGACGACAGAGCACGAACTCCGTAGCTCCCGCGGCAGCATTGAATATTATTCTGACTTCAGGTTATTGTTGTTTGCGTATGCCCACAATAAGTAGGTTACTCTTTTGTGCGCATTGAAAAGGACATTAAGTGGCGAGTTGCAGTAGCTTTCCACACATCCGGAGCGTGCTGATGAAGGTGAACCGGAGTCCTCCAGGCGGTTGTACTATGCTTGGCCTCATCTGCGTGTCGCTCATTATCACGGGGATCACGTCGATCCCTCACCTTGTTAGCCAGGCTGCCATGAAAACAGGCCGTTTCCGGAAAGGATTACGAGGTAACCAAGACGATGGTCTTGTCTAGTATGTTTTGCCTGAAACTGACTAACACGTCTGATCAGTATGTTTTGACTGAAACTGACTAACACGTCTGATCAGTATGTTTTGCCTGAAACTGACTAACACGTCTGATCAGTATGTTTTGACTGAAACTGACTAACACGTCTGATCAGTATGTTTTGACTGAAACTGACTAACACGTCTGATCAGTATGTTTTGACTGAAACTGACTAACACGTCTGATCAGTATGTTTTGTCTGAAACTGACTAACACGTCTGATCAGTATGTTTTGTCTGAAACTGACTAACACGTCTGATCAGTATGTTTTGCCTGAAACTGACTAACACGTCTGATCAGTATGTTTTGCCTGAAACTGACTAACACGTCTGATCAGTATGTTTTGCCTGACCAGTCGTTCGGCTTCGTTCCCCTCTGACTTCATAAAATTATCCATTTACTGTTGGGTCTACTGAGAACAACGGTT
The DNA here is from genome assembly GCA_036924085.1 of Ariolimax columbianus. NCBI lineage: Eukaryota > Metazoa > Mollusca > Gastropoda > Stylommatophora > Arionidae > Ariolimax > Ariolimax columbianus. The sequence goes on along the minus strand of JAVGWX010000004.1, from coordinate 27,680,324 downwards.
ATACCACGAAAAAAAACCTACAAGAGGCCCTCTCGCAGGTAATCCAGCACGACGTGATTTGAAACTGATACCTACGAGTTTATAAGCCAAGCTCACAATTCCTTAGTCACAAGCTCACGTCATAAAAAGTCTTAAGACGAGGATGTATTCATGGAAGTCAAAGAGCAACGAACGCTTGTTACACACTTTGTAGAATGAAGAAAATGTCACATATTTCAAACATACACATAAGAAAATGAGAATAATCGCTTACTGAGAAAAAGAAACCATTTATGGAAAATGAGACAAAAGACAACGTTTTTGAAGAGATTGTCGATTTAAGACCACTTATCGGGTGGAAAAGTCAAGAATACAATGTATAATGCATAAAAACAGTAGACTGAATATTCCTATTATTCTTCGTTCATTTTCCATCTCCCGCTACCTAACGCTGAAATTGGCTTTGCAAGTACCAGAATGTAGTTCGGGGAACGGAATGCGTTGTGTCGTAGTTTACAGTATAACTGCGATTTTTGCACCTTTCGGTCCAAGACATCCGACTTCAGCAGGCCTTTTCAAGTACCGGAACACCTTCCCGCTTCGATCCCTTCTATTTAGCCAGCCTGCTCTGTTGCTGCCTGTTATCCAGGATCATTGCATGGAGGTGTAGATGCATTTTGCCAGCTCTAGGTCCCTGGCCTTAACGTTAGCAGTCGGCTATGGGTCTCTGACAGCTGCACACAAAACATAATAAACACAAGGGTTTACATATGTGTTCATAATACACGACAGAGAGACAGTTTACATAAAGGCATATGGACAACATTCGTCTAACCCCACGCCCTCTCTATATAAATAACGCTTTAATGCCAACGTAGATAGGTAAAATAATTCGAGTACCCACGTGCGTGGCAGCAGAGATTGTTAGAACAGACAGACAATATAGTCAGTTGTCATAGCCGTAATGCGGAGGATTATAAATGATTGCCTCTGCTCACGCATTCATAAATATGTCTAGAAACATGGCTGGGTCTAATAAATACACTCTTATTGCAATTCTTACGTATCATGCTAAAATGGTCCCCCCTGAAAATATAGGACATAAGCATTATAAAGAGCAAGATGGATTGTACAAGATGAGCTGACTGTCAGAGCTGAACAAAGATGAGTGGGACATAAGGAACAAAGACGAGTGGGACATCTAGAAGGAATAAAGACGAGTGGGACATGTAGAAGGAAAACAAAGACGACTGGGACATGTAGAAGGAAAACAAAGACGAGTAGGACATGTAGAAGGAACAAACACAAGTGGGACATTTAGAAGGAAAACAAAGACGAGTAGGACATGTAGAAGGAACAAACACAAGTGGGACATGTAGAAGGAAAACAAAGACGAGTGCGACATGTGGAAGGAACAAAGACGACTGGGACATGTAGAAGGAAAACAAAGACGAGTGCGACATGTGGAAGGAACAAACACGAGTGGGACATGTAGAAGGAAAACAAAGACGACTGGGACATGTAGAAGGAAAACAAAGACGAGTAGGACATGTAGAAGGAAACAAAGACGCGTGGGACATGTAGAAGGAAAACAAAGACGAGTGGGACATGTAGAAGGAACAAACACGAGTAGGACATGTAGAAGGAACAAACACGACTAGGACATGTAGAAGGAACAAAGACGAGTAGGACATGTAGAAGGAACAAACACGACTAGGACATGTAGAAGGAACAAACACGAGTAGGACATGTAGAAGGAAATCAAAGACGAGTAGGGCATGTAGCAGAATTAACGAAGATTGGAGCATACTGAAGGAATAGAGACTAGTAGAACCTGTAAAAGGAATATACAAATGCTGAGCGAGAGCACTATTGTCCAATTGGAGATCGTTCCTGTGATACTTGCTACCTTTCTTTTTACGTGAAGAGATTAGACTGATAGTCACATGTGACCTTATATACAATGCGTAGTTGTCTGTATGTCAGTCTGTCTGTCTGTCTGTCCATCAATCAATCAATCAAACCTATTTCTCCCTCTCTTTCTCTCTCTCTCTCTCTCTCTGTCCCTCTCTTTCTTTCAGTCGCATTCTATACAAGTGATCTCTAACCCCCCTTTCTTCCCCTGAGTTCCACAGACCCTTTACACTTTACACCGATGATCTATTCTCCTCGTGTCAGCCTAAACCACCATATTTATGTGTTCTACGTCAGTCTTGCACATCCTCATCTTCCCGCTCCAACAAACACGCCATATTATCATTAGACCTTGATTCCCCCTGCGCCTTCACATAAACATCACGTGACGCAAAACAGACCCGGTCAAAAGTGGAGCCCATTGACTAGTATTGATTGGGCCTAAGCCTCCTTGTTCCACCCCCTTCTCTTCGGTCCATATTCGAGAAACAACATTTTCACTCGTCCCCTGAAATCGTTTAGGGTTAGCCCGCTTTTCTATCTCAGCACACGCTTGTCTAACTCAGCACACGCTTGTCTATCTCAGTACACTTGTCTATTTCAGCACACGCTTGTGTAACTCACACTTTGTCTATTTCAGCACACGCTTGTCTAACTCTGCACACTTGTCTATCTCAGCACACGCTTGTCTAACTTACACTTTGTCTATTTCAGCACACACTTTGTTTATCTCAGCACACGCTTTGTCTATCTCAGCACACGCTTTGGCTATCTCAGCACACGCTTTGTCTATCCCAGCACACGCTTTGTCTATCTCAGAACACGCTTTGTCTATCTCAGCACACGCTTTGTCTATCTCAGCATACGCTTTGTCTATCTCAGCACACGATTGTCTATCTCAGCACACGATTGTCTATCTCAGCACATGATTGTCTATCTCAGCACACGATTGTCTATCTCAGCACACGAAACAAGCTGCGCATGCTCCAGCTTGCCCTTGTATCTGTTTATCTGTCGTGAATAATCGACATCACTGCAATGCGGACAAACCTTCAGGCGCTGTCTCTTAAAAAAATGGAGGACATGGAAAGTGATGGTTTAAATAGCTGGCACTTTGCTTCGTCCTCTCAGGCAGCCCTTTCTGTTTTTATTGTTGCTGTTTAAAGCTACTCGTGTCAGAGATGAGTTTGTAGCTGGATACAGTGACTTTTCTTATATACTGTTCCGAGGCAAGCTTGAGACGGTCGACCAGGGTCCTTATCGCTGTATCGTATTCTGAGGCACTCCAGTAAGCTCATTATTATGGGGATTATAATGTCGATTCCCACTTCATTGGACAGACTGTCGTGACACACCCTATTTTTAAAAGCATTACCATATACGTGATATTGAGTCTTGACCAGAATGTTCTATCTGAGATTGACTGTCCTTAGCTTCCACATATTTCTGATTGACACGTGTCTGATTTCAAACTTCTGCAATCCGTGAATTGCTGCTTTTTAACTGCAATATCTTTATCAGTGTTCATCAGCTGTAAGAATGCGTACATGACTCTGCCCTGATCTGGTAATACAAAACATAGGAATAGAACTATTCATTCTTACAAAGATTAAGTTCTAGCCGAATTATCCTTGATCGACGTCGCCGCATCTGCCCTGGCTCGTCAGTGTCAACAATGCCCCTGGAAATCAGGGGCGAGAAACGACCGTACCCCTTATGGAGTCATCCAGGGACCGCCCAAGCATCACCTGACTGAGACACACCTCCTCCTGCATGTTGTCTGGGACTCTGCCCCTAACTGTGCTCACAAATGGTCAGCACGACAGGACCCGGTTGTCTAGGCGGATCACTTAACTAGCACAATAAAGTCTATTGCACATCATCCGTTACGACAGTGTCTGTGTAGGACTGACTATCTTACACGGCGCCTTGTCAAGAGCGAAGCCACATTTGAAGGAATTCGTTGCAAGATTAAAATGAACAAAGACTGGTTGTTGTTAAATGACAACGAGTAGATTTACGATTTTGTGCGCCATGAAAAGGACGTTAAGTGGTGGTGTGTTGTAGCCTTCCTCACACCCCGAGATGCTCCAGACGGCTGTGCTATGCTTGGCTTCATCTGCGTGTCACTCACTACTATGAGGATCACGTCGATCTCTCACCTCGTTAGCCATGCTGCTATGAAAACAGTTCGTTTCCAGGAAGGACTTCGGGGATGTCGAGGTGAGAGTCTTGGTCAGTATATTTTGCCTGACCCTGACTAACATGTCTGATCAGTATGTTTTGCCCGACCAGACGTTAGTTTTCCTTCCGTGGTAACTGAACAGCTTAATTTTGCAAGGAAAGGGGCCAGCCTTGCACTGGTATGTACTCCCAGAATTGAAGTTATAAGATTGCATAACAGAAGAGAGATATAACACAAGGGGGTATCACACATTTGTCGGCATGGCCTCAGGGATGACTTGAAATTTGGCACGGGGGAAAATACGGTGACTGCTACACTGAAATATATTGTAAGCCTAATAGTGCTGTATAAAACTTCTAGGGTAGAAGATTCTACAACGCATGGTATTAAACATCCCCACGATTCAGACAAGCAAAAAGTTTACTTATTCTAGAGTAGCTTACAGAATTGTTGTCCTCGTATATTAGGTTTTGCTCTTTTCGAGGAGTGTCAAGTTATAGTCATGGTAGACCACTCGCTTCTCACCGTAAAGGTACAGGGCTTAACTCCCGCAACTGTCCCGTTTCAGTCGACGCATCAGCAAATGGGTACTTGACACGGTTAGGGAAGGAAAAGATAGCGAAGAAGGGAAGTGGCCACCACCAAACACAAGATGTGCCTTGGTACACTGAAGTCTCCAACACGTCGTTACTGACTAGCGGTTAAGTCTGCTGAAGGGCACATGCTAAAGATCGAAATGCAGTCAAAGAGATTTTAGTTACCTGCTATCAAACAGTCAATTTGCTTGATTGAGTACCAGCTTTTGGTATATCCTCAACACGTTTCTGTTGGAGGAAGGTCTTGATGTTAAGCGGTGACGTTATGTAATTTTTGACAGATATTCATGCTGGATAGAAACAACTCGATACTCCAGCAATATCACTTTCGGAGAAATACATCAATCAACAGTTGCCTTGCATGCAAACTGGGAATAGCCAACGGCTAGGCAGGCAGTCGCAAACAAATACGTGCTGATGACTGATGACCTAGATCCCACAAGCACAGAAGACAGTGCAATGTAACCCGTCTCATAAATATTTTGTACAAGTCTCATAAATGACTTTGTTAAATATAACGATGTGAATGTCTCATTCCGAGCGAGGAAGAAACAGAAGACAAAGAAATAAAACTCCAAACGTGATACTAGAATGAAATCGAGAAACTCGCTTTCGTTGGATCGGAAGGTATAACACACCTTCAGGAAACAGAATCTGGCAACTCGGCAGATCGAAGCCGGTGTTCTAGATTATAGATTTGTAATTAGTCTTACCTGTGAATCTCTGCAGCACTAACATCACACAATGGAAGGTCTACCTCCCTGTTTGATTGTCAATAAGGGCTTGCCTGCCCATATTCACGCAAGCATTACAAAATAAATCACAATCGTTACATTGCCTGCTATCTAATGAGAGTTAGTCTAGCCAATTGATGCTCCAGTCCAAATCCCATTACTCTCTATCATTTGTTCACAAATAGAAAAAAAATAGCTCGTTCACTCCTTTTCTAATTCGTTCTTTCTCTCTTTCTTTCTTTGTTTCTTCTCTTCTGCATATATGATGTCCTAATATTTAATATCTATCACACGATGTACACAACCACGCTATATGCCGCCTGTGCGTCTCGTCATTTGCACGCCTAGTTTGGCACGGTTGCAGAACTAAAGAAAAATGAAATAAAAATGCTGAAATGCAGCTATAGCATAATGAACGAATGGGTTCCCAAATATTCTTGCTAAATGTTCAATGAAAGGCAGTTACATCTGAAAAAATGCACGGTTAGACATTTATTTTTGAGATGCGTGCAGGGAAATGAAAAGTGAAAGACACACTCAAGTCAATTTCATTTTCTCTCAGTTCAAAATTGTTAGTGAAATTATTGTTGACTTGTTCTAACTGCAACAACAAGCACAAAATAATGACACGACTTAAAGATGTTTCTATTTATAGACCAGAAGATGTTTGTGTTTACAGATCAGAACTAGACAAGATGTTTGAATTTACAGATCAGAACTAGACAAGATGTTTGTATTTACAGATCAGAACTAAACAAGATGTTTGAATTTACAGATCAGAACTAGACAAGATGTTTGTATTTACAGATCAGAACTAAACAAGATGTTTGAATTTACAGATCAGAACTAGACAAGATGTTTGTATTTACAGATCAGAACTAAACAAGATGTTTGTATTTACAGATCAGAACTAGACAAGATGTTTCTATTTATAGACCAGCACTAGACAGATGTTTGTATTCATAAACCAGCACTAGACAACATATTTGTATTACAGAAAAATATGAGGAGAGATGTGTTTTATAGAACATGATAGGATCATTTTTGTATTATAAAAGGTGATATGTTTTTGTATTATAGATCAGTACGTGATGTGATATTCAGATTAAGCAATACTATGAGACGACATTATTGTACTTTAGAACAGTAGCTGTGTGGGATGAAAACAGTACACGGCGACGTGTTTATATTATAGATTAGTAGGAGGTGAGATGTTTGTATTATTGAACAGTAGGAGGTGAGATGTTTGTATTATAGAACAGTAGGAGGTGAGATGTTTGCATTATAGATTAGTAGGAGGTGAGATGTTTGTATTATAGAACAGTAGGAGGTGAGATGTTTGTATTATAGAGCAGTAGGAGGTGAGATGTTTGTATTTTAGAACAGTAGGAGGTGAGATGTTTGTATTTTGGAATAGTAGGAGGTGAGATGTTTGTATTATAGAACAGTAGGACGTGAGATGTTTGTATTGTAGAACTGTAGGACGTGAGATGTTCGTATTATAGAACAGTAGGAGGTGAGATGTTTGTATTATAGAACAGTAGGACGTGATATGTTCTTATTATAGAACAGTAGGAGGTGAGATGTATGTATTATAGAACAGTAGGAGGTGAGATGTTTGTATTATAGAACAGTAGGAGGTGAGATGTTTGTACTATAGAACAGTAGGAGGTGAGATGTTTGTATTATAGAACAGTAGGAGGTGAGATGTTTGTATTATAGAACAGTAGGAGGTGAGATGTTTGTATTTTAGAACAGTAGGAGGTGAGATGTTTGTATTTTGGAATAGTAAGAGGTGAGATGTTTGTATTATAGAACAGTAGGAAGTGAGATGTTTGTATTGTAGAACTGTAGGACGTGAGATGTTCGTATTGTAGAACAGTAGGAGGTGAGATGTTTGTATTGTAGAACTGTGGGACGTGATATGTTCTTATTTTAGAACAGTAGGAGGTGAGATGTATGTATTATAGAACAGTAGGAGGTGAGATGTTTGTATTATAGAACAGTAGGACGTGAGATGTTTGTATTATAGAACAGTAGAAGGTGAGATGTTTGTATTATAGAACAGTAGGAGGTGAGATGTTTGTATTATAGAAAAGTAGGAGGTGAGATGTTTGTATTGTAGAACTGTAGGACGTGAGATGTTCGTATTATAGAACAGTAGGAGGTGAGATGTTTGTATTATAGAACAGTAGGAGGTGGGATGTTCTTATTATAGAACAGTAGGAGGTGAGACTTATGTATTATAGAACAGTAGGAGGTGAGATGTTTGTATTATAGAACAGTAGGAGGTGAGATGTTTGTATTATAGAACAGTAGGAGGTGAGATGTTTGTATTATAGAACAGTAGGAGGTGAGATGTTTGTATTATAGAACAGTAGGAAGTGAGATGTTTGTATTATAGAACAGTAGGAGGTGAGATGTTTGTATTTTGGAATAGTAGGAGGTGAGATGTTTGTATTATAGAACAGTAGGACGTGAGATGTTTGTATTGTAGAACTGTAGGACGTGAGATGTTCGTATTATAGAACAGTAGGAGGTGAGATGGTTGTATTATAGAACAGTAGGAGGTGAGATGTTCTTATTATAGAACAGTAGGAGGTGAGATGTTTGTATTATAGAACAGTAGGAGGTGAGATGTTTGTATTATAGAACAGTAGCACGTGAGATGTTTGTATTATAGAACAGTAGAAGGTGAGATGTTTGTATTATAGAACAGTAGGAGGTGAGATGTTTGTATTATAGAAAAGTAGGAGGTGAGATGTTTGTATTGTAGAACTGTAGGACGTGAGATGTTCGTATTATAGAACAGTAGGAGGTGAGATGTTTGTATTATAGAACAGTAGGAGGTGAGATGTTCTTATTATAGAACAGTAGGAGGTGAGACTTATGTATTATAGAACAGTAGGAGGTCAGATGTTTGTATTATAGAACAGTAGGAGGTGAGATGTTTGTATTATAGAACAGTAGGAGGTGAGATGTTTGTATTATAGAACAGTAGGAGGTGAGATGTTTGTATTATAGAACAGTATGAGGTGAGATGTTTGTATTATAGAACAGTAGGAGGTGAGATGTTTGTATTATAGAACAGTAGGAGGTGAGATGTTTGTATTATAGAACAGTGGGAAGTGAGATGTTTGTATTATAGAACAGTAGGAGGTGAGATGTTTGTATTTTGGAATAGTAGGAGGTGAGATGTTTGTATTATAGAACAGTAGGACGTGAGATGTTTGTATTGTAGAACTGTAGAAGGTGAGATGTTTGTATTATAGAACAGTAGGAGGTGAGATGTTTGTATTTTAGAACTGTAGGAGGTGAGATGTTTGTATTTTGGAATTGTAAGAGGTGAGATGTTTGTATTATAGAACAGTAGGAGGTGAGATGTATGTATTATAGAACAGTAGGAGGTGAGATGTTTGTATTATAGAACAGTAGGAGGTGAGATGTTTGTATTATAGAACAGTAGGAGGTGAGATGTTTGTATTATAGAACAGTAGGGGGTGAGATGTTTGTATTGTAGAACTGTAGGACGTGAGATGTTCGTATTATAGAACAGTAGGAGGTGAGATGTTTGTATTATAGAACAGTAGGACGTGATATGTTCTTATTATAGAACAGTAGGAGGTGAGATGTATGTATTATAGAACAGTAGGAGGTGAGATGTTTGTATTATAGAACAGTAGGAGGTGAGATGTTTGTATTTTAGAACAGTAGGAAGTGAGATGTTTGTATTATAGAACAGTAGGAGGTGAGATGTTTGTATTTTGGAATAGTAGGAGTTGAGATGTTTGTATTATAGAACAGTAGGACGTGAGATGTTTGTATTGTAGAACTGTAGGACGTGAGATGTTTGTATTATAGAACAGTAGGACGTGAGATGTTCTTATTATAGAACAGTAGGAAGTGAGATGTATGTATTATAGAACAGTAGGAGGTGAGATGTTTGTATTATAGAACAGTAGGAGGTGAGATGTTTGTATTATAGAACAGTAGGAGGTGAGATGTTTGCATTATAGAACAGTAGGAGGTGAGATGTTTGTATTATCGAACAGTAGGAGGTGAGATGTTTGTATTATAGAACAGTAGGACGTGAGATGTTCTTATTATAGAACAGTAGGAGGTGAGATGTATGTATAATAGAACAGTAGGAGGGGAAATTTTTGTATTATAGAACAGTAGGAGGTGAGATGTTTGTATTATAGAACAGTAGGAGGTGAGATGTTTGTATTATAGAACAGTAGGAAGTGAGATGTTTGTATTATAGAACAGTAGGAGATGAGATGTTTGTATTTTGAAATAGTAGGAGGTGAGATGTTTGTATTATAGAACAGTAGGACGTGAGATGTTTGTATTGTAGAACTGTAGGACGTAAGATGTTCGTATTATAGAACAGTAGGAGGTGAGATGTTTGTATTATAGAACAGTAGGAGGTGAGATGTTTGTATTATAGAACAGTAGGAGGTTAGATGTTTGTATTATAGAACAGTAGGACGTGAGATGTTCTTATTATAGACCAGTAGGAGGTGAGATGTATGTATTGTAGAACAGTAGGATGTGAGATGTTTGTATTATAGAACAGTCGGATGTGAGATGTTTGTATTTTAGAACAGTAGGAGGTGAGATGTTTGTATTATAGAACAGTAGGATGTGAGATGTTTGTATTTTAGAACAGTAGGAGGTGAGATGTTTGGATTATAGAACAGTAGGATGTGAGATGTTTGTATTATAGAACAGTAGGATGAGATGTTTGTATTATAGAAACGTTGGTGGTGAGATGTTTGTATTATAGAAAAGTTGGGGGTGAGATAGTGTGGATACTTAAAGCAGAGAATAGAACCACTGCAAGCTTTTAAACATGTAACAGGCGAATAAAAGGGTTATGTGTGGTGCTCGCAATCTCGTAATGTTGGCTAAAGAATCGTGACTGCAAGAACATACAAAGAGCTTCGGCGCAGGCTTGTCATCCAAGTTTAGGATCTGGAAGCTTTACGATGAAACACAGCTCTAGAGAAAAAGTAGTTCTCATGTAAGTTGGTTCTATATTTAAGGGAAAAACTGTATGGGTTTCTCAGCACAGCAATAAACAGTAATATGAATACGCTAATATTACTGGCCAGGTGATAAGAATGGGATACGGAAAATCAATGGGACAGATCGAGGGCAAATAAAAGCACGTGAAGACATGGATCTGATGTCTGGGTTATACGACAAGATGGCTGAAACATATTAGAAAATATTTTTTGAAAGTGGCGCTGTGTCATATTATGTTATGTTATGTTAGGTTGAACCAACAACAGTGCACTATGGGCAGACATAGAGGTACTCAGCCTCATTCAGAAAATTAATGCATAAAAAGACATATAATTGTGAAAGGAAACTGGGTTACAAAATTGATTTTGTTTGCATGAATAAACTACAACGTTAATCTTGTTTACCGGTTCAAAAAGTAAATTAATCTCCAACTTCAAACATAACATCAAATTAATGCTGATAAATATTTGATGAAACAATGTGTAAAGGTAAAAAATAGTACCATGCCAAGAAGACAGACAACAATTGTTCTTAATCGTGGACACTAGTAACTGGTACAATTCTACTGTTATGTACGTGTTCAATCATTTTCAGTGTAGTTCAGACGTCGAACCCGATTATTTCGCATGAAAAATACTTAACGTCTTCATAGTGGTTTAGAAGACTATGCAGAACCTCTACAATAAGGACTCCACACCTGGACACAGTACTCCAATCCAGGTCTAAGATCTACGTCCGGATATAACCTACAGAGAAATAACAACCCTCCATGTATGTTGCTTATCAACGATTTCTTTATTAAAATCCACTTTACTCAGTAAATCTATTAGAATTCGTGGTTGAAGTTTATCAAAATGTTTGATTGCGGAGAGCCAGTGGATGTTATTTATTTGGATTTTTGCAAAGAATTTTGAGAGAGTATTTTTGAAAGATTTTTTGGAAGTTGCAATCACGTGGTATAGATGGCGGAGTTGCCAATTTGATAGAACATTGATGGACGGGCAGACTGCAGAGAGATGGCATAAATAATGAGTACTCTGATTGGTGTGATGTAATAAGTGGAGTGCCTCAGGGATCGGTATTGGGACCAATTATGTTCTTGATATATTGTTAATGATTTGAACAATTAACTCGGGTTGCAAAATTCGCAGATAACACAAAGCTATGCCACAGGGCCTAATCTACGTCAGAGGTGTATCTATTGAGATCGGATTTAGTTACGATTAAAAAATGGTCCGAGAGATGGCAGATGAAGTTTATGTAGATAAATGTACAGTCATTCTTATGGAAAGATCCAATAAGGATTATAATTACATGATGTAAGTGAAAAAAATTAGACAGATAGAAAAGGAAAAAGACCAAGGTGTTATAATCCGGGAGCAAGCCCAGGTTTCAGTGAGAAAGGCCAATGTAATGCTGTGTATGATAAAAAAAAAGTGAAAGTCAAACTGTATAAAGCATAGTTGAGACTTAAATTGGAGTACTGTGTTCATGTGTTGTCCTTATCTATGTATATAAACATGATAGAAAGAATACAAAAGGAGCTACAAAACTGATCATGGGATTCTAGAATTATAGTTATGAGGACAGTCTCAGAAAGTGGCCTACATTGACAAGAACAGAGAATATTTCGAGGTAACTAAATACAGGTTTAAAAATTAATCATTGGAAAGGACACATTAGACTATTCTAAGTTTTTTTTTCAAAGTACAACCGGCTACAAGACCAAGAGGGCATAACTTCAAATTGTTTAAAAGTAGGTCCAAATTAGATATTATAAAATATTTTTTTGTCAGAGAATGGTGAATGCTTGGAATGCATAGCCAAATGATGTGGTGAAGGCATGGTCAGTTAATGCATTAAAAAAAAAATTGCACGCTCATAGTTATTTTTAGTTTTGGTGGAGTGGAATAAACTGGTTGTTCTGCAGAACCTTCTAAACCAGTATAATGAAGTTGAGCTAAGTTTAATAAAACTGAAGATGACTTCAACATGCATTATGCATCCATGAATCACATCACATTGACATTGAAATGTTTCAGGCCGTAAAGCAGCTCACAGGTTGACGAAACAAGGCCGAAAGCTACTTTAACTTATACAAGTGCAACTTATGAACAGAAAAAAAGGTTTTTAATGAATAGATACAGTAGTGAAGAAGAGTATCTATGAGATTGGAAGTCTGTGCACGATGCTATGTCATCTTAAGTGACTTGCCAAGATACAGCAGTGCATTAGCTGGCTGTTTGTATCATGTCAGTGAACCATAGCTGGCTGTTTGTATCATGCCAGTGAACCATAGCTGGCTGTTTCTATCACGGTTAGTGAACCATGGCTGTTTGTATCAGTGTCAGTGAACCATAGCTGGCTGTTTGTATCAGGGTCAGTAAACCATAGATGGCTATTTGTGTCAGTGTCAGTGAACCATAGTTGCTATTTGCATCAAGGTCAGTGAACCAAAGCTGGCTGTTTGTATCAAGGTTCATTGAACCATAGCTGGCTGTTTGTGTCAGGGTCAGTGAACCATAGCTGTCTATTTGCATCAGGGTCAGTGAACCATAGCTGACAGTTTGTATCCGGGTCAGTGAACCATAGCTGGCAGTTTGCATCAGGGTCAGTGAACCATAGCTGACCAAGACCCTATTCAGTCTCCTCGTGACCGCCATGCAAAACAGACTGCACTAGTCACTAGTGTACTCTGGTCACGGGATCGGGGTGGTAGAGTCAAGGCAAACCCGGTACCAAAAAAAAGACAGATAAACTAGAATGTGCCGGACCTTATGGCGCAGATATCGCAGTCTCGCTGTAAACTACGACACGGTGTCTCATCGTCCCTTTCAGGACGAACGCCGAAGAAGGAAAAGAAGAAGTAGAAGAAGAAGAAGATCTGAAGTTAGCATTTGATAACTGTTAAGACTTCGTATAGGCCACAACAAATAAAGATACCACCTACTGAAATAACTCATGAAAAGAACAAACAATGCGCACAGTTGTGATATTGATATACTTAACATCTTTTACAAAATTGTCCAAATAATCATCACGGAGCAAGCACTATGTCCATCATCATCACCTATCCTGGACAAACTATGGGTATAACAGAAACACGAGGTTGTCATTTCTTTTTTCAAATAGATTACAATTGAAAAACATACTGATCAAACATTGTTAGTCAAGCTTAAGTGATACATACTAACTACGGACCTTACTTCACTTCCATGCAGTTCTCACTGGAAGCAGGCGGTTTCATGACAGTCTGGCTAACGAGATGGGATCGACATTATTCCTGCAGTAGCGAGCGTCACGCAGATGAAGCCAATCATAGCATAACAGTCTGAAGAATCTCGGTCCACCCTCTTCAGCACGGTCGGGATGTAAGAAAAGCTACTGCAACCCGACGCTTAACGGCTTTTTCAGGGGGCAAGACAGCGTAAACATACTCATCGTTGGCATTAAACAACGACAACGAAGAAGAAAAGGAAGAACCAAAAACGAACACGTTGTTAGTACTGCAGTAGCATGGAATCATCTACAAATGTATTTTCACATTTACCACCCAGACTGACTCAAAACATGACTAAATTTTCAATAAAGATATGTTCCCAATTAAAGAAAGGGATCAAGATGCTGAGCAGCGCATGAGCTGCAGCGGTCAACGACCCATAGCTGACTGCTAGCGTCAGGGCCAAGAACCTTCTACACCTCCACGCGGTGATCCTGGATAACAGGCTGCAGCAGGGCAGACTGGCTAAGGAGAAGGGATCGAAGAGGAAAAGCTAGCCCGGTACTCAAAAATTCTTGCTGAAGGATGTGTTGGACGGAAAGGTGCAAATATCGCAGTCAAGCTGTAAACTACGACACAACGCATTCCGTTCTCTGGACTACATTTTGCTACTTAAGCCCTTTCAGGGTTTGGTAGTGGGAGATTGAGAACGAACGAAGCCAAGCCATATACCTAAACATAGATAGCTGAGAAGCTAATCCAGTCAGCCACAACATACTGACCAGGATGTCGAGTCAGGGTCAGGCACAATATACTGACCCGGACCACTATCGCTCTTCCATGTAGCGTTCCCTGGAAATAAGCTTTTTTGAAAGTAGTCTGGCTGACGAGATGTGGATCGATGTGATCACCGTAGTAATGAGCGTCACGTAGATGAAGTCAATCAAGCATAGCCCAACTGCTTTGACGACCGCAGTCCACCTTCATCAGCCCGCTCGGGATGTGAGGAAAGCTACTACAACCCAGTACTTAACGCCTTTTTCATGGCGCACATAAGAGTAAGCTTACTCATTGTTGGCATTAAACAACAACAACAACAATACCTAAACATTTATAATGTTTACGAAACATATATTCTATACCTAAAAATATATAATGTATACGAAACATATATTTTATACCTAAACATATAAAATGTATACGAAACTCATATTCTATACATAAACATTCGAAACTTAGATTCGGAGGCTAAACATATCTAATGTATACGACGCTTAGATTATTCAGCAAAACGTATATATTTTGCAGCCAACCGTCGACAAATCATCATACTATTCACTAATTTCGTCTCACGTACTTTCCTTCAGAAATATTTAGCAGGGAAACGTTGATGTTGAAACGACACGTGTATACATTAACAAAAGAGTCACTAGCCTCGGATCTCCGTATCGTCCATAAGAAGCATTCTAGACGAGAGACTAGATCCTGAAAAACACTTCAACACACTTGAACAAATCATCGAAGTTTCTACTAGCGACCAGAAGAAAGAACACAGCTCAAATCTAGGCATGGACAATCCACTAGGCGCGACCAATTCTTCAATATCAGCATCAGCTTGTTGCAGACTTACAACAAGCGTGGTTGCTGCCAACCAGAGGAATCCCATCAGACATTGAGCCCACACCCGCGCTGGCAGACCCGCTAGTTCTTGTGCACTTCGATCTGCACCAATAACAGAATCGGCCAAAAAATAATTCACCAAGAAAATAAATTGGTTACCATTTTGTTAGTTACTAACAGTGCAGTCATAATAAGATAAAAATCGAATATCTGTTCCTGGTCAACATGGTCAACAACTACAACATCAAAATACCTTGAATTAAGTCGTTGACTTTCATGTCTAATAAATCAGAGGTTCCTTCCTTAGCTACAAGTAACACGCGCTGAATACGAGAGTGTACCTACTTCAAATATTACACAACAAATGGAGAAGACGCCGTCTAACATAAATTACTCCCTATGTACTTTTCTTGCTACATTTCAATATCAAAATAACAAACAGTTAAAATTATCAGTGTCCGTAATCACACGACATCAAAGGAAAACAATTAGAAGCCAAAAAGGCTTTACATCGGAGCTAAAATCAAAATACCAGCTTGGACCAACTGGCAATACGTGTCGGAATCAACAGACGTCAGGCCAGAAGCGAGGTTTCTATCCAGCGTGCTCTCCTTTGACAGAAACATTCAGGGTTGACAAGAGTTACGGAGAATGTGGGTTCTTTAAAAATAGAAGTGGGAGAGAAAGAAAAGGTTTCATCAATGGAGGAAGACAGAACAGGCGTTGCGATCCCGGCCTGTCGGGATGCCCTTTTCTAATCGTACCGATCGATACCTCTTCTAAATATGGCCAAACTGCGCCAGCGTCGCTATGGCAACACGATGTGGGATCGATATGGCAAGGCAGCGTTAAACGATCCTTCCTTATACGACCACAGTAATTTCCCTGCTTCCTCTTTGCCTCCCTTCCTCCATCCTCCCTGACTTTCAGATACAAAGTTCTCTGGTAATCCTCTTCTACATGTGTCGATCACAAACCTCTTGTTGGACTAGACTATAATATCAGTTCTCTCCTCTCGCCATTCCTCCCTGGCTCTCATTCCTCCTTCCTCCTCTGTTGCCAAATTCTGCTAGCTCGGTGGAGTCCCCGGTGAATGGTAAGACCTCCATGCAAAGTGGACAAAATTATATTTGGAATTGAAAGAAACCAACTCCATTTAACAAAAGTGTAATACATTTGTGTCGGAGTTAGCATTTGTGTGCGTGTGTATGCGTGTACATATAAGTATGTATGTGCGTATAAACATATGTATGTACGTTTGTGCTTCTTTTCTTTCTTCTTTATATGCCTATATATATATATATATATATATATATATATATATATATATATATATATATATATATATATATATATATGTGTATGTGTGTGTGAATGTGTGCATGTATGTACGTGTGCATGCACGGATGTGCGTGTGTACTTATTATGTATGTATGTGTGTGTGTGTGAATGGAAGGTGAATTTATGTATCCCTGATTATTGGAGGGCATATAGCTATTTCATTGGAGAGGGTCAGATCAGGTAAAATAACTAGAAATATGCGAACAAGGTCAATATAATCACATAAGAAACAGCCTGAAACGATATAAAGATAATAGTATTGGCAACGAATACATTCACGTAGACATGTAAAGTGAAGCTGTTTCCTTGTCCATAGAGTGACGAGAAGAGTGGAGGTGGTGGTTGGTGGATCATATACGATATCTGCATATGCTAAAGGAGAAAATGTGTTGATAGAAAGATAACTTTGAAAGGATGAGAGAAATATAGATAGAAGGACGTCATTAGTATAAATGTTGAAGAAGAAGGAGACACAAATATAAAGTTGAAAGTAGTAGAGAAACGTCAACATAAAAGAGATATATTGAAACAAATAATACAGATATTCATTTGTTAGTATGAGTTGTTGTTGTTGTTTTTGCTGTTGTTTCGAGTGCCCACAATGAGGAGGTTTTCTCTTTTGTGCGCTCTGAAAAGGACGTTAAGTGGCGGGTTGCAGTAGCTTTCTTCACATCCCGAGCGTGCTGATGAAGGTGAACCGGAGTCCTCCAGGTGGTTGTGCTATGATTGGCTTCATCTGCGTGTCGCTCACTACTACGGGGATCATGTCGACCCATCACCTTGTTAGCCAGTCCGCCATGAAAACAGCCCGATTACAGGAAGGGTTACGAGGAAGCAAAGTGAGAGTCTTGGCCAGTATGTTTTGTCTGACTCTAACTGGCATGTCTGATCAGTATATTTTTCCTGACCAGACGTTAGTTCGAGTATGAGAGTGAGAGAAAGATGAAAGAGAATGATGTGGACATTTTAAATAAATAGAGATTGGAAAATGGCAGCTGTGAAGATATAATCATGGCAACTGTGAAGATATAATCATGGCAGCTGTGAAGGTGTAAGCATGGCAGCTGTGAAGATAGCAAGATGAAAGGGATAGATGTAAAAAGGTGGCTGATGTGAGAATATAGACAAGAGACATGACAGCTGTGAAGATAGAAACATGGCAGCTGTGAAAATGTAAGCATGGCAGCTGTAAAGATATAAACATGCTGTGAGATATAACCCCAGCTGTAGTGAAGATATAGAAAGGACAGCAGATGTGAAGATATAATCATGGCAGCTGTGAAGGTGTAAGCATGGCAACTGTGAAGATATAATCATGGCAGCTGTGAAGATATAATCATGGCAGCAATGAAAATAAGATACGACAACTGTGAATGTAGCTGTGGTATTAGCAAAGCAGCTGTAAAGATATGCGCACGACTCTAGTGAATATTAACATGACAGTTGTGAATGTATAAACATAGCAGTTGTGAAAGTATAAATGGCAGCTGTGAATGTATAAACATGGCAACTATGAAGGTATAAACATGGCTGCCTGCTGTGAAGGTATAAACATGACAGCTGTGATGTTATAAACTTGGGAGCAGTGACGGTATAGACAGGGAAGTAGGGATGGTATAAATATTTCAGCTGTGAAAGTATAGGCCGGAAATAGTGGAGGATGGGTCAATTAATATATTCAAAAATATATTGAATGCCCATTGCTATTTTTATATGAAGTGAAATAAAACAAAACTGGTTGTATACATACTCTGCAGAGTCTTTTAAACCAGTATAATGACGTTATGTTAAGGTATAAACTGATTGAGGTGAAGATAGAAAGATGACAGCATTGAAGATATAAACATGGGTACCAGAGACGGTTGATTTGATGGAGCTCTGTCGCAGACGGTTGATTTGATGGAGCTCTGTCGCAGACGGTAAAGGTCTGCTCTATTCTATTGCACTCTACACTCACTCTGAACAAATTCAAGTAACACTAAATATAAATACAATACAACAGATTATTTAACCAATAAATACTGCCAACTATAAACTCTCTAGCAACTTAAATTCTTTCTCTCACCATTTATACGTCACGATACCATATTCTCCTAATCAGGTCTTCTGCGATCGAACTTGGTTGCGGATTGCCGCTGATGGTTAAGTTCGTAGGTTCTCAACCCAAGTATTACGTCCATGGTCTTGTTCCTCTTTGTCGGCGGTAGATCAAAGTGGTCTCCCCATGGTCAGGATAGACTGAATGAAATGTGATATATGGGATCACTGGACAACTGCCTCTAGCTGCGACCGATGACTTACATTCACGTGATGAAGGTGATGTCGACTTGATCAGTGGGACTGCGTCGATATTTTGAATGGGATGACTGAAAGACTGCTTCTATAGGCTACTGACTACTTGTAATCATAACCACTACATAACATGAAGGTAACCTTTCTTGCTGCGTGTCAATCTCAACTGCCGCTCTCCGTTGCCTAATTCTCAACTCAAATCTGCCTCCACTGCATATCTCTCCGTCACCTGACCTCCACTGAGCGTCGTTTTCCAAAGTACATCTGTCTCTGAAGTGAAATGGTATCTCTTTGTCTCTGAAGTGAAATATTCTCTCTATGTGTCTATCTCATGTAATCTCTTAAGTCAAATGTTCTCTCTCTGTGGTTCTCTCGTAATGCTCTGTAAAGTGTTCTCTCTCTATCTCTAAAGTCAAGTCTTTTCTCTCCCCGCCTGCTTCACTCACCGTCCCTCTCTCGAAAGTGTTCTTAGGTAATCCACCTCACGTCTTTCTCTGTAGGGCTTTTATATTCGATATACATCCCCAGATCACGTGATTTCCAAAACGGCGCGCTTTTTAGTCCGTCTGCTTGCCATTATCCCCCGGCAACAAGTATACGTTTCTCCAAACACTATCGTTCCAGGTGTTGATACATGGCCCGTAGCTTACGTCAGGTTACGCATGTTTACCAAAACTCTGACGGGACTGCGTTCAGCTGCACTGACTCAAATCTCTCGAAGAAGAAAGAAAAAAGATGGTTGTATAAGCTCATTTAATCTTCCTCCCAACTATTACATTTAGAAATATGTCTAAGCTCCTACCTATATATTGTCTCTACAGCGAAGATCTGTTACATATGGCAATAGTTAAGATAGAAAGATAGCTGCCGTAAAGATAGAAAGATGAAAGAGGTATAAATAGAAAAATCTCAGCATGGAAATATGGCAGCAGTAAGATAGAACGACGAAAGGGGTAGAAATAGAAACATGGCAGCAATGATGTTAAAAAGAGGGCAGCAGTGAAGATAGATGAAAGTGGAAGAGATAGAAAGAAGAGTGTTAGAAGGAATGAGACAAAACTTCAGCCCTATGTATAATTGATGATCCACCACTTCAACCGACTGCCCGGGTCGTTGTTTTCTATTTTCTTGTTCCGTTTCGATCTGCCTCGCAATTGTTGCGTCCTGTAGCAAGCGTTGGTTGTGGTTTGCTTTAGCACACCACGTGACCAGGCGTGGGAGTGTGGGGAGTGCGCACGCGCCAGTGCGATTGAATGTGTGACAGCTTGGCTAAGTGTGCCCCATTCTGTAAGCTCGTCCTGGCTATCTATGAGTTTCGGAGCCGGATGAGTTGAAATACTCTTGTGGGAGAGATTGAAGCAGGTTCTGTAGTAAAGAATAGACAATACGGTGTACAGAGAATGAATAGATCTAAATTAGAAACGCCTAACTCATAGATAGATAGGACATGATACATTATAAGCCCCAGAACTGGTGACATGTATCAATAATAATGATGGAAGTGATACAGATGTTGATGATAATGATAGGAATGATAATTATGATAATAAAGATGAACATGATGGCGATGATGATGGTAGTAATGAAAAGATAGCTTTATAATGATGGTCATAAAGATGGCTATTATAATGATGGTCATAAAGATATCTATTATAATGAAAATGATAAAGATGACTATTATAATGATGGATCTAAAGATAGCTATTATAATGATGGTGATAAAGATAACTATTTTAGTGATGGTGATAAAGATATATAATGATGGTGATAAATATATATATATATTATAATGATGGTGATAAAGATAGCTATTATAATGATGGTGATAAAGATAGCTATTATAATGAATCTGGCAAAGATGGCGCCGTATCTGGCTGCGAGTCTACATTTCTCTACTGTTTTGGATCATTATGGATGCTGCCAGACCACGGATTTGCCTGGAATTCAGACTAGTCGACGACTTACACTTGTGTTCACGGATACGTGGAGTTGTTTTCCGTCTGGACTTCTTATTTCGTTCTTTTTTTGTGACTTCTTCCGTCCGTTTATCCTGGTCTGGACGCCGGCTGAATGGCGCTACGCTTATACCTGTGTCGTATCTCACGGGTTAGTTCTGCCGGTTCACCTTCACGAATATGGCGTGTGGGAATTTTAGATGCTACTATGATGAACTGAATACAGCTGGGGAGAGATGCCAGACTCACTCACACGCTGAGTGTTGTCTTGTGGTTGTCGAAAAGGCACGACAAACTGCGTTAGATGCCTTGCCACCTTTCTACCTTGCGGGTTACATGTTTACGGAAAGGCTTCGGTGGTAACCCTGAGGCAAAATCTGCATCCTATGATATCTCCAGTCGTCTCGATAAATGTCTTGCCACTGGCAAAAGGTAGCTTAGGCTATGTGAGTGAAATTGACAAAAGGCGCAGTTTCTTCCTCACTTTAATCCAAATCTCCGCGCAAGTCACCCATTTCAGCGGACACAGCAAGAGATACGACTGTCCACACGGCTGAACAAAGAAAGTGGTCTTCATCACTTGTGGTGGATAACTATCATTATAATGTTCAGCAACTTCTATGTTGTGTATGGTAGATGATGTCCGGAGGGCAGGTTCCATCCCGATGTTCCATCACTGAGGCCTGCATAAATTCTTGCCAGCCCTCGATTCGCCTGATCTCAGGGCGTGTCTGTATGGACTTTCTTGGTTTTAGGAAACTATGTCTGGATTAGAAGACACAAAAGCCTCGACGACGATTTCAATTACCATTGAAATCGGGCGTCCTCTGGAAACGACTTTTGTCGGCTAATTCTCTTAATTACCAAGAATAAAAGGACGATAATAGTAATAATGAGTCTTCTTCTTCTTCTTCTTTCGTTCTCAATAAACCAAACCCTGAAAGGGCTTAAGTAGCAGAATGTAGTCCAGAGAACGGAATGCGTTGTGTCGTAGTTTACAGCTTGACTGCGATATGTGCACCTTTCGGTCCAACACATCCGACTTCAGCAAGTGTTTTTGAGTACCGGGTTAGAATTACTTCTTCGATCCCTTCTCCCAAGCCAGTCTGCCATGCTGCAGACTGTTATCCAGGATCACCGCGTGGAGGTGTAGAAGGGTCTTGGCAGCTTTGGTTCTCTGGCACTGACGCTCTCATAATGATAGTGATAATGATAAAGATAACGCTGATGGTAATAACGTCAATGACTGCTATGCTATTAGTGATAGTAGGAAATGAAGATGCTGATAATGATGATGATAATATCAAATAATGAAAACCATGATGATTATGAACATAAGAAGAAATAACAGATTTTCTGCTCATTTTTGCTCTTCACGATTACGACCCAATGTTCCCTTACAGGTGGCAGCAGATCTGTGATAGATTTGTGTCCCTATAGCCATCAGTTGTTGATAACAATATTGTTATAGCAATAGCGTTGTTCAATCAGACTGTTTAGTGGTAGTGGAAGCAGAGAAGTGTGACCGAGTGTTTTACATAACAGTGTCTTGACTATATGTAAGAAAACGAAGTAGGGGAGAGGGGGGGATTGGGGAGGGGGTTAAAATAAATACGTTGCATCCATGATGTGTGTGTATTTTATAAACTACGAAGAACAAGCGTTTGATAGTGGGGATCGACGCATTTATTGAAACTGTGGAGACACTATAGTATACCAGAGAAGTACACAACCTTCATACAGGATATGTACGAAGATACAGTATGTAGAGTGGTACATAGTGGAGCCCTGACTGGCAATTTCGAGGGGCAAAAAACACCAGTGAAACAGCAATACCTTCTTTCACTCGTGCTGCTCTTGTTGGTTATAGATAGCATAATGAAGACATTCAATCTATAGTATGAGAATTCGTAGTCAGTGGACACTATGCCACAAATAGAGGACTTGGACTACGTGGATTATCTGGCACTATAGTCACACAGACAAATGTAAGAGAAACTTGAAGAGTGAAACAACAACGCGAAAATGGTATTAAATAAAACATGAAAGAAACGAAATTCTTAATATCAACCGTATCAAGACAGAGCCAACCATGAAAGAGTGAGACCTATAGGAGATATGGATGCTTTTACCTAGTTGGTCTGCCCAATTGACATATCAGTGGTACATATGCAGAGGTAAAGATCAGAATTGGAAAGGCAAATTGGTATTCCTGACACCTAAGAACACATGTATATTCAAACAAAGTAAGATTTACACGAAATGTCAATTCTGTGCTGTTGTATGGAGCGGAAATAAGGTGACCGACCAAGGTCATACAACAAAGAATCTAGTCCTTCGTTAACAGATGGATACGAATGATAGTGGCCACATCGTGGCAGGGTAAAGTGAGGAAGGAAGACTTGTGGATAGGGAGACACAACAACCACTGGAACAACAAATTAAGAGAACAAATAGACTGATTAGAACATACACGTAAATAGGCACCGCCACTATAGCCATACAGGCTCTATCATGGAATCCCCAAAAGAAAATAAAGAGAGGTAGGCCTAAAAATACACAGAGAAGAGAACATGCGAGGGAACTGTGATGAAATGGTCACGCCTGGATAGAGGCAGAATAAGTAGATTGGTCTGTGTATGCTGGCGAGATGTGCTCAATTGCTTATGCACCAAGAGTAGCGTCTGGTCTTGATTGCTTGAGTGATGCATGGATAATGTGTGACGACCACAGGACAAGCAACCTTTATTTCTCAGCCGTATAGATTTGCCAACCTCCAACTACCGGAACTAAAAAATTGGAATAAATACCGTTCTTATCTACCAAAACACAACTACAAGAAAACCGGTCATTCTAACAGACTCCAGGAGCGTAGTTAGTCCCCCAAGCAAGATAAACTCTCCCATGAAATAAAATATAACATTGGGTTGCTGTCCCAAAACAACATTTAGTCCTACAGTGGTTTCCAGTCAGGAGAAGACAGTTGATTGAGCACGAAAAAGCCGAAAGTGATGATACACAGACTCGTCACGTGCAGAGATATAAGAAAGCAACGACACTCATAAAACGATCCATGAGAAGGAAATGGAAAAATCAGCACAAAGAATACAAGCCAGAAAATGACAGCAAATACCAACTTGGCAGAGATGGGCAGACAAAGATCTTCAGACTTGGAAGGGATATTGCAAACTCAAGTCTCACCTCCACAGAATGAGACACCGCCACGTGCGATTGCGGGGTACTCAAACAAACACCAGAACATAGTCTGCAGGACTGTCCCAAATATGCAGATCAAAGAGATGCAGTCTGGCCCGGAGGAGAGACCATGCTCGAACAGCTGTTAGGGACTGACGAAGACCTGAAGCGCAGTCTTTTTCGCGAAAATCACCTAGCTAGAAGCATAGCTTCCGTTGTTCGAAGAAGAAAAAGAAGAAGAAGAAGAAGAAAAAGAAGAAAAAAGACGAAGAAAACGAAGTTGAAGAAGGAATAAATGTCGCAAGTACAATATACCGGTCCCCCACCAGTAGAGCATCCCCTCCCCCTCCCCAACACACTCTACCCTCTAACCCTTAATGAGGATTATTGTGGGTTAGTTTAGTCTGTTAAATAACTACTGAAACAAGTACAGTACCTTTATTTATCTGGCCTTCGTTAACCGAACAAGTACAGTACCTTTATTTATCTGGCCTTCGTTAACCGAACAAGTACAGTACCTTTATTTATTTGGCCTTCGTTAACCGAACATTTACCGCCTCCCCCCCCCCCTTCCCCCACCTCCCTAGATATTTGTAGGAACTGTCAGTTTTGCTCTGGAAGTGCTGAAACTACTCTGTCAGAAGCGCTTGATTAAATTTTTGTTTGATCGAAAATGGGATTTTCTGCTGTTATTTTTCATTCTTTATATTAAGGGCTGGTTTCCAATTATTACTGTTTTCTAGGGATTATTTCGGAAGGAAGACTAACGTCTGGTCAAGCAAAATATACTGATCAGACATGTTAGTCAGGGTTAGGCAAAATCTACTGATCAGACATGTTAGTCAGGGTTAGGCAAAATCTATTGATCAGACATGTTAGTCAGGGTTAGGCAAAATCTACTGATCAGACATGTTAGTCAGGGTTAGGCAAAACATACTGATCAGACATGCTAGTCAGGATCAGACAAAACATACTGATCAGACATGTTAGTCAGGATCAGACAAAACATACTGATCAGACATTTTAGTCAGGATCAGACAAAACATACTGATCAGACATGTTAGTCAGGGTCAGACAAAATGTATTGGCCAAGACCCTCGCCTCGGTTTCCAAGTAGCCCTTCCTGGAAACGGGCTATTTTAATTGCAGTTTGGCTAACGGGCTGAGAGATCGACGTGATTCCCGTTGTAGTGAGCGACACGCAGATGAAGCCAAGCATATAACAGACGCATGTATGACCTCGGTTCACCTTCATTAGCACGCTCGGGATGTCAGGAAAGCTACAACAACCACTGAACGTCTTTTTTTTTCGTGCACAAAATGGTAGATGTGTTTTTATAACAACAAAATGGATTGTTTTTTATATCTATATATTTTCTTATCGCGGTTTCTTTATCAAAGAATACTTTTAAAACAATCCCGTAGAATCAAAAAAAGTAAAGCGTCTCTTATCTGAATTTGACAAACATGTTTCAATATTCATCAACTGCGGCAAGTGGATTAAATTAGAATTAAAAATTAAAATATAAAAACACACATACACACGCGCGCGCACACACACACACACACACACACACACACACACACACTTAGACATATACATACATAAATGCACACATACACACAAATGTTGTTTTTTTCATGTTTGCACTATTTAAAATACATTAACGAATAATACGATGTTCCTTTCTAATAAATATATTTTCCAACTTTTTTAGCACGTTATATCTGAAAAAGGATGAACAACTGTTAATAATGTTTTTGAGACACTTTACTAAAAGCAGTCCACAAGTATTTTATCTGTGAGCAAACAAGACGTGCTTTCAGTGGGGAAAACGGGCATTCGTCGTGATTTTCGAACATTGCATAGTTGTTTTAATGCAAGCTGAGTTGAATGATTCATTATGAGAGAGAATGGTCTCATCCTGTTATTTACAGTTAACATTTTCTCATGGCAAAGTTACTGGAATCAATCCTTGGTTTCGATACACTTCAGTGACCCAGCTGCAAATGGATACATGGCCTACTGCTAGCGAAGGAGAGTCACTGGACACTCCACCTCATACAAAATCAGAGATCTAGAACAATAACGTCTCTAAAACACCATCCCCAACAATGTAAGCTTTGAACTACACTAAAACGGGTGACGTTTACCTCTCATCTCCAATTGTGACTACAGCCTAGTTCAAGCTAATTACGCACAGGAAACATGCACTGTGAGCTCTTCCCACCTGTGTGACTTCAACAGTCTCTTATGAGATCTTGCTAATATAAGCCCTCACTACTCACGCGCTTGATAAGCTCATCCGTGTTTTATACTTCCACGACAAGCATAAATAACGCCAAAACACATCATTAAATATAAGCGTACTTGCACTCCCCTCCAAACTCTAGCTCTCTCCCTCCCCGTCTGGCTTTTCTCATCTCTCTTTGCGTCTCTCTTTCGTACTCCATACCTTTCTTTTTCCCTATTTCTCTCCCGCAGCTTATACCTTCCTCTTACTCCTTCTCTATACTCCTCTGCCCGTCTCCTCTCTTTCTATCGTTACTCTCTCTCTCTCTCTCTCTCTCTCTCTCTCTCTCTCTCTGGATCGAGTAATTAGGTTTAATGCTAGCAGCTAGCGTTTATCATTAGGACAATTTGCACAAATACTTCGGCAGAAATTTCAACACACTCGTTCGTAACAAAAAAAAATCAATTATTATGCAATTTCTCATTTCTTATTACTCGGAACAAAATTTACATCTCATGCAAAATTATCGATTAGCAGCAGCCATTCTCCCTATGGATATTTATCAAATGATATCGATTTTGTGGCAATGAACATGTCGTGATTGCAAGTTTCAAACTCCAGGACGGAATTTTAGGGAAAATTTTCTCTCCTGGATATTCCAGTAAACGTATCTGCATATGTACAATAAAAATACACAGATATGGTAATTTCAATGCAAAGTATGAGGAAAAAATTAAAAGAACATTATCGCTGTAAGGATGTCTTCATTGTTTACCTGTAGTAGTAGCCCCTTTTCATTCAAGTCTGACGATAGATTGATGTGACCTTGAGTTTTGGGGTTTTCATTTTCATTGCGACGTTGTTTTTTCACTATGTATTCCGTATCTGCCTGTTTGATATATTTTATAATGCTTGTTTATCTATCCAGGATTTTCTTCTTCTTCTTTATCATCATCATCCTCATCATTGTTACCATCACCATCATTGCTATCATCGTCATCACCACCATCATCCCCACCATCATCGCCATCATCATCATTACCATCGTCATCATTACCACCATCATCGCCCCATCATCACCATCATCATCCCCACCATCACCCCTAACATCATCATTACCATCGTCCTCATCACCATCATCACCATCATCATCATCATCATCATCATCCCCATCATCATTACCATCACCCCCATCATCCACCATCATCATCACCACCGCCATCATCATCACATCACCCCCATCATCATTACCATCACCCCCATCATCCACCATCATCATCACCATCATCATCACCCCCATCATCATCACCCCCATCATCATCACCATCATCATTACCATCATCATCATCATCACCCCCATCATCATTACCATCACTGCCATCATCACCATCACCATCATCATCACCCCCATCATCATCACCATCATCATTACCATCATCATCATCACCACCACCATCATCATCACATCACCCCCATCATCATTACCATCACCCCCATCATCCACCATCCTCATCACCATCATCATCACCCCCATCATCATCATCCACCATCATCATCACCATCACCCCCATCATCCACCATCATCATCACCATCATCATCATCACCCCTATCATCATTACTATCATCATCACCATCATCATCATCATCTCCATCATTATTACTACCATCATCACCATCACAATCATCATCATCACCATCATCCTTACCATCTTCATCACCCCCATCATCATTACCATCATCATCATCCCCATCATCATCATCACCATCATCATCACCATCATCCTTATCATCCACCATCATCATCATCACCATCATCATCATTACCATCATCATCACCATCATCATCATCCCCATCATCATCATCACCATCATCATCCCCATCATCCTTATCATCCACCATCATCATCATCACCATCATCATCACCCCCATCATCATCACCATCATCATCATCACCATCATCATCATTACCATCATCATCACCATCATCACCATCATCATCATCACCATCACCCCCATCATCCACCATCATCATCATCACCATCATCATCATCACCATCATCATCATCACCATCATCATCACCATCATCCCCATCCTCCACCATCATCATCACCATCATCATCACGCCCATCATCATTACCATCATCATCATCATCATCATCACCATCATCAACACCCCCCTCATCATAACCATCATCATCACCATCACCCCCATCATCCACCATCATCATCACCATCATCATCATTAAAATCATCATCACCATCATCATCACCATCATCATCACCATCATCCCCATCATCCACCATCATCATCACCATCATCAACACCCCCCTCATCATCACCATCATCATCACCATCACCCCCATCATCCACCATCATCATCACCATCATCATCATCACCATCATCATCATTAAAATCATCATCACCATCATCATCACCATCACCCCCATCATCCACCATCATCATCATCATCACCATCATCATCACCATCATCATAATCATTAAAATCATCATCACCATCATCATCACCATCATCATCATCATCACCCCCATCATCCACCATCATCATCATCACCATCATCATCATCACCCCATCATCATCACCATCATCATCATCACCATCATCATCATTAAAATCATCATCACCATCATCATCACCATCATCTTCATCATCACCATCAGTTAATAAGTCATATGTCCCTGTATTATTCAAGACTGACATGTCTCCATAAAGAACTTTCAATCCCAGGAGACTGGTCTAATCTCAGCAAGGATTTTACCTGTTGGGTTTTATTTTGTTATATCAACTATTATTTCTGCCTGGTTGTTTGTGCTCACTGCCGCTTCACTGCTTACTATTGAGTTTTACGTGTCTACACCTCTTTTGCGTCCATCGTGATCGAGTCTGGAGGCATGGTATATTGTGGCCGAAAATGTGAGTGTGGGTCTCTTGGATACTGAGGTGGGTCTCCTGGATACTGAGGTGGGTCTCCTGGATACTAAGGTGGGTCTCCTGGATATTGAGGTGGGTCTCATGGATACTGAGGTGGGTCTCCTGGATACTGAGGTGGGTCTCATGGATACTGAGGTGGGTCTCCTGGATACTGAGGTGGTTCTCCTGGATACTGAGGTGGGTCTTCTGGATATTGAGATGGGCCTCGTGGATACTGAGGTGGGTCTCCTGGATACTGAGGTGGGTCTCCTGGATACTGAGGTGGTTCCCCTGGATACTAAAGTGGGTATCCTGGATACTGAAGTGGGTATCATGGATATTGCGGTGGGTCTCATGGGTACTGAGGTGAGTCTCATGGATACTGAGGTGGGCCTCCTGGATACTGAGGAGGGTCTCATAGATACTGAGGTGGGTCTAATCGATATTGAGGTGGGTCTCCTGGATATTGAGGTGAGTCTCATAGATAATGAGGTGGGTCTCATAGATACTGAGGGGGGTCTCATAGAAACTGATGTGAGTCTCATAGATAATGAGGTGGGTCTCATAGAAACTGAGGTTGATCTCATGGATACTGAGGTGGGTCTCATAGAAACTGAGGTGGGGCTCATAGATACTGAGGTGGATCTCATAGATACTGAGGTGGGTCTCATAGATACTGAGGTGAGTCTCCTGGATACATTCCACACCAATTTGATCTTCAAGTAGTTGTTTTGATAGTGGTACTTTATTGTATGAATTCCCCGCTTTTCTGCATTCCACTGCAGCATGTTGAGTATTCATGGTGTTTGGTAAATAGCTCTTACGCCTTTCCCTGTGTGCATTGACTCCACAGGTAAGAGGAAGGTGACCATCAGTAGTATTGGATGTACCCCTTCGAGGCAAGGGGCTCGGCATCTCACCGCCTGGTGGGACTCCACGGGATGCTCACCACGTTGCTTTTGTGCCGTCCCCGTGAAGCGAAAATAACGTTGCACTGTTTCGTCAAGCCTGTGGCCAGTGTGCATGTTTTCAACAGACGTTTGGCCAATTGTTGCCCTACCTAACCCTTGACAGTCCCCAGTCTGTCTGCAGAGCATCAGGTTTGTATATCCACTTGGTCTGGTTCTTATCCTTTGATATGTCCAGCTTGGGAGACCCTGCTGGTAGCTATGCTACCGCCGGCATAGCTCTTAAGGTCATGGGGTCACGCAAGATCCGCTTCCTCTACACGATGGAGACACGAGAGAGGAGCTATTATTATTCAAGACGTGACAGCAGTAACAAAGAGAACACGGGGAAATGTTGAAACAATTGACATTCAAGTGGAGAAGAAAACAATAACTACATGTATGAACGGATGTAAACAGAATAAGGGCAGAAATCATGAAGACGACCAGATTTTATGCACGCAGAGGAAAAAACATGGAAACAAAGATTATTTAAAATATTGTTGTCTTTGCGATTGTTGTCCTTCCTTTGTTTATTTACTGACACCGGTGGCTCCCATTTGTTTTCCTTCGATTTCGTTTTTTTCTTCTGACGATCGTCTTAAAAAGACGTTCTGAAATTGTGTGGAAGTTTACAGCGAGTCTGCGACATCCGTGCCTTTAGGAACAACATTTCCGGTTAGAGAATGCCATTTTTGTGGACTGAGTTTGCTTTCCTTTTGGATCCATATTCTTTTGGCCAGACTACATTAGGGCAGACTTCTGCCAGGGCAGTCACTTGGTGACAGAAAAAGGTCTTGATCAGCTATAGTTTCTATGGTTTGCTGACCCTGATGCAGCCAGACAGCTATGGTTTGCTGACCCTGACGCAGCCAGACAGCTATGGTTTGCTGACCCTGACGCAGCCAGACAGCTATGGTTTGCTGACCCTGACGCTCCAGACAGCTATGGTTTGCTGACCCTGACGCAGCCAGACAGCTATGGTTTGCTGACCCTGACGCAGCCAGACAGCTATGAATTGCTGGTCATTCTCAGATCATTCACGGCATGTCCCCGGTGCGGTTTCCTTAGTTGAGCATATCATTAAGGTGAGATTGTAACATGGAGATTAATTGTAACTAAATGATATAAAAGTAAAGTTATTTCTGAAGGTCAGATACCAACAAGGTGATAAACAGGAAATGCTGGTGATTAATTGTAAGCGTACACAGCAGTCTCATATAGAAAGCACTGTAGAATGGTGTACAACACTTGAAGTCTGTTGTAAAAAGAGAACATGGTGTTCCAATGCAATCGAACGGGGCATTGAGATGAAATGGCGGCAGTTTCTTGAAGGTACCAAACCAACCAAAACCAATCCACACACACAGATAAATACAGAGAGATAGAGGACAAATATTGGTGATTCTGTAATCAAACGGCATATTCAACTGACATAATAGCAGTCTCCCCTAACACACAAACACACGCAGAGAGAGAGAGAGAGAGAGAGAGGGAGAAAGAGACAGTGAGGTATACAAATGAAGACAGAGAGAGACAAACAGAGAGAGATAGAGAATATTAGACAACTAATTCAAACAAAACACACATTAAGATAACTTAAAAGAAGTCCGTACAGTTGGAGAGAGAAAGAGAGAGAAAGAGAAACAATACTAGACAACTAATACAACCACAAGACACATTGAGATAACCTAAAAGAAGCGCCGCACAGTGGGAGAGAGAGAGGGAGAGAGAGAGAGAGAGAGAGAGAGAGAGAGAGAGAATATTAGACATTGGCGCTTTCCGTCTTATCAGACGATAGTGCTTAAAAAATAAGGTATGCACCTACAGTCCATGTTCCCATGATTCCAAATCGATGACTGTATCATTCATATCTCGCTTGCATGCATCCTTGTAACGAAGTAGTGGCCGGCTGCGAGGCTTTTTTCCCAACTGTAATTCTCCATAGAGAAGATATTGTGGTATTCTGCCATCACCCATCCTCCGAGTGTGTCCCAGCTATCGGAGCCTTCGAAGACTAAGCATGGAAAAGATTGGGATAGTGCCTGTACTCTCCAACAGCTCTGCGTTGATGATCTTGTCTTGCCACCTAACGTCCAGGATTATGCGCAGGCACCTCATGTGATAGCTGTTAAGCCGCCTCTCCTGGTGCATGTAGGTAGACCATGTCTCACTGCCATAAAGAAGGGTGCTGAGGACATATGTCTGGTAAACAAGTGTTTTTGTTTTAAGAGTCACCTCCTTGTTCTCCCAATAAGTTTTTGTTAATCTGCTCTTTGTTGTTTCTGCCTTTCCTATCCTGAAATTGATCTTGTGGTCCAGGGATAGTATATTATTGAGTGAGGATCCCAAGTACGTAAAATGATTTACTACACCGAGAGCCTCATCATCAAAAGAGATTACTGGTGGTTTGCTTGCACCTTGGACCATAACGTGTGTTTTGGTTTTGCTGATTGTTAACCCGAACTCACAGCAGACATTCGAAAATGCAGATAGCAAGCTTTGCAGTTTCTCCTCCGAGTGAATCGTAATTGCGGCATTATCCGCAAAGAGCAGTTCTCTCATCAGCATCCTGTTTATTTTGGTCTTGACTTTCAGCCTTTGGGAATTGAAAAGGTCACCATCTGTGCGAGAATGAATAAAGATACCGCCTTCCTGGTCACGAAATGCATGCTTCAAGAAAAGGAAGAAATATATTCCAAAGAGCGTTGGAGCAAACACACATCCTTGTTTTACTTTGCACTTGATTGCAAACTCCTATGAGGACGCACCGTTAAAGTTGATGGGGCCTTTCATGCCAGTGTGGAACGACTCAATAATGTTCAGAAGAATCGGTGGGCAATCAATCCTCCTGAGCGCTTTGAACAAACCCACACGTCTGACCAAGACAAATGCCTTTGTGAGATCTATGAAGGTAATGTACAATGGTTGCTTGTGTTCTCTGCATTTCTCTTGCAACTGTCGTAACGAGAATATCATATCTGAGGTAGACCTATTCCTACCAAAACCGTCTCAACGGTACACAGAAGCGAAATTCCTCTGTAATTGTTGCAGTCACTACGGGCACCCTTGTTCTTGTACAAGGTTATAATGTTCGAATCTTTGAAATCCTGCGGGACCTGTCCTTCATGCCAGCATAATGTTGTCAACTGGTGTGTCTGTGGAGCAAGTATGTCTTTCCCACTCCAGATGACCTCTCTTGGGATTTTATCTTTTCCTGTAGCATTGCCAGAAACAAGATCAGCAACAGCACAGTTAATGTATACGATGGTTGGCAGCAAGTCCAAAAGGTCTAGAGTTGGCATGGCCTCGATGGCATTGAGGGCATCTTTTGTTAGCTCTGTCTCGCTTAAGTAGAGTTCAGGATAGTACTATGCCCATCTGTCTAACTGCTTCTTCCTCTTATAAGTGATGATCTCCCCAGATGAAGCTTCTAGCGATGCACTCTTTTTCACTGTTGGGCCGACAACTTTCTTTATCCCTTCATACATGCCCCTGATGTTGTCATTATTGAAGGCATCTTGGATATTCTCACAAAACTGTTTCCAATAGGCATGTGCACACGGTCTAGCTGTTCTTTGCACCTCTTTTCTCGCTTGTTTCAATACATTGAGAATGTTTCGTGTTTTGTTTCTTGGTAGTGCTGCCTTTTTCCTGTCAATCAAAGGCTGTAGTTGGGACGGCGTGGCTTAGTGGTTAAGTGGCACGGCTCACAACGCAAAGATGCTGGGTTTTTCTTTTTCTTCTTCGTACGCTGTCAAACGTCAACCTTTATTTTTTCGAAGAAAGCAGCGGCCATCCTGAGGCTGTCGACACTGTCATAGAGCTTGTCTAGTGTTGCCACTGGCGATGGCCACATGTGCTTTCTCTGGTCCTCGTATGTCGGGCAGTTTTGCAGCAGATGTTCAGCGGTCATTTTCCCGGTACCACAAGTGCATTCGTCAGTGCCACCTATCTTCAGTTTAATGAATAGGTGGTACCTCAGTCTGTTGTGGCCTGTGCGGAGTATGAAGACCACGACCTGCTCTCTTCTGTTCAACTGGTAATAGGCATCGTTTTTTTAGTAGCCAGTATGTTCTGTTTCCCATTTGGCCATGTATCTGGCCCTAATATGCCTTTTGGACTCTTCGTAGGTCACACTATAATCTGGCTGTGGTAGTCTTGCTCCTTCTTTTGCCAGTCTGTCTGCCTCCTCGTTGCCTTGGATGTTACAGTGGAATGGAACCCACTGTACCACTACTCTTTTTGGTGCGGACTGCTGGAGTAGTTGACAGAGTACTGCTCTTAAATCATTTAGTTCAGTATTTTTCTAGCTTTGTAGTGCTGTGACTTCGGCCAGGGCATCTGTAAATAGAACTATCTGGCTTTCATTGCTTTTGCCTGTCAGCATTGCTTCTACCACAGCCCTCAGTGCCTCTGCCTCCGCTCTAAAATTGCTTGAGAACTTTCCAGTTGCAACTGACAGTGTTATTTTTCTACCATTTAGTAAGCTCAGGAATACCCCTGCCCCTCCGTTTTCCAATACCTGGTATATTTTCTAGCACCTCCAGAAAGATATGCTGCTTCCAGGTAGGTTTGCGTACAGTAGGGATGGGCTTTGGTATTGTTACGGTGTTTATAGGGTCTTCGCTCATCTTTCCTTTGGCTATTTCTGCAAAGTTTCTCCGCTTTAGTTTCCCATTTCCAAATCTATTTAGTCTCTGATGCATTGAATGATCTGTCAGTCTTCTGAGTTTTTCTGCTTGCTGCTGGGCTCTGTAGTCTCTTCTGTCGGTCATGGATTGCAGATTTGTAATCTTTTCAAGTTCTTCAATTGGCGTTGACTTCATGTCTCCTGTTATAACTCTCATGGCTTGGTTTTGAAGTTTGCTAATTTTATCAAAGTTGACCTTTGCTGCGGTTGCCCATGCCGCAATGTCATACTCGAGAACTGGTCTCACTCTTCCAGTGTACAGTTTCTTTAGTATTCTTTCGTCTGCTTCCCAGCTTGTGCCAGCAGGTTTCCTAATGATTGCCATTCTTTGTCTGGCTCTCAATCGGTTTCTCTCGATCTGACTTTTCCATGTCATGCGCCGATCAAATGTGACTTCCAGGTAGTTTGGGTTGTCGTTTGGTCGCAGGAATTTGCCTTTAAGACTTATTTTCGTGTTCTGGGGTTTATTTGAGAGCGATAATATCGTACATGTTCTTTTTTTTCCATAAGTTCGTCCACTCCTCCATCGATGTTAGGGCCTGCTGCAGTCGATTGCTTGCTACGGTGAGATTTTTTTCTGAGGTCCACATAGCCAGATCGTCTGCAAACATGGAGCTGTGGACTCTTCTTTGTATATTCTCTGTGATGTTGTTTATATACACCAGGAAAAGTGTGGGTGACAGTACCCCCCCCTCCCCCCCCCCCTTGTGGTACTCCTTGCTCCAATGTCACCTTTGTGCTCATCTGCCCTTGTACTTGAACTCTGGCTGTTCTGTTTTCGAGGTAGTGGCTGATCCATCTGTACATTTTCCCACATACTTCACTTCTTCGTATCTTGACTTTAAGTCTCTCTTTCCACACCTTGTCAAAATGCCTTCTCTGGATCCATCCAAACCACTACTGCATGCGTTTTCTCTTGGTAAGCATCCTCTATTTCCTGTGCTATGAGAGTGATCTGGTCCTCAGTGGATCTGTGTTGTCTAAACCCTGCTTGCTGTGAAATTAGTATGTGTTTTTCTTCAAGGTGCCATATCAGTCTGGTGTTTATCATACGCTCCATCAGTATGCATACACAGCTCAGTAGACTGATAGGATTGTATCCATTTGAATCTGTTCTATCTTTTTTTTTCTTTGGTACGGGTATAAGTACAGCATCTTTCCATGCCTGCGGTACAATTTCCCTTTTCCAACTTTGGTTCAGGACTGATAGTAACTTCCTCTTTACTGTTTGGTCCAACCTCATCAGCATTTCGTTTGTTACCCCACATTTTCCGGGCAATTTCTTTTTCTTTAAAGTTCTCATGGCCTCATCCATTTCATTCATTGTTAGTTTTGCCATCATGTGCTCCTCTGGTGCCATCTTGATGTTGTCGTGGCTCTTTTGTTCTTCACTAATGTCTGTATGCCTGTCTGTAGGGACATCAATGTGGTTTGCTCTGGCATAATGTTCTATAAAGGCGTTTGCTGTTTTTTTTTCCAGTAAGCATGTTGTCGCCCTGCTTGATGGTAATTTGTTTATTTGATGGAGTTTCGTCATTCATGGCTCTGACTAAATTCCATAGTTTATTCCCTTCTTTATCTAAATTGAGGCTTTCTGTTTTGTTTTTCCAGCTGTCTCTTGTTATTTGGTTTAGTGTTCTTTTGAATTTCGCTGTGATGGCCTTGAGGGCGATATTTGCCTCCAGAGATTGCTCTCTCTCTCTCTCTCTGCCATGTTCCTAGCATTTGAGACTTCATCCTCCGCTTTCTGCAG
Organism: Ariolimax columbianus; assembly: GCA_036924085.1. Classification (NCBI taxonomy): domain Eukaryota; kingdom Metazoa; phylum Mollusca; class Gastropoda; order Stylommatophora; family Arionidae; genus Ariolimax; species Ariolimax columbianus. The sequence goes on along the minus strand of JAVGWX010000004.1, from coordinate 27,643,701 downwards.
TTCATCATTCCAATATGGCTTGTAGTTTTTCCTTGCCCCTCTTGGGATGGTTTCGGTGGCTGCTTGCATTATTGCTTTGCTTAGGCTTTCCACCATAGGTTTCATATTGTTATTTCGTGTGTTGATGGTTTCACACAGTCCATCTGTCAGCATTGCAAATCTGTCCCAGTCGGCTCGTTTATAGTTCCAACGTGGGAGCGGTTTTATTTCCTGTGGGCCTACTTCCATATCAATTTCTAACCTAATTGGCCTGTGGTCGCTACCTGCCAATTGGTTGAGCACCTGGTGGTCTATTTTGTGGTGAATATCCCCCGTGGAAAAGGCCAAGTCTGGAGTGGAGGTGGTATGCCATGTTCTAGAATAGAAGCTATGGTTGTCCTCCGGCCTATTGATACGATAGAGATTTGTGTCTATCTCCCAGTCTTCCACTTCATCACCTCTGTTATCTGTGTCCGAATATCCCAATCTCTCCGAGTAGATGTTGAAGTCTCCAACCACTAGGCAGCTGGAGTCCTTGATTTCCATACTCGAGAGCGACAGGTCTTTGTTTGGTGGGCCATACAGGTTGAAGATGTGAGTCTTCGTTTCTTGTGTCATTTGGTCGACTCCTACAATTTCTGCTTATGCAGTGTGATTAACAGCTACCGCGCTACTTGGTATGCAGTTACGTGTCAGTATCAGAACCCCTCCTTTATGACCTTCTCTATCAAGACGGAAGGTCTGGTATCCTCTGATTGAGAATCTGTGGTTGTTGTTGAGGTGCGTTTCTTGGATACATGCCACGTCAATCTTACCTTCATGCAGGTGATGTGTTAAGGGGTGCTGGGTTCAATCCCCATCACAGCACCGGCCGTTACCCCGGGGAAGCAAACCCTTAGAGTATACAGGAGGAAGTAGACCCTTACATAAAATGCATGCTGAAGTCGGATGCACTGGGCCAATAGGTGCAAAATAAAAAACACAGTGCAACGCACACTGCCTTTGGGGATTAGAGAAAAATAAGGCGAACGCAACAAACAAACAAAAAAAGGCTGCAGTATATTATTATTTGCCTTAAGCCAGTCTTGATCCCTGTGTTCTCTAATGCCATAAGCTGTTTTTGCTAGTTTGAGGGTAGCTTCTTTGATTAAACCCCAATTTTCACTAGCTGTACAGTCTTCTCATGTATTAGTGAGAACATCTGCAATCTGCAGTTGGAACTTGAAACACTTTTTCAGGATCTTTGGTATTGACTAAATTTATCATAAAAATGGTTTTGTGCTTCGCTGTGAACATTCTCTTAGGTCTCAGCTTGACGCAGGCAACGGCCAACGCGTGGTCAGTATCACAGTCAGCACTCCAGTACCTGCGTGTTAATTGTGTGTGAGTCAAATGCTGTCACCTGGTGATAATAAGTCCAGTTGGTGATAATAAAGGCCAATTGGTGATAATAAAGTCCAGTTGGTGATAATAAGTCCAGTTGGTGATAATAAAGTCCAGTTGGTGATAATAAAGTCCAGTTGGTGATAATAAGTCCAGTTGGTGATAATAAAGTCCAGTTGGTGATAATAAAGTCCAGTTGGTGATAATAAGTCCAGTTGGTGATAATAAGTCCAGTTGGTGATAATAAGTCCAGTTAGTGATAATAAGTCCAGTTGGTGATAATAAAGCCCAGTTGGTGATAATAAAGTCCAGTTGGTGATAATAAAGTCCAGTTGATGATAATAAGTCAAGTTGGTTATAATAATTCCAGTTGGTGATAATAAAGTCCAGTTGGTGATAATAAGTTAAGTTGGTGATAATAAGTCCAGTTGGTGATAATAAAGTCCAGTTGGTGATAATAAGTCCAGTTGGTGATAATAAAGTCTAGTTGGTGATAATAAAGTCCTGTTGGTGATAATAAAGTCCAGTTGGTGATAATAAAGTCCAGTTGGTGATTATAAAGTCCAGTTGGTGACAATAAAGTCCAGTTGGTTATTATAAAGTCCAGTTGGTGATAATAAAGTCCAGTTGATGATAATAAAGTCCAGCTGGTGATAACAAAGTCCAGTTGGTCATAATAAAGTCCAGTTGGTGATAATAAAGTCCAGTTGGTGAAAATAAAGTCCAGTTGATGATAATAAAGTCCAGTTGGTGATAATAAAGTCCAGTTGATGATAATAAAGTCCAGTTGATGATAATAAAGTCCAGTTGGTGATTATAAAGTCCAGTTGATGATAATAAAGTCCAGTTGATGATAGTAAAGTCCAGTTGGTGATAACAAAGTCCAGTTGATCATTATAAAGTCCAGTTGGTGATAATAAAGTCCAATTTGTTGATAATAAAATCTAATTGGTACCAATGACCGGATCTTTGATGTTTCCATGATACTTTAAGACGATCTTTCGTTGCAAAGGAGGAGTTTGACATGCAGAGATTGTTTTGTGTGCAGAATTCCATCAGCATTTTTTAAAATTTTCATTCATGCGCCCAATATTGTGTTTGCCTAAACAAACTGGCCATGAACTCGAGTCCAATCTCACCCGAGCACTTAGATCAACATTTAGAGTCAACTAATACAATACAAATACACACTGAAATAATCTAACAGAAGTGCTTCAGAGAGAGAGAGAGAGAGAGAGAGAGAGAGAGAGAGAGAGAGAGAGAGAGAAAGAGACAGAGAAAGAGAGAGAAAGAAAGAGAGACAATACTAGAAAACTAATACAACCAAAATACACACTGAGATAATCTAACAGAAGCGTTTCAGAGAGAGAGAGAGAGAGAGAGAGAGAGAGAGAGAGAGAGAGAAAGAGAGACAATACTAGACAACTAATACAACCAAAATACACACTGAGATAATCTAACAGAAGCGTTTCAGAGAGAGAGAGAGAGAGAGAGAGAGAGAGAGAAAGAGCGACAATACTAGACAACTAATACAACCAAAATACCCACTGAGATAATCTAACAGAAGCGTTTCAGAGAGAGAGAGAGAGAAAGAGAGAGAGACAGAAAGAGAGAAAGAGAGAGAAAGAAAGAGAGACAATACTAGACAACTAATTCAACCAAAATATATACTGAGATAATCTAACAGAAGCGCTTTAGAGAGAGAGAGAGAGAGAAAAAGAAAGAGAGACAATACTAGACAACTAATTCAACCAAAATACACACTGAGATAATCTAACAGAACCGCTTCAGAGAGAGAGAGAGAGAGAGAGAGAGAGAGAGAGAGAGAGAAAGAGAGACAGAGAGACAATACTAGACAACTAATACAACTGAAATAGACATCGAGATCATTTAAAAGAAGCGCAGCACACAGAGAAAGGGACAGTGAAAGACAGAGAGAGAGAGAGAGAGAGAGATACACAGAGAGAGGGAGAGTGACAAAGAGAAAGATAGAGAGAGCGACAGAGAGAGAGAGAGAAAAGGGGAAAGAAAATACTATATCTCTAATATAAGCAAAACACACAATGAGATAACATAAAAGCAGCGCTCCATAGAGAGAGAGAGAGAGAGATAAAGAGAGCCAATTCGAGACAACTAATACAACCAAAATACAAATTGAGCCCCGCACGGTTGGAGGGAGAGCGAGAGAGTGAGACAGAGAGAGAGAGAAAGAAAGACAATACTAGACAACTAATACAACCAACATACACATTGAGCCCCGCACGGTTGAAGGGAGAGCGAGAGAGAGAGAAATAGAGAGCGAATGAGAGAGATAAAGAGAGAGAAAGAGAAAGAGACAAAGAGAGACAATACTAGACGACTAATACAACTAAAATTACAAATTGAGCCCCACACGGTTGGAGGAAGAGCGAAAGAGAAAGAGAGAGATAGTGAGGAAGAAAGACAATACTAGACAAATAATACAACCAAAAGACAGGACACATTGAAATAACCTAAAAGCAGCACCGCACAGATGTAATAAAAAAGATAGAGAGAGAAAGCGTGAGAGGGGAAATACTAGACAATACAACCAAAAGACACATTGAGATAACCTGAAAGTAGCTCGCATAGTGGAAGAGAAAAAGAGAAAGGGAGAGAGAGAGACAGAGAGAGAGAGAGAATCATCTTCAAAGAGAAGGACTGAACACGTTGGAGACCCAATGTTATTATCTCTCTATGCACAGACAGCTGGTCATTATGTGACGAACAATTTAATTATTGTAATTTGCTTGAAAACTTGTAACCGGTATTTGTTTGAAACTATAACGCGAATGTGGCCTAACAGACGACGACGTTTCAATCCAGGTATTTGCTGATGCTGGAAAGTCCCATCAAGTTTCTCATCAATTTCTTTGTTTCTATTTATAGTAACTCTGATTTGTTTGCTCATCAGGTAAAACTGCCGATGTTTCTGTCATTTTGTGGCCCCGAATTGATTTTTATATTTGCTGCCTGTTCGGTGATGCTCATCTATATTAGGTACCGACACCTCATTGCAGGAGTTGATGTAATACCAATTATTTGAACCAAAAAAAAAAAAACACAATACTTTTTATATCCTTTTAACAGCTGACGGTTTACAAACTTTTATATAATAGACTACTATTCAGAGACCTTATTTTCCATTGTTATGTGTAACCCGAAGTTAGGAATCAAATCGAGAAAAACTGCCAAGAATCAAATCTAAAATGAGCTCTCAGTTCTAATTAAATGCCCCTAAGGTACGCGGAACTAATAGATCCTATATGTAGCAGCCAAGGTCTTTTCACAGTGGGCCTAAATACTTAAATTAGCATCGTGCAGGTCTGACGACCTACATTCAGAATACTCTGAGTTGATGAAGCCTATAAGCCTCAGGTGGTAATTGACCTAGGAGATGTAAAATTCAAATTTAAAATTCCATAGCAGCCGTGCACGCAGTCTTATGAGGTGTCAAGGGCTTGATAACGTTAACTCGAATAAAAATATTTAAAAAGACTTTTCCAAGGCGTAAGTGCTCCCTAGAAAGCACAGGCGCAGATATCACAGTCCAAATGTAGAATACAATACAGCGTATCCTAAGCAACACACAATAAATACATACAAATAAATAAATATTACAGACAAGAAGAAAATAAAGAAGAAAGGAACAAGTAGAAGAAGAGAATCACATGTTTATTCACACTTTTTAATAAAATGCCCTATTGACCTTTTGTCTTTAATATACTATATATGTGAACTTTCTTTGCCTCTGGCAGCAACCATATCGTTCGATACGTCCTGGCTTCATGAACCTGTTTTATGTTCTAATATCGATTTACTAATGACACGTGTATAACTTATGTTTTTTGTTGCTTTCATCGCTTCATTATGCATCATTTCCACCCCGCTACCCCCCCCCCCCCCCCCGACCCCCTCCCTCACTCGTCTCCCTGGTAAGAGTTATTTTGAAATCTATAACCAACAAATAAAATATGTGGTCACTCTTTCCAAATATCAGTCATATTCTTTCGAGTTCCTTCCCAATAATTACGGATATATATGTAAACAGTAATGTTCAGCGTTAAACAGACAAATATGTACATTTATTCTCTCTTAGTGATACGCAGGAAAATAATAATATGCGCTCTCAATGGTTAACAGATAAATATGTGCATATACACATACACATAGATATATATAAACTTGGAATCCTGGTATTCAAACAGGCATGTTAATGTATATTGACAGGTAGCCGGAAGCTTCGTCTATATGTAGTTGATATTTACTACTTCCTGCGGCTTTCTATATATTTTTTTTCTCTCTTTAATTTATCATCATCTGGTTGATCATTCCTGAGACCGGCTGTAAAGTTATCTGAGTATCTCTCTATTGAACTCTGGCCTCTGCAGCTATCTTCATTTCAGTGAGAAAAATAAATGAGAAAAAAATGTTTAAAGTTAAAATTAAATTTAATCAAAATTTTAAAATGGGTATGGTCAGATACCGATTAGCCAATGACGGCCGAATAGGGGAAATTCAAAATAGTGACCCAAGTGGGAGGGGGAGGGGGAAGATGGGGGGGGGGACAAAAACAAAGTGATATAAGCCGGGGGGCACCCGATAAAAGGGGGGGGTGGAAGGGGGAAGAAAAGGCAAGTAGATGCGGCAAATTTTAGATTTTAAGAAAAGGTATGGAAGATATTAATGTCATGTGGTTGAAGGCAATATATGCTGGAGATAAGTCTGTTCTCAAGGGCAAATCGATGACGATCGTCAGAGACGCAAGAAACTAGGCTGTGACACTAACGTCAGCCTTACTCCGGTGCCGAGGACCATTGAAGTGGCTGGCAATTGGGGAACCAGTGCAGTAACGGATATCATTGAGGTATTGTCGGAAACGCTCAGGCAGTTCTATACCAGTCTCCCCAATGTATGTCATACCACACTGGCGGCAGATAATAGAATAGAAGAGGTTACAGGAATAGGAATTACACGTGAATGTAATTAATTTCAGCAAATGTTCGTACCTTAATATCTCTGGTAAATGTGAGTCCTGGTGGACGACTAACTCATTTACCCTGAATCTTTGCTGTAGTCACTTCTGTTATGACTTTCATGTCGTACGTTGTCGCACTAACTCATTTCCCCTGAATCTTTCCTGTAGTCTCTTCTGTTGAAGACTTTCATGTCGTATGTTTTCCCACTAACTCTTTTTCCCTGAATCTTTGCTGTATTCTCTTCTGTTGAAGACTTTCATGTCGTACGTTGTCGCACTAACTCTTTTCCCCTGAATCTTTCCTGTAGTCTCTTCTGTTGAAGACTTTCATGTCGTATGTTGTCCCACTAACTCGTTTCCCCTGAATCTTTCCTGTAGTCTCTTCTGTTGAAAACTTTCATGTCGTATATTGTGACCCAGCCAGGAATACTGAATAATTACAGGAATAGGAATTACACGTGAATGTAATTAATTTCAGCAAATGTTCGTACCTTAATATCTCTGGTAAAGGTGAGTCTTGGTGGACGACTAACTCATTTACCCTGAATCTTTGCTGTAGTCACTTCTGTTATGACTTTCATGTCGTACGTTGTCGCACTAACTCATTTCCCCTGAATCTTTCCTGTAGTCTCTTCTGTTGAAGACTTTCATGTCGTATGTTTTCCCACTAACTCTTTTTCCCTGAATCTTTGCTGTATTCTCTTCTGTTGAAGACTTTCATGTCGTACGTTGTTGCACTAACACTTTTCCCCTGAATCTTTCCTGTAGTCTCTTCTGTTGAAGACTTTCATGTCGTATGTTGTCCCACTAACTCGTTTCCCCTGAATCTTTCCTGTAGTCTCTTCTGTTGAAAACTTTCATGTCGTATATTGTGACCCAGCCAACTCTAACAATGCAGATATTATATCACAATAATCAATGTCGATACAAGTACACACATATACTGTCCCACACATATCGTCACATTCAACAATTATAAATAATACAAGAGAAATACGAGCATATCTTATATCAGTGTGTATGTGTGCGTATGTTTGAACACCTTGATCGAATGAATAAGTGCGGATGGGTTCTGGTCAATGAGCGTTTGAGGAAATGCGTGAGGGAATGATTGAGTGAGGCAATGACTAAGTGAGGGAATGACAAAGTGAGGGAATGAAAAAGTGAGAGAATTATTGAGTGAGAGATGCAATCACATTAAAAACATAAAAGTACACAAAAAACGATGCCTATTACCAGTTGAACAGAAGAGAGCAGGTCGTGGTCTTCAAACTTCGCACTGGCCACAATAGACTGAGGTACCACCTATTCAACAAATTGAAGATAGGTGGCACCGACGAATGCTCGTATGGTACCGGGAAAATGACCGCTGAGCATTTGCTGCAAAACTGCCCGACATACGAGAATCAGAGAGAGCAGATGTGGCCATCACCAGTGGAAACACAAGACAAGCTCTATGACAGTGTCGACAGCCTCATGATGACCGCTGCTTTTTTCGAAAAAATAAAGGTCGACGTCTGACAGCGTAAGAAGCAGAAGAAAAAGAAGAAAAACATAAAAGTTCGATGCTCAAGAAACTGAAGCCAAACGAAATGGTTTTGTTGAATGACCACAACGAGTAAGATTACACTTTTGTGCACTCTGAAAATGACATTCAATGACAGGTTGCAGTTACTTTCGTAATATCCCGAGCGCACTGATGAAGGTGGATCGAAGTTCTTTAGGCGGTTATTCTTTGCTTGGCTTCATCTGCATGTCATCCACTACTACGGGGATCACGTCATTCCCTACCTCGGTAGTCAGGCTGCCATGAAAATAGCCAGTTTCCAGACAGACCTGCGTAGAAGTGAGGTGGCTGTCTTGGACAGTATATTTTACCTGGCCCTGACTAACTTGTCCAATCAGCATGTTTTACTTTAAAAGTTTAGAGTTTTTCAAATTTTTTGCTAGTTTTTTTAATGTGCATAAATCAACGTGGCTCCTCACTATATTACATATAAGCAATTGTACCCAAAAATGTGTGTAACAGATCTTAGCTGTGTAGACATATTATGTGCAGAATTTTTGACATATTGAGAGTTGAGATTAAGGAACGTAAAGTGGGTAGACAACCATTTTTTCTGGTATTGAACTAAGTGACCAAGGCAGTACAGCTGAACTCAGTCCCGTCAACATTTAAGTAGTTCAATTGTAGGGCGTACGCATTGTTTCAAGATTCAATTAAAATCACTCCATGTGGGGCTCTAAATAACATGCCGCAGTTATACGTAATACAGTCTGCGCCCAGGACACACGTGAGCGGTAAGCGTTTTCTGAAATCTTGTGGAAATAGACTGACGAATGAGAGCAGAAAACCCCGCGTCGTGTGGAGACCGCGTCGAGTAGAGACCATATGATCGGACAAATGAGAAAATAATAACCTTCTTCTTCTTCTTCGTACGCAGTCAGACAGTAACCATTATTTTTTCGAAAAAAGCGGCGGTCATCCCGAGGCTGTCGCCACTGCCATAGAGCTTGTCTTGCAGTTCCACTGGTGATGGCCACATCTGCTCTCTCTGATCCTCGTATGTCGGGCAGTTCTGCAGCAGATGTTCAGCGGTCATTTTACCAGTACCGCACGGGCATTCGTCGGTACCACCTATCTTCAGTTTGTTGAATAGGTGGTACCTCAGTCTATTGTGGCCAGTGCGAAGTCTGAAGACAACGACCTGCTCTCTTCGGTTCAACTGGTAATAGGCATCGTTTTTGGTGTAACCAGTATGTTCGGTTTCCCATTTGGTCATGTATCTGGCTTTGATAAGCCGTTTTGACTCTTCGTACGTCATACTGGTATCTGTTTGTGGTAGTCTTGCACCTTCTTTTGCCAGTCTGTCTGCCGCCTCGTTGCCTTGGATGTTGCAGTGTGATGGGACCCACTGTACCACTACCCTTTTTGGTGCGGACTGCTGGCACAGTTTGCAGAGTGCTGCTCTTAAGGCATTAAGCTCAGTGTTTTTCTGGCTTTTTAGCGCTGTGACTACGGCGAGAGCATCTGTAAGCAGGACTATATGGCTTTCATTTTCATTGTGTGTCACCATTTCTTCCACTGCCGCCCTCAGTGCCTCTGCCTCCGCTCTGAAATTGCTTGTGTACTTACCAGTAGCGAATGACAGTGTTATTTGTCTGCCGTTTGGTAGGTTCAGGAATGCTCCTGCCCCTCCGTTCTGTGTAGTGTTTGTTACAGAACCGTCGGTGTATGCATGGGTCCAGTCCATGCTTGGGAAGCTTTTCGATATGAAGCTTAGGGTAGTATCTCTCCTTTCTTTTTCAGTCTGGCAGTTTTTGTTTCCAATATCTGGTATATTTTCTACCACCTCTGGAAATATATCCTGCTACCAGGTAGGTTTTCGTACAGTAGTGATGGGTTTTAGTGTTGTTAGTGCGTTTATGGGATCTTCGTGCATCTTTGCTTTGGCTATTTCTGCAAAGTTTCTCCGCTTTAGTTTCCCATTTCCCAAATTGTTTAGTCTCTGATGCATTGGATGGTCAGTCAGTCTTCGGAGTTTCTCTGCCTGCAGCTGGGCTCTGCAGTCTCTTCTATCGGTCATGGATTGCAGTCTTGTAATCTTTTCAAGTTCTACAATTGGCGTTGACTTCATGCCTCCTGTTATAACTCTCATGGCTTGGTTTTGAAGTTTGCTAACTTTATCGAAGTTCGCCTTTGCTGCTGTTGTCCATGCCGCAATGCCATACTCGAGAACTGGCCTCACTCTTCCAGTGTACAGTTTCTTTAGTATGCCTTCGTCTGCTCCCCAGCTTGTGCCAGCAAGTTTCCTCATGATTGCCATTCTTTCTCTGGCTCTCATCCGGTTTCTCTCGATCTGACTTTTCCATGTCATGCGCCGATCAAATGTGACTCCCAGATAGGTTGGGTTGTCGATTGGCTGCAGGAATTTACCATTTAGACTTAATTTGGTATTTTGGGGTTTTAATGAAAGCGAGAATATTGTGCATGTGGTTTTCTCCTCGTTTTTTTGACTAGCCATGAGTTCGCCCACTCTTCCAGCGATGTTAGGGCCGTCTGCATCCGATTTCTTGCTATGGTGAGATTCTTTTCAGAGGTCCACATAGCCAGATCGTCTGCAAACATTGAGCTATGGACTCTCCTTGGTATATTCTATGTGATGTCGTGTATATATACCAGGAAGAGTGTGGGTGACAGTACTCCCCCTTGGGGAACTCCCTGCTCGAGTGTCACCTTTTTTGCTCATCTGCCCTTGTACTTGGACTTTGGCCGTTCTTTGTTTGAGGTAGTGGTTGATCCACTTGTACATTTTCCCACAAACGTCACTTCTTCTTAGCTTGACTCTAAGTCCGTCTTTCCAGACTTTGTCAAATGCCTTTTCCAGATCCACCCAAACAGCTACTGTGTGTTTCTGTGCCTGGTAGGCATCCATTATTTCCTGGGCTATGAGGATGACCTGGTCCTCAGTGGATCTGTGCTGTCTAAAGTCGGCTTGCTGTGGAATTAGTATTCGTTTTTTTTCCAGATGCCACATCAGTCTGGTGTTTATCATCCGTTCCATCAGCTTGCCGACACAGCTCAGTAGGCTGATGGGCCTGTATCCATTTGGATCTGTTTTGTCCTTTCCTGTTTTTGGTACTGGTACCAGTATTGCGTCTTTCCATGCCTGGGGTACAATTCCCCTTTTCCAGCTTTGGTTCAGGACCGATAGCAGTTTCCTCTTCGCTGTTTGGCCCAGCCCCATCAGCATTTCGTCTGTTATCCCGTCTTTTCCGGGAGATTTCCTTTTCTTTAATGTTCTCATAGCCTCTTCCATTTCGCTCATTGTTAATTTGGCCATCATGTGCTCTTCAGGTGCCGTATTGATGTTGTCGTGCCCCTTTAGCTCTTCGCTAATGTCTGTATGCTTATCTGCAGGGACCTCGATGTGGTTTGCTTTGGCATAGTGATCGACAAAATCGTTGGCGGCTTTCTTATCTGTGAGCACGTTTTCGCCCTGCTTGATGGTAATATGTTTGTTTGACGGGGTTTCGTCTTTTATGGCTCTGACTAGCTTCCATAGCTTGTTCCCGTCTTTGCCCAGGTTTAGGCTTTCCGTTTTATTTTTCCAGCTTTCTCTTGCTGTTTGCTTGAGAGTGTGTTTGTATTTCGCCGTGGCGGCTTTGAGGGCGATGTTTGCCTCCATGGATTGTTCTCGCCCTGCCATGTTCCTAGCATTTGTTACTGCATCTTCCGCTTTCTGCAACTCATCATTCCAGTAGGGCTTATAGTTTTTCCTAGCTCCTCTTGGGATGGTTTCAGTGGCGGCTTGCATTATTGCCTTGCTTAGGCTTTCCACCATGGGCTTCATTTTGTTGTTTCGTGTGTTGATGGTTTCACACAGCCCATCTGTCAGGATTGCAAATCTGTCCCAGTCGGCTCGTTTGTAATTCCAACGTGGGAGCGGTTTTGTTTCCTGTGGGCCTACTTCCATGTCAATGATTAGCCTGATCGGCCTGTGGTCGCTACCTGCCAGTTGGTTTAGCACCTGGCGGTCTATTTTATGGTGTATGTCCTGTGTGGAGAAGGCCAAATCTGGAGTCGAGGTGGTATGCCATGTTCTTGAATAGAAGCTAGGGCTATCCTCGGGCCTATTGATTAGGGAGAGATTTGCATCTATCTCCCAATCTTCCACTTCGTCACCTCTGCTGTCTGTGTCAGAGTATCCCCATCTCTCCGAGTGGCTGTTGAAATCTCCAACTACTATGCAGTTGGAGTCTCTGACCTCCATACTCGAGAGCGATAGGTCTCTATTTGGTGGTCCGTACAGATTGAAAATGCGGAGCTTCGTCTCTTGAGCCATTATGTCAACTCCTACAATTTCTGCTTGTCCGGTGTGATTGACAGATACCGCGCTACTCGGTATGCAGTTTCTGGTCAGTATCAGGACCCCTCCTTTGTGGCCTTCTCTATCGAGACGGAAGGTCTGGTATCCTCTGATTGAGAATTTATGATTATTGTTGAGGTGCGTTTCCTGGATACATGCCACGTCAATCTTACCTTCATGCAGGTGATGTGTTAGGGGAAAATAGTAACCGAACCGGACAAACTGCGTCTTTCTGAAATCTCGCGTAAATAATCTGACGAACGAGAGCAGAAAACACGCATCGTTTGGGGACCACGTGATTTGGCGAAGGAAAGGCAATAAAGGGACCAGACAGGACCATGAAGAGACAGCTGAGAACAGTAGAGGTAGTGAGAGACATTAAGACAGACTGAAAGCAGAGATAATCTAGAGTTTATTCTCTAGCGAAAGCAATCTTAAGGTATTTATCAATAAGAATGTTAAATTTACATTTTTTATTGGTCGAGCAAATGATTTTAAATATCACATTGAACCAGTCTTCAATTTCACGTTGATACAGTCTTCAATGTCATCTTGATTTAGTCTTAGATATCAAGTTGATCCAGTCTTCAAAGATCACATTGATCCAGTCCTCAAAGATCACATTGATCCAGTCCTCAAAGGTCACATTGATCCAGTCTTCAAAGATCACATTCATCCATGTCTTCAATTATCACATTGATCCATGTCTTCAAATATCACATTGATCAAGTCCTAAAAGATCACATTGATCCAGTCTTCAAAGATCACATTGATCCAGTCCTCACAGATCACATTGATCATGTCCTCAAGGATCACATTGATCCTGTCCTCAAGGATCACATTGATCCTGCCTTCAAGGATCACATTGATCCAGCCTTCAAGGATCACATTGATCTAAGCCTCACAGATCACATTGATCCAGTCCTCAAATGTCACATTGATCCAGTCCTCAAAGATCACATTGATCCAGTCCTCAAATGTCACATTGATCTAGTCCTCAAAGATCACATTGATCCAGTCCTCAAAGATCACATTGATCAAGTCCTCAAATGTCACATTGATCTAGTCCTCAAAGATCACAATGATCCAGTCCTCAAAGATCATATTGATCCAGTCCTGAAGGATCACATTGATCTTGCCTTCAAGGATCACATTGATCTAGTCCTCAAAGGACACATTGATCCAGTCTTCAACCTCCCGTTGATGTAGCCTTCGATACCACATTGATCTACCCCCTCGCAAGAGAACTGAACCACGGACGACCACCCGGATTAAGAATAAGATATGAATCTACCATAGTGGAAATCCGCAAAAGTTTTGTTTATTTTGTTTTCCTCATAATTACTTACAACAGGTCAGATTAGGAGAGAATAGAAAATCGGACGATAATAGTGTTAATAAGTATTTGATTAGCTGTAGGTTGAATTATATGATAGCCGTATAAATAGGAGTGTTTTAGTAAACCGCGTGAGAGAAGAGTGAGAAGAAATGTTGTATCGTGTAGTAAATAAAGGATATTATTGTATTGTGTTTTCAATTAGTGTCTCTAAAATGTGTTTGACTGAGTGTAGTGTGGATACGATAGAACATACTCATTTGCCGTCTGCTACAGAGTTCAATTAATCAGCGTTGTCACATATTTATGACATCTGAATGACATCTGCTACCTATTGTGGGGGAGGAGGGTGTGGTGTTGTAGTTTCGAATGCCCAGAATGAGTAAGTTGACTCTTTTGTGCACTCTGCAAATGAAGTTACTAGACGGGTTGCAGTAGCTTTCATCACATCCCGAGCGTGCTGATCAAGGTAGACCTGGGTCATCCAGGCGGTTGTGCTATGCTTGGCTTCATCTGCGTGTCGCTCACTATTACGGGTATCACGTCGATTCCTTGGCTAGTATATTTTGCTTGATCCTGAGTAACATGTCTGATCAGTATGTCGTGCCTGACTAGACGTTAGTCTTCCTTCGCAATGTAGAGGTCAAATTAGGTCAGTTTCGGACACAAAATAAATAAGACTATCTTGTAAATGAAAAAATTAATTAATTTAATCAACTTACAGTTTAATTCACCTTATACTAGTCACCGTTTGATGACACCTTATACTAGTCACAGTTTAAAGTCACCTTATACTAGTCACAGTTTGATGACACCTTATACTAGTCACAGTTTGATGACACCTTATACTAATCACAGGTTAAAGTCACCTTATACTAGTCACAGTTTGATGACACATTATACTAGTCACAGTTTAAGTCACCTTATGCTAGTCACAGTTTAAGTCACCATATACTAATCACAGTTTAAGTCACCTTATACTAGTCACAGTTTAAGTCACATTATGCTAGTCACAGTTGAAGTCACCTTATACTAATCACAGTTTAAGTCACATTATGCTAGTCACAGTTGAAGTCACCTTATACTAATCACAGTTTAAGTCACCTTATACTAGTCACAGTTTAAGTCACCTTATGCTAGTCACAGTTTAAGTCACCTTATGCTAGTCACAGTTTAAGTCATCTTATACTAGTCACAGTTTAAGTCACCTTATGCTAGTCACAGTTTAAGTCACCTTATGCTAGTCACAGTTTAAGTCACCTTATGCTAGTCACAGTTTAAGTCACCTTATGCTAGTCACAGTTTAAGTCACCTTATGCTAGTCACAGTTTAAGTCACCTTATACTAGTCACAGTTTAAGTCACCTTATGCTAGTCACAGTTTAAGTCACCTTATACTAGTCACGGTGTCAATGAGAAAGATGAACTTGCTTCTTCATCATCAGTTCTACAAATCTGGGCACAAATTTGGAAATTGCGATTCGAATCGCCTTCTCGGCGTTCAATCACGATCTGTATTCTGTTTTGATTGCGGTCAATGTAGAAAACCCTGTCTCACACAAGTAGGATGATGCAAATGTAATCAAAACTCGTAGGGCCTTCCTGCCTACTTCTGTATATTCCTGGTTCACCAAGCTCAAAAACTCTGGTAGTGATGAAGAGTTGAATTTGATTTCAATGTGTGAAGATGCAGGTGATGAGCGGGTGGGAGGTGGACAAAGGCCAACGTTGCATGTGTGTAGAAGCGGAAGTGAGTGTGGTAGGGGTAGGGGGTGAAGAGGGGATAAAGATGCAGGCGTGCATGAGATGGAGAATGGTGGAGAGAGACCAAAGATGCAGGTGTGTAGGAGCGGAAGTGCGGGTGGGGGTGAGGAGAGGTCAACGATGCAGGGTGTGTATGAGTCGAGAGGTGAAAGATGCACGTGTATGAGGGAAGGGGGGGGGGTGGAGCGTGAAGAGAGGCCAAAGATGCAGGTGGGTATGAGAAGAGGGTGGGGGGTATGGAGAGTGGCCAAAGATGCAGGTGTGTATGAGAAGAGGGTGGGGTGGGGGGGGGGGTGGAGAGAGGCCAAAGATGCAGGTGTATGCGAGGGGAGGGGATGAAAAGAAACCAATGATGCAGGTGTGTATGAGAAATGGGTGGTGGAGAGAGGCCAATGAGGCAGATGTGTATGAGCGGGAGGGAGGTGGAGAGACGTCAAAGATGAAGGTTTATGAGCTAACAGCTGGTAACGACACACACCTGGCTGCTTGCACCAGGGTTGCAAGCCACAGGTGAACAAGACACTATTCCGTATCCAAATGCGACCCTGGAAACATGCTGCGCTGGTGTAGTCTGCACAAGAGAATAGGGATCGCAGATGGAATAGAAATTCGGCCCCATAATTTCCTGTGCTGAAACCGGATGTGTCAGACCGAAAGGTAATTATCACAGCCCCGCTGTAAACTAAGACACAACGTTTTAGGACAAACGTCAGAAAGAAAGAAAGAAAGAAAGAAAGAAAGAAAGAAAGGAAAAGAAAACACACTGGGAAGAAAAACGGGACAAACCTTTTTCACACACACACGAACACACACACATATGCACAAACATACACACATGTACATACATACAAAGAAACTCTCACATAAAACACAAACACAGGGAGTAAACTGTACCAGTATACAAAGGTATAGAATACGTGATCAGAATATAGACAGCTCAGGAGCGGAAATACTTACCGAGAAGATCGATTACAATTTTTTAGCAGTGGTTCAACACCTTGATCAGATCGATATCGATTACACTGTTATAGTACTGGTTCACCCCCTTGTTGAGATCGATTATACTGTTATGGCAGTGGTTCATCCCCTTATTGAGATAGATTAGACTGTTATGGTAATGATTCGAGGCCTTGTTAAGATCAATTACAATGTTATAGCAGTGGTTCAGCCCCTTGTTGAGATCGATTACACTATTATAGTAGTGGCTCAACCCCTTGTTTAGATCGATTACAATGTTATCGCAGTGATGTAACCCCTTTGTTCATATCGATTACACTGTTATAGCAGTGGTTCAACTAATTTGTTCATATCGATTACGTCTGTTATAGCAGTAATTCAACTCCTTTGTTCAGATCGATTACACTGCTATAGCAGTTATAACCCTCTTTCCCTTTATTTATGTTTCTTTTTCACTCCAGTTGGAGCATATGGTCCCCACTACAGTTAGTCCTCTTTTACTAAGGCTCCGACAAAGAACTTTTCGCGCGTTTTGTAGTGGTCGTTTCTGTAGAAAATTGTTTTACACGTTGAGAAGGCTCTCCATGAAGATCTCTCTTTAGTTAACTATAGAATGCATGGAGATGCAGTGGTTTTATTCTTTACTCGATAGCATGGAGAACATGGATCTATTTTAAAAGGTTAACACCCCATGGCCGCCTTAAAACAGTCAAGTTTATCGTATGGATTCCAGAGGCTACAATAAACAACTATGACAACAAATAACTGTGACAAAAAAATGTGACAAAATACAACTGTGACAACGTACAACTGTGACAACAAATAACTGAGACAGCAAACAACTGTAACAACAAATAAATGTGACAATAAATAAATGTGACAACAAACAACTGTGACAACATACAACTGTGACAACAAACAACTGTGACAGTATACAACTGTGACAACAAATAAATGTCACAACACATAAATGTGACAACAAACAACTGTGACAACAAATAAATGTGACAACAAACAAATGTGACAACAAAGAAATGTGACAAACAACTGCTACATTCAAACAACTGCTGCCTTGCATGTGGGCTTGAGGCAATCAAAGGCTGGGGAAGTATCCCCCCCCCCCCAAAAAAAAAAAAACGCATTCTGAAGACGAATTGGTTCCCTGAAGTAGAACACTGTAACGTAACCTGCCTGATAAAGATTAGCCACAGACATGGTCTTTGTTGAAGCCATTGACGCGACTGTCTAATGGCAAACGAGAAAGAGGCATGAGAATACATAGCATATTATTACCAGAGATGTCCATACAGAAGAACAGGCATCATGATTTAGTAATGTGAGTCTCCAGAGAATGATCCAGGATTCCTGGACGCGGTCCAAATATAATTAGGACAGTGCACGGACCTGGTCGCAGTGACCAGTATGGGGCTAGCCCACACAAGACTGGACGCGTAGGGAAACTTGACCTTTTGGCATGATGGGATAGGGGTGACAGGGAGAGATTAAATGGGACATTCCCACTCAAGGGATATTCTGCAAATTATCTTTCCATGTAACTATCTGTCAATGTAATTATCTATCTTAGGAATTATATATCTACGTAATAGTCTATGCATATATATATATATATAGCTATCAATACATGTATCTTTCTATGTAGATATATGAATATCTGAGTATTCTCAATCTGACTAAATGATTAATCCAACAAATAATCCGGTCAGCTTGTTTGTCTCGTTTGTCTGTCTCTCTGTTTGTCTGTCTATATATATATATATATGCAGACAGAGTCCAACATCGTTGGGCGGGCCACTTACTGTGAAAAACGAACGTTTGATGGAGTACAGCGACAACAGTATGGTACCACAGAGACAAGAAGCGACCAACGCGCTGGTCAAATCCCTTAAATTCCATAAGGCGACTCATCCAACTGTCCACCGTGGCCCATGACAACAAAGACCGATGAAGAGAATTTGGGACCAGCAACGGTGCAACCGCCTCTGAACGACGTGCCATACAGTAATCCAGTTATACATGTAATGTGTATGTATATCTATTTATTTTTATGTTTATATGTCTGGCTTTGTGTTCGCCTTATTAATATGTCTATCTGTTTTCGTGTCCATCTCTTTGCATCCACCTGTTGATTCCTCCTGCCATCAGCATATGCGCCTCACTATCTGCCCGTCTGTCTCTTAGTCTATCTGTGTGACCCTATTTTTTACCTACTGACCCATTGTGTCATCAGCCTACCAGTATCATTGCCTGTTTGCCGGCTGTTATCAATTAACCATCCAATGCCTACCGTATAATTGAACAAAAATTATCAAACTACGGTATTCTGTTGCCACAAAAGCATTAATCATCTTCCTAACAAATCGTCTCTCCCCATAGTTGTTATCAATTTATAATAAGTTTGCTTTTCCTTATATCACGTTTTCATTAACGAGTGTTCTATTTGTCCAGCATTGTCGTTGCGCTATGGAATCAGCTTATATAACCTTTATATTATTTGTGTTAGGGTTTCATCGATTCAATAACACATTTGGTTTTCCTGGATATTCCATCCCATCGCTCCATACATGTTAGTGACATGCTGACCCAAGTTTAGAATTCCTTTCTTTATTCTGCCGTCGCTTGTTCGATGTAGCCAAATCATAAGACCATCACGACAGATCGATCACTAAATGGAAGCTTGCATCAAATAATGTATGCGCTGTTACAGCATTGAAGTTATTTCTTTGATGTTTTGAAGCTCTAAGCCCATTGCAATCCCACTTTCGCGACATGATTTGCCTGTAACAGTAGTGCTATTCTATACTCTCATTCATTCCTTTAACGTAAATAACAGTCCATTTCTAGACCCCCAGCAACAGATAACTTCCGTAATAGACTCCTAGACCAGCAGCAACAGATAACTTCAGTAACAGACTTCTAGACCCCCAGCAACAGATAACTTCAGTAATAGACTCCTAGACCCCCAGAAAAAGATAACTTCAGTAACAGACTCCTAGACCCCCAGTAACAGATAACTTCAGTAACAGACTCCTAGACCCCCAGCAACAGATAACTTCAGCAACAGAGTTCTAGACCCCCAGCAACAGATAACTTCAGTAACAGACTCCTAGACCCCAAGAAAACAGATAACTTCAGTAATAGACTCCTATACCCTCACTAAAAGTTAATTCCTTGGCCTCCAGTAACATATTCCTAGCCACTCAGTCACAGTTCATTCCTAGACACTCAGTAACAGTTCATTCCTAGACACTCAGTAACAGTTCACTCCTAGTCACTCAGTAACAGTTCACTCCTAGCCACTCAGTAACAGTTCACTCCTAGACACTCAGTACCAGTTCATTCCTAGACACTTAGTAACAGTTCACTCCTAGCCACTCAGTAACAGTTCATTCCTAGTCACTCAGTAACAGTTCACTCCTAGCCACTCAGTAACAGTTCACTCATAGACACTCAGTAACAGTTCACTCCTAGACACTCAGTAACAGTTCATTCCTAGTCATTCAGTAACGGTTCATTCCTAGTCACTTAGTAACAGTTCATTCCTATTTCACTCAGTAACAGTTCACTCATAGTCACTTAGTAACAGTTCATTCCTAGCCACTCAGTAACGGTTCATTCCTAGACACTCAGTAACAGTTCACTTCTAGTCACTCAGTAACAGTTCATTCCTAGACACTCAGTAACAGGTCATTCCTAGACACTCAGTAAAGGTGTATTCCTAGACACTCAGTAATAGTTCACTCCTAGTCACTCAGTAACAGGTTATTCCTAGACACTCAGTAATAGGTCATTCCTAGACACTCGGTAACAGTTCATTCCTAGTCACTCAGTAACAGTTCATTCCTAGACACTCAGTAACAGTTCACTCCTAGTCACTCAGTATTAGTTCACTCCTAGTCACTCAGTAACAGTTCACTCCTAGCCACTCAGTAACAGTTCACTCCTAGTCACTCAGTAACAGTTCACTCCTAGCCACTCAGTAACAGTTCACTCCTAGCCACTCAGTAACAGTTCATTCCTAGACACTCAGTAACAGTTCACTCCTAGACACTCAGTAACAGTTCATTCCTAGACACTCAGTTACAGGTCATTCCTAGACACTCAGTAACAGGTCATTCCTAAGACACTCAGCAACAGGTCATTCCAAGACACTCAGTAACAGGTCACTCCTAGAAACTCAGTAACAGGTCACTCCTAGTCACTCAGTAACAGGTCACTCCTAGTCACTCAGTAACCGTTCAATCCTAGTCACTCAGTAATAGTTCACTCATAGTCACTCAGTAACAGTTCACTCATAGTCACTTAGTAACAGTTCACTCATAGTCACTTAGTAACAGTTCACTCATAGTCACTTAGTAACAGTTCACTCATAGTCACTTAGTAATAGTTCACTCCTAGTCACTCAGTAACAGTTCACTACTAGACACTCAGTAACAGTTCACTGCTAGCCAATCAGTAAAGTTCATTCCATATTTAAAACTCAGTAACAGTTCATTCCTAGACACTCAGTAACAGTTCACTCCTAGACACTCAGTAACAGTTCACTCCTAGACACTCAGTAACAGTTCATTCCTAGACACTCAGTAACAGTTCACTCCTAGTCACTCAGTAACAGTTCATTCCTAGTCACTTAGTAACAGTTCATTCCTAGACACTCAGTAACAGTTCATTCCTAGACACTCAGTAACAGTTCGTTCCTAGACACTCAGTAACAGTTCGTTCCTAGACACTCCGTAACAGTTCATTCCTAGACACTCAGTAACAGTTCGTTCCTAGAACTTTAGAAATAGTCTATTCTCCGAGAGGTCTGTCAGGGTTTGTGTGTATGACAAGGACAAGAAAAGCACCACTGCCTCACATGGAGCATGTCGTAAGAGGCGACTAACTGTGTGACATGGCATAACACCGACCATGGTTAGGTGGTTTGTTTAGAGCAGCATAGATGGCGCCTAACATGCTGCGGGTCTACTTTGCTCTAGTGTTTGAGTCTATTAAGATGAACTCGCACATCGGTTAACCATATAACGCAGCAGAGTATTAAGCTGCTCAAGCCTAGCCCGCTAAGCAGGAAATCCTTCTCTATGCTATATCAAGCTCATACCAGAGCTGGGACCTGTACAGGGGCATTAGCCCTTGTATAAGTATAGGTCGACTAAGAACTAAGAACTATTCCTGGACAAAGTTAATGTATTATTTAATTAAACAGTACATTTTGGTTAATGCTAAAAAAGGGTGAAACGGAATGTGATATTATTTTACATCTATGTTACCGATACGTAATCTTCAATGGCGCTCTAGAGAATGTAGCTGGAAAATTGCATTCATCAAGCAGTGTGTTTGTTTCTCATGATTGGCTTTTTTCGTCTTGTCAGATGATAGTGATTGTGCTATTAGCACAAAGCCTGTGCAGAAATATAGAGACCATGCGTTGTAAATGCAGCATGGTCCATCTCTCTGTCTGCCTTGTTTGCTCCAAGGGAAAGGTGATACCAATACATTTGGAACAAGGCAAGCTGCAGAAACTGCCGGATATGTTCGCCTGTCGGGGCTTCACTCCTAGACCAACCGCCAACCAAGGCTAAGAACCTGGTCTGTCTTGCCACAATACTCAGCTTAGGTTCTCTTTCCACGCTCTAGGATAAGGCATTGTATCCTCTTGCGTGTGCCCCTTCACACATCATCGGTTGTCAGGTTTGGTAGACGCTGACCAACTTTCAAAGTTATCAGAAAACAGGTTGCACAGCCATATCTGACTAAACCCATCAATATACGCCAGTATCTTATCTGCAAGGCTTCAGATGGTTTGAAATAATACATTCTTCTCCTAGATGAGCTGTCTTCCTAAGTTTTCCAGTCCCATCTGCCCGAAACTACTGGTTTTAAGGTGCCAGTGACTCGCTTCCGCCCCTTCTCCTGTTAGCCAAAACAGTTCTGCCGCGCGAAAGCCAGGAATTGAACTTTGTTGTCAGTGGCTATATGAGACGCACGCAATTGGAGCATTTAGTTGGTGTTGAGAGTTCATCCTAAACCGCCCTCCACCCCCCCCCCCCACCCCACCCCACCCTGTTATAACAACATTTAGTGTCTTCGTTTACCTAGCGGAATAATACATTTTCTTTAGGTTATCAATTACAATTTCAGATTTCATTGCCAGATTTGTCCTTCATATCAATTTTTGACTGATAAATATTTTCAACATTTTCTAAAGTCTTCAAAAGAACAGTTTTCAAGACTGAGGGAAATGTATGGGATTCTTTTTGTCTAACAATACTGAGATTTGAATTGATTGATAGCTGTATTTGTATAACTACACTTTCAAAAATGTAAAGAGATAGGTAAAGAGTGTTGTTCAGCTGGTCAGGAATGAAGTGTTAGAGACTTCGGTATACTTAGCCACATATTTGGTGAAGTGAGGGTGGCCAGTTCCCTTCCTCGCTGCCTTTTTCTTTTTTAACCGTATTCATGTATCCATTTACAGTTGGGTCGACTGAAGAATGACGGTTGCGGGAGTTGAATCCCATACGCTCTGCCACTCAAATAATCAGAAATATTTGTGGGCAAAATTCATATTTTTTCTGAACAAAAGCATTCCCAATGACCTTCTATAACTTTACAAACTTTGTAAATTAGTATTGACAATTCCTACATTATCGTCATCAGTGGATCGTTCATTTTCTGCGTCAAAACGTATAAGAACATTCATAAAAAATATCCCAAGGAGTTGAAGGACAGATCAGTCTTCCTGCTCAATCGATGCTGTCGATAGAAAATAATGTAATTGTTGAGATGACGGCAAATGACTTTCACAAGAAAGTCACAGAGACTCTAGAGACCTTTCACAGAGACTCTAGAGACCTTTCACAGAGACTCTAGAGACCTTTCACAGAACCACTAGAGACGTTTCACAGAGACTCTAGAGACCTTTCACAGAACTACTAGAGACCTTTCACAGAGACTCTAGAGACCTTTCACAGAGACTCTAGAGACCTTTCACAGAGACTCTAGAGACCTTTCACAGAACTACTAGAGACCTTTCACAGAGACTCTAGAGACCTTTCACAGAACTACTAGAGACCTTTCACAGAGACTAGAGACCTTTCACAGAACTACTAGAGACCTTTCACAGAGACTGTAGAGACCTTTCACATAGACTCTAGAGACCTTTCACAGAACTACTAGAGACCTTTCACAGAGACTCTAGAGACCTATCACAGAACTACTAGAGACCTTTAACAAAACTGCTAGAGACCTTTAACAGAAGTGCTTAAGACCTTCCACCGAACTGCTGGAGACCTTTTGCAGAACCGTTCGAGACCTTAGCCAGTCTGCCCTGCTGCAGCCTGTTATCCAGGATCACCGCGTGGAGTGTAGAAGGGTCTTGGCAGCTCTGGTTCGCTGGCCCTGACGCTAGCAGTCACCTATGGATCGCTGACCACTGCAGCTCATATAAAGATTACATAAGATAACAACACACGTGTCATGCGTTTTTCTTGACCTAATGTTGATACCCGCTTCCAAAACCTAACGCGTGTCTCCAAGTTATGCAACACTGCAGAATATGCACTCGTTGACATCAACGGACACTGTTATTGAATAATTTGTAAGGTTGCTTCAAAACGCTCGAGACAAAGATGCGTTATATTCAGATCCCTAATATTAATACTCGACGAAGTCCATTAGATAATTAAAGTTAATACTCTCAATACATAAATTAAAATAAATTTTATGGAAATAACAGAAAAGCGAATTTTGTATCTGAATTATTTAATTGTGAATAAATTCCCTTATCGTGTCTAATCCCAGGTCAGCTGCAAGGCGATCAATATGGTAAACAATATCTCATTAAGGCAAAGGGAAATCGGTCTGCGGTTAAAAGATGCAGGCTTCTCCTAAAGGAGACAGCTGTAACGCGCAACTATTTTTAGTGCACATTTTACTCAATTAATGTTGTGTTCTGATATACTCAATAGTCATATAAGTTGGTAAAAGAAGTAAGTTTACAGCAGAACGTCGCTTCTTACAACCGCCACCTATTTGGCTGTTAGACGTTTTTTGTCACGTGTCCAGTACGGTAGGTTGTCATTACTTTCCGTACGTGAAGGAAAAACTCAGTGTCTGCCAAACTGGACACGGTGAGAATTGAACCCGTTGGAATTGTGAAAACCAAGCAAGTTTCACGCATCAAGGCCACGCATCATCCCTATAAGTTGTTAGTTTTGTTTATATGCTTCTAAAGCCTTTCCAAAATCTGATGTTTATTTACTTTTTCTCAAGCAGTGCGTGCATTATTGTTTAGTAACGGAACAAGTAAGCAAATGCCGCCGCTTATCTTAGACGATGATGGCATAATTTATTTTGCTATCGATATTTTTAGTAAAGATTAACTGCGCTACTTTTTATCCTCACTCTCTCGTCTCGAGCCGCATGACCCCAGTGGCAAGTCAAGGACAAGACGACTAGGGGACGACTACGGGATGCAGGGGACTCCGCATCAAGCACCCGTGAAACAGACGGCGGAGGCCGATCACCTGATCACGAGGCCGACGGCTTAACTACTTCGCCACGAAATCCTCAAACGGAACAAGTATGTGCGCAATTATACATGTATCAGATCAGATTTGGCCAACTGCATTTCGACATCGAGGCTCGACTGCAATGGATTGCCAACTTCCTATGTTTCTTGCCTTGATGATGCAATATATCAGACTTTTCTTGTCCCGCATTTTATTTTACCACTAATAGTTTTGTCTTGTTCTGGCACGTTGTCTCCTAAAGTTGACTTCCAGTATGCGTTTCGCAAGGTCTTGTATATTTTGATATATAAAGAATCTCTTAACGGCTTGGTGTGTTGTTTCTCGTGGGATGTCGTCTGATTGTGTCAAAAACAAAGATGTGTTCACAAAAGGATATAATGGCGACCATATATAACACTTGATTACTATCATTTTCAATGTGTTTCTCATTTGTTTGCACACCAACATTTATCTCCTCTTGGCGAAAACGGCTTAAAGCATTTGTTCTCTTCATTCCTTCCTCTCATAAATATTTATATCCCGACATGCTGCTCACGGATTCATGTATATCCCGGGAAGCAGCCCACGGATTCATGTATATCCCGCGAGGCAGCCCACGGATTCATGTATATCCCGGGAAGCAGCCCACGGATTCATGTATATCCCGGGAAGCAGCCCACGGATTCATGTATATCCCGGGAAGCAGCCCACGGATTCATGTATATCCCGGTAAGCAGCCCACGGATTCATGTATATCCCGGGAAGCAGCCCACGGATTCATGTATTTCCCGGGAAGCAGCCCACGGATTCATGTATATCAAAATAAGTAGCCCACAGATTCATGAATATCCAAAGGACCAGCCCACGAATTCATGTATATCAAAAGAAGCAGCCCACAGATTCATGTATACCAACAACGGAAAAAAAACATTAAAAAAAATGTGAAAGTTGATTAAGGTTGAGTTTAATAATATACCAAAAGAAGCAGCCCACGAATTCATGTATAACAAAAGAAGCAGCCCACGGATTCATGTATAACAAAAGAAGCAGCCCACGGATTCATGCGTAACAAAAGAAGCAGCCCACGAATTCATGTATAACAAAAGAAGCAACCCACGAATTCATGTATAACAAAAGAAGCAGCCCACGAATTCATGTATAACAAAAGAATCAGCCCACGAATTCATGTATAACAAAAGAAGCAGCCCACGGATTCATGTATAACAAAAGAAGCAGCCCACGGTCAAAAAAAAACCATACCGAATTCAATATGACTTGTAGGCGACCAGTTGTCAGTAACTGATCTATATCTTGAAATTTCCGTTATTCGCCACCTGGTGAATGCATCTGAAACAAGAATACGCCACTCCTGACAGGTAATTTCCGATCATTAATCTCTGATGTTTCATTTGACGGGCTAACTATACACTCAAGTTTCTGTTGCAAATCCAATCACTGCAAATCTAATTTTGAGTTAGATCAATTCATGACCTTTTTAGCGAACAGTAATGTGTATGTCAGGGATGAAGTGTTATATTCAACGAGGTCTTAGCTTCCGAAGATAAAGGAATGTCCAGTTTCCTTCATTTATCGCTTTGCTTTTTCTAGCTGTAATTCAGCTATTCATTTGCAACTGGGTAGACTGGAGCGAGAGTTAAAGAGCCGGAAAGGGGAGCAAAGAACAGTAACACTGTAACCTGTCAGTCATATCATAAAAGTTGACAAATGAGGATTGGGCATGGGGCTGGCTAATTTATCCAGGGGAAAATTCAAGCCACAAAAACGGCAACAAATATAGCCAGATCGGTTTTGATGACTTAAGATGTATTGGCTCGAAAGGTTTTCATTTATTCTTCTTCTTCGTCATTCGCTCTCAAACTTCCGGAACGAATCAATGAAAATCGCTTTGCAAGTAGCAGGATGTAGTCCGTAGTGTATATGTACATGTTTAAAGTGTGTATGTTCAGATTTAAAGGGTGTGTGAACATGTTTAAAGGGTGTATGTTCAGATGTAAAGGGTGTGTGAACATGTTTAAAGTGTGTATGTTCAGATTTAAAGGGTGTGTGAACATGTTTAAAGTGTGTATGTTCAGATGTAAAGGGTGTGTGAACATGTTTAAAGTGTGTATGTTCAGATTTAAAGGGTGTGTGAACATGTTTAAAGTGTGTATGTTCAGATTTAAAGTGTGTATGTTCAGATTTAAAGGATGTATGTTCAGATTTAAAGTGTGTATGTTCAGATTTAAAGTGTGTATGTTCAGATTTAAAGGGTGTGTGAACATGTTTAAAGTGTGTATGTTCAGATTTAAAGGGTGTGTGAACATGTTTAAAGTGTGTATGTTCAGATGTAAAGGGTGTGTACATGTTTAAAGTGTGTATGTTCAGATGTAAAGGGTGTGTGAACATGTTTAAAGTGTGTATGTTCAGATGTAAAGGGTGTGTGAACATGTTTAAAGTGTGTATGTTCAGATGTAAAGGGTGTGTGAACATGTTTAAAGTGTGTATGTTCAGATTTACAGGGTGTGTGAACATGTTTAAAGGGTGTATGTTCAGATTTAAAGGGTGTGTGAACATGTTTAAAGTGTGTATGTTCAGATGTAAAGGGTGTGTGAACATGTTTAAAGTGTGTATGTTCAGATTTAAAGGGTGTGTGAACATGTTTAAAGTGTGTATTTTCAGATTTAAAGGGTGTGTGAACATGTTTAAAGTGTATATTTTCAGATTTAAAGGGTGTGTGAACATGTTTAAAGTGTGTATGTTCAGATGTAAAGGGTGTGTGAACATGTTTAAAGTGTGTATGTTCAGATTTAAAGGGTGTGTGAACATGTTTAAAGTGTGTATGTTTAGATTTAAAGGGTGTGTGAACATGTTTAAAGTGTGTATGTTCAGATTTAAAGGGTGTGTGAACATGTTTAAAGTGTGTATGTTCAGATTTAAAGTGTATGTTCAGATTTAAAGGGTGTATGTTCAGATTTAAAGTGTGTATGTTCAGATTTAAAGTGTGAATGTTCAGATTTAAAGGGTGTGTGAACATGTTTAAAGGGTGTATGTTCAGATTTAAAGGGTGTGTGAACATGTTTAAAGTGTGTATGTTCAGATGTAAAGGGTGTGTGAACATGTTTAAAGTGTGTATGTTCAGATTTAAAGGGTGTGTGAACATGTTTAAAGTGTGTATGTTCAGATGTAAAGGGTGTGTGAACATGTTTAAAGTGTGTATGTTCAGATGTAAAGGGTGTGTGAACATGTTTAAAGTGTGTATGTTCAGATTTAAAGGGTGTGTGAACATGTTTAAAGGGTGTATGTTCAGATGTAAAGGGTGTGTGAACATGTTTAAAGGGTGTATGTTCAGATGTAAAGGGTGTGTGAACATGTTTAAAGTGTGTATGTTCAGATTTAAAGGGTGTGTGAACATGTTTAAAGTGTGTATTTTCAGATTTAAAGGGTGTGTGAACATGTTTAAAGTGTGTATGTTCAGATTTAAAGGGTGTGTGAACATGTTTAAAGTGTGTATGTTCAGATGTAAAGGGTGTGTGAACATGTTTAAAGTGTGTATGTTCAGATTTAAAGGGTGTGTGAACATGTTTAAAGTGTGTATGTTCAGATTTAAAGGGTGTGTGAACATGTTTAAAGTGTGTATGTTCAGATTTAAAGTGTATGTTCAGATTTAAAGGGTGTATGTTCAGATTTAAAGTGTGTATGTTCAGATTTAAAGTGTGAATGTTCAGATTTAAAGGGTGTGTGAACATGTTTAAAGGGTGTATGTTCAGATTTAAAGGGTGTGTGAACATGTTTAAAGTGTGTATGTTTAGATTTAAAGGGTGTGTGAACATGTTTAAAGTGTGTATGTTCAGATTTAAAGTGTGTATGTTCAGATTTAAAGGGTGTATGTTCCGATTTAAAGTGTGTATGTTCAGATTTAAAGTGTGTATGTTCAGATTTAAAGGGTGTGTGAACATGTTTAAAGGGTGTATGTTCAGATTTAAAGGGTGTGTGAACATGTGTAAAGGGTGTATGTTCAGATGTAAAGGGTGTGTGAACATATTTTAAGTGTGTATGTTCAGATTTAAAGGGTGTGTGAACATATTTAAAGTGTGTATGTTCAGATTTAAAGGGTGTGTGAACATGTTTAAAGTGTGTATGTTCAGATTTAAAGGGTGTGTGAACATGTTTAAAGTGTGTATGTTCAGATTTAAAGTGTGTATGTTCAGATTTAAAGGGTGTATGTTCAGATTTAAAGTGTGTATGTTCAGATTTAAAGTGTGTATGTTCATATTTAAAGGGTGTGTGAACATGTTTAAAGGGTGTATGTTCAGATTTAGATGGTGTGTGAACATGTTTAAAGTGTGTATGTTCAGATTTAAAGGGTGTGTGAACATGTTTAAAGTGTGTATGTTCAGATTTAAAGGGTGTGTGAACATGTTTAAAGTGTGTATGTTCAGATTTAAATAGTGTGTGAACATGTTTAAAGTGTGTATGTTCAGATTTAAAGGGTGTGTGTACATGTTTAAAGTGTGTATGTTCAGATGTAAAGGGTGTGTGAACATGTTTAAAGGGTGTATGTTCAGATGTAAAGGGTGTGTGAACATGTTTAAAGGGTGTATGTTCAGATGTAAAGGGTGTGTGAACATGTTTAAAGTGTGTATGTTCAGATTTAAAGGGTGTGTGAACATGTTTAAAGTGTGTATTTTCAGATTTAAAGGGTGTGTGAACATGTTTAAAGTGTGTATGTTCAGATTTAAAGGGTGTGTGAACATGTTTAAAGTGTGTATGTTCAGATGTAAAGGGTATGTGAACATGTTTAAAGTGTGTATGTTCAGATTTAAAGGGTGTGTGAACATGTTTAAAGTGTGTATGTTTAGATTTAAAGGGTGTGTGAACATGTTTAAAGTGTGTATGTTCAGATTCAAAGGGTGTGTGAACATGTTTAAAGTGTGTATGTTCAGATTTAAAGTGTATGTTCA
This sequence comes from Ariolimax columbianus, assembly GCA_036924085.1. NCBI lineage: Eukaryota > Metazoa > Mollusca > Gastropoda > Stylommatophora > Arionidae > Ariolimax > Ariolimax columbianus. The sequence goes on along the minus strand of JAVGWX010000004.1, from coordinate 27,613,925 downwards.
GATTTAAAGGGTGTATGTTCAGATTTAAAGTGTGTATGTTCAGATTTAAAGTGTGAATGTTCAGATTTAAAGGGTGTGTGAACATGTTTAAAGGGTGTATGTTCAGATTTAAAGGGTGTGTGAACATGTTTAAAGTGTGTATGTTCAGATGTAAAGGGTGTTTGAACATGTTTAAAGTGTGTATGTTTAGATTTAATGGGTGTGTGAACATGTTTAAAGTGTGTATGTTCAGATTTAAAGTGTGTATGTTCAGATTTAAAGGGTGTATGTTCAGATTTAAAGTGTGTATGTTCAGATTTAAAGTGTATGTTCAGATTTAAAGGGTGTGTGAACATGTTTAAAGGGTGTATGTTCAGATTTAAAGGGTGTGTGAACATGTGTAAAGGGTGTATGTTCAGATGTAAAGGGTGTGTGAACATGTTTTAAGTGTGTATGTTCAGATTTAAAGGGTGTGTGAACATGTTTAAAGTGTGTATGTTCAGATTTAAAGGGTGTGTGAACATGTTTAAAGTGTGTATGTTCAGATTTAAAGGGTGTGTGAACATGTTTAAAGTGTGTATGTTCAGATTTAAAGTGTGTATGTTCAGATGTAAAGGGTGTGTGAACATGTTTAAAGTGTGTATGTTCAGATTTAAAGGGTGTGTGAACATGTTCAAAGTGTGTATGTTCAGATTTAAAGTGTGTATGTTCAGATTTAAAGGGTGTATGTTCAGATTTAAAGTGTGTATGTTCAGATTTAAAGTGTGTATGTTCAGATTTAAAGGGTGTGTGAACATGTTTAAAAGGTGTATGTCAGATTTAGATGGTGTGTGAACATGTTTAAAGTGTGTATGTTCAGATTTAAAGGGTGTGTGAACATGTTTAAAGTGTGTATGTTTAGATTTAAAGGGTGTGTGAACATGTTTAAAGTGTGTATGTTCAGATTTAAAGTGTATGTTCAGATTTAAAGGGTGTATGTTCAGATTTAAAGTGTGTATGTTCAGATTTAAAGTGTGAATGTTTAGATTTAAAGGGTGTGTGAACATGTTTAAAGGGTGTATGTTCAGATTTAAAGGGTGTGTGAACATGTTTAAAGTGTGTATGTTCAGATGTAAAGGGTGTGTGAACATGTTTAAAGTGTTTATGTTCAGATTTAAAGGGTGTGTGAACATGTTTAAAGTGTGTATGTTCAGATTTAAAGGGTGTGTGAACATGTTTAAAGTGTGTATGTTCAGATTTAAAGGGTGTGTGAACATGTTTAAAGTGTGTATGTTCAGATTTAAAGTGTATGTTCAGATTTAAAGGGTGTATGTTCAGATTTAAAGTGTGTATGTTCAGATTTAAAGTGTGAATGTTCAGATTTAAAGGGTGTGTGAACATGTTTAAAGGGTGTATGTTCAGATTTAAAGGGTGTGTGAACATGTTTAAAGTGTGTATGTTTAGATTTAAAGGGTGTGTGAACATGTTTAAAGTGTGTATGTTCAGATTTAAAGTGTGTATGTTCAGATTTAAAGGGTGTATGTTCAGATTTAAAGTGTGTATGTTCAGATTTAAAGTGTGTATGTTCAGATTTAAAGGGTGTGTGAACATGTTTAAAGGGTGTATGTTCAGATTTAAAGGGTGTGTGAACATGTGTAAAGGGTGTATGTTCAGATGTAAAGGGTGTGTGAACATGTTTTAAGTGTGTATGTTCAGATTTAAAGGGTGTGTGAACATGTTTAAAGTGTGTATGTTCAGATTTAAAGGGTGTGTGAACATGTTTAAAGTGTGTATGTTCAGATTTAAAGTGTGTATGTTCAGATTTAAAGGGTGTATGTTTAGATTTAAAGTGTGTATGTTCAGATTTAAAGTGTGTATGTTCAGATTTAAAGGGTGTGTGAACATGTTTAAAGGGTGTATGTTCAGATTTAGATGGTGTGTGAACATGTTTAAAGTGTGTATGTTCAGATTTAAAGGGTGTGTGAACATGTTTAAAGTGTGTATGTTCAGATTTAAAGGGTGTGTGAACATGTTTAAAGTGTGTATGTTCAGATTTAAATAGTGTGTGAACATGTTTAAAGTGTGTATGTTCAGATTTAAAGGGTGTGTGTACATGTTTAAAGTGTGTATGTTCAGATGTAAAGGGTGTGAACATGTTTAAAGGGTGTATGTTCAGATGTAAAGGGTGTGTGAACATGTTTAAAGGGTGTATGTTCAGATGTAAAGGGTGTGTGAACATGTTTAAAGTGTGTATGTTCAGATGTAAAGGGTGTGTGAACATGTTTAAAGTGTGTATGTTCAGATGTAAAGGGTGTGTGAACATGTTTAAAGTGTGTATGTTCAGATGTAAAGGGTGTGTGAACATGTTTAAAGTGTGTATGTTCAGATGTAAAGGGTGTGTGTACATGTTTAAAGTGTGTATGTTCAGATGTAAAGGGTGTGTGAACATGTTTAAAGTGTGTATGTTCAGATTTAAAGGGTGTGTGAACATGTTTAAAGTGTGTATGTTCAGATTTAAAGTGTGTATGTTCAGATTTAAAGGGTGTATGTTCAGATTTAAAGTGTGTATGTTCAGATTTAAAGTGTGTATGTTCAGATTTAAAGGGTGTGTGAACATGTTTAAAGGGTGTATGTTCAGATTTAGATGGTGTGTGAACATGTTTAAAGTGTGTATGTTCAGATTTAAAGGGTGTGTGAACATGTTTAAAGTGTGTATGTTCAGATTTAAAGGGTGTGTGAACATGTTTAAAGTGTGTATGTTCAGATTTAAATAGTGTGTGAACATGTTTAAAGTGTGTATGTTCAGATTTAAAGGGTGTGTGTACATGTTTAAAGTGTGTATGTTCAGATGTAAAGGGTGTGTGAACATGTTTAAAGGGTGTATGTTCAGATGTAAAGGGTGTGTGAACATGTTTAAAGGGTGTATGTTCAGATGTAAAGGGTGTGTGAACATGTTTAAAGTGTGTATGTTCAGATTTAAAGGGTGTGTGAACATGTTTAAAGTGTGTATTTTCAGATTTAAAGGGTGTGTGAACATGTTTAAAGTGTGTATGTTCAGATTTAAAGGGTGTGTGAACATGTTTAAAGTGTGTATGTTCAGATGTAAAGGATATGTGAACATGTTTAAAGTGTGTATGTTCAGATTTAAAGGGTGTGTGAACATGTTTAAAGTGTGTATGTTTAGATTTAAAGGGTGTGAACATGTTTAAAGTGTGTATGTTCAGATTCAAAGGGTGTGTGAACATGTTTAAAGTGTGTATGTTCAGATTTAAAGTGTATGTTCAGATTTAAAGGGTGTATGTTCAGATTTAAAGTGTGTATGTTCAGATTTAAAGTGTGAATGTTCAGATTTAAAGGGTGTGTGAACATGTTTAAAGGGTGTATGTTCAGATTTAAAGGGTGTGTGAACATGTTTAAAGTGTGTATGTTCAGATGTAAAGGGTGTGTGAACATGTTTAAAGTGTGTATGTTCAGATTTAAAGGGTGTGTGAACATGTTTAAAGTGTGTATGTTCAGATTTAAAGGGTGTGTGAACATGTTTAAAGTGTGTATGTTCAGATTTAAAGGGTGTGTGAACATGTTTAAAGGGTGTATGTTCAGATTTAAAGTGTATGTTCAGATTTAAAGGGTGTATGTTCAGATTTAAAGTGTGTATGTTCAGATTTAAAGTGTGAATGTTCAGATTTAAAGGGTGTGTGAACATGTTTAAAGGGTGTATGTTCAGATTTAAAGGGTGTTTGAACATGTTTAAAGTATGTATGTTTAGATTTAATGGGTGTGTGAACATGTTTAAAGTGTGTATGTTCAGATTTAAAGTGTGTATGTTCAGATTTAAAGGGTGTATGTTCAGATTTAAAGTGTGTATGTTCAGATTTAAAGTGTATGTTCAGATTTAAAGGGTGTGTGAACATGTTTAAAGGGTGTATGTTCAGATTTAAAGGGTTTGTGAACATGTGTAAAGGGTGTATGTTCAGATGTAAAGGGTGTGTGAACATGTTTTAAGTGTGTATGTTCAGATTTAAAGGGTGTGTGAACATGTTTAAAGTGTGTATGTTCAGATTTAAAGGGTGTGTGAACATGTTTAAAGTGTGTATGTTCAGATTTAAAGGGTGTGTGAACATGTTTAAAGTGTGTATGTTCAGATTTAAAGTGTGTATGTTCAGATTTAAAGGGTGTATGTTCAGATTTAAAGTGTGTATGTTCAGATTTAAAGTGTGTATGTTCAGATTTAAAGGGTGTGTGAACATGTTTAAAAGGTGTATGTCAGATTTAGATGGTGTGTGAACATGTTTAAAGTGTGTATGTTCAGATTTAAAGGGTGTGTGAACATGTTTAAAGTGTGTATGTTTAGATTTAAAGGGTGTGTGAACATGTTTAAAGTGTGTATGTTCAGATTTAAAGGGTGTGTGAACATGTTTAAAGTGTGTATGTTCAGATTTAAAGTGTATGTTCAGATTTAAAGGGTGTATGTTCAGATTTAAAGTGTGTATGTTCAGATTTAAAGTGTGAATGTTCAGATTTAAAGGGTGTGTGAACATGTTTAAAGGGTGTATGTTCAGATTTAAAGGGTGTGTGAACATGTTTAAAGTGTGTATGTTCAGATGTAAAGGGTGTGTGAACATGTTTAAAGTGTTTATGTTCAGATTTAAAGGGTGTGTGAACATGTTTAAAGTGTGTATGTTCAGATTTAAAGGGTGTGTGAACATGTTTAAAGTGTGTATGTTCAGATTTAAAGGGTGTGTGAACATGTTTAAAGTGTGTATGTTCAGATTTAAAGTGTATGTTCAGATTTAAAGGGTCTATGTTCAGATTTAAAGTGTGTATGTTCAGATTTAAAGTGTGAATGTTCAGATTTAAAGGGTGTGTGAACATGTTTAAAGGGTGTATGTTCAGATTTAAAGGGTGTGTGAACATGTTTAAAGTGTGTATGTTTAGATTTAAAGGGTGTGTGAACATGTTTAAAGTGTGTATGTTCAGATTTAAAGTGTGTATGTTCAGATTTAAAGGGTGTGTGAACATGTTTAAAGGGTGTATGTTCAGATTTAAAGGGTGTGTGAACATGTGTAAAGGGTGTATGTTCAGATGTAAAGGGTGTGTGAACATGTTTTAAATGTGTATGTTCAGATTTAAAGGGTGTGTGAACATGTTTAAAGTGTGTATGTTCAGATTTAAAGGGTGTGTGAACATGTTTAAAGTGTGTATGTTCAGATTTAAAGGGTGTGTGAACATGTTTTAAGTGTGTATGTTCAGATTTAAAGTGTGTATGTTCAGATTTAAAGGGTGTATGTTCAGATTTAAAGTGTGTATGTTCAGATTTAAAGTGTGTATGTTCAGATTTAAAGGGTGTGTGAACATGTTTAAAGGGTGTATGTTCAGATTTAGATGGTGTGTGAACATGTTTAAAGTGTGTATGTTCAGATTTAAAGGGTGTGTGAACATGTTTAAAGTGTGTATGTTCAGATTTAAAGGGTGTGTGAACATGTTTAAAGTGTGTATGTTCAGATTTAAATAGTGTGTGAACATGTTTAAAGTTTGTATGTTCAGATTTAAAGGGTGTGTGTACATGTTTAAAGTGTGTATGTTCAGATGTAAAGGGTGTGAACATGTTTAAAGGGTGTATGTTCAGATGTAAAGGGTGTGTGAACATGTTTAAAGGGTGTATGTTCAGATGTAAAGGGTGTGTGAACATGTTTAAAGTGTGTATGTTCCGATGTAAAGGGTGTGTGAACATGTTTAAAGTGTGTATGTTCAGATGTAAAGGGTGTGTGAACATGTTTAAAGTGTGTATGTTCAGATGTAAAGGGTGTGTGAACATGTTTAAAGTGTGTATGTTCAGATGTAAAGGGTGTGTGTACATGTTTAAAGTGTGTATGTTCAGATGTAAAGGGTGTGTGAACATGTTTAAAGTGTGTATGTTCAGATGTAAAGGGTGTATGAACATGTTTAAAGTGTGTATGTTGAGGTTTAGTAATATAATTTAAAGGAATTGTAATAACAACAAAGTTAGCAAACAAAGGGAAACACGAATATTAAATGATCTGCCGTACTTCTTCTTCTTCCTCTTCTTTGTTCTCAAACTCCCTCTACCAAGTCACGAAAAGGGTTTGCAAGTAGCAGGATGTTGTCCGAAGAACAGAATGCGTTATGTGGTAGTAACGAGTTAGACTTTCCTCTTCGATCCCTTCTCCTTAGCCAGTCTGCTCTGTTGCTTCACGTTGCCAAAGGATCACCGTATGGAAGTGTAGAAGGATCCTTGCAGCTCTAGTTCGCTGGTCCTGAGACTAGATTTGATTCGCTGACCGCTGCAGCTCATGTAAAGCTTAGCATCTTGATCCCCAACGCCATTTTGAGAACAAACACCGAAGAAGATAAAGAAGATAACTCCCAGTTGGGTTCACACATGGTCTTGTACTAAACCATGATTCAATGTGCTCTCTGGTTCTGGTTTTGGTGTGTAGTATGTCTTGCTGGTAGAGATTACTTGCTTCTTGCATAAACTCACTGGATTGCCATTTTCTGTCATGCTTACTAGAAAATAGTGGTTTATCCTTTGCGCATAAAAACCGCACTCAAGATACACAAGAATCAATATTGCAGTAGCTACAAATTATTGCAACAAAAACCACAAAAAAACAACAAAAACATCAATGAGTTTGTTTACAGAAAGGACACGTTTACATAAAGGACGTTTACAGAAAGCTCGTTTACAGATGGAAATGACACGTTCATAGAGAGGACAACTACAGTCTCTAGAACAGCTATCACATTGTATGAGTATCCTTACCTTAATATAGAGATGATAATACTGCTTCTTTACTGCAAGTACGTGTCACGCCAAAATCTTGTCTTTATAGTCTTTCGTTGTTGGCATGAAAAAATAATTGTTTTAACTCCGCATCTCTCTCTGAACGTTGATATGTTATTTGTTTAATGTTCATGGCAGATTCTCCTTCGACCAGAATTGGTAATACGATCATTAAGCCTGTAATGGTCAACTAACTACAAGGAGTCTATTGACTTGAATGTGGCTTCGAGTGTTACACACACACAACCATTGTAGAAAGACGATTGTGATTGCCGGTAGCTATGGTTGAATATATGATTCCCTGCAAAGAAACGACAACAGAAATTATTCACTTGTTTCCAATAGCTTGTAGTTTTCTCATGTTTAATGTTGGCCATTCGTATTTTGTATTGTTTATCATAGGTTTTGTTTCCTAATTGTTAATGTCAACATCTAGTTAATGATTGTTATTGTTTGACTGATCCAATACCTAATGGAATAACATTAAAAGCCAATACCAGGAAACAAACCTTTATCTTCTGCATATCAGAGAAGTAATACAAGTGTGTAATGGACACTAGCATGTGTCAAGCGTATAACTCAAAGGAAATGTGTGTTTAGTTATCTGCCTTTGTGGCTGCCTTCCTTAAAAGAGACATTAATATGTACATGAAGAAGATAGGGATATATGTGTGTGTATATTATGTGTGTGTGTTCAAATAAAACCCGCCCCATTGGATTTATGACAAGAACATCAGCAAGTAAGCAGAATTAAACCACGGAATTGTTAGAAGGCCAGCATGCACCGGGTTTCGTTAGAAATAGTCGCCAAAGGCATTCAGACACGCATCCCACTGCTATGGTTGACGTCTGATGCCGTCCGAGACAAATAACGCAGTTATCTATATGAATATGAGAATTCTTAGATTTGTTTTCTGGGTCACAATATGAAATGAAAGTCTTCTATAGAAGATATTAGATGGCAATAATCAAGGAAAGAAACGACTGGTGCGACCTAGACCACCTTCACATCTCAGGCATTAGTGACATTAAAGTACGAACACGCTGAAATTAAGAGAAATGCGAAGATATGGTAAAATGGAGAGACATACGCAGACAACCTTACAACCAGTATCAGGACTGACCAACCAGATGATGATGATGATGGTTTAAACTCTACCCATGCGTTCTTCCTTATGGTGGTCGATCAGCATCCGTGGGATCCATTGTTGTGAACACACCTTTCTATACTTCTGTTTCTTCCTAACCACCACTTGAACTGTCCCAAGCGACTAAGTTTATTCCTCTGTCATCGAACGTTAGCTGCGTCGACGGTCCACCCGTATGCTGCCTTAATATCGGTTATGGCTTCTTCTGTCGCAACAATATGCGCCAGACCTGGTTGTGGAAGATCTTTCGTTAACTCACGCCCTTTCCGAAACATCCGTGCCCAGTTCTTCGCCGTTGACTTTTGCACACTTTTGTCACCATACACTGCTTGTATTCTGTGATGAATGTCTACTGGTCAACATTCTTCAGCTGTTTGGACCTGAATCTCTCACTGTTGACTTTTACACACTTTTGTCACAATACACTGCTTGTATTCTGTGATGAATGTCTACTGGTCAACATTCTTCAGCTGTTTGGACCTGAATCTCTCACTGTTGACTTTTACACACTTTTGTCACCATACACTGCTTGTATTCTGTGATAAATGTCTACTGGTCAACATTCTTCAGCTGTTTGGACCTGCATCTCTCACTGTTGACTTTTACACACTTTTGTCACCATACACTGCTTGTATTCTGTGATGAATGTCTACTGGTCAACATTCTTCAGCTGTTTGGACCTGAATCTCTCACTGTTGACTTTTACACACTTTTGTCACCATACACTGCTTGTATTCTGTGATGAATGTCTACTGGTCAACATTCTTCAGCTGTTTGGACCTGAATCTCTCACTGTTGACTTTTACACGCTTTTGTCACCATACACTGCTTGTATTCTGAGATGAATGTCTACTGGTCAACATTGTTCAGCTGTTTGGACCTGAATCTCTCACTGTTGACTTTTACACACTTTTGTCACCATAAACTGCTTGTATTCTGTGATGAATGTCTACTGGTCAACATTCTTCAGCTGTTTGGACCTGCATCTCTCACTGTTGACTTTTACACACATCTTTGTCACTATACACTGCTTGCATTCTGTGATGAATGTCTACTGGTCAACATTCTTCAGCTGTTTGGACCTGCATCTCTCACTGTTGACTTTTACACACTTTTGTCACCATACACTGCTTGTATTCTGTGATGAATGTCTACTGGTCAACATTCTTCCGCTGTTTGGACCTGAATCTCTCTGCAGAGAAGCAGCATCACCCGAAGCAACCAAAAAGGCTGCAGAAGAGCAGTAAAGACAGACTCGAAAATCTCGTGAAATATCGTTCGCGAAGCGAATGTTCCATGCTCTCACTGCTTGCGATTTTGCAGATCCCATATTGGACTCGTCAGCCATCTTCGCACTCATCCACAACCCTGGTCCACAGAATACTCAACTGAATAAACTGGTTGAACGAAAAGAGAAAAGGTCTTCATCACTCGTGCCAGAACGACAGGGGACAGGAACTGAATCACCGCTCGCTGATCAAACATGGATGGACTTCTTATCACACTCGCCATTTTCTCAACGGTCTGACACAGAACCAATGTAAAGTAAAGTAACCCATAGCATTACTGCCGTAGGGGTGTGAGGTGTTAGCGATCTCACATTTCAAAGGCTTGGCTATATGAGGGCGGTAGCCATCTCCTCTCCCTCGCCGCTTTTACTTCCCGGACTGAACCGGTACCCATTTAAGGCTGGGTCGACCCGGAAGCCATTGCGGTCTGAAAAAAACATTACCGCCTCAACTGGGGAATGAACCCAGAACCACTCAGATGCGAAGCCAGTCCGCTAACCACTGCGCTACGCGGCTCCACAATGAGTGCAGATGTAATGAATGTGTGCACACTTGTACATTAGTATGTGCTTATTAAAATCAGATGTGACGTCATCACGCAACACGCTTGAATGTCCATGTGGCGCAGCACGGAGGGGTTTAATTTGAAAATGCCTTTTGAATGTGCGTGCGCGCGCGCGTGTGTGTGTGTGTGTGTGTGTGTGTAAGGTGTGTGGGTTATCATGGTCATCTGTGCAGCGCATTTCACAAACGCGCGCGCGTCTGTCAATGCGCTGCACAAATGACCATGATAAAACCTAAATGTGTCAAATATGACTCCAACACATCAGGTCAATGTACGTGTTCAAATGTTCTTGGAAGAACTAACACATTATATGTATCGCGGAATCAAGATGCTGAGCAGCGCATGAGCTGCGGTGGTCAGCGACTCATAGCTGACTGCTAGCCTCAGGGCCAGCGAACCAGAGCTGCCAAGACCCTTCTACACCTCCACGCGGTGATCCTGGATAACTGGCTGCAGCAGGGCAGACTGGCTAAGAAGAAGGGATCGAAGAGGGAATGCTAACCCGGTACTCAAAAAATGCTTGCTGAAGTCGGATGTGTTGGACCGAAAGGTGCAAATAACGCAGTCAAGCTGTAAACTACGACACGACGCATTCCGTTCCCTGGACTACATTCTGCTACTTAAGCCCTTCCAGGGTTTGGTAGCAGGACATTGAGAACGAATGAAGCCAGCCACATGTATCCAGACGACAAGCGTCTGGTCTCGCAACAGCACCAACGTTAAAATTGTGAACCGATAAAAACGGCTGAATCCAACATAAATAAATGAGAGACAGACACATCGAATTATCAGTTGGCTTAGAATAACAGACGACAGACAAATTGGATATCAGTTGGCCTTGCATACCAGACATCAGGCAAATTGAAATGTTATCCCTCTCATGCGATAATGCCTTATTTCGAAATAAAATGTTATCAGCAGCGAAAAATGTCGATGGAAGCAGCCATTTGGAAAGGTCACAACGTTTTATGTTTTTTAATTGAAAAAAACTTACAGTAATTAGGGATAGACAATTTAAATGATTGATAGATTCACTTTTCATAGGACCACCACAACAGTTAGTCCCATTACACGAAATATGTATCCGATCATTTGTGGTCATGTGGTTTCACAGCAATGGTATAGGGCCCTACGTGATGAGAGGGATATAAAAACATAACAAAAGGTACATGAAATGAACACATAACAAAAGGTACATGAAGTGAACACATAACAAAAAGTACATGAAGTGAACATATAACAAAAGGCACATGAAGTGAACATATAACAAAAGGCACAAGAAGTGAACACATAAAAAAGTTGCGAGAAGTGAACACATAACAAAAGTTGTGAGAAGTGAACACATAACAAAAGTTGTGAGAAGTGAACACATAACAAAAGGTACATGAAGTGAACACATAACAAAAATTATGATAAGTGAACACACAACAAAAGGTACATGAAGGGAAGACATAAACAAATGGATAGGAAATGAGCACATAGCAAAAATTATATAAAGTAAACATAACAAAAAGATGTGGAGAGTGAACGCACAGCAAAAGTGGTGAGAAGTGAACATAACAAAAGAAATGATAAGTGAATACATAACAAAAGGTATATATAGTGAACACATACCAAAGGGATATGAAGTGAACACATAACAAAAATCATGTGAAGGGAACATAACAAGGGTGTTAGAAAGTGAACACAGAATAAAATAGATGTAAAGTGAGCACATAACAAAGGTGTTGTGAAGTGAACACACTAAGAGATGGGAAGTAAACACATAACACAAATTGCGTGAAGTGAACACATTACAAAAGTGGTAGAAAATGAACACATAACAAACATGATAGGAAGTGAACACATAACAAAAGCTGTAGGAAGTGAATACACAACAAAAGTGGCAGGAAGTGAACACACAACAAATGTGGTAGGAAGTGTACACACAACAATAGTGGTAGAATGTGTGAAATTTTGCAAACTTGACGGTTGGTATCTGCTGTTTACACCCGAAGTGACGTCATCATTCGCATCGTACGTTTGTTCACTTGGTGCAGTTAGGTCCGGTTTCATTTAAACACGCCTCGCAATATTTAGAAGAGAAGTGAACAAATAATGTCGGTGAGGTAAGTGAAAACATGATAGAAGGAAACACACAAATAAATGGTTACTTATCACTGTGGCCGAAAATGGGAAACCGATACAAGAACTCAATCGATTCAGCTCGTGTTGTTGCGAAAGTACTGCCGGACTGTCTACTGGAAAATAAGTCCGTTCGTCCGCCTTTCTGTCTATTTATTTATCTATATATCTTTTTTACATCTCCAAACCTCTATCTTTCTCTATCTCGACCTCTTTCAATCTTCCTCTTTCTCTCTCTCTGTCTAGCTGTTGAAACTAAAGGAACATATCTACGTCTCATTTGATGTACATTATTCCTCCCTCCCTATTACTCTTCTTGACGGTGTGTAAACTCTATAAGCCAAAGGTTTTCAAACTGTGCGTCGCAGCTACCAGGGGCGTCGCGGTCCTCGACTAAGGGCATCTCGGTGGCTTGGGAAAAGTGTTGGGCTCGATATTATGAGCCAAAGTTAATCAATAAATATAGATCTTCGTAGGAAGATATGTTTGCGTCGCGGGATTATTACATGCACCAATATGTGAGATTAGGTACTAGAAGTTATCGACAAATGCACCATAAAACTCCAGAGCAGGTCTATATTACGAACAGCTGATCACTAACTCTGATGTCTTCATGATGGAAGCTGGTGTTAAGAGATTAGATGACCCAGCCAGCGATTGTCCAAGCAGACTGCTCTTGAGCTGTGCACTATTGACCTCTGGCATGATGGCCAGTTATTACTACTGTTTTCGTAGATGGTGTCACAATAATCAAAATCAGTCTGGTCTTGCTATTTTGTAATTTGGACGCAGTTTTGTCCAATGCAGTTTGTTTTAAATTGTGTTCTATGATGTCTTTGTTTTTCAGACAGAATGGATACATTTTCAATTTAGTGTGCAAACGAGATATTTCTTGAGGCGTCGTGCAGTTTTAAAGACGAACGGAAAGGAAAAGAACGGAAGTATGACGGCAGTTACCTGTGCTACGGGTTTACGTGCACTACGGGTTTACATGCACTACTATGGGAAATGTAGACCGCCCACAATGTAACTTAACTTAACGTCTTTATACTTGTTTAGAAGACCCTGCAGAGTCTGTATACAACCAATTGTGTCATTTGTTTCAAAGTTCTGGCCAGTGAAAGTATGCTTCCCAATAAAATGAGATGATATTTGGAATCACTTCATGGCAGATTTGGTGAACCGTCCGCTTGAGTACTATTCTCGCAAGTTAATTTAAATGACAAAACAAAAAGCAACGATTCCTTCAAAGGCTCTTCTTCCATCTTACAAAGTTGCTTACCATGTAGAAAAGAACAAGAAACCCTACACTATAAAGACGTTATCTTACCTGCCGCTGTGCACACGGTGAACAATTTCTGAGTGTGACTTTATCAGATAGCCCCCATTAGTCGTCCAATTATTGAGCTGGCTGACGATGTTATTCACCAATTCATTGAAAAACTCAAATATGAATTCACTATTCAGCTTGATGACGCTACAGGTATGCACAATGATGAGTAGCTAATCTGTTATGTGTGATTTATAGATGACAATAAGTTCTTTGAGCATCTTTTCTTATGCAAAAGCATCAAATATGGAACCACAGCAGCAGACCTCTTTGAAATAATGGATTCTTTTTTGACAGAAAACAACATTAACTGGGGGAAATGTGTAGGTGTATGCCCTGATGAGGGCGTTTAATGGCTGGCGAAGCACTGGCATCCAAAAACATCAGCGCTACCCTTGATGAAGTCCTTCAATCGGTAATCGAAGTAGTAAATTTCATTAAAACTAAAGTGCTGGTGTTTGAGCAAATATGAATTCAGGAATGTGCTGTATTGTTATCTTGTCGAAGAAAAACATTCCGTTTTGAAAAGTCCGTGGACAACAACTTTGTTTTGAAGCTTGCATATCTCTGCGATGTCTTTAACAAACTAAATACTTGAAATGTGTCCCTTCAAGTTACTGAGACCCATGTTCTGCAGCTGTCAGATAGAATTACGGCGTTCAGAAAGAAATTGCTATTGTGGAAGGAAAAGTTAGATAAGAAAGACATACATTACTGCTTTCCTTCTCTGCACACCTGTTTAGAAGACAATGACTTGGAGCTGAGTGAAGAACTGAAGTATGTGTCTGTTGACCACTTAACACACCTCAGTGTTTATTTTGGCAAGTACTTTTCAGAAGAGACTGACCAACACACCTGGATTAAAAATCCCTTCAGCACAGAACTCTCATTTACACTCACTACTAGAGAGCAAGGGCAACTTATTGATATTTAATCGGACTCCACACTGAAATCGAAGTTCGACTCTTCATCACTACCAGAGTTTTGGAGCTTGATGAACCAGGAATATACAGAAGTAGGCAGCCAGGTCCTACGAGTTTTGATTCCACTTGCAACATTCTACCTGTGTGAGACAGGGTTTTATGTATTGGCCACCATCAATATCCTAATTGTGTGAGACAGTGTGTTCTGTATTGGCCGCCAGCAACATCCTACCTGTGTGAAACAGTGTGTTCTGTATTGGCCGCCATCAACATCCTACCTGTGTGAGACTGTGTTCTGTATTGGTCGCCATCAACATCCTACCTGTGTGAGGCAGTGTGTTCTGTATTGGTCGCCATCAACATCCTACCTGTGTGAGACAGGGTGTTCCGTATTGGCCGCCATCAACATCCTACCTGTGTGAGACAGGGTGTTCTGTATTGGCCGCCATCAACATCCTACCTGTGTGAGGCAGTGTGTTCTGTATTGGCCGCCATCAACATCCTACCTGTGGGAGACAGTGTGTTCTGTATTGGCCGCCATCAACATCCTACCTGTGTGAGACAGGGTGTTCTGTATTGGCCGCCATCAACATCCTACATGTGTGAGGCAGTGTGTTCTGTATTGGCCGCCATCAACATCCTACCTGTGTGAGGCAGTGTGTTCTGTATTGGCCGCCATCAACATCCTACCAGTGGGAGACAGTGTGTTCTGTATTGGCCGCAATCAAAACAAAATACAGATCGCTATTGAACGTAGAGAAGGAGATTCGAATCCTAATTTCCAAATGTGTGCCCAGATTTGTAGAACTGATGATGAAGAAGCAAGCTCGTCTTTCTCATTGACTTTGTAACTAGTATAAGGTGTCAATTGATTAAATTAATTTAGTTTTTCATTTACAAAATAAATACAGTCTTGTTTATTTTGTGTCCAAAATTTACCTAAAGTACACCCACAATTGGTATCAGATGTGAAATATGCACATTCAGAAGTCGTTCATGTTGTTTTGGGGTAAAATTGCTTACGTATAGTATATAGAGGAGCCGCGGTTATTTATGTATAGGTCAAGGTAGCCGCGGATCAAGAAAGTTTGAAAACCTCTGGTATAGACTTCTATTTACATATTCCTCATTCATAGTTTCCCTACCCTCTGCCCTATTTGTTTTCATTTTTGTCCGCTTTAAACACTAGTTTCCCTTCCTCCACAGCAAGGATGTTCTTTGCTATTATCTTTCTTGAACTCCATTATGTTATTAGGGTTCTCTCTCTCTCTCTCTCTCTCTCTCTCACTCTCACATATTCTCTCTCTTATTATCTCTCACATTCACTCTCTTAATCTGTCTATCTGTCTAATCTATCTATCTATCTATCTATCTATCTATCTATCTATCTATCTATCTGTCTGTCTGTCTGTCTGTCTGTCTGTCTGTCTGTCTGTCTGTCTGTCTGTCTGTCTGTCTGTCTGTCTATCTATCTATCTATCTATATATCAATCTATTTATCTATCTATCCGTCTCACTGTCTCTTTTTTCTCTGTGTTCTCCTTGTGTTTGTTTGTCCACTTTAGCCAGCTTACGCCTCCCTAATCTGGAGTCCAGTCATCTGAACACTGTATGTCTAGCTTCTTCGTAATTACCTCCCTTGAACTGTTTCCCTCGGAGTGTGTGCTCTACCCTGTAGAGCGTATTTTCTAGAGTTTTACTTCAAACCGTTGGCGCCAAATTAGTTTCTCTGTCATCGATATAAGATCTTCTATCTTTTCACAATTGTGTTCACAAAGAACACAGTAAATATGATATGTATACATGTAAATTACTGCTTTTCAGAGATTCGTTAATACTGCTGTGGAGAGTTTTATTGGAAGTTTGTCTCTCTTTTCGGCGTTGTTTGACATTTTGCGTTTATCAGATGAGTCCGACAAGACGTGACCTTATCAATGTATGTTATATATTCGTATTGTTTTTAAGCTTAGCACTTTTGGACGCATAATATACGAGAGAGAGTTCTTCTTCTTCTTCTTCCTAGTTCGTCTTCAGGCCTCAACTTCAATGACTCTAACGAAGGCAGCAGTCGACTCAAGGCTTTGTACACTTCCGTACAGCTTCTCGTGGAAGGACACTGGCTGTTACCAAATGCTACCTCTTTTGTCGGTATACAGTGGACAGGACTGCAAAATATGTTCTGCTTTAATGGGGGCTGTGCCGCAGGCACAAAGGTCTGTAGTGAAAATCTTGAACTTGTCCAGATGACATCTAAGTCTGTTGTGACCTGTGCGTAGCCGGAGAATGAGCTGGTCTCGCCTGGAGAGTTGATGGTAGGCATCGTTTTCTATGTAGCCAGGGTGCTTTTTTCCCTTTTGCACTGTACATTGCCCTTTAGTCTCATTGTATGTGATTTCTGTATCACTCTGCTGCAGCATTCCTCCCTCTCTGGCGAGTCTGTCCGTTTCCTCGTTGCCTGGAATGTCGTAATGGGCTGGTGTCAACTGGACTATGCTTTGTTTAATTAAAGCACTAGGACAGGCGTTCGAGAGAGTCTGCCAGAGCACCGAGTTCATTTTTGTGCTGGTTCTTGAGCGCCATTATCACTGCAAGGGCGTCTGTGAAAACGACCACTAGCTTTTCTGCCTACTCCTTATGGTCTATGCGGGTTTCAGCTGCTTGTCTCGTGGCACTGAAGTTGCTGCAGCGTCTCCTAGTGGCAAATGCTGATGAGTATACTTTGCTTTTTAGTTTTATAGTGATGCCTCCTCCCCCGTTTCCAATGGCATCTTTGGCTGAACCACCCGTATAGGCGTGTGTCCAGAATGTTGGTGGAAATTTTTTTCTGTTTCTCTGTTTGTGTCTTTTTGTCTTCGATGTTGGGGATATTGCATATAAGATCAGGGAAGGGTCTTTATTTCCAGAAGCAGCGGATGGAGCATGCTTGTATTGGTTTTATTTTTTCGTTTAAAAGTGCAGCATTGTTTTTAAACTTTTATTTTACCTGGACTGTAAAACTTTTCTTTTTTGTCTGCCACATCCCAGTCCATTTAGTCTGTGGTGCATCAGGTGGTCCATGATTCTTTTGAATTTTCACACTTGCTGTTTGATTCTGCAGTCTCGGCGGTCTTCCATTGGCTGTAGCCCAGTCATAGCTTCCATGTCCTTTATTTGGGTGGACTTCGGGGCTCCTGTTATGATACGGGCTGCTTGGTTCTGGGTGCGCCCTATTTAGTCAAAGTTTGATTTAGATGCCGTGGACCAAGCTGCAATGCCATATTCCAAAACTGGTCTCACTCTGGCTGTGTATAATTTCTTTAGTGTGTTTCCGCCAGCACCCCAAGCAGTACCAGCAAGTTTCTTCATGATGGACATGTGTAGCCTCGCCCTCAGCTGGGTCTTTAAAATTTCCGTTTTCCAGGTGAGACGTCGGTCTAAGGAAACTCCTGAGAAGGTTGGAGCCTCATCTAGCCGTATCTATTTTCATTTTAATTGGAGTTTTACTTGCTGCCGTATGTTTGGCAGGGAGAAGATGGTATGTGTCGTTTTTGTGTTCATTTATTTTTAGCAACCAGGTCTTGGTCCATCTTTCGAGGGCTGCCACTTAGCCGTGTGCTGGCTGTAGTGATGTGTTTTTCAGTAGTCCACATGACAAAGTCCTCGGCGCAGAGAGTGGGTACTTTTGTGGAGGTTGTTGTCATTTATGTAAATAAGGAAGAGTGTGAGTGTAGGGGAGAAAACCCCACGCTGGGGAACACTTTGTTCCATGGTTTCCTTTTTACTGGTATGTCCTTGGACCTGGACTCTTGCTGTTCTATTTTATAAGTAGTTGCTGATCTACTTGTACATTTTTCCACATACTCCATATTGCAGCATTTTTCTACTCAGCCCGTCTTTCCATACTTGGTCGAAGGCTTTTTCCAGGTCTACCCATACAGCCAGAGTGTGTTTTCCTTCCTGGAAAGCATCTTCGATTTTTTGTGCTTTGTGGATTACTTGATCTTCCGTTGACCTGTGCTGCATGAAGCTTGCTTGTTGTGGTATGATAATTCGAGAGAGAGTGAAAAAATATCATTGCGTGCTTATATACATTGACAAGTGAAACGAGCTATGTTCCGTTTGTCGGCTATTTTTGTCTCTTTAGACTAGGTTCGTCGGGGTCAGGTGAAACATTCTGCTCAAAACCACACTTCAATTTAAACCGTCTGTCCGTGAAAATAGGTTGTTTCACGTCAGTCTCTCTCTCTCTCTCTCTCTCTCTCTCTCTCTCATCCACTCACTCACTCTCCCCTCCCCCCTTCTCTCTCTCAAACACACAGACACACAAACATGCACACACACACACATATATATATATATATATATATATATATATATATATATATATATATATATATACATAAATATATATATATATATAGGGCTTGAAAAATGTCACCAGTCTGTCACACATTTCACCAGCCAGCATGGTCGGACTACAGTCATTCAATTTATGTCAACAAACTTAAATTAGACACTCCTTCACTTTATTTTTACGAATGAATGCGTTACAAACCAAAATATTTTGTATTACACAGTATTAGCCTATTTCGTCTTAAGAGAAAATGCACTATTGTCAGGGGCATGCATTTGTGCCCTTGAATTCGCTTAGCAGGCTTAGAACTCAAGTACCATTTATCGGTGGCTTTAGTAAGTTTAAATTGTGGTAGGGGAGGCCCATTTAGATTCACCATTATAAGAGTTAGCTTATGTACAATCTATATTACCTTAATATTATTAATAATCGTGTGAGAGTCGTTATGTAGTAACGATTGAAAACGTAATTAACGATTAAATACTGGTTTTTTTTACTTGTCAAGCTCAAATTTGTACCCTGCATATATATATATTTATATACACATGTGTGTGTGTGTATGTGTGTGTGTGTATGTATGTATGTATGTATGTGTGTTTGTGTGTATGTGTTGGTGATTGTGTAAGTGCCATAGTCAGTTCCACAATCTGCAGGTGCTATTATCAAGCGCTGTGCTTTGCCACTTGGTAATAATCTTTTAATTCTTCCCTCCACTGACTGTCGTTCCTTTTTACTTGTGTGGTGAGCATTTATCCAAGTCCCACCCACTTGCACAAGATCATAACATTGTTTACGTATTTCATGTACTTTACATAAATACTTGCTTCTCGTGGATACTATATGCGGCTTCTCATAGATCACGTTCCTCCCGCTAGCAGACTTTCCAAACGTAAAGCCTATGCCTCTTACAGTTCTCCACAATGTAGATCTCAATACATGAATGTCATTTTGTGTTCTCAGACAAAACTTCAGTTTCCTTAGTGTCACTAATTCAATGGAAGCAAACATTCTACAAATTTATCTTTTAGTCATATCCCTATCAAAACTATCTACCCTTTTCTTTCTTCCTTGTGTACTAGTCTTGATAGAATACGAACTTCTAAAGTCTTGGAACATTCGTTCAAATGACCATTTTCTCAAACCCAAAGCTTAAATAGTTTTCTTTTCAGGGTTTGAGATACTCTGATACAGTTTATAACGGTTAGCTTCTCTACAAAAATATTGATACATCTTCAATGCAATTGTATGGAGTGTAAGGACCTGACTTTCAGACTCATTGTAGTCGCGAACGTTAACAATTAGTAATGTTACGCATGTGCACTAGCGTAAAAAATTTGCATCAACAAATTGAAAACACCAGTACGCGTTGGGTTGAAGCTGGAAAGATTTCGTGAAACTATTTCCAAAAATATTTACTGTTGTTGTTGTTTGCGAATGTTCACAATGAGTAGGTTTCTCTTTTGTGCGCCCTGAAAAGGACGTTAAGTGGAGGGTTGCAGTAGCTTTCCTCACTTCCCGAGCGTGCTGATGAAGATAAATCGGGGTCCTCCAGGCGGTTGTGCTATACTTATTGGCTTCATCTGCGTGTCACTCACTATAATACGTGGATCACGTCGATCCCTCACCTCGTTACCCAGGCTGCCATGAAAACAGCCAATTTCCAGGGAAGGCTACTAGGAAGCCGAGTTGAGGGTCTTGGCCAGTATGTTTTGCCTGACCCTGACTAACGTGTCTGATCAGTATATTTTGCATGACCAGACGTTAGTCTTCCTCCCCATATTTCCTGTTAAGAAGAGATAATAATTTCAAAAGACTGGTTTCGATAGGAGGTCTGATTTTTTTGCACATCATAAATAAAATAAATTGTATACCATATATTTGTGGGCAAGAACAAAAATATTGATCTTTGGGACATGGTAATATGTAGGTTATATGCAAAATTTGAATAACTTTGTTCAAATGGAAGCTGAGATATTCAATTTAAAACCGCTGCAAACATTGTGAAACGCACTATAGCTTTTCTTTGTGTGCCTTTGTTTAGTGTGGGCATGCATATGTAAAAATTGCGCATTGGAGTGTGTATATGTGCATGTATTAAAAATTAACAAAGCTGGGATTTCTACCATCCAATAGAGAAAAAAAAATGAAATAAATCACCCAAATCGAATATACAATGTATACTAAACAAGAAATTGTTTATGACGAATTATCAGACTTCATTTTAAAATCCTTCTTAAACTGGGGCACATGTTCGTTATACTGAGATATTTTACGACGAGAATCCGATTCTAACGCGATGCAAGAGTTCCTCCTAATTGTCATAAACTGGGATGTGTTTTAGTCAATAAACATTTTAACATAAGTATTTTTTCTGAACACGTGTTGAGATTTACACCTGTTTTACACGTCAAGTTGTGCTCGTGACGTGCTGACAGGTTTGGTAAACATTTCTCACACTGCTCGTCAGAGCTGCCAAGACTTTCCTCTGCCTCCACATGGTCATCCTGTATAAATGGCTGCAACAGGGCAGGCTGGCTAAGAAAAAGAGATCGAAGAGGGAAGCCTAACTACCCAAAAAGGTCATGCTGAAGTCGGATGTGTCGGACCGAAGAGTGTAGATATATACGCAGTAAAGCTGTAAACTACGGTACAACACATTTCGTTCTCCGGACTACATCGTGCTATTTCCAAAGCTCTTATCGGGGCTTGCTAGCCGAAGTTGGAAAATGAACAAAGAGGACGACAAAAAAGAAGAAGAAGAAGAAGAAGAAGAAGACGTTTTTTTCAATACACTGTATTGTATAAATGCATCAATTAAAACGTTGAGACATGATTTATATATTGTTATTCAATAGCACTATAGTTACCACGCGCAAAATCAAGAGGCATGCAAAATTGATAGCAGGTATAAATTGAATGCAGAAAAATTACTAGACTTTTCTAACGCGCTCTGTTTATATAGTGTTTGGAGCGGAGGCTAACGTTCGGTCAGGAAAAACATTCTGATTTAGATAGACTATGTTAGGCAGGGCCATGTGAAACGTACTGATCAGACTATGTTAGACAGGGCCATGTGAAACGTACTGATCAGACTATGTAAGGCAGGGCCAGGTGAAACGTACTGATCAGACTATGTTAGTGAAGGTCGGGTGAAATATACTGATCAGACTATGTTAGTCAGGGTCAGGTGAAAATACTGATCAGATTATGTTACTCAGTGTCAGGCAAAACATACTGATCAGAATTTGTTTGGCAGGGCCAGGTGACACGTACTGATCAGACTATGTTAGTAGGGTCAGGTGAAACATACTAATCATCCTATGTTAGTGAGTCAGGTGAAATATACTGATCAGACTATGTTAGGCAGGGCCAGGTGAAACATACTGATCGGACTATGTTAGTGAAGGTCGGGTGAAATATACTGATCAGACTATGTTAGTCAGGGTCAGGTGAAACATACTGATCAGTTTATGTTACTCAGGGTCAGGCAAAACATACTGATCAGAATATGTTTGGCAGGGCCAGGTGACACGTACTGATCAGACTATGTTAGTAGGGTCAGGTGAAACATATTAATCAAACTATGTTAGTGAGAGTCAGGTGAAATATACTGATCAGACTATGTTAGTCAGGGTCAGGTGAAACATTCTGATCAGACTATGTTAGGCAGGGCCAGGTGAAGCGCCCTGATCAGACTATGTTAGCCATAGAAGTGCATCGACCCTCCAACATTGGCAGAAGTCCAAATCGCCATACGGAGGCTTAAAGATGGGCGGGCTGCAGATCCGGACCTGCAGAGCTATTAAAGTGCGCCATGGACCGCACCAGCCTCTGCTCTTAACCCCCCTATTTTTACAAGTCTGGAGAACAGGACACGTTCCCGGCGAGATGGAATAGTTGTTGCCCTATACAAAGGCAAGGGAAGCCATAAGGACTGCAACAGCTATAGACCAATCACACTGCTCTCAGTCCCAGGCAAGGTACCTGCACATGTGCTGCTGACCCGACTCAAACCACTCCTGATCACACATGTGCTGCTGGCCTGGTTCAAGCCACTCCTGATCACACATGTGCTGCTGGCCTGGTTTAAGCCACTCCTGATCACACATGTGCTGTTGGCCCGGCTCAAGCCACTCCTGATCACACATGTGCTGCTGGCCTGACTCAAGCCACTCCTGATCACACATGTGCTGCTGGCCCGACTCAAGCCACTCCTGATCAGACATGTGCTGCTGGCCTGACTGAGGCCACTTCTGATCACACATGTTCTGTTGGCCCGGCTCAAGCCGTCCATATCAGTCTGGCTTCAACCCGGGTAGATCAACTGTGGATGCCATTCTTGGTCTCCGGCTCCTGGCTGAGATATACCATACATTCAAACGCCCCCTCTGAGATGTGTATGTGAATCTAAAGGCTGCATTCTTCTTCTTCTTCTTCTTCTTCTTCTTCTTCGTACGCTGTCAGACGTCAACCTTTATTTTTTCGAAAAAAGCAGTGGTCATCCTGAGGCTGTCGACACTGCCATAGAGCTTGTCTAGTGTTGCCACTGGTGATGGCCACATCTGCTTTCTCTGATCCTCGTATGTCGGGCAGTTTTGCAGCAGATGTTCAGCGGTCATTTTTCCAGTACCGCACGAGCATTCGTCAGTGCCACCTATCTTCAATTTATTGAATAGGTGGTACCTCAGTCTATTGTGGCCAGTGCGAAGTCTGAAGACCACGACCTGCTCTCTTCTGTTCAACTGGTAATAGGCATGGTTTTTTTGTGTAGCCAGTATGTTTTGTTTCCCATTTGGTCATGTATCTAGCTCTAATAAGCCGTTTTGACTCTTTGTATGTCACACTAGTATCTGGTTGTGGTAGTCTTGCACCTTCTTTTGCCAGTCTGTCTGCCTTCTCGTTGCCTTGGATGTTGCAGTGGTATGGAACCCACTGTACCACTACTATTTTTTGGTGCGGACTGCTGGCATAGAGTACTGCTCTTAAATCATTAAGTTCAGTATTTTTCTGGCTTTTTAGTGCTGTGACTACGGCCATTGTGGATCTGTGCTGTCTAAAGCCTGCTTGCTGTGGAATTAGTATGTGTTTTTCTTCCAGATGCCACATCAGTCTGGTGTTTATCATACGCTCCATCAGTTTTCCTATACAGCTCAGAAGGCTGATAGGCCTGTATCCATTTGGATCAGTTCTATCTTTTTCTTTCTTTGGTACTGGTATAATTACAGCATCTTTCCATGCCTGCGGTACAATACCCCTTTTCCAGCTTTGGTTCAGGACTGATAGTAACTTTATCTTTGCTGTTTGGCCCAACCCCATCAGCATTTCGTTTGTTACCCCATCTCTTCGGGGCGATTTCTTTTTCTTTAAAGTTCTCATGGCCTCTTCCATTTCATTCATTGTTAGTTTTACCATCATGTGCTCCTCTGGTGCCATTTTGATGTTGTCGTGCATCTCTTGTTCTTCATTAATGTATTTATGCCTGTCTGTAGGGACATCAATGTGGTTTGCTCTGGCATAATGTTCTATAAAGGCGTTTGCTGCTTTTTTTCCAGTGAGCATGTTGTCACCCTGCTTGGTGGTAATTTGTTTGTTTGATGGAGTTTCGTCGTCGTTCATAACTCTGACTAACTTCCATAGTTTGTTCCCGTCTTTGTCTAAATTGAGGATTTCTGTTTTGTTTTTCCAGCTGTCTCTTGTTATTTGGTTTAGAGTGCATTTGTATTTCGTCGTGGTGGCTTTGAGGGCGATATTTGCCTCCATAGATTGTTCTCTCTCTGCTATGTTCCTAGCATTTGAGACTTCGTCTTCAACTTTCTGCAATTCGTCATTCCAATAAGGCTTGTAGTTTTTCCTTGCCCCTCTTGGGATGGTTTCGGTGGCTGCCTGCATTATTGCTTTGCTTGGGCTTTCCATCATGTGTTTCATGTTGTTATTCCGTGTGTTGATGGTTTCGCACAGTCCATCTGTCAGGATTGCAAATCTATCCCAGTCGGCTCTTTTACAGTTCCAATGTGGGAGCGGTTTGGTTTCCTGTGGGCCTACTTCCATATCAACTTCTAGCCTAATTGGCCTGTGGTCGCTACCTGCCATTTGGTTTAGCACCAGGCGGTCTATTTTGTGGTGAATATCCACCGTGGTAAAGGGCAAATCTAGAGTAGAGGTGGTATGCCATGTTCTAGAATAGAAGCTAGGGCTATCATCCGGCCTATTGATAAGATAGAGATTTGTGTCTATCTCCCAGTCTTCCACTTCATCACCTCTGTTGTCTGTGTCCGAATATCCCCATCTCTCCGTGTGGCTGTTGAAGTCTCCAACCACTAGGCAGCTGGAGTCCTTGATTTCCATACTCGAGAGCGATAGGTCTTTGTTTGGTGGGCCGTACAGGTTGAAGATGCGGATCTTCGTTTCTTGTGTCATTATGTCGACTCCTACAATTTCTTCTTGTCCGGTGTGATTGACCGCTACCGCGCTATTCGGTATGCAGTTACGAGTCAGTATCAGAACCCCTCCTTTGTGACCTTCTCTATCAAGACGGGCTGCATTCGATTCGGTCGAAAGGCCCGCTCTCTGAAAAGCCCTGTAAGGCATCGACACATCTGCCCCACTGCTGAATTTGATAAGGGAGCTACACACGGACCGGTGAAGAGTCCGCCTAGATGGCACTCTGTCGGACAGGCTCTCAACATGTTCGGGGATCAGGCAGGGTTGCATCCTTGCCCCTGCCCTTTTCTTTCGAATCATAGGCTGGATTCTACACCGCCTTGACCCCCACCATCTGGGCATTGCCATGAACCAAACACGCATCAATTACCTCGCCTATGCTAATGACCTAGTCCTAGTCGGTCCATACAATGCGCTCTGCAACAGTCTCTCGAGAAACTGGATCTCGAAACATCAAACCTGGGCCTATAAATATCCTGGGCCAAGACAAAAATTCAGAACCTTTGCCCCGATACTGGTCTTCACAGCGTTATTGTCCATGGTCACACAGTGAAATACACCTATGAATTCACATACCTGGAGAGTTCTTTCTCATCCGTTGGACACTGCGCCTGCCATGTTTAGGCGGATCTGGCTTGCTGCTTCCACTATGAGCGCCTTCGCCGTGTGTGGAATAATGGCAGACGCTCTCTCTGATCAAAAATTTCGTATTTATCAGACGTGCGTGGTTCCTGTCCTCCTGTATGGTTCAGCGACTTGGACCCTACTTAAACAGGACATATCAAGACTCGATGTCTTTTATATGCATAACCAGCGACGCATCCTCGGTATCCAGTGGTTCGATCTCGCCCGTAATGTGAATGTGTCTGCAAAGACGAGTCTTCCCTGCATCTCGGATACTCTGGTCCTCCACCGCATGTCTCTGTTTGGTCACGTGGATTGACTGGACCAGGAAGTACCGGCTCACCAGATAATATCCAAGTCTGCGATGTGTAGCAACGGTCTCCCACCGGCCGGCAGGAGGCGTGGGAGGGGCCGTATCTGTTCTACATGGTTCCAACAGACCGGAATCTCCTTCGGCAATGAACGAGATCTGGCTTCACACCTCAGCAGTTGGACATGGTAGTGGTCGATCGACGTAACGGACCCTAGATGCCTAGGCGAACATTATTATTATGTTAGCCAGGCGGCCAGGATCAGGTGAAACATACTGATCATACTATGTTAGCCAGGGTCAGGTGAAACATACTGATCATACTATGTTAGACTGGGTCAGTTGAAGCATACTATGTTAGCCAGGGTCAGGTGAAACATACTGATCAGACTTTGTTAGCCAGGTTCAGGTGAGACATACTGATCAGACTTTGTTGGTCAGGGTCAGTTGAAACATACTAATCAGACTATGTTAGCAATAGTCAGGTGAAATATACTGATCAGACTAAGTAACCCAGGGTCAAGGGAAACATATTGATCAGACTAGAACTTGAAAAGATTACAAAACTGCAATCCATGACCGATAGAAGAGACTGCAGAGCCCAGCTGCAGTCAGAGAAACTCCGAAGACTGACCGACCATCCAATGCACCAGAGACTGAACAATTTGGGAAATGGGAAACTAAAGCGGAGAAACTTTGCAGAAATAGCCAAAGCAAAGATGCACGAAGATCCCATAAACGCACTAACAACACCAAAACCCATCACTACTGTACGAAAACCTACCTGGAGGCAGGATATATTTCCAGAGGTGGTAGAAAATATACCAGGTATTGGAAACAAAAACTGCCAGACTGAAAAAGAAAGGAGAGATACTACCCTAAGCTTCATATCGAAAAGCTACCCAAGCATGGACTGGACCCATGCATATACCGACGGTTCTGTAACAAACACTACACAGAACGGAGGGGCAGGAGCATTTCTGAACCTACCAAATGGCAGAAAAATAACACTGTCATTCGCTACTGGTAAGTACACAAGCAATTTCAGAGCGGAGGCAGAGGCACTGAGGGCGGCAGTAGAAGAAATGGTGACACACAATGAAAATGAAAGCCATATAGTCCTGCTTACAGATGCTCTCGCCGTAGTCACAGCGCTAAAAAGCCAGAAAAACACTGAGCTTAATGACTTAAGAGCAGCACTCTGCAAACTGTGCCAGCAGTCCGCACCAAAAAGGGTAGTGGTACAGTGGGTCCCATCACACTGCAACATCCAAGGCAACGAGGAGGCAGACAGACTGGCAAAAGAAGGTGCAAGACTACCACAAACAGATACTAGTATGACGTACGAAGAGTCAAAACGGCTTATCAAAGCCAGATACATGACCAAATGGGAAACCGAACATACTGGTTACACCAAAAACGATGCCTATTACCAGTTGAACCGAAGAGAGCAGGTCGTTGTCTTCAGACTTCGCACTGGCCACAATAGACTGAGGTACCACCTATTCAACAAATTGAAGATAGGTGGTACCGACGAATGCCCGTGCGGTACTGGTAAAATGACCGCTGAACATCTGCTGCAGAACTGCCCGACATACGAGGATCAGAGAGAGCAGATGTGGCCATCACCAGTGGAACTGCAAGACAAGCTCTATGGCAGTGGCGACAGCCTCAGGATGACCGCCGCTTTTTTCGAAAAAATAATGGTTACTGTCTGACTGCATACGAAGAAGAAGAAGAAGAAGATCAGACTAGGTTAGTGAGGGTCAGGTGAAACATTCTGCTCAAAACCCCACTCCACTTTCTATCAACTGCACGTGGAAACTGGCTATTTCATGGCAGTCTGGTTAACAATAGGAGGATTGGAACGATGATAGCCATAGTAGTGAGTTTGCAGATGAGTCTTGCACTGTACTACAGTCAGGACAACCCAGGTTCACCTTCAAGATGTAGCCCACCACCACTGTAACCCACCACCAAAGGAAGTCGTCACTAATATCTAACATAACAGTGAGCGGCATTACGACCAACAGAATATCATGATGTGATTCTTTGAACCCCGAGCACAGCATGCGCATAAAGATGTTTCACGCCACCCGATGGACATAGAGAGAAACTATAGCTCAAGGACATTCCAACTGTAATCTGCAAATAGGTATTCACTCAATTGGAAACATCCAATCACAAGTCAGAGCCCCGTGTAGTATTAATTACAAAAATAAGCGCGCATAGTGCGAGTGAGAGAGTGAGAGAGAGAGAGAGAGAGAGAAGAGAAAGAGAGAGACCAAGAGTGACCAAGAGAGAAAAAGAGACAAGCGCACACAAACACCCACACACACAAACGTAGCGGGGTTACGCTGTAATAACACACTGTTTTACTACGATCAACATCGATAAATGTATAACAATAAGCTTACTGTCATCTGTAATGAAGTGCCAAATCCACTTTTTGTGTAAGATAAATATTATAGGTATCACGTCCTGGGTTAGAAAACTAGACCGGTCAATCAACCCCACATCTACAAGACAGTAGCAGCACAGCTTAATGATGCTCAGGTCACAAGTAGAGTGCACCTTTCTTGACCAATGATCACGTGTTATCTTTTCAGACAAGACCTCGAGCGAACAGTTGGTGGGTAGGGGCAGTTAACTACATGAGGTCATCACGGGAAATGGCACAGGATGTTGCTGGGAAGTGCGGACAGAGATGACTGGTGCAAGATTGTAGGGGGGAATATTGCCCGTAGACTTAATCCTCCGGAACGGTGTCAACAGGTAGCTGGTCTGTACGCTAGCAGGGATTCTGCTACTAACTCAGTCTAAGGGCCCTGCAGGGGTCATCGATTTATATCTGATATTCTTGAAAAAGTTACTGTTTATTGATCATTTGCATGTCACCATTTCGCTCCTAAAATACTGCTAGAATAAGTAACTAATTAGTCGTCACTTCCAGCCTATACTGTGTTAGCCACATACATCTGGTTATGGAGTCCTTTCAATCGTTTTTATTTCTTTTTATATTTCGTGTTTTCTTTGTGGGTTTGTTTGTTTGTTTGTGTATGTGTGCATGCGTGTGTGTGCTTTTTAATTGAATTGCTAATTTCTATAAACGTGATAATGAAACATTTTAATCAACATTTATATGAAGTAACGTGAATTTTGGTCCGCGAGTTTAAATGGTAAAAGGGCGATTTAATTGAAGATAATTACGGATGAAATCACACGAATACATATGAGAGTTCGGTCATCTCATGGGAATTCAACCTGATAGACTTCAACTGCACGTTTTCGACACAAGAAGATCTGGCTGCAAAGCCCGAGAAGGCAGATGGATAGATCATACAACATAATTACTGCAATAACATGAGCTTAAGACAACCAAACTTAGGAAACACACCTGATCCAAGAAAGGCGACATTAGGTCCCCGCAGCGCTGCATCTATAGCTGCTCTTAACAAACCACCTGGGGAAAGGTACAAATAACTTATCAAACGATATTACAAATAATGTGTTGACAGACGATTCTACCAGGTAGACAATCGGAAGCCGCGTAGCGCAGTGGTTAGCCCGCTGGCTTCGCATCTGAGCGGTCCTGGGTTCAATCCCCAGTTAAGGTGGTAATGTTTTTTCAGGCGGTAACGGTGTCGACCCAGCCTTAAATGGGTACCTTAAATGAGTCCAGGAAGTAAAATCAGTGAGAAAGAGGAGATGGCTATCGCCCTCATATAGCCGAGCCTTTGAAATGTGAGATCGCTAACACCTCACACCCCTACAGCAGTAATGCCTAGTAATTAGCAGTATTGCCGAATGGGTTCGCCGATTGCTACAAGGTTGAGAAACACTGCACAGCATGACTTTTGGCGACAACAGTGGTGGGCGACTGCTCTTTCCCGCCAACTGTAGACGCCGATGCGTCACCATTCTAGGAGATTGGGAGGTTGGGGCTGGGGGAAAAATTTACAAGACATGAAACTTCACAGCCAAAAACTGTGTCACCCATCCTCATTTTAAAAAAAAAATTGTCTTTCGTATTTCATCTGACCTTGATCGAGGATACACAGACAAATGCAAGGGGAAACAACGCCAAGGGAGATAATGCGAAAATAGCTGAGAATTATTAGTGAATATATGGGTGAGTCATCTTACTTCACTAATGGTTACCTGGAGAGCCCTCTGTGTGACTGAGACGTGAATAGGAACACTTACACACCAAGAATATGTAAATGGCTACTAACAGTGCGATGGAACACCTTTACAGTAAAAGACACATATCATTGAGCGCCCGTCTTAGCCTTAGCTGACCTGTACTTCTACGGCAGTTGATGCTCTTGTGCAGGTTCCACCTCGGGCGTGAGCTGGATGTAGTCGGGAGGAGGATTTCCTGATTAGCTGGCTAGGCTCGAGCAGCTTATTACTCCGCTGCGTTGGGATAAGTGCCGCTGAGTGTGGTTAACATATGTGCGAGTCCATTTTAATAGACTCAAACACTAGAGCATAGTAGACCCGCAGCCTGTTAGGCACCATCTATGCTTTTCTTTAAAAAAACTATTTAACCATGGCCGGTATTATGCCATGCCACACAGTTAGCCGCCTCTTATGACATGCTCTCCGTGGGGCAATGGTGCTATTCTGGTCCTTGTCATACACATAAACTCCAGAGGACCAGTTGGGCCAACGTATGACAAACAAGCTGTTTTGCATGAAGAAATCATCTTGGTTTGAAAGAAAACTATAAAAAATACTTCATATAGTATTCATAGATAAGAAGTTTTACCGTTTTGATCAGTAGACGTAGAAATAGACGAGTGCTTTACTGATACTGACTGTCATGTCCGTGATGATAGACATGTCAGAATGATGTTGCATGCAGTATTATTCACACATACGTCTTCCACATGTTCGTTCCTCTTCTAGCCTGGTGTATACTTATTTTATATTTGGTGAGGCTTCTGGTTCCTCAAGTGTGGCATATTTTAAGAACAAGATATTTGGCCCATATTTTTGTTTACCAACGGCACACTATAGGTGATGTGGTCAACATCACGCCGGCCACCTTTATTTTCCCAGATTATTTTGGGACCCAATTATTAAGGCCAGACCCCACAGGAGCTATTTTGCGATCGGCAAAATTCCGTATCAACTGGGGACCGAACCCTGTTCGTTCGGCTGGGTGAGTACCGACTGCGCTACCTCGGCTCCTCTGAGGTGTGTGGAGTTCTCTCCCATTTCGCTTGGGGCGTAGAGTTTTTACAGAAAGGAATAACCGGTCGAATGTCACCTTAGTCGCCTCTTACAGCACGCCTGTCAGGTTTCAGTGTTTCTTTTCTTTGCTTCACTTTTCCAGCTCCTGTAACACACGGACAGTTCATATCCATCCCCACAAACATATCTTCATCGAGTACCAGTTAGGAATTAGTACCAGTTATATATCTGGGTTATTATGTTACTGTTTCTGCTTAATTGTTTTCTTATTAACATATTGGACAGACATGTAGCCACGCACGCGTCGTTCCACTATAAACTCCAGTCTCTTTGGTTATAGTAGGGCGTATTGGGAAGTATTGTAGCAGTGAATGAGGTGGCAGCAGCCAGCGGCTCATAGTTGGCTGCTTGCATCAGGGTCAGTAACTCATTACTGCCCAAAACCCTTTTTTGTATGAATTGGTGACCCTAGAGACAGGCTGCAACCATGCAGCCCGGATAAGAGATTAGGGATCGAAGAGGTATTGCAAACCAGATCCCTACAAATGTCTTTCCGAAATCGACTGTGTCGGGCCAACAATTTATCTTTACAAAGGTGGTCACATAGCAGAAACAAACGTTGGGGATCAAGTGTTTGCACTATGTCTCGACTTTTACTCAGATCGGGGCATTAACTCCCGTTCTCACTGCCTCGTATTCTGAACTGTAAGTCATGTATCTAGTTACAGCTTGGTAGACTAAAGCATAAATGTTTGAGACGACAAGTGTAATACATTACAAATGATTAGATCTATTTCTAAATTAGAAATAATAAATTAGTAATAAATGAGATAGCATCAATTAACAGGAACAAAAGATAAAGGGACACATAATTAAAACAATGGAAACAATTACAAAGGTGAACATTACACACATAAATACGCTGTAAAATTATTTTATACCAGTCCAGTAACAGAAAAACTACAACTGTACCAAACAGTGTTTATCAATTACGTTTATGAATGCATAACTTACTGTGATGATGTCACTGGGCCACAAAATTGTAGACCATTGTGTAAGTACTATAACTTGGGGTGACCAGAAAAGAAGTTTGAGACCCGTAAGGCACAACAATTGTGAGGAAACATTATTGCTTGCATCAGCCGGTTTGTAGAAATAGCACAAGGGGGATCACTTGTGAATTAAGTTACCAAACACCGGAAGTTGTAAAGTTCTCAAGGCTGACATAAGCATATAATGGCAAGTAACTGGTGAGAGTGAAAACGCGTGCAGTGACAGAAGACGTCTGGGAATCTGTAAGCAACAAAAATAATACATGAATACCGTCCGCCTCCAAGAGCTTTTATATCAGCTCTGACCTTTTCCCTTCTCAGCCATCTTGGCTTCCGTATGTGTAAGTCTGTAGGTACCCCTTTACAGCTGGGTATACCAGGGAGTGAAACGTATACATGTGTCGCGAGAAACAACAGTATGCACACAATAATTTGTACATTCGAAAAAAATCGTACAGATTATCGTGTTGATGTGTTTACGTATGGTCCTGGACGAAATGGGGAACATTAGTCATCCTTACGTCTTGTAATTCAATTGCTGGTCCATCAGGGGTATTTATATGCCTGATAAATAAGGCCGCTTGAACCAATAGTCGCCGAGTAATGTGCAGGCTTGGTTTTTATTTCACTTTCGATAAAAGCAAAAACGCATGCCTTGAGCGTATGTCCTCGTAGACAGGAGACAGATATCCCACATTTGGTTGAAAGTAGGGAAATTAAGCGTGTATGTGTGACTTTAAATGTGAGCTTGTATGTGTGACTTTATATGTGCGCTTGTATGTGTGACTTTACATGTGCGCTTGTATGTGTGACTTTATATGTGCGCTTGTATGTGTGACTTTATATGTGCGCTTGTATGTGTGACTTTATATGTGCGCTTGTATGTGTGACTTTATATGTGCGCTTGTATGTGTGACTTTACATGTGCGCTTGTATGTGTGACTTTATATGTGCGCTTGTATGTGTGACTTTATATGTGCGCTTGTATGTGTGACTTTACATGTGCGCTTGTATGTGTGACTTTATATGTGCGCTTGTATGTGTGACTTTATATGTGCGCTTGTATGTGTGACTTTATATGTGCGCTTGTATGTGTGACTTTATATGTGCGCTTGTATGTGTGACTTTACATGTGCGCTTGTATGTGTGACTTTATATGTGCGCTTGTATGTGTGACTTTACATGTGCGCTTGTATGTGTGACTTTACATGTGCGCTTGTGAGCGTTAAATTATAATAAATAGTAAGTGGTAGGACAGGCAGACTTTTGGATAGAGGCAATAGTCGTTCATCGTCAGCGATGATGACAACAGCTGTCAGACATATGTTGCACCTGGCCTGTGAGTCCAGAGGTGGCTGTATAAGTCAGTCCAATCCTGGCACTGAAACCCTTTCCACATATGTTGCACCTGGCCTGTGAGTCCAGAGGTGGCTGTATAAGTCAGTCCAATCCTGGCACTGAAACCCTTTCCACATATGTTGCACCTGGCCTGTGAGTCCAGAGGTGGCTGTATAAGTCAGTCCAATCCTGGAACGGAAATCCTTTTCACATATGTTGCACCTGGCCTGTGAGTCCAGAGGTGGCTGTATAAGTCAGTCCAATCCTGGCACTGAAACCCTTTCCACATATGTTGCACCTGGCCTGTGAGTCCAGAGGTGGCTGTATAAGTCAGTCCAATCCTGGAACGGAAACCCTTTCCACATATGTTGCACTTCGCCTGTGAGTCTAGGGGTGGCTGTATAAGTCAGTCCAATCCTGGCACTGAAACCCTTTGCACATACGTAGCATTTAAAGTCAGAATTGGACATGTGAGTGTCAGTTGTTTTATCTGTTCGTAAAGAACGTTTTCTCTGTGCATCCGAGCCCTAGCGTTCGTCAGCAATGGAGGTGTATCTTGTGTGATTCTACGCCATGCCTTGTGGTCCTGTGCGAGGCATTCCCATGAGTTTGTATCCATATTGAAGCGTATCAGAGATATTTGATGGAGTCTTTGAAGCGCTCTTTTGGTCACCGACTTGAAGCAGGCCATCTTTCAACTCACCATATGTTAGCTGTTCAGGGATTCGGTTGTCTGACGTGTCTGCACACGACGTGTCCAGCCCACCTAGTCTGGGTTTTCTGCAACAGTGTGTGGATGCCCGGCATTTTGACATTCGTGGGGATCTCGCTAGATTTTGAACAATCTACGGAGGTAGCTTGTATGGAAGCGGTGTATTTTCCTAGCATGTCTGCTGTACACAATCTACGGAGGTAGCTTGTATGGAAGCGGTGTATTTTCCTAGCATGTCTGCTGTACACAATCTACGGAGGTAGCTTGTATGGAAGCGGTGTATTTTCCTAGCATGTCTGCTGTACACAATCTACGGAGGTAGCTTGTTTGGAAGCGGTGTATTTTCCTAGCATGTCTGCTGTACACAATCTACGGAGGTAGCTTGTTTGGAAGCGGTGTATTTTCCTAGCATGTCTGCTGTACACAATCTACGGAGGTAGCTTGTTTGGAAGCGGTGTATTTTCCTAGCATGTCTGCTGTACACTATCTACGGAGGTAGCTTGTTTGGAAGCGGTGTTTTTTCCTAGCATGTCTGCTGTACACTATCTACGGAGGTAGCTTGTTTGGAAGCGGTGTATTTTCCTAACATGTCTGCTGTACACTAACTACGGAGGTAGCTTGTTTGGAAGCGGTGTATTTTCCTAGCATGTCTGCTGTACACTATCTACGGAGGTAGCTTGTTTGGAAGCGGTGTATTTTCCTAGCATGTCTGCTGTACACAATCTACGGAGGTAGCTTGTATGGAAGCGGTGTATTTTCCTAGCATGTCTGCTGTACACAATCTACGGAGGTAGCTTGTATGGAAGCGGTGTATTTTCCTAGCATGTCTGCTGTACACAATCTACGGAGGTAGCTTGTATGGAAGCGGTGTATTTTCCTAGCATGTCTGCTGTACACTATCTACGTCCCACTTGCATACAGAAGGTTGGTGAGCACTTCAGCTCGGTAGACATTGAGTTTAGTTTCGTATCGAGGTTAAGACCTCTCCGATCCCAAACGCTGTTGCGCAGCCTCCCAAAGGTAGCTCTGGCCTTGGGAATTCTGTTGCTGACCTCAGAGTCAATAGTACTTTCCTTGGAGATGGTGCTGTAAAGGTAAGTGAAGCTGTCTACATATTGAGGGCGCTCTTTTTTACCTTTGATATCTGGGTCACGATATGCGTCACTCAGGGCAGCCTGAAAGATGACTTCATTTTTTTTAAAATTAATTGGAAAACGGAACATGTCAAATGCTGTAGAGAACTTGTTCACATATGTCTCTTTCAATGCTGGCAGCGAGGGCACAGTCATCAGCAAAAAGTGGATAGAGGTAAACTAAGCTGAGTAACCTCAACAAAGTTCAGGGCCTTCGTGAACTGGGAAGGTCAAGTGAATTAGTAACACGTTAATACCCTGGCTAGGAAGACTGGAGACGGGAAAGGGGGGCGTTAGTACACACCTGTGGTGTCAGCGAAACAGAAGAAAGCCGAAAGCGGGATGGGTGGAGGGTGAAGGATCGGAGACGCGACTTAGTGAATGATTCACCGATGTGTCCCTATTACTCATTCACGCCATTATCCACCTACACCTCCCCCTCCCCTAATGTTTGTCGTCTTTTTCAAGTTCCGCTGAACAAAAAGAGGATCACTGTTTCATTTGCTTTTCTTCAAAACCCTCAAGGATGAATATGCCCCTTGTATTTCTTTTCGATAGAGACCACCTTTAGACCATATCTATCATATGCACTTCACACTCCTTGAGTCTATCCTAGGCTGCACTTCTTTTATGTCGTAAAAGGTGACTAAAGAGAGTTTTGCATTGGGCTAGCAACCTCATCCTGCTAAGTTTTATTTTGTGTTTTTGTTTTGCGTTCACCTTATTTCTCTATTCGTCAAGGTGGTGTGCGTTGCACTATATTTTTTTGCGCCTGTCGGCCCAGTGCATCCGACTTAGCATGCAAATTATGTGAGGATCTGCTTCATTGGAGCATGTTGTAACAACGGAAAAGATAGCAGTGGAAGGCAGAGAGAGAAGATGTTGGAGAGACTGAGAGAATGGCACAGGCGACAATCAACAACAGAGTAGGTCATTAACACACGTTATAGAATCGGATGGAGGTCCATGATCGCCAATGAATGCCAACCGACAAGACACATGGTGATGATGATGATGATGATGATGATGATGATGATACGATATGAATTGTAGAACGCAGGAATCTTAATCTGTCTTCCACTCTAGCTTTAAGGGTAGTTGCTGAAATTAGAATTATGTAATAGATTATGTGTATGTGCGTGTGTCTGTGTGTGTGTTGGGGGGAAAGGGGGGGGGGGGGTGTCAGCACGCGTGTGTGTGAGCGCACACATCTCACAATATCACAGAATGGCACACAAGTGGTGGTGTAACTGCTCCTATGTTCACACTTTTGTTTAGTATGTTGTTTCTTGTTTGCGTTGACGCTCGACACTTCTATGTTAACACTTTTTTGTTTAGTATGTTGTTTCTTGTTTGCGTTGACGCTCGACACTCCTATGTTCACACTTTTTGTTTAGTATGTTATTTCTTGTTTGCGTTGACGCTCGACACTCCTGTGTTCACACTTTGTGTTTAGTATGTTATTTCTTGTATGCGTTGACGCTCGACACTCCTATGTTCACACTTTTGTTTAGTATGTTGTTTCTTGTTTGCGTTGACGCTCGACACTCCTATGTTCACACTTTTGTTTAGTATGTTGTTTCTTGTTTGCGTTGACGCTCGACATTGATAACTGCTGTTGATCGGAATGATAGAGATTCTTCATGCGCTGGTTGCGGCACTAAAGTTGGAACATGCGTCTCTCACTTTGGTGAATCCCCATTTGTTCTTCGCTGCTTTAGTGTCCATGTTTCATCAGCATATCACATTGCAGGCAACACTATGGATTTGAATAGACAAGCGCGTAGTGTCCTATCCTGTCAACCTTCCACGACTGTCTGTATGAACGAGAAGGCCGCTCAACCCACGCAGAGATGGCTTGATAGCTCTGGTTCAAAATGATTCTGCGTATTGAAGAGGCGTCAACGATTTCAGTGTTCCTGGTCATTTTCCACATATTTCCCATCCTAGATGACTAACCCAATGGGCGAAACAGTTTCCCACGACTTTGGTCTTGGAGATATTCATTTCTGGGCCTGCTCTCTTTCTCTCTTTGTTAAGTATCTTCAACATTGATATCTGTGACTGACGTTGTGATCAACACTATGACGATCACGCGAATCGAAAACGATCAAGGCGTCTGCTATCAACATTTATCCCAAAGTTGATATATTATTTTTTTCAAATCTAAGTTCTGTATACCATTGCATTATGGGAGATACAACTCAGAAATGAAGTGAAGAACAAAATAGTCCAAGCAGTAAATAGTAATAGCGCAGTAAATCATTCTTAGTGGGATCAAACTCATAGTTTTTAAATGTCTGATAGACTCAATCAAACGGAAGTATCTAACGCTTAAATATTTCACCAATGATCGGTTGTTTAAGCAACGCGCACATACAAACAATCAGTGGTTGTACGACTTGATAAGAAATAGTGGCTTTAGGAATTGGCAATAAACCGTGGCTATACGAACGAAATGGTAACAAACAATGGCTATAGGAATTATCAATAAATAGTCGCTAAAGGCATTGGTAACAAATAGTGGTTATAGAAATTTGCAACAAAGAGTGGTTATAGGAATTGGTAAAAAATAGTGGTTATAGAAATTTGCAACAAAGAGTGGTTATAGGAATTAGCAACAAAGAGTGGTTATAAGAATTGGCAACAAAAGGTGGTTATAGGATGGAAACAAACAGAAGGCCTTAAGTAGATTGAGCTACCCGTTCCCCCTTCCACACCCACATCATTTCCGTTCTCTTGACTAGGGGATGTCGTCATAGACAACAGAGGACATACTTTCATACTTGGGAGGAACAATTACCAGAAGGTAGAACAGGTAACAACACAAACAGGAGAATGAGAAAACTAGAAATATATTTGCCAACATTTGAAAGTCAGCACAGCAATCTTAAAAACAGCAGTAAAGATGATAAAAAGCAAGAGTTCTACAACAAGCTGGAAGAGGTCCTTGATACACACAAAAAGAAAAATCTTTTAACTCGAATGGGAGGCTTCAATGCTAAAGTGGGAGCAGACAACTTAGGTTACGAACAGATTATGGGAAGACAAGGAATGGGATAGATGAACGAAAATGGAGAAATGTTTGCAGAGTTATGTGCCCTACACAAGATGATAATTGGAGGAAGCATGTTTCCACATTAAAAAGATACACAAGGTCACATGGAGATCTCCAGACCATGTAATGGAAAATCAGATTGATCACATCTGTGCCAGTCAAGCGTTCAGAAGTACAGCCCAAGATGTAAGAGTAAAGCGAGGCGCAGATGTAACGTCAGACTACCATATGTTGCGGCGATTTTGCAGCTCAAACTAAAAAAGTACCCAGTACAGGGCACAAGGAGAACAAGACAACGTTAACTTATTGCAACACCAGGAGAAGAAGACAGAATTTAGCTTAAAACTTAATAACAGATACCAAGTGCTACAAGAGTTATATGAGGATGAAGAAATGGATATTAATAGTATGTAGGATCACGCTAAAGAGATGTGGAATAAGACATATGAAGAAACTGTGGAGCTCAAGAGTAATCCACACAAAGAATGGATCACAACAGAGACATTACATAAAATAGAAGAAAGGAAAAAGAAGAGAACTATACTAAACAATTATCGAAACCGAGCCACCAAAGCAGAAGCACAGAGTAATTATACTGTTACAGACAAAGAGGTCAAGATATCTATTAGGAAAAATAAAAAGGAATATATTGACAAGCTGGCACAGGAGGCAGAATAGGCAGCAGAGAGAGGAAAAATGAAAGATCTCTACTCATTGACAAAGAAATGGCAAATAGATATATACAGACAGACAAACCAATCAAAGATAGAGAAGGCAGGATATTGACATCATCGGAGGGACAACAGAAACAATGTGTTGAGTATTTCAAAGAAAGTCTAAACAGACCTCCACCACAAGAAACACAAACATCATACCAGCAAAGGAGACCCTAAACTTTTACGGCAACCCACCAAGTAAGATAGAAATCCAAAGGGCCATATCCAAACTCAAGAAAGGGAGAGCGGCAGGACCAGATGAAATAGCAAGAGAAACAATAATGGCAGATATAGATAAGGCCACAGATACATTGCAAGGATTATTCAAGAAGATACGGGACGATGAGAGAGTGCCAACAGAATGGAAAGAAGGAGAGAGTGCCAACAGAATGGAAAGAAGGAGAGAGTGCCAACAGAATGGAAAGAAGGAGAGAGTGCCAACAGAATGGAAAGAAGGAGAGAGTGCCAACAGAATGGAAAGAAGGAGAGAGTGCCAACAGAATGGAAAGAAGGAGAGAGTGCCAACAGAATGGAAAGAAGGAGAGAGTGCCAACAGAATGGAAAGAAGGAGAGAGTGCCAACAGAATGGAAAGAAGGACATCTAATTAAACTGCCTAAGAACGGGGATTTGGCAGATTGCAGCAATTATAGGCGAATTGATGTCTGTGCCAGGCAAGATATTCAACAGAATCATCTTTGACAGATTAAGTACGCAACACTCATTCAGAAAATGTACAAAGACACAGTTAGTAGAGTGGTACATGAAGGAGTACTGACTGACAGCTTCGAGGTGCAAACAGGGGTGAGACAGGGATGACTGCTCTTATTTTTCCTGTTCTTGTTGGCTATAGATTGGATAATGAAGACATCCATAGAAGGCAAAATAATTGGTATTCGGTGGACATTATTGTCACAATTGGAGGACCTGGGCTACGCATATGATCTTGTACTTTTGCCCCACAGTCATAACCAAATGCAGGAGAAAGTTGATAGGGTGAAAGAACAATCGGCCAAACTGGGACTGAATATCAACATGAAGAAAACCAAGCTTCTTAAACTCAACACTAACAGCAAAGAACCAATCATGCTATATGGAAAGCATTTGCAGGAAGTGGATGCCTTTACCTAGTTAGGCAGCACAATAAACACACCAGGAGGTACAGATGCAGATGTAAGGATCAGAATTTGAAAGGCACGAGGGGTATTCCTAACACTAAACAACATATGGAGATATATCAAGATTCACATCAAAATTAGAATATTCAACGCCAGTGTCAAGTCTGTGTTGCTGTATGAAGTGGAGAGATGGAGAACGACCAAGGTCATACAACAAAGACTCCAGTCCTTCATTAACAGATGCCTATGAAGGATAATGGGAATAAAGTGGCAGAATATGGTGAGGAATGAAGACTTCTGAAAAAGGAGCCAACAACAGACATTGGAACACCACATTGAGAAAAGAAAAATGGGTCTGGATAGGACATACGCTTGGAAAGGCACAGTCTAACAAAGCCAGACAGGCTCTTACATGGAATCCTTAGGGGAAAAGAGAAAGTGGTAGACCCAGAAAAACGTGGAGAAGAGAAAGTGAGAAGGGGCTAAAATTAAATAATTACACTTGGAGAGAGACAGAAAAAGGAGCAGAGGACCGTGTACGCTGACGAGATGTTGTCGATGGCCTATGCACCGAGAGGAGCGACTGGCTTTTATTGATTGATTGATTGATTGATTGATTGATTGATTGATTGATTGATTTACAGCAAACACCAAACTAGGAATACGCAAAGCTAAGTATATATGCTTGCTTCTGTATATTGCGTTAGGTTGTAATGCAACAGAGTAAGAAATATTCAAAATGGCATCTCTTCATAGCATTTTCTGACTGAACATCATCCCCAACTAAGAACTGCTTACACAGAACAACCAAGCAGATACGCACATCAGCGTAACATGTTGATGATGCAATTGGATCAGCCGAGCTCTGAGAAGAAAGCCTGATAACATCTTCAGAATCTATGTGCCAAGCTTTGGATCACAAAAGTAGGAGAGTTCAGACATAGGTAACTTCGTACATATCCACAGAATTGTTAACAATGTCATGAACTAGAACTGAAAACAACGTAACAGCGCTCGCCGCAAAACCGGAGAAATGAAGGTGGTTTATTTCTAACTGAGATTTACTATCATGTGTCTGTCCTTCACTTCTTCGTCAATCAATCACCAGGGAAGTAAGAATACAGAGAACAAGCAAACACAACTGTGTGCAGATGTGGAGTTCGTATCGTAGATGATATATAAACAT
Organism: Ariolimax columbianus; assembly: GCA_036924085.1. Lineage (NCBI taxonomy): Eukaryota > Metazoa > Mollusca > Gastropoda > Stylommatophora > Arionidae > Ariolimax > Ariolimax columbianus. The sequence goes on along the minus strand of JAVGWX010000004.1, from coordinate 27,572,562 downwards.
GCTGGAAAGGATACAAAGAAGAGCGACAAAAGCTGATAGAATTACAGTTATGAGGAAAGACAGAAAAATCGGCTTACATTGTGTAGACAAGAAAAGAATTCCAGGTGATAATACAGGTTTATAAAATAATCAAAAGAAAGGATAAATTAGACTATATATAACAAGTTTTTTTGTTCTTCAAAATACAACCACATACAAGAACAAGATGGCATAGCTAGTTCCAAATGAACTAAATAAAGGTCCAGATTAAATATTAGGAAGTATTTTTTGGGTCAGAGAGTGGTAAATGCTTGGAATACACTGCCACAGGAAGTAGGAGAGGCAGGGATAATTAATGAATTCAAGAATAGATTGGATGCGCCTAGCTTTTAGAGCAAGGAAATGTAAATTAAACTAATTGTATGCGGGCCCTGATGCGTCTTCTAAACCAGTATAAAGTCGTTAAGTTAAGTTAAATTAAGATAACAAAGAATTAGACCAGGCTATTTGTTACTGTCTGGTCTGTTATCGCGGTACAGGGAGAACATATGTACATCCTAGAAAGAAATGCCAGGAAGGGCCAATATACAGCGGTGCATGAGCTGACAGCAGCCGACGACTCATAGCTGGCTCCTTGCAGCATAGTCAGCTAACCAGAGCTGACCAAGACCCGACTCGGCCTTTACGTGGCGGCCTTGGAAATAAGCTGCACTAGTCACTAGTGTATTCTGGCCAAGGGATGGGAATGGCAGATCTGGTACTTTAAAAAGCCAAATGAAATCCGATGTGTCGGGCCGAAAGGTGTAGATATCGTCTGCTTCGCTGTAAATCACCACACAGCGTCACAACGTCCTTTTCAGGACGAATGCCGAAAAAGAAGAGAGCTAGAAGATGAAGAAAAAGAAGATAAACAACAACAAGAACAAGAGGAAGAACTAGAAGATAAACAACAACAAGAACAAGAGGAAGAACTAGAAGATAAACAACAACAGGAACAAGAGGAAGAACTAGAAGATAAACAACAATAAGAACAAGAGGAAGAACTAGAAGATAAACAACAATAAGAACAAGAGGAAGAAAAAGAAGATAAAAAACAACAAGAACAAGAGGAAGAAAAAGAAGATAAACAACAACAAGAACAAGAGGAAGAAAAAGAAGATAAACAACAACAAGAACAAGAGGAAGAAAAAGAAGATAAACAACAACAAGAACAAGAGGAAGAACTAGAAGATAAACAACAATAAGAACAAGAGGAAGAAAAAGAAGATAAACAACAACAAGAGGAAGAAAAAGAAGATAAACAACAACAAGAGGAAGAAAAAGAAGATAAACAACAACAAGAACAAGAGGAAGAACTAGAAGATAAACAACAATAAGAACAAGAGGAAGAAAAAGAAGATAAACAACAACAAGAGGAAGAAAAAGAAGATAAACAACAACAAGAACAAGAGGAAGAACTAGAAGATAAACAACAATAAGAACAAGAGGAAGAAAAAGAAGATAAACAACAACAAGAGGAAGAAAAAGAAGATAAACAACAACAAGAACAAGAGGAAGAACTAGAAGATAAACAACAATAAGAACAAGAGGAAGAACTAGAAGATAAACAACAATAAGAACAAGAGGAAGAAAAAGAAGATAAACAACAACAAGAACAAGAGGAAGAAAAAGAAGATAAACAACAACAAGAACAAGAGGAAGAAAAAGAAGATAAACAACAACAAGAGGAAGAAAAAGAAGATAAACAACAACAAGAGGAAGAAAAAGAAGATAAACAACAACAAGAACAAGAGGAAGAACTAGAAGATAAACAACAATAAGAACAAGAGGAAGAACTAGAAGATAAACAACAATAAGAACAAGAGGAAGAAAAAGAAGATAAACAACAACAAGAACAAGAGGAAGAAAAAGAAGATAAACAACAACAAGAACAAGAGGAAGAAAAAGAAGATAAACAACAACAAGAGGAAGAACAAGAAGATAAACAAGAACAAGAACAAGAGGAAGAACTAGAAGATAAACAACAACAAGAACAAGAGGAAGAAAAAGAAGATAAACAACAACAAGAACAAGAGGAAGAACTAGAAGATAAACAACAACAAGAACAAGAGGAAGAAAAAGAAGATAAACAACAAGAAGAACAAGAGGAAGAAAAAGAAGATAAACAACAACAAGAACAAGAGGAAGAAAAAGAAGATAAACAACAACAAGAACAAGAGGAAGAACTAGAAGATAAACAACAATAAGAACAAGAGGAAGAAAAAGAAGATAAACAACAATAAGAACAAGAGGAAGAACTAGAAGATAAACAACAATAAGAACAAGAGGAAGAACTAGAAGATAAACAACAATAAGAACAAGAGGAAGAACTAGAAGATAAACAACAATAAGAACAAGAGGAAGAACTAGAAGAGCCACACTTATAATCTGTAAAGGAATTGCTAACAATCTTAAATAAACAAGAATATTACTGTCAGTCAGACAACAAGAATATCACTGTTAGTCAGACAACAAGAACATGTCAGAGACAAGATAGTCTTCCTGTCAATCATAATGGTCCTCAGAAACCATAAAAACAATGAATTAGATAGCTTGACTGAGCAACTCATTAATACAAGCCAAAATTTAGATAGCTTGACTGAAGTACTCTTTAATACAAGCCAAAATTTAGATAGTTTGACTGAGGCACTCATTAATAAAAGTCAAAATTTAGATAGCTTGACTGAGGCACTCATTAATACAAGCCAAAATTTAGATAGCTTGACTGAAGCACTCATTAATACAAGCCAAAATTTAGATAGTTTGACTGAGGCACTCATTAATACAAGCCAAAATTTAGATAGCTTGACTGAAGTACTCTTTAATACAAGTAAACTTTTGGATAGTTTGACTGAGGCACTCATTTATACAAGCCAAAATTTAGATAGCTTGACTGAAGTACTCTTTAATACAAGCCAAAATTTAGATAGTTTGACTGAGGCACTCATTAATACAAGCCAAAATTTAGATAGCTTGACTGAGGCACTCATTAATACAAGCCAAAATTTAGATAGTTTGACTGAGGCACTCATTAATATAAGCCAAAATTTAAACAGAGTGAAAATTCAGTGGATGTGGATTCAATGTAAGGTAAACGGAAATGAGGAGGCAGATAGACTGGCAAAAAAAGGGATGCAGCAAACCCCAAACTGACAGAGCTACATTTGAAGAAATAAAAACCATGATAAAATTTAACTTCGAAGACAAATAGCACAGAGAACAGCCAGGATCTGATATAGCAGATGTATACTACGCTTTGCCAAGAAGGGATCAAGTGATAACATTCAGACTGGGAACAGCCCAATGCCGACTGAAAAATCATCGGTTCAACAAATTAAAAATTGTACATACAGACATGGGAAGAACAAACAAAAACAGTAGAACATGTCCTGCAGATTTGCCGGCTCCGCGAGAAGAGCAGAGTGGCTACATGGCCCTCCCCAACCCAATTGCAAGATAAACTGTATAGCGACAAGACAAGCCCGAGAAAAACCCCCAGGTTTATGAGGGAAATAAATGCGATTATTTGAGAGCGAACGAAGAAGAAATAGAAAGTTACGGATGTGTTTTAAGCGTACGATGTGCTGAAAGAAAACTATTCACACATTTGTTTGTTAAAAATTAACCTTCATTCTTACTAAGATATGCTACTTTCCGTCCTAGACATAGTCTTGTGCTTATATTGGACATCTGGGGTCGAAGACTCATCAGAGAATGAGCTGACAGCAGCCAGCGACTCATAGTAGGCTGATTACCTCATGATCAGTGACAAATAAATGACCAAGACACTATTCTACCCCCAAGTGGCGGCTTGAAAACAGACTGTAGCCATGCAGTCTGGCTAAAGGATTATGGATAGAAGAGAGAAGAAAAATCCGGTTCCAAAAATTGTGTGCAGAAATCGGATGTGTCGGACCGAAAGGCACATATTTCTCAGCATCGCTGTAAACTATGACATAACGTCCTTTTCGAGACGACGAAGATGAAGAAGATATCGGACAAGCAAACACATAACTAAGTAATGCCATCCAAGCCAAAGTTCTTGGACAGCGTTGACATGTCCTTGACTCTGATAGGGATGCTAATTTTCACAATTTAAAATATATCTACCACACCAATAATTAGATCACTTGCCACTGCGCGCATATAATGCAAGAAAATCTAGTTACAAGTCACGAGGAATGAACGTGACATATGAACAGATGAAAATTTAAAAATGCTACAACAAGGGTTAACAGTGACCTACAGAACACACTTGCTCACCGACCGACAGAACACAATTGCTCACCCACCGACCAACAAAAACACATTTGCTCACCCAACAACCAACAGAACACACTTGCTCACCCACCGAGCAACAGAACACACTTGCTCACCCACCGACCAACAGAACACACTTGCTCATCCACCGACCAATAGAACACACTTGCTCACCCACCGACCAACAGAACACACTTGCTCACCCACCGACCAACAGAACACACTTGCTCACACACCAACCAACAGAACACACTTGCTCACCCACCGACCAACAGAACACACTTGCTCACCCACCGACAAACAGAACACACTTGCTCACCCACCGACCAACAGAACACACTTGCTCACCCACCGACCAACAGAACACACTTGCTCACCCACCGAACAACAGAACACACTTGCTCACCCACCGGCCAACAGAACACACTTGCACACCGACCAACCGACAGAACAAACTTACTGACCGACCGATCGACAGAACACAATTGCTCACCCACCGGCCAACAGAACACACTTGCACACCGACCAACCGACAGAACACACTTGCTCACCCACCGATCGACAGAACACACTTGCTGACCAACCGACAGAACACACTTGCTCACCGACCTCCGACAGAACACACTTGCTGACCGGCCGACCGATAGAACACACTTGCTGAACGACCGACAGAACACACTTGATGACTTACCGACAAAACACACTTGATGAACGACCGACCGATAGAACACACTTGCTGAACGACCGACCGACAGAACACACTTGATGAACGACCGACCGACAAAACACACTTGATGAACGACCAACAGAACACACTTGCTGAACGACCGACCGACAGAACACACTTGATGAACGACCGACCGATAGAACACACTTGCTGAACTACCGACGGAACACACTTGATGACTTACCGACAGAACACACTTGATGAACGACCGACCAACAGAACACACTTACTGACCGGCCGACCGATAGAACACACTTGCTTACAGACCGACAAAACACACTTGCTGAACGATCGACCGATAGAACACACTTGCTTACAGACCGATGGAACACACTTGCTGAACGACCGACCGATAGAACACACTTGCTGAACGACCGACCGACAAAACACACTTGCTTACAGACCGATGGAACACACTTGCTGAACGACCGACCGACAGAACACACTTGCTGAACGATCGACCGATAGAACACACTTGCTGAACGATCGACCGATAGAACACACTTGCTGAACGACCGACCGATAGAACACACTTGGTGAACTACCGACAGAACACACTTGCTGAACGACCGACCGACAGAACACACTTGCTGAACGACCGACCGACAGAACACACTTGCTGAACGACCGACCGATAGAACACACTTGCTGAACGACCGACCGACAGAACACACTTGCTGAACGATCGACCGATAGAACACACTTGCTGAACGATCGACCGACAGAACACACTTGCTGAATGACCGACCGATAGAACACACTTGCTGAACTACCGACAGAACACACTTGATGACCGACCGACAGAACACACTTGCCACCGACCGACAGAACACACTTGCAGACCGGCCGACCGACAGAACACAGTTGCTTACCGACCGACAGAACACACTTGCTGACGTGAGAGAAAAAAAAGAGAAAAATACAGCAGCTCCACGCAGTGATTTATCATCACAAGAGAGTGGGGAAAACAAATAAGCACTTGCCAAATTTGAAAGGTAAATGATTAATAATCAACACTTTTGAAGAGGAAATTAATCCACAATGTAATAATGCATTGTGCTTGACAGCACGGTATAATTCGCTGAATATCTGTCAAAACTACTCTCTGAGAGTTCACAAAATAACTATTTGTCAACAGTCAATATTGATTTGAATCACTGATGTTTGACTCACCTGTCCTACGACGATGAAAGACACGGACTACTGAAGATGTCCAAAGCCCGCTAAAGCCGCAGTGTCTAGAAATGTGTTTTTCCTATTTCTGTCCCAAAACCTCCAGGGCTTTAACTAACCAATAAACGAAAAGGCTTTCCTAAAACTCCTGTTTACATTCCATCTAAAATTAGGATGAAAACAAATCTATATTTAGATGAATGACATCATTAAACTTAAATATGCTATGTAGCACTTGGGGAAAATACGTAGCGATAAACATAGAGTAGATGTATGTGTTGTACGCGAGTGTGTATTTCTTGTGTTGGGGCGCATGTGTGTTTGTGAATGTGTGTTTTGTGTGTGTTTAGACGTGTATGTATGGCATGTGCGTATGCGTATCGTGTGTGTTTGTTCGTATATGCCTTGTAAGTGCGTGTGGATGTGTGTGTATTTCATTGAAGCGCCAGTGTGGGTCTGGGTGTTTTGTATGTCTCGCGTGTGTAAATGGGCATATCTTCAGCAATGTACACATAAGATCATAATCAGGGCTTGAAAAAAAGCATTTGTCTGTGACGAGTAAAAATGTTTGCTTGACGATTTAAAAAAAAATCAGTTTTTAATCGTTAATTACGTTTTTAATCGTTACTGCGTAACGACTCTCGCGCGATTAGGCGGATTAGTAATGATATTAGGGTTCGAATAGATTGTACATAAGCTAGCTTATGATAGTGCATCTAAATAGATCTCTAGTACCACAATTTAAACTTACTAAAGCCATTGATAAATGGCACTGCAGTGCTAAAACTACTAAGAATGTTCAAGAACACACATGCCATGCCTCTGACGATAGTGTATTTTTTCTTAAGAAGAAATAGGCTAATACTGTCTAAGTAATGAAAAATATTTGGGTTTGGTGCGCATTGTTATGTAGAAATAAAGGTGAATTGGTGCCTAAATTTGTTAGTTTTTAATATAAATTGTATGACTGTAGTCCGACCATGCTGACTGGTGAAATTGTTGACTGACTAGTGAGCCACGCTAAAATTTGTCACGCCCTGATCATAATTCCTTATTTGTTTGGGCTCAACATAAAGTTATGTCCTTGATTTTTCTTTGCAATAGAAGCGTAACGTCACCATCACAGTTGGCATCCTTGTAAGTAGCACGTGACAAGGGAGCAAAGAGTAATAAGGGCCAGGTGAAACATACTGATCAAGACCTCCACCCCTCGCCCTCGTTCGTCCTACCGGAAACAGGCTGTGTCATAGCAGATTGACCAACCAGATGGGAATCGACATGGTAATGTCCATAGTGGTTAGCTTACTGAAGAGCCCCACATTGCACTATAGCCAGGAGAACCCATGTCCGCCTTTTCTAGTTCATCTCAGAATGGCATACGAGCCACTGTAACCTGCTACCAAAAAAACGTCGTCAAGAGTTAACTCAACTCAACACAAATAGCTTCGAATATGAGCTAAATCATGTTCATGTCTTGCAATAGATGATGCTATTTTCAGCGACCCATAGCTGACTACTTGTGTCAGGGCCAACCAACCAAAGCTGCCAAGACCCTTCTACACCTCCACCTGTGATCCTAGATAACAGGCTCCCTCCAACAGAGCAGACTCGCTAAGGAGAAGGAATCGAAGAGGGAAGGCTAACCTTGTACTAAAAAAATGGCTGCTGAAGTCGTATGTGTCTGACAGAAAGGTGCAAATATCGCAGTCTACTTGTAAACTATGACACAACGCATTCTCCAATAATCATATACATTTTCCCCTCATAAGCTTAATACATGTGTGAGTGCAATCAAACTTGTTAGCAGTAAAAGCTGAAACAGAGAATAGTAACAGTGTTTAACCGACGTTTCTATCTAAATATGTACGTCCCATATTTTGGCATTGTCTGGCTTGAAAATCTGTGGATTTTTTCCCCACCCCAGGCAGAAGCCAGAAATGTACTTCAAATGAAAACTAAAATTGATTTTGTTGATCAATTTATTCTGCAAAAGCGAAACACAACTATAATTTTTCACCATTAGTCACCACTGCGTTCGAGACAAACCACCATCGCCTGGACAAGTACATGGATTTCTATAGAAACAATTGACAGTGTTTCCCATGGCATGTCTTAGAGCCTTAGTCTTCCTGTACTTCTACAGGGGTGGATGCCTCTGTGCAGGTCCCAGCTCTGGCGGGAGCTGAATATAACGTCTCGTTCTCCACAAAAGCGAGCCAGCAAAACATTCCCTGAATATTGTTGCGTGCGAAACTGCTTTTGTTTCGGTAAGGAGGGATGGCGCCATTTCTTACTCGCTTTTTTTCGTTTCAGGCTCGTGGTATTGAATCCAGGTTTCCTCTCCAGTAACAACTCTTGCTAGGAAACCATCACCTTTTGCTTCAAGGCGCCATAAAAATTCATGGCATGTATCAACGCGACGTTGTTTCAATTCTGGAGTAAGCTGCGGTGACACCCACCTTGTAGATACTTTGTGATACTGTAGCACATCATGAGTGATGTAGTGTGCTGAACCTTGATTGATGTCGATATGTGTGACAATATCATTCACAGTCAAATTGCGATTTTCCTTTACTAGAAGGTCGACGGTTGCAATCGACTCTGGGGTCACTCACTACACGTTGTGCTTGACCTAGTCATGAACAGTCTGTCACAGATCTCACCCCGTTTTGGAACTTCCTACTTCACCCATACACATGCTGGAGTAAAAGGCATGCATCACCGTACTGAACCTTCTTTCGTCGATGAATTTGTATAGTTTTCATCCCTTTGCTACTAAAAAAATGGATGGCAGAACGCTACCCTTCTTTGTACATGTCAATAGTGGCGTGGTCATCTTATGTCGTCATGTTGTTCGTCTGCACCGTGATGGTACGCGCATGACACTCTTGACATCTTTAGCAACGATAACAACAAATTACAATACAATGGCATGATTTCTCTATATGAATGTTTCACTTTTAAGGTTTTGTTTTCAAGTTACCTCGTATATTTGTGTGTATGTGTATGTGTTGTTGTTGTTGTTGTGTGATTTGAACGTGTTGTCTATTGTGCCGGATGTTACAGTTAAGAGGCGGCCTTTTGGGTATTTCAGTCTAGCGCATACGATTTCGACAACTATTATTATCCAGGTCAACTCTCACTAACCCTTGGCTGTCATCAGTCGTTCTTCAAGGCAGCAGGTGGTTTATGTTGTATTACATAGAATCCTGTTGTTCAAATAGAAACGTTATGCCTGCTGCCAGGCAGCAGAAAGCTATTTTGCGAACCTTATTTCCTGTTACTTACTAGGAATAGGGGAAGCTATTTCGCCTATTGGGTAGGACATTTTTTTCCTTCAGCATTTTGCACGCACAGCGACTAACAGCCTATTCTTAACGATTGTCAACTATCAGCTGTTCTTTTACGTGCACATCATATACATGGGATCTCCGAGTTTTTCGTCAATCTCCAGTAGGATTAGACGCTGCTCTCATTTCAGTTGAAGCCATGGGAAGTTTGATAGTTGTGAGATTAGAAACACACCGTTTCGCGCTTCTGTTATTTAAGATCCGAACGCCTGCCTTTCAGATATAGCTACACCGTAGATGGTTTTAGAGACAGTGTGTTCTTTTCCCACGATTAGCAGCCTTTTATAGTTAACGAGCCACATCCACTCCGATCATTGCATGTTTTCTCCAACAGGTGGTTTGTTGCTGTTGTTTGCGAATGCCCACGATGAGTACGTTACTTTTTCGTAAGCCATGAAAATGACATTAAGTGGCAGTTTTCAGTAGCTTTCCTCACACCCCGAGCGTGCTGATGAAGATGGACCGGGGTCCTCTAGGCGGTTGTTCTATTATTTGCTTTATCTGCGTGTCACTGACTACTACGGGGATCACGTCGATCCCTCACCTCGTCAGCCAGGCTGCTATGAAAACAGCAGCCTATTCCCAGGGAGTGCTACTAGGAAGCCGAGGTGAGGGTCTTGGCCAGTATGTGTTGCCCGACCCTAACATGTCTGATCAGTATTTTTTGCCTGACCAGACATTAGTCTTCATCCCCGACAGGTGGTTAGAGATCAGAGATTTATTTCGCATAGACGAGCTACCTTCCCAGGCTGACAAATTCCACGCACCTTGAGCACAATGTACTTGATTTAAGGGCTCGGGGCACTCACCCGCAGTTCCTTCGCTTGATATTCTAAATGGGTCTGCAACGAGACGGGCAGAAGTTGTACTTTTCTGTAAGAAGTTTAATGAGCATGTCTTGATAGTATATGGTTAGAGTTGGAGAGCTCCGTTTGTGATAATCATTGAGCTTTTTTCACTTTTTAAAACAACATTTGGTTAGTAGTGTTTGAACTCGTGGGTTGGTAATCAGTATATCTAAGCTATTTGTGACAACAAAAAATTAAAATAATGATTCTTAGCACAGATTTTCGCAATTTATGTCAGTGCACATTACAATTCAATCTTTAACCAATAGAAAATTGTTGGGTTAAAAATCTGAATGCACTGTTATTGATATAACCTTTACACCGTAGAAAACTCCCAGAACTAAGGTTGCCAAACTGACCATTTTAAAGCCAAATTCCTGGAACAAAGATTTTTCAGTTGGCTCGCTTTTCACACGTTTAGACAAAATACATTTGTTCTTTTTGAATTGGTTGGTGTAAGAATCCCTTTTGTTTTTTCTTCCTTTTCCACGTTCACAATTTCAGTGTACAGAAATAGTTAAAAGGGTACACTTGAATCCTGGTAGTCAATCAGGTTAGGTTGCCTGATGTCAGTTAGCCAAAAAGCTGCTCGAATCCGTGTGCCATACGCTCTGAAGTACCATTATGGCCCAAGAACATGCTGCAAATACTCTCTCCATCTCACAATAAACCGATCCCCCAAACGTGGTTGTCTAAGCAGTAATATATGGATGTGACGTTTGGAGTCAGCGCAAATCAGACGAAGAGAAGCTCCATAAAAAGCAATGGGGCAGAGTCCTAAATATATGTCCGAGAGACCGCACTCGAAATGTCAACTTCCGCTACCAAGCAGAGTTCATGGATATCGTCGACTCTGCATCATTATGAAAGAATAGATGGGCTAGCCATGTGGCCAGCATGAATCACAGTAGATGGACAACGAGGGTGTATTTCTGGTGACCGTACAACTACAATGGTCGCGATGTCACCTACCATCGAATGTGCAATATTGTATAGTATTAGACAAGTGCATATACTATTTCATGACATTTGGTCGAAAGGCGAGAGCCTGGATGCTGCTGGTTCGGTAATTACAACATTATATTACACACCAAATCAAACAACTTAATGAAAATAGCAGATAAATAATTTTGGTTAGCTGGTCTGAGCAGTCACATTTATGAAAGGTGTACTTACCACATACGTTTTATTTTCATACTTCAGAAGTGAGTATTTAAAGAGCTCAGCACATTACTCTTGAATGTCTAATTCCACCCTGCTATTTAGTTATGTTGTAGATTCTTACTCTCGTGTCGTCAGTTAAAAACAAGATGAACAATAGAATGTTGTTACATCGTTTTGATATAATGAAAATAAAATAGCAAGAGAATTGCTATGTTAAAAAAATATTGAAGAACTTTACTTCATATTTCTACATATTGAAAGACACTGTAATGGCACATGTTTAGAGAGGATAATGTGGTAAGCTAGATCTTAAGTTGACATTTTTCTTCCCAGTTTTATCGCTCTTAGGCTTTCTTTTTCTTAACAGCAACAAATATATTTGAAATTCGTGTTGGTGTTTAACATTTTCCTTGTAGCATTTAAGCTCTTTCGGCAGTGATAGCCTGGCAACAGAATTCGCTCGAGATAGGTCAAGGATGTTGGAAGTCGTAAAGACAACAAATAGAGGAGTGTCGCATCATTGAAATCTGCACTTGGAAGTCATGTGATAGTAATTAGAAGAATAATAGTATATTTATCAAAAAATAACTGCATACCTTGAAATATACGCTTCGTTTTCGATTGTTATACATATGAAACGGTAAGTGGTAGAAATTGAAGCAGACACCTCATCAATCAAAACTTTTGTCTACTCTACATCAACGTCTACATATTACTAACTAAAGTGTCTAAAGTAGTAAAAATGAGACTTGTTTTTAACTTTTCTTTTGAATTTGATTGTTCCTTCTTTATTTATCATTGTATGGTTTACTGTGTATATCTTAATGTAATTTGTATCCGTGTGATGATAATCTGTGTATCCCTTACTACTTAATAATATTAATATAGTATTAGAGACAGAACTACTCAACAAGTCCTCTAGTACTAGTTCTAATCTAAAGTTTAAACTTTAAATTAAAGTTAAAGTACTAGTACTAACTACTACTTTACTTACTTAACTGCTGCATTTCACTGGCATCGTCGTGTTAATTGTCATTGCTTCCAAGTGTTGTCTTTTCAGAATTATTCTTGTTTTATTCATTCTGATAATTTCGTGACTTCCATCCGTAATAATTGAAGATATTCGGTATCATTTATACATTTTTCGTTGTTTGTAATATAGTATTATAGTATTTATTAGTAAATCTTCTCATAATAAACTATCCGTATTTAATAAGTAGTAAAGGTAGTAGTATATTCATATTATTTAGTCTGTTCTATACTAGTAGTCTGTCTATATGTTCTGCTCTTCAAAGTATTGACAATCCACTATTTTCTTTGCAATGAAAGGAAAACATACATTAAAAACAGTGTCAGATTCATTGTTATTTTTTAACAGAAAATACCAGGACAAAAAAATGCACTTCATAGTTGCCATTATGTAATATTAATGACTCTCTTACTCTTAGGTTCCCATGGAATCCTTATGTGACAGATTTATTCTGAATAACAAAATTCAATTAAGAATTAACAAGTGTTCTGTAGTTGGACTAATGACTAAACAATATGGAAAGAATTCTTCTACTTTGCCATTTTCACTTTGGAGTACATAGACCATGCAGACCTGACTTGTGCTATTTTGTTTCTTCAGTTCATTCCATCTTCCACCCTTTTTTCTACGTATGTTCTTTGGCCTTCCATGGTCTATATTTGCCTGGAGGTTCCATGACAGAGTTTGCCTGATGATACTGGCTGGCTTGGAGCTTTTGCAATGTGTGGCCATCTTCCAATTTCCTGTTTCACCTATATTTGTTTTGTTCAGTTCTCTCCCATAAGCTTTAGTTTGTAACCCTGTTGAACCTCTGCGGGCCCAGAATCTTCTTTTGGTAAATGTTGATCAAGCCTTGTAATTTCTTAATATTTCATTTGGTGATCTTTCTTGTTTCCAATGCATATAGTACAGCATTATCATTGAAGTTGAAGATTCGTAATATCGTATGCATTTTGGTCCTTTTACTGATCATCTGGTTTTCAACATGAAAAAGGCAACTTTTTCCCTTTTGTGTCTTGTTCCTTTTTAATCATTACCTGCACCTGTCTTGCTTATAATGCTCCCTAAGTATGTCACACTTTCTACCTCATCCAATGGTGTTCCTCTCAGTTTGATAGGAGCCGTATTGTCGGTCACATTTAATTTTACAATTTGTTTATATTCTACATGGAACCTTTTACCTACTTGCTGGAAAATTCTGTCTTGTTGACTGTAAACATGATGTGGATGGACGGTTGTCTATCAGATTACCATAAAGTGAAAAGATGAAATATGTTGGAGATCCAATACACTTGATTACAGGCAGAGATTGTTGTCCTGATAATTGCTTGATCTAGTCTTATCTTAGAATCTGTTCTTCTATTGACCATCTTCTTGCTTACATCATGCTCCTTCTTGCTTGTTTATGCTTGCCTCAGGCTCTTTGGTCTGGTAGTTTTACCTATTATGTAATGAATTTAATTATATACTTTTGTTCGAATAGTAATCAAACCTTATCACAAATTTTGTGTGTGGTTATTAGGTGCAGTCAGTCCATGCAAGCAATGAAAGCACTGCTTGCCATGTCAATATCTTTTTTTCCTTTCTTAAGCTCATAAAGATTTTTGAAATTGTAAATTAATATGCTTTGGCAGCCTTGATTTGTTTAAAAACATCTGTTCTCTAAGAGCCAATAGCGGGAGCATGAAAGTCTCTATTTCTTACACTATGACTCGACCTCACCTTTTAACGTGGCTATAGGAGGAAATTGCAGAGAGGATATAGCCCAGAAATGTCTTTCACAACTTGTGTATGTCTGGCAAAGGGTGAAGGGAGTATGCATGTTCAAAGCAGGGAACAGAAGCTTGATTTAATCTGCTTCTTATTGTCATGTCCAATGAACAGCAAATATTTTTGTCATGTGGTCTTCGATAAGTTATTTTTTGTGCATGCGTGATATATATATTTCAGTATTTATCTACCCAGTTGTTGTCTGCATTCTAAGAAATTAACAAGGATCTAAATCAGTTTTATAAAAATAAAAGACTATAAACACAACAGTATGACAAATTAACTAGCCTGGCTTTAATGGCGATATAAAAACTTCTGCTTAATACCCTGCCTTCCAGAGTGAATTTCAATGACTTAGTCAGAGGAAGGAGTGGAGGCTACAAGTAAAGGTATATTCTATAAATTATTTTCATTAATGAAATATGAAATTATTTGTTTGGGCTGGCTTAAAAAACAATTAATGTTTCAGAACTTATTTTGGCCTAAAAAAATTAATCGAGTACTAAAATGTTAATCTAAATTTTATTGGGCCTACATGGATTCAAAAGTATTTGAACCAAGTATTTAATGCTGACAAATCAAAACGGGGCAAAGAACATTTTTACCCACATATACTCAACCCTCTACCAGATTTTCAAAGGTGCTTGCCAAACTCCTAAGTCCACCAACCACCACTGGGGGTTATTGCTCTCTTCTCTTTTTTCCTATTGTTTATTATGTGTTAAATAAACAATATCAGGCATAATCTGTAACGTGTAGCTGTTTTTCTGTAGTTAGCCTTGACTGTAACAGATGTTAAAGGAGGAAGTGAAACAACTTATGAAGCAAGAGTAACAGGATGGGAAATTGAACAAGCAGATTTACAGTAATTGAATTAGCATTATTCCTCATCATTCTCATCCCTTTTGTTTTCTTCTGTATCCATTGTTCTGCTTTTCACTTTTGTTGTTCTTCCTCTCACACATTTAGTTTTAGTGATATTGTCAGTCCTTTAGTGGTCCATATATGTTATGTTGTTTGTCTTTGCTAGATCATGTTTTCTAGCTAAAAGAGAATAATTATTAAATTATTTAATGATCTTCTCTTATTCCTCAGTTATTATTAGAAAGAATTCATATTATTTCATAACCTTTTCTTATCACTCAGCTATTAGAGCGAATGCATTTTTGTTTGTTTATGTTTTTACATATGCGAACCATGTATAACCTTTTTTCATGAGTTATTCTTGTTCTTATCCTTCTGTTAATTGGAGTAGATCAGTTGCACATTATGTCGTTCCTTTGTTAACCATACAGTTATCAGGGAAATTCCATGTATGTAATACAGTATGTATTTATTCTTATTGTACATAATTCTCTAGTGATTGTTTTGGCTAATAATTTTAATCTTAGAATTGTGAGCCGAGATTTACTGTAGTTTGCTTTGTGATGCTGAGTTCAGGATGTATATTTGAACAGTATAGGAATATGTACATACTAGATGCGATGTTTGCTGTAATTCTGTGGCTGCTATAAAACCGACATGAATTATTAGATTGATGCACTAGCATGACTGATACTGAATATGATATATACGCAATGTTTGTCAGGCATTATAACCCACCTGCCCAAGAAAGATTTTATAAATTAGTTAACTTCAGATATTTCTACACCTGTAAGTATTAACTATATCCTGTGACCATATTGTTCTGGTGAAATGAATAATCCCAAAATTATCTGCATATTTCTGATACAGCACTTTTACACTGAGGGAAGTTATAGGTTAAGAGCTGATATCTTTTGCAATCTATCAGAAAAAATGTTATCGTATGTGTCCAATTGGGAAATAGGTGAATAGAATGTTGTACCAGGCTGTAGTCAAGTGTTTACAACACATTTATTCATACTGTTGTGTCTGAGGGACTGGCAAAAATTCTTCTGGTTGGTACGAGTTATATTTCTTTGTCTTAAAAAACATGCTATGTATTATCCATGTTCATCATAGATGTATGTGAACACTATAATGTACAAGGCAGAAAGACATTAACACAGGGAAATAATTCACAGTTGGACTAAAGTTATGTGAATTTACATGCAAGAAATATTTAGATGTAAAAGTAAGTACATGAGGAAGTCTGATTCACAATATTTGTATGTTTCAATCATTTCTGTGGCATTTTGCTGTGAATACAGGAAGTCGGTATCACAACATTTGTATGTTTCGATCATTTCTGTGGCATTTTGCATTGAATACAGAAAGCCTGTATCACAATATTTGTATGTTTCGATCATTTCTGTGGCATTTTGCTTTGAATAATGAGATTATCATCCCTTACACACAACCTTTTTTTGTAATTTTGTGTGGCTTGCATCATAGGTAAAAATGTTATTTTTCTTTCCTCCCCAATAATGGGCATGAGATTGACTATGTTAACAAATATGGTATGTAGGCATTAAAGTATATGCGAGAGATATGTAAAGAACAAAGTGTATAGGGAAATAGTATACTCTGGGTAGTGAGATCGGACTCCTGTGTTCAATGTCAAGAACATTAAAATTCCCTTGGCAGTTGGAAATAGAAAAGAGTAGGCTTAACGCCTGCTGCCTGGACAAAATTCAAAATTCAAGTTCAAAATCTACCCAAATTATTTGTACCTGCCCCCAGGTCAAGCAAGCTGCAGGAAGTTTATAATACCTGCTATCAATAGCTTTCGGCTACCTGGTAACAGACATTAACATGCATGTTTGAATACCAGGATTCCAAGTATCCCAGGATTGTTCATGTCTCTTCTATTCAGAGATTTTTTTGGGCCTGATCTTAAATAATTACATAATAAATGCAAGATGTGGTCTAATACTTGTAAAAATCTCATTTCAGGTTGCACAAATCCAAGATGGTGACTTTAAATTGCTGTTACATTGACAGCTTTTGATTTGTTGTGTGAGGTAGTTTGTGTCAGTGACACCAGGAACAATTTGATCTCCATCTAGTGAACTACTACTGCCTCCCTGTGATACATCACAATGAGCGGAGGTCGGCGTAACAGTGGACCTAGACCTGGGGCAGCAGTCAGTGGAAGGATACAACAGGCGAAACTTGTTCTCTTGGGAGATCAAGGAGTTGGAAAGTCCAGTTTAGCACTGAGGTTCGTTCGGGGTCAGTTTTCTGAATACAGTGAGGCGACAGTCGGAGGTGGGTACCATCATTGTCATATATAGACATATATAACACCATCTACTACTTAAGGGTTCCTTCCCTTTCCAGCATTAAATCCCTCTATACACATTATCATTACCTACACACATTGTTTTGTATCATTGACAGTGGTCCACATTGAATAAGATTAGTGCAACCTTGACTAAAAAAAGAATGTTTTCACATTATTGAAATATAAAATTATAATCAGTTAAGTTTTAATTGAGGGATTTGTAGGTACAGACAGTAAAGTTTACTTCTTGGACTGAACCGGTACCCATTTAAGGCTGGGCTGACCTGGGAGCCATTGCGGTCTGAAAAAACATTACCGCTTCAACTGGGGAATGAACCGAGGACCACTCAGATGCTAAGCCAGCGCGCTAATCATTGCGCTACACTGCTCCACAAAACAGACAATGTAATCACGTAATTCCTAGTTAAATATTTAAACAAAAACAAGTAATTACTTTCTTATAGATGCAGTCCTGATCTCATACAATAATAAAGATGCAAATTAGATAAACGCATAAAAAATCTTGTCTTTCCTTGGTCCCACGTCTTCTATGCCTTAGGGATGTATTTTTTGGGCATATATTTGCAATTAAAAGGGCAGATGAAACAAGTGATCAGCCTGTTGCGTCTTTGCATTGGAAAGGGTGGGGCTTCCTCATGTTTGTTACTGTTAGATATACATTTTTTTATCGTTAGATTTTTTCCTGACAATGACTAACAGTCTGCTCTTTTCAATTTTCAACTGCCAGTTTTTATTTTATGTGTACAGCGTCTACACAGGACGATTGAGTTCATATGACATCCATCTCCGATTAGACTAGATACTGATCTCATCTCCCTTGAGACCAGGGCATGCTTAAATCTTGTGAGATTCAAACATTAACTGGAAAGTAAATAGGGAATATGCATGTGCATGGCAGTTGGTGAAATTGTTTTTAAATTTGCTGTTGTTGCAGTTAACATATCTATTATTATTATGGTACATATAAATCTAATGACAAATGTTAAGTTATGTAGTGCAATGTAAATGTGGCCTTCCAGCCGGGAAGAGTGAACCTGTCATGAGTGCACAGTCTGGTTTATTGAGTATTCTATTAGTTGGCTCCTCCTTCCATCATAGTAACTTGTCATGGGGAGGCTCGCTCAGCCTTTATTCTTCAAATTTTCTCAGTTTTTTGTTTTTCAGCTCTCCTCTGACTACATGATCAGTTTTATAAATGCTAGACGGTGGGCCATTGTGGCCTGTTGTTTTCAAGTCAATGTTGTGTACTCATTTGTGCTAGTCCGTCATCAATTTTTTTGGGTTCAAATAACAGCAGGAACAACAATATTAATGAGATCTGTACGGATTACAGTATGAAAATCAACATAGAGAAAATCAGAGTGATGACGATTGCAAGAAAAGAAATTAAAACAACAATATTCGTACAAAACCAATAAGTGAAACAGGTGAAAAATGTAACATACCTGGGTAACATAATCTTGGGAGATGGCAAAGACAACACCAAAATCCAAAACAGATGTAATAAGGCAAGTCAAATCATTCGGCAAATGTCCTTATTATTAATATGTAAACACGTAACAATGGATACAAAAAGAATGCTATACAACACAATATTCCTACCCACATTGTTGTATCAGTGTCAGAATTTTTTTTTTCTTTATAGCGTTCGCCTTATTTATCTATTCCACAAGGCAGTGTGCGTTGCACTGTAGTTTTTATTTTGCGCCTGTCGGCCCAATGCATCCGACTTCAACATGCCTTTTTTGTAAGGGTCTGCTTCCTCCTGCATTTTCTAAGGGTTTGCTTCCCCGGGTTAACGGCCAGTGCTGTGATGGGGATCGAACCCAGCATCTTTGGTTGTGAGCCGTGTCACTTAACCACTAGCCCACGCCGTCCCCAGTGCCAGAATTGAATATAAACAAATAAAGATAAACGAAACATCATAGCAACAGAGATGAAATGTCTACGCAGAATGCTTGGAGTAACAAGAATGGATAGAATCAGAAACAAAGATAGTAGAAGACAAGTAGGTACAACACCAGTGCTAGACCTCATCAAGAGACAACAAACCAAATGGTTCGACCATATGGCATGTCCAACACCAGATAGTATCCCTCAGAAAGCAAAACTATACAGACACAATGGATACAAAGCCAAGAGGCAACCACGCAAAAGATGGATAGCAGAAATAACAGAAGCAGTAAAACTCCCTGTGTACAAAGCACATACTTGGGTTTGGTCACAAAACCTCTTTGTAACCTTGACGCTAAAAGGCACCAGCAGAACAAAAAGCGAAAAAAATACGAATCATCATTGATTGCGGACTAAATAAGTAAGCTACCTACTAGGCAAAAGTCTATCACTGACTCTGCATGTGTACACTAAACGTTTCAATAATGGTGTGACGTGACTAAGTTCATTGCCTTTTACCACGACATGCACCGGCCTTCTTTTCTTTGACATATAGTTTCTACACACTGAGTGTTGCTGGTTTCGTGCTCAACCCTCCTTACTTGCCTTTAACAACATACCAGGCAAGTATTCTTTAATCACCTTTGGTACCAAGATACACACTGGTGCATTTCGATAATAGTGTGCAAATTGTCTGCCCTAAAGTATTCCATAGTATGAATGTCTACATGACTGTCTATCAATGAGAAATCAGTTTTCATTTGGCTTTGTTCGTTCTCAATCTCCCGCTACCAAATCCTGAAAATGGCTTAGGTAGCAGAATGTAGTCCAGAGAATGGGATGCATTGTGTCATAGTTTACAGCTTGACTACGATATTTGCACTTTTCGGTCCAACACATCTGACTTCAGCAAGCATTTTTTTAGTATCGGCTTAGCATTCCCTCTTCGATCCCTTCTCCTTAGCCAGTCTGCCCTGTTGCAGCCTATTATCCAGGATCACCGCGTGGAGGTGTAGAAGGGTCTTGGCAGCTCTGGTTCGCTGGCCCTGACGCTAGCAGTCAGCTATGGGTCGCTGACCACTGCAGCTCATGCGCTGCTTAGCATCTTGATCCTAGTTTTCATTTTAGCAGGCGTTGTAACATTTTATAGCACAACAAACTTTAAACAGCAGTATCTGTTTTTCTTTTTAAAAAAATAGCAAATTCTCCTAGACTGGAAGCCCCCCATTTTACAATTGTTAGATCTTTACAGTTATTCATTCTATACTACATATTTTTGTTTTTAAATGTTAATACTTTCAACAAATGTTTGAATTAGGTTACTGAAACCTTTGTCTAAACTAAATCATTCTTTGTGTTGGGCGCATGATTCATGCTAAACTAAATGGTACTTCATTATCTTATGGGAAGTTCTTCATTCCAAACTAAATTTTAATTTATGTGTAGTGAACAAGTTTAATTATCCACACTAAACTTTATATTTAGTTAAATAAAACATAAGTTTATGTTAATATAAATGATTCTTGTGTTTATGTTCAGAAAAACACATCAAAAGTTAAAATGTTAAATGACTTTTGAAACCTGTAATCCTGATATTCAATCAGGCAGAATTTATCTGACATCAGGTAACCAAAAATTGTTCACATTTTTTTTGTCTTTTGCATTAGTGTGCCATGTTGAACCTATGGCTTAACTCAGGCCATATCTACAGATCATTTGCAAATATATTATTACCATAAATTCTACAAAGAATAATGTTCATTTATGTATGAAAATGACTGCCAAATTCTTCATCATATCATTTATGTTTGTTAATTTAAATATATTTTTCTATTCTCATTGTCACAATAAAAAATCTATGCAAAATCATAATATACTTTAGTAAGTAGCATGTCCTTTACAGAACGTTGCTTCTTACAAGCGCCACCTATTTTGCTCTTATAAGTTTCTTGGCAAGTGTGCGGTATGGTAGGTTACCATTACTTTCCGTATGTGGAGGAACAATCGTCCGAGAGAAAAAAACCTTGTGTCTGCTAAACTGGATACGGTGGGAATCGAACCCGGTGTGTTGGGATTGTGAGAACCGAGTGAAGTTTCACCATTAGGTCACGCAATCTCAAAAAAGCAAGTAGCATGTCCTTTACTGAATGTCATTTCTTACACCGTCACCTATTTATAAGTTTCTTGGCAAATGTCACTATTGGAAGGTTCATGAATGGCTCACTTGCCTTCTGCATTTTCATCAACTGCATGAAGCATAGAGTGATAAATACCTTGAAACCTCTGTCGTGAAAACATAGTATGGTACCAGGGAGTGTACAGCTCTGGTGACATTGACCAGTAGTCAGATATAGCAGGCCTTCTGTCAAGCATTGACCAGTACTCAGATATAGCAGGCCTTCTGTCAAGCATTGACCAGTAGTCAGATATAGCAGGCCTTCTGTCAAGCATTGACCAGTAGTCAGATATAGCAGGCCTTCTGTCAAGCATTGACCAGTAGTCAAATATAGCAGGCCTTCTGTCAAGCATTGACCAGTACTCAGATATAGCAGGCCTTCTGTCAAGCATTGACCAGTAGTCAAATATAGCATGCCTTCTGTCAAGCATTGACCAGTACTCAGATATAGCAGGCCTTCTGTCAAGCATTGACCAGTAGTCAGATATAGCAGGCCTTCTGTCAAGCATTGACCAGTAGTCAAATATAGCAGGCCTTCTGTCAAGCATTGACCAGTACTCAGATATAGCAGGCCTTCTGTCAAGCATTGACCAGTAGTCAAATATAGCAGGCCTTCTGTCAAGCATTGACCAGTACTCAGATATAGCAGGCCTTCTGTCAAACATTGACCAGTAGTCAGATATAGCCGGCCTTCTGTCAAACATTGACCAGTAGTCAGATATAGCCGGCCTTCTGTCAAACATTGACCAGTAGTCAGATATAGCCAGCCTTCTGTCAATGTCCATAAGAAGGAGCACAGTAACAAATTTGTTGAGTTCGGTCGTAGAAATATCCTTCAACCTATAGTACACAGAATGAGACAGGGATGGGCTGTTCATCTGTATTCTTTTCCTGACAAAGGTATAAATTGAATTTATATGATCCTTCACGCCGCATCAAATAATTTGTTGAAAAATTAAACAGCCTGGAAGCTAGGATCTAACTCCAAATCTGGTGCAAGCAACTCCAGGACTGCGAAGAGGATGAAAGTGAAATGTGTTCAGTGTCTGACCTTCTGGTTGGCATACATCTGCTGATACAGGCAATGTAACATTCCTGTGACTAGCAGTTGTTGTAGGTCTAACAGAAACATCAACAGATCTTGCTTTACTTGCTGCTTTACCATAACCTCTACCTTGTTCAGCAACCACTCTCATCTTCAAATATGTTGGGACATAATCTTCGTTGTCACTATCATCGATGGCAAAATGAAGATCGCTTTCAACTTCTTTACTGTTGCTGTCTGAATTGCTATGCTCTCTACATTATCCCAACTGTTTTCATCATGCATACATGATGTTCTTAAAGCACATGCCTCGTTGGTTGTTAACAAATTCCCAACAGGCTACCAGATGGTTGAGAATTCATGCTGCCTTTGTTTACAGAAGAGAGTTTGGAGAAGAGACCCTGCAGCAAAAATAAAGGCAACAAAGAAGACATGGACAGAGCTAGAAAGTACCGCACAGGACATAAGACTTGGCAGGAATTTATTGAAGTCTTATGCTTTGCAGGGAGCATAAAGATTTGGATTGATAGACTAATGCTGTGGTATCTATACAGCTTTCAATCGCTTGTGGCTCCAACAGTTTTTCAAATTGTTAAAACGACTTAATGAGTTGTTAAATCTGCTCTCCACAGCTGCTTTCCTCACTCAGACTATTCAAATTCAAGGACAGAACATCAAGTTTGACATCTGGGACACTGCAGGTCAGGAGAGATATCACAGTTTGGCACCCATGTATTACAGAGGGGCCCAAGCTGCAGTTGTAGTCTATGATATTAATAATGCTGTAAGTTGTGCTGGGGGTATGTGTCACTTTGTTGTTCTGAATGTACTGTGGGAGATCATAGGTGTGAGGACAAGTTTCAGAAAGTGTGAAACAGTCTTAGTGTGTGAAAGTTGCATTTAAAGAAGCATTAACAAATCTCATGTCTTCATTGTCATAATGAACAAAAGGTATTGTTGAACATACTTATGTTTCTTAATCTTGAATCTGGCAAGCACAGTTTACACCAAGGCACTTAAGCAGCGCAAAGAGCATAGCATAACACCAGCTATTTGACGCACATTTTGTTGTTGTTGCTTTGTTCGTTCTCAATCTTCTGCTACCAAACCCTGAAAGGGCTTAAGTAGTAGAATGTAGTCCAGAGAACGGAATGCTCTGTGTCGTAGATTACAGCTTGACTGCAATATTTGCACCTTTCGGTCCAACACATTCGACTTCATCAAGCATTTTTTGAGTACCGGGTTAGCATTCCCTCTTCGATCCCTTCTCCTTAGCCAGTCTGCTCTGTCGCAGCCTGTTGTCCAGGATCACTGCGTGGAGGTGTAGAAGGGTCTTGGCAGCTCTGGTTCGCTGGCCGTGGCGCTTGCAGTCAGCTATGGGTCACTGACCGCTGCAGCTCATGCGCTGCTCAGCGTCTTGATCCCACATTTTAGTTTCATATAGAAAAGCAAAATGAAGGCTCATTTACTCCAAGAAGCAATTAGATATAATGGATAATCTAATTTAGATTTTGTAAACCAATATAAAACTTTTGACAGAATATACAGGAACAAATTCTGGTATATTTTAGAACTGAATAGCATACGAGGATAATTTATGCTTGGTATGAGATATTAAAACATCAACAGCTCCTTTCTGTTACCAGGGTCTGAAAAGAAAGCCAAGAATAGTTAATATTGTTTGCGAATGCCTACAATGAGTAGGTTACTCTTTTGTGCGCCCTGAAAAGGGCGTTAAGTGGCGGGTTTCTGTACCTTTCCTGGCATCCCGCGCGTGCTGATGAAGGTGGACTGGGGTCCTCCATGTGGTTGTGCTATGCTTGGCTTCATCTGCGTGTTGTTCACTACTACGGGGATCACGTCGATCCCTGCCCTTCCATTCCGGGAAGGGCTACAAGGAAGCCAAGGTGACGGTTTTGTTCAGTATGTTTTGCCTGAACCTGAATAACATGTCTGATCAGTATATTTTGCCTAACCAGTCCGTTAGTCTTCCTTTCCGCCAAGAATAGTAACACTGTAAGATGTCGGATAAGTTGGAATAGGTCATTAAGGGGGATTTGGCATAAAGCTACCACATCATCTAGAACAGGGCTCTTCAACCTTTTTATTCCTGACACCCACTTTTTATAACTTTTGTAAGGTAAATTTTGCTTATGCCCGCTAAAATCTTAATTGAAGAAAACTCTGCAATCGTCCACTGAGTCTGTATTTTGGATGTTTTTATCATCGTGTAGCATGTCCCTTGCAGAATGTTGCTCCCATTACAGCCTGTATGAAAAAAACTCAATCTCTTGCCAAAGTTCCAGCCTACTCCAGTCATGCCCAAGAATTCCTTGATATCTTGGTGCCATCACCTTCTTGGTCTGCCTCTGTCTCTTGCCTGGCACCATACCTTCCATTACCTCTCTCTCAAGACTGTTGTGTCTATTGATGTGGTCAAAACTTGAAATGAAATGGCTAATCGATCCATCAGCACGTAATTGTATAACCAAAAAGTATGGTTGAAAGGCCACACACCGTCACTAACAAGAAGGCTACAATTTTAAATTTGCAACAAAACTATTAATAGAATTGATAATATTTATAAAATATTGGGCAGATAATAGGATATCAATAGACTCTGTGCAGTAGCTTTAGAACTACACAGCTCACACACCACAGAAAAAAACCTGTAAATAGCACAGTCATACCAACTCTTTGTTATCTTTGTCCAATATTGTTACTGCCTAATGCACAGCAGAAGATGATCATGACATAGTTTACAAGATGTCTGAGAGAAGCTGCTGATGTCATTATAAGAGACAGAAGAAATGATGGATGGAACCTGGAATTTGGTGGGAACATGCAGTCTTTTGTAATATGAAAAAACTCTGCCATAAAATATGAATATCTTTGATCTGTACTACATTCTTACTTACTTAGTACATTCTGTATTATATGTGTACTACATGTACCATAACTACATTCTGGATTTAGAAGCTGCTCATCTGACAGCCGGACAATATGGCCAGTCCATCTAATCTGGAGCTTCTAAAGAAAATGTTCTATGGCTTGAGTCAGGCAAGCGAGCTCGCGGTGGCAAAATAAAATGTCACAAAGGCACTCTGAAAGCCTCACTGAAGAACTGCAGCATTGACCCTGATAATTGGGAGAATATTGCTGCTGATCGCTCTGTCTGGCGTAGAAAAGTCTGCTGGGGCAGTGCATATTGAGCAGACAAGAATCAAGCAAGGTGCACAGAGTCAAGAGACGAGTTGCTGACAGTGAGACAGTGTTTATCTGCCCTCAGCATGACAGACACTTTCGGGCTCCGATTGGTTTGAACAGCCACCTACGAACTCACTCCAGGATTGACAGATGACAATGTGGCCCAGTTCGGAATTGATGGATAAACAACAACATTCTGGTAATGGAAAATCCCAAAAAGAATTGCATGTTTTTCACGTGAACAAAAAATAATAACAGATGATAAGCCAATATTTTGACAAGCAAATGCCTTTTTTTTTTCATTCTACAAAAAACAAAATCTGCAGGAAAATTAAAGTGAAAGATTCTAGAACATCAGCCAGAAGAAGTGAGGAAAAAGTAACAGTTTTTGTAAATTGTTGCCAGTTAGGTTTTTTCGGCCTTGTATTTGCAAGGCACGCTAGTTTGAATCACATATGAGTATTATTTTGGTTATATCATGGAGTAATTACAATTTTAATGCGTGACATCCGGACTATTATTAGACCTGATAAGGATGTGAATGTTTTTATAGTATAGTGTACCTGTCAGAACATTGGTTTTATCATTAAAACAAAAACTAAATTCAAATGCAAAAAAAAAAGAAAATTGAAGAGAACAGGAAAAAGTTTACATAACCAGGTATACAGCACAATGAAGTCAACAAAATATGACAACACTTATCTAACCATAGGTTGATGTAACTAAAGGTATTTTTCAAGTCAGCTGTATCACATAAGCACACATTTACACAAACATACGCATATAATATATAATTGCTTTTTTTTCTCTCTCTCTCTCTCTCTCTATATATATATATATATATATATATATATATATATATATATAGTGTGTGTGTGTGTGCGCGTGCTCTTTCTTTGGCATTTATGACTGCCGTTATTGGGTGTTTATTATTTATCATTTATGCTTTTTATTGAAACCTTTGTACAGTTGTAATGATAATGAACTACGTCAACAACTTTCTGCCTCTTGAGCATTCTAGTACTTACATATAATTACTACTTCCTTATTAGTCTCATCACGCTATCCTGTTCTGTTTGCCTCTGCTTCTTTTGCCATATATTTTTTTCTGTTGTCACTAGGTTTTCCCCAGACCCTTATTTCTAAGAAAATGGTTAATGAATTCTATCTCTTTTGTGGGTGCTGTTTCTGTTAGCAGTGACATTGTAAATATTGGTTTCCAATGATAAAGTGCTTCTATCAATGCTCGTTTATGAAATGTGTTGAGAGATATGGTACTGTTAACATTAGTCATAAGATATCTAGTTTAGTTTGTTTAATCTTTCTCATCATTATTAATCTCAGAACACATTTGATCGGGCCATTGCATGGGTACAAGAACTGAGGCAACAAGCTACAGGCAACATTGTTATAGTGTTGGCAGGAAACAAGGCTGATCTTGCTACAGAACATAGAGCAGTACAGACTGAGGTATATAAGATCATTAACTGCTACCTGGAGGCGCATAAAGTTCTCCAGCTAATCATAGTTTCTGTGACAAGCATTTAGTTAGGTTATCTCGAGAAAAACATTATTGCTCTAAGTTAGCATTATCTTATACCCTTATGGTTCTTGGCTTCTAATTCTTTCTTTTGTCATTCTTGTTTGGTTGGTTGGTTGGTTATTGATCCAGCAGCCTATGGGCTCCTACCCTATGGCCCAATGCCATATAGTGGTATCTGCAAATGTTTGTAAGCTGTTGTTTAGTTCTGTACAAAGTGTTCCATTTGTCTGGCCTCGGAGGAAGAAGCTCTTTCCCAACACTGGCAAGTGCCCAATATTCAAAAAGATGATTTTCAACAGTTTCATAAGGATGTGTACACAGCCAGCACTCTGGAGTATATTCTGGTTGGATTCTGTTCAAGTGGCTGTTAAGTTGTATGTGTTGAGTGCGAAGTCGGAAAATGGTGCTTTGGTCTCTCCTTTTCAGGAGGTTATTGTTGTCTTTGGGATTTGGGATGGCCATATGTTTGTAGATTTCTCTCCCAGTATTTCCCATTGCCCATCTATTCAGCCAGTCCTCTTTATTCACAGTCTTCAGTAGTTGTTTGGCTGTCTGTAGGGTTGTTGGTGTGTATTGTTGTTCTTGACTTGCTCCCTTCTTAGCCAGTTTCTCTGCCTTGTCATTGCCAGGTGTATTTGAGTGACCAGGGATCCATTGTATAACTATTCTGACTTCATGGGATGTGAGAAATTGGTTGGCATCTAGGGATATTGGGTAAGTTCAGGCCTACAGTGACCACCATCTTTCAGAGCTTGAAGGGCAGATAATGAGTCTGTAAAGATTATGATGCTTTGGGCTTTTGATGGGAAAGCATCAAATACAGTCCTCAAGTGGTGCAGACCTACTTCCAGTGCTGTTATTTCTGCCCATAATTTGAACATTTTTCCCCACAGGCATCAAACAGCTCATTCGATGTTCTGTCTAGATACTCTATGTAGACTCCATATCCCGCTTTAATGGTGGCCTTAAAAGCAGATCCATCAGAATAGACATGTATCCATTCTTTTGGGTAGGTGTCAATCGTTCTCTGTGATGGTCTCATAAGACTGACTGAATCAGCACTTTTTGTTAGTTTTGTTTGAATTTCTGGCATTTTTAAACATGGATGTTCTGGTAAATTTCTTGTTGCTCTGTGTTTCTTGTCTTTTGTCTCTGACATGATATCTGTCTTTAATCTCACTGACATGGTGGAGGACTGACTTTTGTTTTATTCTCTGCTTTTTTTGCCATTTTTCTACAAGCCTTCTATTGGGGTGGTCTTTGCTCATTCTTTTACTCCTCTCATAAACTTCCATAGCGGCCACATTTCTTTGCATCTCAAGGGGCTCTTTATTCACATGAATTTCACATGCCGCAGTGGGCGTTGGCCTCATTGCTTCACTGATAAGGTGCAGGGCATTGTTCTGCACTCTGTCCAGGTACTCTACATTAGTCTGTGAGCATGTTGTCAGGAGTGCACTGCTGTATTCTAAAGCAGAGCATACATATCCAAGATACAAGCCTCTCAGAGTGTCCTTGTCTGATCCCCATGCTGTACCAGCGAGCCTCTTCAACAAGTGTAGCCACCTCAATGCTTTATTTTTGACATGTTTCTTGAGGCTGAGCTGTCAGTCTAGAGTGACTTCAAGATATGTAGGCTCTTCCTCTCTAGGCAATTTCTGTTTGTCAAATCTCTGATATTTTTCTTGGCTTCTTTTTGGCTATTGGTAAAAATAGTGTAAACAGTCTTTTCACAGTTTATCTTCTGTTTCCACATTTGGCAATACTCATGCAGTCCTTGGAGTAAACAAAGAATATTACCTTTGAAACCTCCTAATCATGTCCTAAAAGAGGGTTGTGTACTTGGCTTAAAACAAATTGTTACAAAATCTGTCATTGCTAGAACCCACAATGCACTTTAGTGCAGGCTTTCCATAGATGGACTACCTAGAGGAGTGGCACTATACTTCTTAGGGAGCAAGAAAGGGCAAGAGTGATTGTCAATCTTGAACAATAAAAAGCAATATAATGCTCAACTACAGACAAAGATATGTGGTTCCTGTGCTAGATTAGATATTGTGAATACATTGAACAGCTAATGCATATAATTAGTAGATATTACATTTTGTCATCTCTGCTATGGCTATCATGTGATGATGAACAGAGACATTTATTATCTCTGTCTATCGTGTGATGATGAACAGAGACATTTATTATCTCTGCTATATCTATAATGTGATGATGAACAGAGACATTTATTATCTCTGTCTATCATGTGATGATGAACAGAGACATTTATTATCTCTGTCTATCATGTGATGATGAACAGAGACATTTATTATCTCTGTCTATCATGTGATGATGAACAGAGACATTTATTATCTCTGTCTATAATGTGATGATGAACAGAGACATTTATTATCTCTGTCTATCGTGTGATGATGAACAGAGACATTTATTATCTCTGCTATATCTATAATGTGATGATGAACGGAGACATTTATTATCTCTTTCTATCATGTGATGATGAACAGAGACATTTATTTATATCTGTCTATCATGTGATGATGAACAGAGACATTTATTATCTCTGTCTATCATGTGATGATGAACAGAGACATTTAATATCTCTGTCTATCATGTGATGATGAACAGAGACAACTGTTATCTCTGCTGTGCCTATCATGTGATGATGAATAGAGACAACATTTGGCATCTCTGCTATGTTTATCATGTGATTGTGAACAGAGACATTTGTTATCTCTGCTGTGTCTATCATGTGATGATGAACAGAGACGAGATGTGCTAGCAACTGTTATCAAGTATAATCCAAGTATTTATTACTTGTGTCAGTTTCAAATCCTTTTCAGGGCCGAGGATACAGCACATCAAATGAGCTTCGATGTTTCCTTGACATCTTGTGTTTGTTTAAAAAATGAAAACTCCATTTTCTGACTAGTTTTAAATGAACTGAATTATTATGATGTGCATCACCATACTTATATTATTCATTTGTAGACTTCTTCGTCTTTGTCTACTTTAAATTAATCACAATATTTCCATCACAAATTTGACAACATGTCTAAAGGCTTCTGTCTCAGTGCAGTCTCAACTTGTGCTTTGACATGTGTTTCCTATTAGAATGTCAGCTCAGATGGTTGCTTCATTCTTTGTATGAAGCTGAAATATGGGTTGGAAAGGGCTATGCCGTCACTCTGCTCTGCTCAATGAGTTGACTTGGAGAACATTTTCTACTGTTTGTCTGCTCTCTCGTGGGCTCATGTCTGTGTATCCAATTATTAATTTGTTGAAAAGAAAGTACCAGAGTCTTCCTCCGTCTAACTAAACATTCACGTCATCAAGGCTATCAGTTCTAATCACAGCAAATGTCAATCAACCACTGTTCATTGTTCACTAAGGTTGTGCCTCTTTTTGGTGAGGCTTATGTCTTTAAAGTACTGACAGGATTTTTCTGAATGGACATTATCCCAATTAAGTGTCAGGGATGATTTGTCGGGTCAGCCTAAAAAAGTAACAGTTCCTGTATTTGACCTATGTCCTAATGTATTCATTTTTCTGTTTTTTTAAGAAGGCTTATTCTTTTAAGGCTTTGGAATAATGTATTTCATAAATTTCTTGTGAATTGGAGAAATACTGTATTTAAATGTTATAAAACTATACTCTTTTTAAAGTTCTATTATAATGTGGATTTTTTTCAGTAGACTTACTGCATTGATGAATACCATTGGGCTCTACAACAATAATGCATTAATTTGTACAAGCTATATGGTCTCTGCAAAGACGGGCCTTCTCTCCATCTCAGACACTCTGCCACCGCCAATCTGTGTTTGGTCACGTGGTTCAACTGGATCAGATAGTTCTGGCTCACCAGATCTTGTCCAAGTCAGCTATGTGTGACAACGGTCTCCCACCAACCGGCTGGAGGCGTGGGAGTGGCCATCCCCATTCTGCATTGCTCCAGCAGATAGCAGTCTCTCCTTTGGCATTGGATGAGGTTAGGCTTCAAACCTCAGTAGTTGGACATGGTAGTGGTTGATCGACGCAACGTGCCCTAGATGCCTAGGCGAACATTATTATTATTATATTGTTACATCAGTAATATGGTATTATATGTTGTTTGCATTGTTTCACTTCAGGATGCCAGAGCATTTGCAGAAGAGGCTGGATTAATTTTTGCAGAATGTTCAGCTAAAAATGGTCACGCAGTAAATGAAATGTTCATGATGATTGGTGAGCTTTCTTTATTTAAATCATCATTAATTTTTTATATGTCAATTGTAGAAGACAAGGTTTTTAGTAACAATCATTTTTCATCACTTTCCTTCCGGTTTCATGAGTGCATAAGGCTTCTACTGTCACTGTCCTCAAATTCTAATTTTGTGATATCTTCTACAGTTCCACCAGTTGTATTGGCTTTCTTATCCACTTTTCTTCTCCAGGTGTTATTCAGTCTACCTTGTGGGTTTCAATTAGCGTATGTCTGGCTGTGCTGTTAGGTATATTCCTTGGGGTATGTCTTATTCATCTTTTTGTAATCTCCAACTTTTGTTGATTGTTTTTGTTTCCTTTGTTACAAGTTATTGTTTTTGTATCACTTCTGATCATCTGACATGAAACAGCACCAAAGTGAGGCTTTAATATAGTTCTGACAGTAACTATAAGTTAAATTCATCTACATAGTGAAAAAGGAATTAAATAAATATGTGGCGATTTTATCATCTCCTGCAATTTGAACTAAATGAGTGTTGGAGGAATCACAAATTTTATATTTGCCACATCACCGTAGACAGCAAGAGGAGACATCTGCTACAGTATGTCAGTGTGAGGGGTAACCAGCAAAACGGCCATTACCATCTCCACTCAGCATTATAAAAATAAATATTCAGGTAGTCGCTATATGAAGGTAGTTGTCTCTCAAAAAATTAAAAAGTGAAATACTGGGATTTTGAATTCCACAAGTTTCAAGCATCCCCTGGTCTCAAGAGAGATGAGACCAGTGTCTAGTCACATTGGAGATTGGTGGAAAAACTTGGAGATCCCGTGTACATGCTGTTTACGTAAAAGAACCAGTGTTAATTGAAAATCTATAAGAGGAGCCTGTAAGCCACTGTCTAGGCAAAAATTCTAGGCAGTAATACAATTCCTACCCAATACGCAATCTACCTTCTCCTACCCCCATCCCTCAGACCTAGAGTTCTACAAAATAAAGAATTTACTATGGATCACCTTTAGCTACCTGGAATTACCTACCAGTTTGATTACCAGGATTCCAAAATGGATGCTTTTAGGGACAGCAGGAAGAACAAAGGACATGTGAATTGCTCAAATCCTTACAAACAAAGCAACACTTGAAAAGCTTAAACACATTTTAAGAAATGGATTTGAAATCCTAGTTAACCTGACTTCTTTCTCTCTTTTCATTTTGACACTTGTCCTGAAAAAGCTGTTGTGACATTGTATCATAGTCCAGTTTACAGCCGTGCTATGATATCTGTGCCTTTCTGTCCAACACATCCACTTTTGCCACTGCCTTTTTGGGACTGGGTTTGCCTTTCCTCTTTGATACTATTCTCTTAGCCAGACTGCATGAGTGCATCCTGTTTCCAGGGCCGCCACTTGGAGTCAGAATGGGATCTATGTCGGCTATGGTTTGCTAACCCTAACACAAGCAGCTAGCTATTGGCCCCAGTAGCACACCGGCTTGATTTAAGGAATAAGCAATATTAATCCTACCAGACCAGGGGACGGCGTGGCCTAGTGGTTAAGTGACACGGCTCACAACCAGAAGGTGCTGGGTTCGATCCCCATCACAGCACCGGCCGTTACCCCGGGGAAGCAAACCCTTAGAAAATGCAGGAGGAAGCAGACCCTTACATAAAATGCATGCTGAAGTCGGATGCACTGGGCCGTCAGGCACAAAATAAAAACGCAGTGCAACACACACCGCCTTGGGGATTAGAGAAATAAGGCGAACGCAAAAAAAATAATAAATCCTACCAGACTGCTGTACCCTTTTTCCTGTAATTTCCTTAACTTACGATATACAGCTGGACCGGTTTTGGGGTACTTTAGGAAATACGTAATAAAATGCTTCAGAATCTAAAAATAACCAACCAATCGTGGTCAATCCTCGTGATTAGTCATTGCAAATGGCTGCCCCCATGTTTGAATTGAGTTTGTGGGGTTTAACGTGAACAAATTCGGAAAATTGACAATGAAACTAGCGGCTGATGAACCAAGCACTTCAACAGGAAAGCAAAGTAAGTCTAGGCTTATGGCAGTCCAACAGGTGATCAATAATTTGGTTGATTCAGACTCTGTTCAAGTGAAATAGGCAGAGAGAGCTCGAGTGATGAGATGAAGGCTTTTCTTGGACTGAGGATCTATATGGAATACTCATGTATAAAGCCCAGCTATCAGGATTATTGGACAAATGAGGGCTCTTTGTTGTGTTTACTCCCGGATTTCGAAATGTTATGACTCGAGACAGATTCTTTGTCTTTTTCTGGGTGGATTGGCACACAAAGGTGGAATATTGACGCTAGATGAAAGGTAAACCTATTTTCTACAATGTCTCCAAGTTACATCTTATTCTAACCACTTGTTTGCATGTAACTAACATTTTTCTATATCTTGTTGGTTTTTTCTCTTTAATGCTCTGGAGCCCAGGAATGGGGGACAGTTAGGTTCAGGGCCTCAGGTGTGGTAGAGTTAAGAACTTGGAAACTAAAAAAATAATTAAAACTGCTAAATCAAAGATCATTGGTAATATATGACATTTTTGTTCATAACTCAGATCTGGAAAGATAGTGAAAGAAGAAAATAACATTTTATTGATAGGGCTCTATGATAGTGTTTACTGTAATGTGGGCAGAAACAAATTAAAAATAAATATATATTCTTAGAATGATGAAATAGGATAGCTATTATGGAATGCTGTAACTAAATTGTATTGTAGGCATGCCAAGCATAGCATAACTATCTGGACGACCCCGGTCCACCTTCATCAGCACACTTGGGATGTGAGAAAAGCTACTACAACCCACAACTTAGCATCCTTTTTATGGAGCACAAAAAGAGTAATCCTACTCATTGTGGACATTAACAACACGGGCATACAAATAACTGGGAATGTGATGTGCATATAACACACAATAAATTCAGTTAGATAAGCGTTTTGACAATAATCACATTAATTAACTCTAGTTTATGCATACCAGAATGTGTATTTAAGCACCTGGATTACTGTTTGCTTTTTTAGGTTAAGATCCCTCAAAGAGTTAATCATACTTTTCTTATCATGAATACCACAGAAATGTTGCTTATATTAAAAAACATATACAATTATAGGTAGGACAGAAGTGTATAAGGGATAGTACCTCACGCTGAGATGGCTTTTGGTGGCCAGGATCCTATTTGGTTCCCCCACTTCTGTCTAGCTCATGTATGGCTGCTAGAGTTTGCCTGTGTACGGCAGCGCCACCCTCTATGTAACGGCTTTGGCTGGCTGGCTAAACTACGTGAGTGAAATGACAAGGTAAGTCCACCCTTGACTAATACACACAGCTGCTGGGGGAAGAGGCGTAAGATCGGCCTGGTCGACAACGGCACTGAATGTGAGAGCCCGAAACGCCTGGTATTTGGCTAAGCAGAGACCATAGCTGGTAAGCGGCTAGAACAACATTCAGAAAGCAATGACAAACTACTGGATGTAAAATGCCAAGAAACCTATGATAAGAACAGTGATGGAAAGTTTGGTGCCGTGCAAAAGAGGCAGGGGTAGACTAAGAGGACGATGGCACAAATATATCCAGGAATGCCTGTGGTTGAGGCTGGAGTTTTGGCAAGGGAAAGAGTTTCTTTCAGACAGACTGTGATGGGAGCAATATTCTATAAAGGATATGCTACATGATGATGATACAATTATAAGGGCTATTAAGGAAAACCAATTTCTTTTTTAATATAAAGAATACATAAACAGTAAACTACATATTTTGTTAATCAATTAGATAATTTTGAATAAAAAAAGTTGGAAATTACTCTCCTATATAAAACTTTGTCCAGTTCTAAAGATGAATTCTCTTTGATAGTATAACCATCTGTATAAAGCAAATTTAACAGTGTTATCATTTTCTGTTTGTAAACAAAGTACTTGTGTCATTTTGAAACTTTGTAGTCACATGGTCTACAGAGACTGAGATGCCAATGATGATGCTATGCTGAATCACATTGTGAAAACAGCTGATGAGAAAAATTATAAATACAATTATCTAGTTTATCTGATTTGTACTACTTGGCATACGCATAGGAAAGTTAAAGGCTGTGAGGAAAAGAACAGGTCACCCTACTTTGTACAAGCTGTATCTAGTGTACTGAAGTCACTAACAACTTCATTCTTGACAGTAGTGCAACTGCTATGGGACAAACCTGTTTTACTTTCTTTTAGTAGTAGACAGACTTTCATCCCTCAAATTGATTAACTTGATTATTTCAGCCCAAAAAATGATTGGGAAACAGATTGGCAGCCATAGCCCTCACCAAGCCGTCAGACTTACCAGTGAGACAGAGAGTAGCTCATCAGGCTGCAGGTGTTAACTTTGCTTCAATTTTCATACATGGGAAAATAGGCATTCAACATGCTGAGTGTATAAGTACACATATATTGTGGTAGCATTTCAGATACCAGTCATCAAACAGGTCCTGTACTAAATAGGCTGGTCACAGAGTGAAATTTATACTTACAAAGTTGCTAATCCTCATCTGGATCAAACTTTGGTGTTAGAAAGCCTTAGTACACTGACAAATGCCAATTTTTATTTGAAATTGTGCCCACTTTTGAATCACTATTGTTTTGGTTACATTTTGACATTTTTTCTGCAGATGCCATTTTATTTCTATTGCCTTGTTTTGGTAACACTGTTTGTCACATATATTTTTGATTGTTTATTTTATGAGACATGGAATCTGAGATTAGCATGCCAGTACATTCAGCAATGCTACTCAAAGGTGGCTCCACAAACCACCAACCTGTGGTCTGATGTAAGGGGCCAATGTAAATTAAATATATGTAAGAAATGACACAATATTATATTATACCTTTTTGTTTTTTTATTTGTTTTCAGTATTTAATTTTAATACTTACTAAAAAATATATACATTGTACCAAAGAATAATTTTTTTTAATGTGCAAACTTTCTATCGTGCCAGTCACTAGATGATACATAAAAAAGGCTTGTTTGAATATATGTGGTAAACAAACTAGTGAACAGTGAATTAATTAATGAGCAACAAAAAGTCACCCATTCAAATAATTAGCCAAGAACAATTTGAAATTTTGGATAAAGCGTTTGTAGATGAGAAAATAAGACAAATACAGCAGAAATGAAGTGAAGATTTAGTCATCCTGCATAGTAATTGAAGTAAAAATCTAGTTTCTTGCACATCTATACTTCCTGTGTATTATAAAGGTTGGTTTTTTTTTAAGCAATTCAATTTAACAGTTATTGTATACTTGATAAGATACAACAAAATCAGATATTTGCATTTTGAGTATTTTTAGATTTGAGCTTCAGAATAAAGATTGACCAAACAACTTCAAAGTGGTAAACAGATTATGTGCATAAATTCTGTGTTTAAGCATAGGAATTCAGCATTTGAGAAAATATGTTTTGCAATGTTCACAATGAATGTGGGTTGATCATTTATGATGTGACCTATTTTGATGAAAATATGTGAGCCAATATAAAGACCTGCTTGCTAACTTAAAAAAATAGATTTAAATAGATTAAGCCATGCAGCTAGCTTGATTACGATGTGTAAGCTTATAACATTTGACCTAACTTGTTGATTAACTAGGCCTGCGGAGGACGGGTCAATGCCAAGTAGAACTTACAAGTGTTTCATAACTGGTGAGTGGGGCCATATAAAGTGTTAGAGATTATTGGGGAGTCCTTGGCAAGTGAGCAGCACTCTTTCATATGGGTGCAGCTGCAACAGTTATGTTTGTGTGCAAGGTCTTACTTGTTGAAGTAATTGTCAAATCTGATGTGGTCTTTCCTAAGTTAAATGAGGATGCTCTGTTTACAGCATCACATTTTTGTTTCGGTGTGACACTTCTTTATAAATGGTACAACAAGTAGACCCTTCTGTCCATCCACCATTTTTTGTTTGGGTGGGACAGTTCTTTATAAATGGTACAAGTAGACCCTTCATATATCAATGTCAGTACCACTGGAGACAATTTGTACCTCTACTCAAATGTAGTTTCTTATTAATATCATAAGCTTTTGACAGTTCTTGCATTCACAGAGGTACTGAATGTATCAAATGATGTTGATGGATTTTGTTGTCATTTATGGTTTGGAGCTGTTCTTCTTTATTTTGTATGCTTGAAATGATTAGTTGTGATATGTTTGTTTCCAGTAGTACACTTTTCACCATCAGCATGGGATGTCACTGGTTAATGCAGATATTGTTTACCGAGGCGATGTCCAAGCTCATTTTAAGTAGGGCAGGTTGACGTTTGACAGCGTACGAAGAAGAAAGATTTTAAGTAGGGCTAGTCTTGCTTGGCATTTTAGTCTTAGGGTTCTTCTGTTGTTTTTTTGCCCTTCCACAAACTTAAGTTTGTGGCAAGACCCCCATGCATCCTTTCAATAATTCCATCCTGTCTTGACACGATGTTGGAAGGTCTCTGGTCTTAGACTCACTGGAATGGAAGGGAGTGGCAAATGATGCATTCCTTGTCATCCAAGGGAGCTCTCCAAATTTGCAGGGCTAAATCACTAGACTGGGTCTGAAGATACAGACAGAATGAACTGACAGCAGCTAGCAACTCATGGCTGGCTGCTTGCATCAGGGCCAGCAAACTGCAGCTGAGCGAGACCTTATTCCACCACTAAGTGGTAGTCACTAGTGTAGTCTAGCTAAGGGAAAGAGATTGCAGAGAGAAGGCAAACCCATTACCCAAAAAAGCCAGCTAAAATTGGTATGTGTCAGGCTAAAAGGTGCAGATATCGTAGCCTTACTGTAAACTACAGCACAATGTCCTTCTCATAGAACAAATGTAGAAAAAGAAGAAATCAATGTGCTCTGACTTTGGGGATGCTCCATCAGCTGCCTCTGGAAAGGAAGACCCTTTCCGGATTTTGTATGCAATATCCCTAACATAGATGACACAAACAGAGGAACAGAAAAAGCACAAAGTTACATATCTGCCAAAAATTTCCACCAACAGCCTGGACACATGTCTATACAGATAGTTCCGTCAAAAATGCCATTGAAAATGGGGGAGGAGGCATCATTATAAAACTAAAAAGCGAAGTATACTCAGCAGCATTTGCCACTGGGAGATGCTGCAGCAACTTCAGTGCCAAAGCCAGTGCCCTAAGACAAGCAGCTGAAACCCTTATAAACCATAAGGAACAGGCAGAAAAGCAAGTGGTCATTCTCACAGACATCCTCTGTGTTAACGGCTCTCAAGAACCAGCACAAAAATTAACACGGTGCTCTAACAGACTCTCGCTCGAACGCCTGTCCCAGTGCTTCAAAAAAAGCATAGTCCAGTGGATACCAACCCACTGCAACATTCCAGGCAAAGAATAGGCGGACAGACTCGCCAAAGAGGGAAGAATGCTGCAGCAGAGTGATACAGAAATCACATACAATGAGACAAAAGCAGTCATCAGGGCAACGTAAACTGTAAAATGGATAAACGACCACCCTGGCCGCACAGAAAACCATGCCTACCAACAACTCTCCAGGCAAGACCAGGGGATCATTCTACGGCTACACACAGGACACAGCAGACTGAGATGTCATCTGTACAATAAGTTCAGGCCGCCCCCCCCATGACAGCCGAACACATTTTGCAGTCATGCCCACTGTATACCAACAAAAGAAGTAGCATTTGGCAACAGCCAGTGTCCATCCACGAGAAACTGTATGGAAGTGCATGGAGCCTCAAGTTGACTGCTGCCTTCAAAAGAGTCATTGCAGTCGAGGTAAGATGACGAACGAAGAAGAAGACAAAGAACACACACAAGAAAAAGGAGAATACTTTCTCCCAACATTAATTAAATAATCTTTACCTTATACTAATATCTGTTTTTATTAATACTTGATATGGCATTGCTTGGCTTCGTTCATTCTCAATCTCCCGCTACTAAACCCTGACACGGGCATAACTAGCAGAATATAGTCCAGAGAACGGAATGTGTTGTGTCGTAGTTTACAGTAATACTTGATATGATAAATAATTATATTCTATATCTTTAAATAGTTTTAGCTTAATTCAGGTCAGGTCATCCCCTTATCTGTGAAGTTGTTGGGGCACACATGAAGACAAAATCACAACCCCATGCCACCCTTCCGCTGCCTGTGCCTCTTCTGTTCGGAGATTGGTTCATTATTTTATGTTGTCCTCCCACCTCTCTTTCGGCCGGCCTCTTGGTCGTCTGTCTTGCACCTTTGCGTGGAGGATCATATTTGCAAGACCATTTGATCTCAATATGTGACTGTACCAAGCGAGTTTCCTTCTTTTGACAGTTGCCAAGAGGTCTTCAAAAGGCCCTTTTGCTGTTGTAATTCTATCTCGTATTTCCTCATTTGTAACTCAATCTTTGTACATGACGTTTAAAAGTATTCGGAAACATCTCATCTCTAATGCCTGTATCCTTCGCTGAAGGTCAGCTGTAACTGTCCATGTCTCACTAGCATAGAGGAATATTGACAGGACCAGTGTATGCATTAATCTGATTTTCGTGCATAGTACTAACCGTTTATCTTGCCAGATTTTGATAAGCCGTGCAAGCGCCACTATTGTCTGTGCTATTCTGGTCAACACCTCACATATTGACCCTTCATCACTGACAATCAAACCCAGATATTTAAAACGGTCAACCACTTCTAGTTCCTGACCATTAGCTCTTATCCTCCTACTGTTGAAGACCTCGGCATTGTTGGTCATTAATTTTGTCTTTCCAGCGTTTATCTCCATACCATAGTCAAGAGCTGTTTCATCGAACTTAATTTTATTAGAGAAAAGAAAAGTACTAACCAAATGTACTTAGATGTTAGACAATAATCTAGTAATTTAGATTGGACAGTAAAGGGTTAACATGATTAAAACTTGTTCAGTTGAATTTACTAAATGTAGTTACACCGAGTGTTACTGGCGCCCAAAAGAGGAGCAAAGAATAATAATGCTGAAACCCACTAGGCATGTCATAAGAGGTGACTAAGGTGGGTCGGTCATGAGACTGGCTACTGCATCTTGTAGAAATTTTAATCCACAAATACTGACAGCAGATGTAGACAGGTCAACATTCAATGACTTGGCTTATACCTGTCAAAGACCTATGTTCCACGAAGAGGTGGAACGGTATTGATTGTGATGATTGAATTACACAACCTGCATTTTGACTATTAGCACTCGCCTGATTCCAAGATGGTAGATTTATGTTTCCAATTTTATATTATTTTTGTATACTGCACCAAATAGCATTCACAATCATGTTTCTTCCATAATTGGGTGTTTTTCATCACTTTTTGTCCAAACAACTTGAATATCTTATTCTTTCTCTTCCTGTAATTCTCCCTCTTCATTTTCTGACCATACACTGTTTATTTAATGATAGTGTTGGCTGGCATTTACGACTGAAGAACTGTTTGTTTAAAACTTCTATGATGATGATTTATTATGTCAATGATTTTTACATGAGAAAGTCTGTTTTCATGCATTAGGGCACATCTTGCTTGTACATTTTTCTGTTAACTTTCATGAACTAACAGTTTGTGAAAGACAAACAAGTATTGATGAAACAAAAGCTGGCCTGGTGTAGTTTTTAATGTTTGTCATTTATGAGCATTCACCACAAAGGTATCCAACTTACTGCCTTGGGGAAAATGAGACGCTGGTCTAGTCAGGCACAACATACTGATCAGGATGTCGCGTCAGGGTCAACATACTGACCAAGACCACAATCTCTATTCCATGTAGCGCTCTCTGGAAACAGGCTGTTTTCTGATTCTAACACACAGTAGTTAGATAATACTGTCAGTGGCAACTGGAAAATTCTCAAGCAATTTCAGAGGCAGAGGCATTGAAAGCTGCAGTAGAAGCAATTCTGACAGATGAAAGCCAGATAGTCTTTCTTACAGATGCACTGTCTGTGGTTGCAGCAGTAAAAAGCCAGAGAAATACAGAACTTAATGATTTAAGATCAGTACTGGGTCAACTATGCCAGCAGTCCACACCAAAAATAGTCGTGGTACAGTGGGTTCCATCCCACTGTAACATTCAAGGCATCGAGGAGGCAGACAGACTGGCAAAAGAAGCTGGAAGGTTACCACAACCAGATTTTAGTGTGACTTACAAAGAGTCAAAAAGGTTTATTAGGGCCAGCTACATGGACAAATGGGAAACAGCATACTGGCTAGAAAAAAAAATATGCTTATTACCAGTTGTACAGAAATGAGCAGGTAATGGTCTTCAGACACCGCACAGGCCACAATAGACTGAGGTACCATCTATTCAATAAACTGAAGATAGGTGCTACTGATGAATGCATCTGCGATATTGGGAAAATTAACTCTGCCAAAGACGGATATGTCGGACCAAACAGTGCAAATATCGCAGTCAAGCTGTAAACTAGCAACACAACGCATTTTGTTCTCTGGACTACATCCTGCTACTTGCAAAGCCCTGTTCAGGGCTTGGTAGAGGGAAATTGAGAATGAACGCAGAAGAAGAAATCTGTGAACATCTGCTGCAAAATTGTCTGACATACGAGGATCAGAGAAAGCACACGTGGCCAACACTAGACAAGCTCTATGGTAGTGTCGGCAGCCTAAAAATAACCGCTACTTTCTTCGAACAAATTCAAGTTGATGCCTAATAGCATGTGAAGAAGAAGACAATTCCAGTCCCATCAGAAAAATACTACAAGGATTACACTAGACTTTAATAAATGTTAGTGTGAGGTAAGCCCATAGTAGACTGTAGTCGAGAATGAAGTGTTTAAGGCTTCGTTAGGCATGAGCTTTTTTTTTTAGGTGGAGTAGCCAGTTCCCTTTGTTGCATTTCCTCCCTTAACAGTAAGACAGCTAACCATTTACAGCTGGGTCTACTGAAGTGTGTCAATAGCATAGATCGAACCCGGTATCTTTGCAGTGAGAAGCGAGGACTGTGCTGCTCAGATGATCTTGTGTGTGTGTCAATTCAAATAGATGTAATTAGTTCATATCTAACTTTTGTCACACATAAATTGGCTTGGCTTCGTTCGTTCTCAATCTCCCGCTACCTAACCCTGACATGGGCCTAAGTAGCAAAATGTAGTCCAGAGAACGGAATGCGTTGTGTCGTAGTTTACAGCTTGACTGCGATATTTGCACTTTACGGTCCAACACATCCGACTTCAGCAAGCATTTTTTTAGTACCAGGTTAGCATTCCCTCTTCGATCCCTTCTCCTTAGCCAGTCTGCTCTGTTGCAGCCTGTTATCCAGGATCACCGTTAGGTGGTGTAGAAGGGTCTTGGCAGCTCTGGTTCGCTGGCCCTGATGCTAGCAGTCAGCTATGGGTCTCTGACCACTGCAGCTCATGTGCTGCTCAGCGTCTTGATCCCACACATAAATTGATACACACATTTAGTTTTATAGTGGGTCAACAATCTCAAGCCATGCCTGCCTGCCGAGGTATGTCAAATTTGACAGAGGCATACAAGTTCAAAAGTTTGGACATTCCTGGTTTAGCAGCCTAAAACATGTCATAACGGTGTGTCATCTGTAGGTACCAAGATAAAAAGTGCAGATAATCTCCACAGCATCTGGTACCTGGTATTTTATGTCAGTTGTCACATTAATTGTCTTCCATACCGTCTAGTTGAACTGCCCAATATCTAGTTGCACATTGTCATATCTTGTCTCTTGTTGTTTTCAGCTTTGCCTGTTGTCTCTGCTTTTCCTAGTCTAAAAAAATACTGAGTGAAAATGTGAATCTTTAGTCTGTATTGATTTTTATTTGTATCTGTGCTCCTTTGAGAATAGCCCTTTGACATTTTGGAATGCTGAAAATATGCATTTGTAATATTTTTATGCGAGTTATTTTTATGTGAATATTTTAGTGATTGTTTGCTTATTCACTGTGTTATTCTTCCATATGATAGTATCACTTCTGTGTAACATGAAAAAGAGTATGTGGAAATATTGCATCTTAATATTTGGAAATGGCATGCATGTAAATGAAACGATCTGTCGATGTGACATTTTTCTTCCCCCTTCAGTGATAGATTTGATTTAGTTGAATTTGGCTTGGCTTGGCTTCGTTCGTTCTCAGTCTCCCGCTACCAAACCCTGAAAGGGCTTAAGTAGCAGAATGTAGTCCATAGAACAGAACGCGCTGTGTCGTAGTTTACAGCTTGACTGTGATATTTGCACCTTTCGGTCCAACACATCTGACTTCAGCAAGCATTTTTTGAGTGCCAGGTTAGCATTCCCTCTTCGATCCCTTCTTATTAGCCAGTCTGCCCTGCTGTAGTCTGTTATCCAGGATCACCACG
The DNA here is from genome assembly GCA_036924085.1 of Ariolimax columbianus. Taxonomy (NCBI): domain Eukaryota; kingdom Metazoa; phylum Mollusca; class Gastropoda; order Stylommatophora; family Arionidae; genus Ariolimax; species Ariolimax columbianus. The sequence goes on along the minus strand of JAVGWX010000004.1, from coordinate 27,528,593 downwards.
TGGAGGTGTAGAAGGGTCTTGGCAGCTCTGGTTCGCTGACCCTGACGTTAGCAGTCAGCTATGGGTAGCTGACCACTGCAGCTCATGCGTAGTTCAGCATCTTGATCCCAGTTGAATTTGAAAAGCTTCATTTTAGTGTTCCAGATTGCTGTCTATTTCTATTAATTGATGCCAGATGAGAGACATATCTTATGGTCATATATTCCATGTTGTGTTGTACAATAGTTTTTTTCATCCCAAGTATCTGTTCATTATCTCACTGTAACATATGTCTTCATTAACATACACAATCAACTAATTCCAGAGTATCTAATATTTAAAATTAAAATAAATGATCTCATCCTACTGACATATTAACAGAGAACTAGCAGACATGTGTAGATTACACATCATTTTGTAATTATGCTGCTGTTGTAGTGCGAAATGCTGCATTGACCAACTTATGGTGATATGTGATTCGGTCAGCCAATCAAATACCCTTGCAAGCAGTGGAAATGTAGATGGACAATTGAGAATGAATTAGATAGATTGATAGAGGTGACATTTTGAAGTTGATCAATGGGGCTATGAGTGAGCCCTGAGATGAGTGTACAAAATAAGCTGCAGTTTTCTTAATTGTTAACAGACGTATGTGAATGGTATCATTTTGATAATATTTTAATGTTCTGTTGTATCAAACTAAAATAGTGATAATTTATATGTAATGGTAGATATTAGGATTAATATAAAGTGATTTACAGACCAAAATAACATATTTTAAATTGTCAAATTAAGATATTCCAAGGTGTTTAATGCCTTTCTGTTGGTGATTATCAAGTATGTGTCCAATAGTAATAATAAAAACACATTGACTAATATTTACACATTAGTAACATATAATTATAGCTGTACAAAAGAAGAGCAAGTCGTATTCAGACTAGGCATAAATGACTGAAAGGTTATATTTACAACAAAATGAGGATTGAGGCAGTTGTCCATGACCAATGAACACATCCTACAAAGCTGCATGGGTGCTCACACAGGAAGATAGAGAACAATACTGGCCGGACAAGACAAAATCTGTACTGAGAATAAAATTGCCTTACATACAACAGTGATCTTTGTAAGAGAAACCAGGACCTTGATCTGAGAATGAACGATGAAGTAGATAAAACCTTCACATAAAAATCTGCATAATATTAACAAATACACTTTGAAAAAACACTTCATCTGTAGGTACAGAATATTATTAACTGTACATCTATATCTTCAGTGAAGTATACCTACAGGACAATGTATATGGATTGGTAGCTGCTGAAGATTGATATTTCGGACCGAAACCGAAAGATGCCAAAGATGGATCTGTCGGACCGAAAGCTGTAAACTAGCGACACAATATATTCCGTTCTCCAGGCTACATCCTGCTACTTGCAATGCCCTGTTCAGGGCTTAGTAGTGGGAGGTTGGAAGCAGACACAGATGAAGAAGATACTATGGTATATTACAGTTCTTGAAGTAAAGGAAGGCCCTTGATGGTACAGAACTTGCATTATCATCGCAGCTGGTGCTGGTTCATGTTTCTATGATTGTTATCATTACAATAAAATCGTACTGAATTACTGTCTATGTTGTTTTCTCTGTCATGATCATCACTAGGTCTATGAATTATCTGCTGGAGCATGTTTCTAGCCTATTCTTCTTCTTCGTTCGCTCTCAATCTCCCACCACCAAACCCTGAAAGGGCCTAAGTAGCAGAATGTAGTCCAGAGAACGGAATGCGTTGTGTCATAGTTTACAGCTTGGCTGCAATATTTGCACCTTTCGGTCCAACACATCCGACTTCAGCAAGCATTTTTTGAGTACCGGGTTAGCATTCCCTCTTCGATCCCTTCTCCTTAGCCAGTCTGCCCTGCTGCAGCCTGTTATCCAGGATTACCGCGTGGAGGTGTAGAAGGGTCTTGGCAGCTATGGTTCGCTGGCCCTGACGCTAGCAGTCAGCTATGGGTCGTTGACTGCTGCAGCTCATGTGCTGCTCAGCATCTTGATCCCTCTAGCCTATTCAATAGCAAGGTCAGAAATATGTGTTTTTTATGGCCGTATTGCTGATTGCAGAAGAATGAAGGCCAAAACCAAGGTCGCTGGCGATATAATCAGGGAACTTGTATTTGCTGACGACTGCACTCTAATGAGCAACTCAGAACTAAACATTCAGGTTGGAATGGACCGGTTCTCGGCCGCATGCGAAAACTTTGGCCTGACCATAAATGCCAATAAACAGAGGTCATGTACCAACCAGTACCAGGCATGGCGTACACAAAACCAGAGACTACAGTCATAGGGCAGACACAGAATGTCATAGACAAATTCACGTATCTGGGCAGCACGCTGTCGAGATCTGTCAGCCTCGATGATGAGGTGGCACGCAGAATAGCAAGGGCCAGCACAGTCTTTGCTAGAATGCGCTCGATTGTGTGGACACATCGTGGCATCAGCGTCAGGACCAAACTCAAAGTCTACCGTGAAACCATCATTCCAACCCTACTATACGCTTGCAAAAGTTGGACTGTATACTCTGGACATGCAAGGAGGTTAAACCACTTCCACACAGGTTGCCTGAGGCAAATATTCCACATCCGATGGCAAGATCGTGTCACTGACATCGAGGTTCTTTCGAGGGCTAACATGCCCAGCATCCATGCACTGTTAGAAAAAGCACAACTAGGATGGGCCGGACACCTCGTCCGTATGTCAGACGAGCGGCTCCCAAAGAAGCTTCTCTACGGCGAGCTGAGAGTGGGATGGCGCCCAAAGAAATGTTTTAAAGGCGGTCTGAAGGACTCACTGAAAAGTTGCCAGATAGACATCGACACCTGGAAATGCCTTGCGCAAAACAGATCTGACTGGAGAAGCACAGTCAAAGCGAGTGTAGCTACCGGCGAAGATGACTGTGTTATGAAAGCCCAGAGCAGGCGCGAGACCCGTAAATCCTGAACACCATCACTTTCTACAAACCTCGTGTGCCCGTTATGTAGCAGATGTTTTCGTGCCCACATTGGCCTGTTCAGCCACATGCACATTCACACCCAACAGGGAAATCTGTGACAAGGATGATGTCGACGGTCCTCATCAACAATGATGGACAGCTATTATTATTATTATTGCTGATTGTCATATTAAAAAACATTAAAATTTGGTAACATAGAAGGTGAAAATATAATGCCAGAATGTACATTTTTCTTTCCTTTATGAAAATCACATTTTTACAAAGATACTTCTTTGATAAATTACACTCTAGAACCAGGTCGTAAATTGCTTTGGTCTATTTTAAGTTCGTTTTATGCTAAATTGTCTTGGAGCTTGCATCAACTTCTCTGGCACTGTAAGTGTCTTATTCCGTGCCAGAATATCTACTAATTACCATTGAGAATCATTGTATCAACAAGAATATCTACTAATTACCAATGAGAATCAATCTCAACCAGAATAACTAATAATTGCCAATGAGAATCAGTCTCAACCAGGACATGTACTAATTACATCTGAAAATGAAATGAATCAACCCAGATTATCTACTCCACTAACTGATATAAATAATAATTTTTCCATCCTTGTTTGTCCATTCATTATTTCATCCTATATGACCTATTCATTATTTCATCCTATATGACTCATTCATTATTTCATCCTATATGACCTATTCATTATTTCATCCTATATGACCCATTCATTATTTCATCCTATATGACCTATTCATTATTTCATCCTATATGACCCATTCATTATTTCATCCTATATGACCTATTCATTATTTCATCCTATATCACACATTAATTATTTCATCCTTATATGACCCATTCATTATTTCATGCCTATTCATTATCACTAAGAATCATGTAAAGATTTGTCAGCACTATAAACTTTTAATGTTATTTGCTTCAAAAACATTCTCTTTAGCACTGTATTTTTGCTATGATTTGTTTTTGCAACTCTGACAAAAATAAGATTTTTTTTGTCTATATTTTTATCTTCTTATTTGACATATTTAATTGTTGTAAATTTTATTTGTCATCGATTTTGGTTATATATTATTGTTAACATATTAGACAATACAATGGAATTGAAGAGACTAGGTAGGTAGGATGACACTTTTGAACACAAAAGCTAACACGTAGATCAATGGCTTATATCAAGCAAGTTGATAATATGGTACGAAGGAGATGCTGATATATATGATGGATGTACAGAAACCGACCAGAAAAATATAGGAATTGCAAAGTGGAAAGGACTATCAAAAATAGAACAAAATGATCTTCAGACTTAGAATGGGACATTCCAGACTCAAGGCCCACCTCCACAGAATGGGTCTCAGAGACATTGCCACGTGCGATTGTGGAGCACCCAAGCAAACACCAGAACATATTCTGCAAGAATACCCTACCTATACAGATCAAAGAGAGGCAGTATGGCCTGGGGAAGCGACCATGCTTGAAAAGCTGCGGGGGACCGGCGAAGACCTGAAACACACAGTCTCCTGCATGAACCACACCGGACTAGAAGTATAGCATCAATTGATTCAATGAAGAACAAAATGGAAATTTTCTGTATTTGCAGTTAACACTTGGAACCAGAAAGAAAAGAAAAAGAAACAAAATTGTCATTTGTTGTTATGTATAAGCAATGCTAAGGCTCTTGTCATTTGATACCTATGCTGCATGTGTTTTATTTCATTTAGCTGACCCAAGAAGAAGAAGCATTTTATAAACATCATTGCATAGTCAGAGGTAGGAAGTCAACATTTTCATATGATGATAGTGTGCACAGCTTGCACACTGGGGTGTGTTGTGGTTGGGTTCAGTTCTGATGGATTTTTTAAAGCAGTATAAGTTATGTTCCAAGTTGAAAACACACTGGTTGAATAAATTAAAATATAAAATGGTGATGCTGACCAAATAATGGGTTTGTAAGGAATAACATTCCAATTTAATTTTTTTTTCTTAGTATAACATTTTGATTATGCTCACCAAGCAGGTAAATTTTACATGAACTGTGAAACTGAATTACAGTTCTCATTTTATTTTTGAATTATTCAGAACTTGCTACGACATTTAAATTTGACTTGCTAAATCTAGGAATACAGCAATGACCCACATATAAACTATTCATCTCAAATCAGGCTGTCACATAAGTCCTCTCTCTCATGTCCATTATAAATTAAATGGTTATTATTTACCTCAGTTTTGAATTATTGATACTGACATTGAATTAATGCTGAGACTAAAACAGCAAAGACTGAACCCTCAGGAAACACCAACACTTGTAATGGAGACTCTATTATACAGCCTTCTCTAGGAATGTGCAGTAAGTCTACATAAAACACAATGGGACAGTGCCAGATATTTGACTGCAACCCGATCCCTAGCATGGAAAACTACCACACGTGAACAGCACCAGTAGTTGAGCTGTTTTGCATTGTCCTTTTTGGGCAACACATTTTTGTTTATCTTTGGTGTCTAACATGACAAGATTGCTAGCCCTGTGTGCACACCTTTATTTAGTCACTTTTTTTTCATACAAACTTGCTATAGATTTTTGGTCATTATTTGTGTTGACCATAGTAGTCCATGAAAGAAATAAGACTTTCACTGTTGTTATTTACCCCAAACAATTTTTTTGGTTTTTGTTCTCAAAGTCATTCCAAAGTTTCAGATCACAAAAAATGTAGGTGGCGAAATATTTCAGTTGATATTGTTGTTACTGTTTTTATATATGCTTGTCAGCTTCACATTAAGAGTTGATTTGCTAAATTAGAAGTTTACCTACTTGTAAGATGTTATGATTCTAAGCATGTCATCATATACTATTTATTCTTGGAAGGAATATTCTTTGTTTGAAGACCTCTCAATGGCATGAAGGTTTCTAAAATGATGGAAAGTTGATGAAATTATGGTTTTTGTTTGATGAAATGGTTTAGTTTTTTTTAAGTGTTCTAGGTCTGCCAAGCAGTTTGCTCTTTTGCTGTCAGTGCCAAATTGAAGAATAGACATATGTTTTGTAGTTGTCGTTTCTCCCTCTGTGTTAAATTTGAATTGTGCTTCCCATGCATTAAACTTGTACATGTACTCATGCACAACTGATTAGTTTTACACTGCTTGATTTACATGGTTTTTCTGTTATTACTATTTTTTGTCAATGATGATCTGGTAAATTATTGTAACAATGGACAACAGTTCAAGTGATTCTTAAATTAAAATGACAAATCTTCCATCATTGTCAAGTTCTGTGAATGATTGTTAAAATTCAAATCTGGCTATAGTCAGGTAATGATATATACTGTGGTATATTGGTTAATATTGAGAAAATACAACATTGAATTGCTGTCCAGAAAAACAGATTTAGTCCTGCAGTGGATTCTGGCCCACTGTAGGATCCTTAGAAAAGAGAAAGTAGATTAGCTCTCAAAAGTTGGAAGTGGCAGCATGCAGGCTCATCATCCACAGAGCTAAAAGGAAACAAAGACACTCATCAAATGATCCATGAGGATGAAATGGAGAAAGCAGCACAAAGAATACAAGCCAAAAATGGACAGCGACAATGCTCGAAAATCTGTGGGCCCGCGAAGGTTAATATTGACATTGCTTGAATTTTGTGCATGGCCTTGCAGTACTCAGCTGAGATTGGATAATGTATTCAGTATTTGCTGCACCGCCATTAATTGAAGCTTTCCTATATATATATATTCACAGAGTGTTGCTCAATACATATAGCTCATGTCACTGGTATTATTCGCAGAGTGTTGCTTAATACATATAGCTCATGTCACTGGTATTATTCGCAGAGTGTTGCACAATACATATAGCTCATGTCACTGGTATAGGTACTGTGCTACCTAGTGGCAGTTTCTGGGTTTTCCTCCACATATGTGTTAATGGCTGTTCTATGGATATCTTCTTAGATCCTTGGTATTATTATTCTGTCCTTTCTCTTCTTTAGCATTTGTCCTGAAAAATATGTATTGTTACATTGTGTTATCTGCGCCTTTCATCCCGACGCATCTGATTTCAACACAGTATTTTTAGTGCTGGGTTTGCTTTTCCTCTTTGAGCCCTATATTCTCTTGCCAGAATGCATGAGTGCAGCCTGTTTTCAGAGCTGCCACTTGGAGGCAGAATAGGGTTTTGATCAGCTATAATTCACTGACCCTGGTACAAGCAGCTAGCTATGACTCACTGAGCTCATCCAATTCTATATCTTGTGCCTTGCCCTGTCTCTACTTGTCCAATGTTTGATCCCATAGTCCAACAACATCAAACTTCAGCAGGCATTTTTGAGTACCAGGTTAGCCTTCCTCTTCGATCCCTTCTCCTTGGCCAGTCTGCCCTGTTGCAGCCTGTTATCCAGGATCACTGTATGGGGTTGTAGAAGGGTCTTGGCAGCTCTGGTTTGCAGACCACTGCAGCTCATGCACTGCCAGCATCTTGATCCCAGGGCAGTTAATATAGCCTACATCAAATACAGAACACGCAAACGCCTGATACATACTAGATAATCATATGTGGAAACAGGAGGCTCATAGAGTCTTTCAATGGACAATTTTTCATGTTCAACATCCCATAGTTCATCTGAGTGGTAGCAAAGTTGATAAGAATAGGACCACTGTAACCTTCAAGTATGTTGTAAAAGGTGACTAAAGAGGGGTGTGGATGGCAATCTAAAGTAATTTGATTGCTACTGAAACTGTCTGCAAATGCATGGATACAGGCTTCCTATAAAGGGACCAAATGTAGTGGTGGTCCTATGCTTCACTTGAAGCAAATATGCAAATCACCATCATATAAATAAGCTACTTTCATATAAGCTACTTTCATCAACAAAGCACACACAAAAAGATGAGCAGCAGTATATTCACACAGCCTCTCCATTATCAGTGTCAGACATGGGCCTTACCTGACCAATGTGCAAGAATGAAAGATGACATGTATATAGATTTAAAGACAGATAATGTAATGGTTTGAACATATACCAGGAATGCTTTCAAACTAGTATGCGAAATGAACTTATAATGCCAAACAGCAGGGCAATCAAGAGGAATAACAAGACAATGATGGGTATAACGGTGCTACAGAAACACTAGAGGCATGGATTGAAAAATAACAACTGCCACATAGATGGTATGTGATTGCACCTTCCCACAATTAGAGGCATGTGGACAGATGGGATAAGCAAATTGAGTACAAGTTTCCTGTCTAGTTGTATCAGCATGTACAATTTTGGGCTATAGTATGAACTTCCTCGTGCTTATAGACAAACACACATATTTCTTAATGAAATAACGGAAATTTGTTTATGACAGACTAACAAGTGTGTGGGGGGGGGGGGGGGGGGAAGAGATAATACCTGTAGTGATCAACACACAGATGAAGTCAAGCATAGCGCAAGCGCCTGGAGGACCCTAGTCTACATTTATCAGCATGCTCAGAATGTGAGACAAGTTACTGCAACCTGCCACTTAATGCCCTTCTCAGAGACAAAAGAGTAATGTAACTCATTGTGGGCATTCAACAACATATATAAGAGAATTACATTTTAAAGTCTCGTGTGTTTGAGGTTTCTTATCCTTGCCTTCTTTCGTACTCTTTCCCCCAAATTTTTGTCCGATTACATGCATTTCAATATTTGTCCTCCCCAAATTGTTATCTCTCTAATTTGGTTGCATGTATCTTCTCTTGCTTATCACTGATTACAAGGGCAGAAGATACAGCACAGTGAATAAGCTGCCCAAGACCATATTCTGTCGCCAAGCAGTGGCCCTGGAAACTGGCTACACTCGTGTAGTCAGGCTAAGAGAATAGGTATTGCAGTTGAAAGGCAAATCTGCTATTTAAAAAAACCAGCTGAAATCTGATGTGTCAGGCCGAAAGGTGCAGATATCACAGCCTTGTTGTAAACTACGACACAATGTCATAACATCATTTTCTTGACGGTCCAAGAAGAAGACTGATTACAGCACAAATATTTCTTTCTTCATCTGCTCTTTAGAGGGAAAGATAATGATCTTTTACATATAATATTGAAATCATGATGCATAGTAGCAAACAAATATTTGCGTTAAAGGTTTAAGGAATATAATATCTTAAATCTCTTAGAGGACTAGATTAAGCAACAATTTGGCTATCACACTGTTTCTAAACAACGGATTGTATAAAGTAACATAGGCATCATGAAATTATTTCACCTAGTATAGGATAGATGACATTTGTATAAACAAAGAATCCATGTGTTATTGGAGTCTGAAAGGGGAGCAAAGAATTGTAACTTGCATAAGGATGTTGTAAGAGTAAACTAAGAAGGTTTGCGACTGAGTCTGGCTACACCATCTAGCATAAACTATCAAAAAAGTAAAAGCAGCAGGCACATGACCGAAGTGCCTACTCCACCAGTGTCAAGAAGGGGCTGAAGCGCTTTTTTGACAGATCAGATTACCTACTGTTACATTGCTCTGCATAGTTTCCTAAGATGAAGTTTACAAAAAATACTAAATTTTGTAATATTTTGTTTAATGTATGGTCATGACAGAAATGTGAATTTATTCAACGATATCTGGGAAAGCATCTTTCAAGTCAATTCTGGGATTTCCAATGGTTCTCTTGAGGCTAAACCAGTTACCAATGAGGTCTTAGCCAACTCTAAAATCAAGTCCACTACTATATTCTCAATTAGATAAAAACTGACATGTATCAAATGGTGAATCTTAAATAAAAATAATTTACTTCCAATTTTCATTGTATACATTTATTCATACCAAACATCTCTCTATGTCTACTTCATTTCTTTACTACAAATGTTAGATAGCAAACTAAATCTTTCTGACATCATGATAGATAATTGGGTTGTGTTTGAGGTGCAGCATCTTCTATGGAAGAAGAATGAAAAATTCATGTCCTCATGTAATTTCAACTTCATCTGATTTTGTGTACATGTGCAAATGACACAATGTTTCAGACCTCCTTTGTTCTGTCTTAATTTTCAACATATCGGACTGACACTTTAAAGACAAGAGTGTCGTCATGAATTGACTTATTGATGAGGTCATCCCTAAAGTAACAAAGAGGCGTTGGAGTGCTGTGGCCTGTAGACTTTGTTGGTTTATATAAAGATTTAGTTTTGATAAAGCTCTGCCCGTGATCTTGTTTGGAACATGTTTGTGGTTGTTTATCCATTAGTGTGATGTTTATGTTGAAATTTGCTGGCCAAGCTAAGCTTTCATCTTTGTCCCCAGAAATTGACATTATATGAAAATTTAAGTTGCTATTTTTTTCTAAAATTGTTGCTTTTAGCTGGAGATTGTATCCTGGGTCAATCTTCATCAGCTTTAAAATTATATCCTCTCTGACAGCAAAATTGCTGTAATTCACACGACACATATATTGAGCTTCTTTGTGCTCCCCAAACATCAACTTCAAGTGCGCATCTGTCAAATTCTTGGAGACTGCTTTGTGTTGTGGACCAAATTCCAGCTCAATGTTCGTTTTTTTAGCAGAAGTTGTTTTTGATTGAGAAGGATTACTTGTTACATAATTGCTTAATTCAGACTTAGGCTCACTTGTAGCACATGCACTTGAAGTGGCTGGGGTCTTGTTGTTGTCCAAGGTGTCATGGTATGTGAGCAGCATAAGCATATTCATCAACAACATTAGCATCAATGTCAACCCTTGATCACTGCCAACATTTTGCAGGCAGAAGTTTGTGTGAAAATCCTCATTCACTTTAGGCCTGTTGTTACCCTCACCAATCATCTCTTCTCCTAACTGGCTGGGTGTCTTGGTATGATCATGGTTGACAACCATATTGTCTTCTAATCCGTGCATCTCCCTCTCCTGAAAATCCACAGTACTTTTCATTTCTGAAACAGATGACCTCTTCATATGTGAGATTACTCTATTTGGCAGTTCAGAAGTAAGGAAGCCTTTTAACTTATGTATTTCTGTTAACATTTTGTTAACTTCACGCTGTAACTGCTCATTGTGTTCATGAGAGGATCCGACCTTCTCTAGCTCGTGCCGAAAACACATCTCTATTTTGTACAGCCGTGCTTGGATATCTGCACTTATAGCAGTCTGAACATTTAGGAGTTGCTCTGTCGTAATATTTCTTTCATACTGGAGAAGCTCTTTCATTCTGTCAGTGATATAATAGCTGATGTCTTCAGAATTGATGGGTTTCAGGAGCAGTTTTTGAACACTCACAAGAAATGAATTTAGCTCGGAGCGCAGGATGCTTTTGAATGCATTTGAGAATTCACTGTCAGAGATGGAAAGGGCTCGTTTGACACTGTCTGAATTTTGTTCTGACATTGGTAGAGGTACTTTTTCGGTACCTTCACCATCACAACCAATACTACAATCAACAACAACATCACCATTACCACTAGCAGTATCATGATGATTTTGGCCATAGAGAGTAGCTGTCACTTCAGCTGAACTTTCGTCTAACACGTCACACTCAGTATGGACTTGTTTCTTGATTCCCTTATCAACTTTGAAGAGTGTTTTACTCAAACCACCAGCCGTTCCAATAGATACATTTCTCATTTCATCGAGCATATGGTTACAAATAGTTTCTGTTATCAGTGAGAGTTTCTCTTGAACATCAAGACTTTCAGATTGTAAAGACTGTCTTACACACACTGTAAGAGACTCGTGTAGTTTGGCCAATGCAGTTTCCAATTCAAATATTTTCTCTGACAGACTTTCCGGAATCTTTTCAAACTGTTGCTGCATTTTTTGCTGCTCCTGGTCATGTGACACCTGAAGATCATTTAGCTGCTGTTGAATTCTACTCTGTTGTAACTGTACCTTATTCTGCTGTTCAGTTATCTGCATCAGGAGAGGCATAACAGTATCCTTTACATTATCTGTAAGGGAGAGCGAATAATATCTGCATCAGGAGAGGCATAACAGTATCCTTTACATTATCTGTAAGGGAGAGCGAATGATAACCAGTAAATGGTAAATAGATCAACCTGATACTGTGTTGCCATTATCATAAACACAGAATTAAATAAATTTGTTAATTGTATTGTTTTAATGCTTTTATTTCAAAATGCACTGAAAATTATACAATAATTCAGTTCTTTTAACTTGACTTCTTATGCCAGTCACTCATGTCTCATCACAAATATGAAATATGAAATAAAAGCGTGGGTTGCTGAATGCTAACTACATTTAGGCCAAATATATTTTCGAAGTTTTCACTTGAAAATTCTAAAAAATGTTGCGCTTTTCTCATATATTACAAGTATTCTTCTTTTTCTTCATCATTTGTTCTCAAACTACCGCTACCAATCTCTGAAAAAGGCTTTGTAACTAGCAGGATGTTGTCCTGAGAACAGAATGCGCTGTTGACTGCGATATTTGCACGCTTCGGTCCGACACACCCGACTTCAGCATGGTTACAAGTGTTCAGCTCCCCAAGCTTTTATTTCTTATTTGTAATGAAACATAATGAGTAATTAGGGTAATACATAAAGGTAACGCTAATTCAGCTAATAGAACTGAATTTATTGTATCCTTTCTTGACTTTTGGAAATATTTCTTATATTAAATTATAATATAATATAATTATATCACTCACTCACACATTTACATGTGTCTGTAATGTTATAAAGCAAACACACATATGCACACACACATACATCCATTTGCACATAATACGCTTATCAACAAAAATAGAATTAATGTGAATTATCGTCATTTAAGTACCTGTCCTGAAAGTTTCAGCTCTCTGGCTTAGCTTTCAGGAAGTGTCTGAATTTTCAAATACATGATTTGACCCTAACTAACTAACAAGTGAGATTAAATAGAAGCATTTAAAACATATGTAATGACAGCCAATACAGGAGATATGATCTCCAGATGGTGATCATCATTAGCGCCTGTCATGCCTCGAGTCACCCAAGGCAGAGACAACAAAATCTTTCCATTAAACTGGTTTGGAACCTCAGTTTCTATATTCCGTTATGTCTTTTATTTTAAAGTTAAGTTTTGTTTGACAGCCTACTTTTATGGTCCTATGGAACCAATCCACAGATTGTCTGTGCTATCCAATTCTTTTCTATCCACTTAATCTGCTTTGCTTGATCTCCAAGTAAATTAACTTTATTCTTGTCTTACCTCTAATGTTTTGTCTTACAAAAATTGTAAGTCACACTTAAATCGCATTATTAGCGAATTTGCATTGCATCAGTTCATGTTATACCAGGGTTTAGTTGTATTTTAAAATATAAATTGATCTGAAAGACCTCTGAAGGTGAAATGAATAACAACAAATTGATGAAAGTTTTCTTTCACCATCAACTATCTATTTCACGGAATGTAAGCCTGCAATTGGTTTCTTCCTATCTACAGCAAACTATCAATTATCAAGGGGAAAAATTAAATGAAGAGGAAGGAAACATATGATGTGCATGAAACATTTGAGATAGCATAATAAATTACATGGAAAACAATAATTTTCCAAAGCAATGAAATGCACAAAAGCTGCGTATGTAATTTATTGCCGGTTGCACACAACATAATACAAGGTGATGATAACAGTAAACGATGAAGATTACTAGGGATAGCTTCTAATGTTTTACTATGATTACCATTGTTGTTTAACTTGAGTTCCATCTCTCTGTTCCAAATCGCCATATATTCATCTTTAGAGAAGCCTTGCGATATGGCTTCTTTCAGACTTGCCAAGAATTCCATGATGAACAGATAAGGACTGGCTGATGTAGCTTCAATTACAAGTCATCACTGTGAATAAGCATCCATTTCCTGTGTGAAACAATGTAAAAAAAATCATATTAAATGTTGACATTTGTACTGGTTTATCCTATCACACAAGTGACAAAATCCAGATAAGATGTATCTACAATTAGTGCAGTCAGTTAAGATTTCTCTTCAATCCATTGTGCAACTAAGTTTCATCATTCTGAGACATTCAACAAATATCTATGTTGCATACCAGTACTTCGTGTTAGGTGGCCAGAGTAAATGGCAAACAGATATGTGGGGAAAAACAAGGAAACAACCAATATAGCGGGGAAATTGGGGAGAGAAAGTGGTTATGGATAGGATACTCTTAGAAAGAAGACAGACAGTAAGGACAGACATGTGCTGGATTGAAACCCACAGGGACAGATATGAGAGGGGAGATAAAAAATGGTAGAAGAGGAAGCCAGTTTAGTCAGCGTCTCGTAGGCAAAACTCAAGAGGACGGTACAGAGTAGGAACAGATGGAATGCAGCGGTGGTCCTATGATTCAGTGGTAACCAGACTGGTATATAATGAAGATCCCGAGAAACAAAAAAGCTTCTGCTGAATCTATGTTGCAGTTGCCCTATTTTTTCACAGATGTGTTTTTTATTATAAAATGTAATTTATTACTTACATAACTTATCCCTTCATTTTACTGAGGCCTCTTCTTGACTGCAGCTCTCTACCAATGTCAGTTATGTACCATTTGTTTCATAATCTCCTAATTCATATCCATGGATCTAAACATAATGGCAAAATGAAAACATGCTAGACAGTTTAACATGGCATGAAAAGAGGAAGACATGAAGAACAGCACTACAAATTATAACACAGAGGGGCCAAAGGTGCAGTGAATGAGATGACAGCAGTCAGCGACTCATAGATAACTTCTTGCATCAGAGTAAGTGAACCAGAGCTGCTCAAAATCTTATTCTGCCCTCCAAGCAGTAGCCCTGGAAACAGGCAGCATCCAGGCACCATGACTGAGAGACTAGAGATCACAGAGGAAGGGCAAACCCAGCCACAAAAATGTGGCATGCTGAAACTGGAAATGCCGGGCTGAAAGACAGATATCGCAGCCTTGCTGTAAACTACAAAACAATGTAAGAAAACGTCTTTTTTTCTGAAAGAACAAAACATCTATAATGCATGCTCCAGTTGGTATAGTACATGATTAAAATAAAACGGCAGTTTGGTGCAATATTGTGAACTGTCTCCTTCAGTTTTTGTCAAGTTAATTCCAGATGTAAGATTACTGGTTCTTGTTAGTTTTGTGTGTGGGTTTGTTTTGTTATAGTTCTGAAGTGAGTTTTTTTAAATATCCAATCAATCCTGATGATCTAGCATTAGCAGATGTTGATGAAGATCTGAAACATTTGACATGAATCAAGTTCATTTTATGTGTCAAGTATCAATATAAAAATGACTTTTACGTGCCTACACAACAATAATTTGGAGTGAACCTTTATGTGGTTTTTTTCTATAAACTGATTTGAAAATAATTAAATCTACATCTTTTTTTAGACAGTTCTCACCCTTAAGTCTGCTTCTATCCCTCCTGCATTTATTACTATGCTTCCAATGTAAATCTGATACACTCAATAAAAAATATCAAACAAAAGGCATGTTGATTTTGCGATGAAACACTATAATTATTGGCATGGATCATGTGGTGAGAATGATAGTCTGTCACACAATAAGAAATGTGTACATGAATTCATCCTACACCAAAACACTTTTGACCAAAATGGGTCCTTGCTAACTAACATGTTCGTTCATGGGCCATTTTGGTTACGACATTTGGGCACAATATCAGGATTCCTTCCCTCTGATGTACTACAAATACATTAACGATTGTATTGGCTTGACTATGCCCGAGTCTGACCTCTCTAGTTACATCAACTATGTTAACAATTTCCATACTACTATCTATTTCACATAAAATATCTCTCTCCCATCGGTCAACATTCTTGACATCACTATTTTCCTCTGTCCTTCTAAATTCTCAACTGCTGTCTAATATAATGACACTAACAATCATAACGTACGTTCTACACTTCCTGTCACTACAAATCTTGTCAGGTCTCTCTCCCCTTCTCCCAGCAATGTCTGTCACTTTTGCCAGGACTAAAAAATTTTTTATTACAAAAGACTCAGGATTATCCACAAGCATCTCTACCATGAGGCCATTCTCACCTCCATGTTCACCTTATCTTCCACACTGAAATCATTCCAAGTTTGGTCAACTCTGACTGTGTTTAACTTGTGTATACCCATCACCCAAACAGCTCCTATGTCCGTGATTTCTTATTTCACCATCTCCCTATCCCTCACTCTGATCCCACCACATAAGGTATTTCCTGCTGCTCCCCTGGTCTACCAATGGGATAAAAACCTATGAAAACTGTTAGGAAGAAGTCATAACACTAACCCCAAGGACCACATTGACATCATGCCCTGCAATAACACATGCGGCTGCATTATGTATCACTTTGTCATCTAGAAACGTTTTATGGCTTTCTTTCGATATCAAAGATGGATTGACCTGCAAAACCCACAACATATTCTATCATTTGCCACTGGTATGGCTTGGCTTCGTTTGTTCTCAATCTCCCGCCACCAAACCCTAAAAGAGCTTAATTAGCAGAATGTAGTCCAGAGAACGGAATGCGTTGTGTCATAGTTTACAGCTTGACTGCGATATTTGCACCTTTCGGTCTAATACATCCGACTTCAGCAAGCATTTTTTGAGTACCGGATTAGCATTCCCTCTTCGATCCCTTCTCCTTAGCCAGTCTGCCCTGCTGCAGCCTATTATCCAGGATCACCACGTGGAGGTGTAGAAGGGTCTTGGCAGCTCTGGTTCGCTGGCCCTGACCCTAGCAGTCAGCAATGGGTTGCTGACCGCTGCAGCTCATGTGCTGCTCAACGTCTTGATCCCATATGCCACTGGTATAATATGACATAATTGTGAGACTGGCCTGGAACTCTTCTGGCAACAACTCAATGATATCTTCAAGGGTTCTAGTTCCCCATGCACTAACCACTTCGATAGTTCTGGGCACCAGAGGAAGACTGACATTAAGGTCACTATTATTGTCTCTTGTTCCTTGGGTGAACAGCATTGATTCAAGCTAAAGACTAGAATCTAAAAATGGACTACCTTCAGTGGCAAGGTATCAACATTTTCAATACTTTTGCTCAAGTTCTATCTCCTCTATGCTATCCTCCCTCAATTTCACTTCAACCCCAAATTGTTGATGGCCCTCACAGATGATCCAGAGCTAAGTATATGTTTTTATGTGTTCATTTTTATTTCCATGATTTGTTAGATGTTATGTGTATTGTCTGTTATCCTCGATGAAGACATTTCTGTCATAATGTAGGTTTCATTATTTATTTTAATGTGGTAACTTTTTTTTCTGTGTTTGTCCTGAAAATGGTATTTTGTTATGTTGTGTTATAGTTTACAGCGAGGCTGCGATATCTGTGTCTTTTGGCCCGACACATCCAGTTTCAGCACATCCCTTTTGGGATCAGGTTTGTCTTATCTCTTCAACCCTTACTCTCTTAGTCAGACTGCATTTATGCAGTCTGTTTCCAGGACCACCACTTTGATGTGGAATAGAGTCTGGGTCAGCTCTTATTCGATTGCACTGATGCACACAACCAGTTATAAGTCACCAGCTGCTGTCAGCTCATTTGCAGCTGCGTCTTTGACCCCATGCAGTATCTGAATCATACTTATACATGTTTTATTTCTTTCTAAATGAAAATGAAAATGAACCCTTAACGGTTTTGTGGAAAATGTACCAGGTTCAATCCTAGCTGTCAAAATGCTCTGGTCTACCAAACTGTAAATGGTAACTTCTACCAAACTGTAAATGGTAACCTAACAGTTAGGGATGGTAAGACAGCAAGGAAGGGAACCGGTCATCATAACTCCAAAAGAAGTATGTGAACTAGTACAATTGTCTCTAACACTTTATCTCTGACAACAGTCTGCTAAATGAATATCCTACATTAATATATGTCATTAAAAATTCATACATAAAGGCCTAAACAGTGGGGAATGCACAGAGATTTCTATAATCTCTTAAATAACCAAGGAAAATATTTTTGTTGATTGTGGATTTCCCTGTAGAATTTAAGTACTTATTGTCACAACTCGTAACATCTGGATCTACATATTACCAATCTTTACTAGACAATTTCTTGGCCAAGCTTGCAAATCAAGCTGATGTCCAGACTGTGTTAGTATTAGAAGGTTAAAGCTTCACATAATTATGCTAACTGCACACAGACATAATTGGCTAAAAACTACTTTTACTTTAGTTTTCCTAATCCAAATTGCATGATGTATTGAATAATTGTGTCTGTTCTGCCTGAGGTCCTAAGTTACACACATTTTGATTTTAAAGCCATTTGATATAGTGGAGTTTCAGTTTCTCAGTCATTACGGTGAGTTGTGTGGCTATGACTGCGATGAGTAGTCTATGTATTTTGAATTTTCTGGCTGTCAGTTCTCTGGAAATCAATCAGATATGCATAACTAGTACAATCTAAATTTAGAACAATCTCCGTATATAATGTACATCAACTAAACGACTGCATTTTGCTTATGGAATGTTACTTACTAAAAAACTTACTAAATGACGCTCACAGTGAGTGACACCACAGATATGTCGACAGCCACACGAAAACAACAGAAGCTTGATTTCCTGGAAAGCACCCGGGAATTCCTAGATTTAGGAGTATCGTTTCGTGCGCATGGCCTACTTTGTCTTTAGACTGCGGATTAGTGTCTACATGTATATGTAAAAAGTGTTTTATTTAAAGTCTGCGGCACGACATGATAAACCATTGAATTTGCAATGATTGCGATGGGACAGCTAGCGTATTTTCTAGCAATTATAAATGAAAAACTCTATCGTCACTATCGATGATTCTCAAAATTCACGATTGTACAATTGGCCAAAATATTTATGAAATAAAAGTTGCGTTAAAAAAACCTAATTTGCACATGCTGATAACGAATTTGAACTTAAAAATAAACAATTAGTTCTAGTTTTTATGATAGGTGGGAGTGGATTGGCTATACCTGAAGTCCGACATATAGAGCCTGTATTAATTCTTCACAGCCGCCATTTGAATGATACAACATGTAACAGTTAATGCAAACACATTTCCTTCTTTCCATCATTTGGGGTGTGGGATTCTGTGAGTGCAGACGTGTAGCTCAAAATGTATTGTGAATGTGTGAACTGTGCCAATTCTTGTTGCTGTATTTGGGAAAATTACTTTTCTATCACAAAGGCGACGCATTGCGCTGCTGAAAAAGAAAGCTTAGTCTTTACGTTAGTTGCGAAATTGGTGACCAGGACTGGTATTGGGTCCCACAGCCACGGTGTAAGTCAAAATATTTGGACAGATTATGATTCTAAATGTAATATATTGGAGCACGTGTATTCATCATTCTCGATCGTATTTAGGAGTTGTAAATAAATACAGCACATCACAAGCTCCTAATGTTCTATCTAGATCATATATGCCTTGTAAGCAAGACAACGGTGATATTTTTTTATTTTTTTTGCGTTCGCTTATTTAGTTATTCCCCAAGGCGGTGTGCGTGGCACTGTGGTTTTTATTTTGCGCCTGTCGGCCCAATGCATCCGACTTCAACATGCATTTTATGTAAGGGTCTGCTTCCTCCTGCATTTTCTAAGGGTTTGCTTCCCCGGGGTAACGGCCGATGCTGTGGTGGGGATCGAACCCAGCACCTTCGGTTGTGAGCCGTGTCACTTAACCACTAGCCAACGCCGTCCCCCAACGGTGATATAAGTATGCAAGATGAGCTCGATGTGTCTCCTTACACCGGTATGTTTCTCTCTACTGCCATGTCAACATCAACAAAGCCACTAATGCACATAACAATTACTCCAACGTCAAATATGTTCAAAAATGACAATATAGTAAATGATAATAAACTGAGTACAGAGTCACTAATATACGAGGAAGAGGCAATGCTCATACATTTCATAAGAAGTTTCCAACAGCACATGGAAATATCAAAATGTGACACAAGATGACAACCAATTGTATTGCAAATAATAACGAACCACAGAATAAACACACCAGCAACAAGAACTCTGACAGACAGAAAACAGTCCCACCTCCACCTAGCTCTAACCACAAAGAAACAGAAGACCTTACCTGGAGACAAGAACGGAAAGAGAACAGAGAAAACTGTTAAATGAGGTTGGTGTGAAGCTGTCACATGAAGGAGTAGAAAGACAGCGGACACGAGAGATGATGCGAAAATGGGTGCATATTGGAATGGAAAAGTTTGTATGGGATGATGGGCAAAATCTAGACACACCATTTGCATATATCCACAATTTTCCAGGGTTTGATTCTTGACTCTTTAGTACCTACAAGACCGAGGGGGGGGGGGGGGGGGGATTATTAACACGGCATAGCAATTGTATTTCTGAAAAAGAAGTGCGGGATAAAGTTGGTGGAGACTATGGAAACTAGTTTAAAAGTTACAATGTAAACAGTGAATTTAGGAAAGCCCAATTCTAAAACAAACATTGTCCTTGGAATAATGGCCAGCATAAGAGACACCCATGAAAGTGTAAGCATATTTGTCAGTAGCAGTAAAGCTACGGTAATGATACATAAACACTAACAAAATTACTGGAGGAAAAATTTAGAGGGACCCAGGCCTCTTTTGAGAGACGCTTGGTCTGAATCACTCTCCGGAACCAACGTATGCACAATCTCCACAATTCTGACATACGACGATTGTCCTTGGTAAATTATGAGGTAATCTATGTAGACAAGGCAAAACATAGATGGGAAGGTCACATGTTGCGACGAAACAATGGTCGATGGAGGACGGCGACAGTAATTTATTACCCCCAAGTCAGATTCCTTTTCCGTTGCGAATACCATCCGAGACACCTCTGGATGAGGGCTTAGCATGCACTGGACTTCCATGGCCCAATACACGGAGACGAGTTTGGAACCCGCAGCTACGCTGAGGAACGGATCATCAAGATCAGGATTAACTCAAATAGAATCGATTACATATTTAGAATGGGAATGGAAGAAAGTAGTTCTATTTCTGTCTTGGGGATTATGACTTTTGTACAAAAATATACAGCCTGTCAGGAACTCAAAGAACATTCCCACGACTTTGATGTCTCCAGACACGAAATCACGAAATAAAATAGAGATCCAACCTGCACACGACTTTCAAACTGAGAAGTTCGGACATTTCAAAAACAATTAAAAGGGGATTTGTGAAATTTCAGTTCAGTTCATCCCGTCACCCATCAGGTCGTTGGGGCACACTTGAGGACTCCCAAAATCCCACGCCATTTTTCTCTGTCTGCCGCCGCCTGTCGTATCTCACCGGGACGAAGGATTGACCACTCAGTGATGTTGACCACCCACCTCTTCCTTGGACGTCCTCGCCCCATCTGTCCCTGTACGGAACCAAAAAGTATCGAGTTGGTAATTCCGTTGGACCTCGCGACGTGCCCGCACCAGACCATCTTTTGTCTTTTGATTGTTGTGAATAGATCTTCAAAAGGGCCAATAGCGTTTTCAACTCTCTGTCGTATTTCTGCGTTCGTGGCACGATCTTTATATGTAACATTTAGCAGTTTTCTATAGCACCTCATTTCCATTGCATGCATGTATTCTGCCCTGGATATCTGCTGTAATGGTCCAGGTCTCGCAGGCATACAGAAATATTGAGATCACCAAAGAGCGCATTAGTCTAACTTTTATACCGAGGGCGAGCCGCTTGTCTTGCCATATAGGTTTCAGCCGAGTCAGCGCCGCTGTTGTTTGGGTTATTCTTGCAACTACCTCTGGCTGCGATCCCTCTTCACTGATCAATGATCCCAGATATTTGAAACGTTTTACCACCTCAAGTTCCTGTCCATTTGCCTCTATTACATATTCAAACCCGTCTATGTTATTAGTCATGAGCTTTGTTTTATCTGCATTTATTTCCTTACCAAAACTTTGGGTCGCTCTATCCAATCTTCCAAACAACTCTTGGAGTTCCCTTTCTGTGCCTGCCAATACATCAATATCATCAGCAAATCGGAAGTTTGCGATAAGCCTATAACCTATTTTAACCGTGCCAACATGTCCTTCTAAGGTCGTCTCCATTATTCTCTCCAAGAACATATTGAAGAGTGTTGGGGAGAGTATGCAGCCCTGTCTCACACCCACCGTCGTGCGGAGCCAATCGCCTAGCGTTCCCTATACAAAGACTGCGCTTGTTGCCTGCTCATAAAGGTTTACAATTACCATCACAATATTGCTGTTGAACTTATAATGCTTCATTGTTGACCATAGCGCCGCATGCCACACTCTGTCAAACGCCTTTCTAAAGTCAATAAAGGCATGGTAAAATTGTTGTTGGTACTCTGAGTACTTTTAATTTATTAGCCGAAGATTAAATATCT
This sequence comes from Ariolimax columbianus, assembly GCA_036924085.1. Taxonomy (NCBI): domain Eukaryota; kingdom Metazoa; phylum Mollusca; class Gastropoda; order Stylommatophora; family Arionidae; genus Ariolimax; species Ariolimax columbianus. The sequence continues at coordinate 27,506,326 of JAVGWX010000004.1, read as the reverse complement.
GCTGGGTGGTACTCCTTTCCGCTCGAAAGCCCGCTTGTTCTTCGGCAATGATATTCTCTGCTTGAGGTTTCAGTCTGTTAAGTATTATTCTCAAGAGAACTTAGCTTGGATGACTGATTAGACTGATTGTTCGATAGTTCTGACACATTTTTAGGTTTCCTGAATTAGGCAGTGGTATAATTACTGATTTTCTCCAGCTGGTGGGCCACTCTCCTGTCTGCCAAATTCTATTGCAGATGTATGTCAGGGTATCAATTGCTGCCTCACCTCCCACTTGTAGGAGCTCTGTTGGGATATTATCCACACCTACAGCCTACCCTTTCTTCAGTATTTTCACGGCTTCATTTACTTCTTCCCTTGTTATCATTTGATTTTCCTCTAATAGACTCACTTCAGTAGACATTGCAATTCTTGGGTCACCTCGACATTCATGCTTATATAGTTCCGAACAGTACTCTGTCCAGCGCTCGCGAATGTCTTGAGCTTCTGTGAAACATTTTCCACTCTTGTGGTCTTGATCGTTGTATTTTGACTTTGTACAGGCCTTACTAAGTCCTTGACTATTTTATATGCCCCCTTGGCATCATTTCTTTCTAGATTTTGTTCGATATCTGCACACTGAGTCGTTATCCATTCCAACTTGGCCTGTTTCATCTTGGCCTTTATGTTTCCATTTATCTCTCTATATTTATGAAATTTGGGAAAGTAAAAGACAAGTGTCACGTTGCTACAACTCGTTGCACAGACACATTTTAGAAATTACAAAAGTGGCTCTTCCTTTTCACATGTTTTGTGGGTTCTAAAACACCAGAAACTTCTATAAAATGCAGTAGATAGAATAGACATTGGCCTCATGATGACTGCTGCTTTCATTGAACAAATTCAAGTCGAGGTCTGACATCATACGTTAATCATTTATTACATTTTGAAATAATGGAAAGACAGAAGTTAGAGGCGAAAATAGATTTTTGTCAGACTTACATTGGACTTTGTGAAGATGTGGAAGAGAAAATGAGTTTCAAAAGTAAGCTTCCAAATGTACAAAATATATTTGAGCCTGAAAGACTGATAGCTAGGTCTTGTCCAGTCTGCTACTTCATGAGTAAAGTACCAGACAAACATAAAAACACAGTCCAATTATATCATAGCAGGTCATTTATAGGGAACCACTATCACAAATGTAAGACAACTGAAGTTTATAAAAACTTGACAGGAAAAAATCGTCACACAAACACGCAGGCTTACACAAAACAAGTAAATCGTAGGCAAAGCGTGTGTCAACAGAGAACATTTGAAGGCACTAAATGAAGCATTCGAAAAAAATCCACATGAACATTTCCCACAGCAAACCCGTTTCTGAAAGCTCTGTCACACCAACCCGGCAACCAATACATACAGGAATTTATTTAGGAAACTCTTTTCAATGCATATAATTTCATACCAGCACATATTAAAAATGCATTGTACAGAAAGAATTAGAATGTTTGGATTGGATATGCATCGGGAATAAGAAGGTGAACTTGTACATTATTAAACAGGGTTGAAAAACGGGCATGAGGTATTAGAAACAACTTGTTGCGGTACAATTTATAATGAAGCCTCATTTGTTACATATTTCTCCAGTTGTAAATGCAAAATTTAATTTTTAAAATTCCCTGAAAGAGAAAGCGAAAATGACACAGAGTGTTTGAAAACAGCAGGAGCTAGTGAAATATGAATGCATAAGAATACATTTTTAAATGATCACAAACAATTGTAATTATCTCTGAGAAATACGCTAATTGTCAGTATGCATACCTCTACACCTCAAGGTAGAAAAGGATTGACTAAGTAAGTCGTTATATAATGGCATTTTGTTAAACGAAACAAGTGGCATTTACTGTAGAATTAAATATAAGGCAAGGCTGCAGCGGTACTGTGGATTACGTTGATTATCAAATAAACAACAGTTATAGTAACGGTCAAATACCGTGCTAAGAAGAAAAGAGAAACAAAACTTACGTTACTACATGCATGCCTTCATTTGGGACCCCAAAAAATATGAGCTAACAAATCATAACGGATGGAATGAATGCATACAATAGAGATATGAACACATAAATATAGACATTCGGCAAGAGGCGAACACAGAAGAGAACTGGTTTATCAATACCATCACTTAACTTAACTTAACGTCTTTATACTGGTTTAGAAGACTCTGCAGAGTCTGTATACAACCAGTTTCATTTACATCACCTTGCCATAAAAGCTATACGCATCCAATTTATTCTTAAATGTATTAACTGTCCCTGCCTCCACTACTTCCTGTAGCAATGCATTCCAAGCATTTACCACTCTCTGACTAAAAAAAAATTTCCTAATATCCAATCTGGACCTCTCTTTAGTCAACTTGTAGCTCACGGTCAGAACATTGAAATACATTGGTCACATCAAGAGACACAACGGTCTTGATAGAACAGTGATGGAATGTATGGTAGCGAACAAAAGAGGCAGGTATAGACCGAGAAAACAATTACGCTATAGTGTCAAGAAATGCCTGGGCAATGACTTCCGCGGAAGTTGGTGGTTTGGCAAGGGAACGAGTTTCTTTCAGACAGGCTGTGATGGAGCGACGTTCTACAAAGGACATGCTACATGATAATAACACATAAATGAGTTTGAAATGGTATTTAGCTGGATACCAGATGGTAAATCGCCACTAGTACACTCGCGAGTGAACTTATCATTGTTAGATCATGTGTGAATGAATCAAAGGCCCGGGAGTGGATGTCCAGTACGAAGTGTGAAATGTAAGAGAAGGCCGGATAATCGATAGCGGTCCGAACGGGGCGCGGACAGATGGTAAAATGTGTACACATAAAGCTCAATTGGGAAATGAAAGAAAGGCAAAGGGAGAGAGAGGAATAGGATAGGCGAGAGGTGAGAACAACTAAGTAGAGAAATGAAAAATTTTGATGCCGCGTGGCTGAATGCAGCCGGGTGGAGATCAGTCTATTCTCAAGATTGAATCGATGATGATTATCAGAGGAGCATGAGACGATGTCTGTGATACTGGCATTATCATTACTCTGGTGCATATGGCCATTGCAGTGGCTTGTGATAGGAGAACCAGAGTGGTTACAAATGTCATTGAGTTGTTGTCGGAAGCGCGCAACGTTTTATAAACCAGTCTCCCTATGTATGTCATGACACTGGCAACAAATGCGGTTGCGGGACTTGCAAATGTAACCCTCTTTGATGTCGAACTCTGCTTTAGAAAAGGTAACCGAGTGTGTTCTTAGCCCTTGTAAGGAATGCTCCAAAACCCCATTACAAGCAACAGGCAAATCGGGGTCTCTCTGAATGATTTCCGTTATGAAATTAGTATAATTTGCAAATGTATAAAACATTTTCATAAACTTGAGCTTATCTTTCATTTTAACGGCCAAATTCATATTGAGCGGTTTAAAAACATCAAGATAATTTCTGTGAATCTCAGATATACACAAAAAGTTCAAATATGTTGTCCAGTGCGGTTGTTTGAATGTTTCCATCTCTCCTGTCTAAGAAATTATTTAAGGTAAGATGACAAATGCGAAATAGAAATCAAGAAGAGGCAAGCGATACCCAGAAATGTTTTCACCAACATGAAGCAAATATGTATATCCAAACAAATAATTCCCAAATCAAAATAAGAGTGATCAAGTGTTTTATATACTCGTATTTAACCTACTATATGGCGTAGAAATTGTCTAACAGACCTTATGACAAAAAATAAATGTCCAGATTAATAGTGGTAGAAGATATAAAAAATGTGCAATTATATGAACAGATGCTTACATTTGAGAAAGAAAAGAAATAGTTGTAAAGTACCAATAGAATAGGTCACGTCTCACAGATACAGCGAGGGACTTATGTATGAGACGGTTGAAACAAAAAGAAGATGCGTTAACGGTAACGGGACAAATTAAAACTGAACGTGAAGGCAGACCATGCAAAGACACCAGAAGCAGTATAAATAAAGCAAGAACAGCTTTATCAGCTAAAATAATACTGCAGATTATTCGCAGTACGGCGTACACACCAAGCTATGTAGTTGCTGTGCTTCAGTTTAGTGTGGAATCAAAATTGTAATGGTTCCACACAACCTGTCAGAAAAAGTTTCGTTGAGTTTTCTATTTGAACACGAATACCAAGCAGGAACTGTTTGCTTAGAGCAACCACGAAGACATGCACAGCATAATAACATGTTGATAAGGACCCGTCGTTCTAGCCGTCCATGAACACGATGATTAACGGAGTCTCAGGCTGCACGCAGTGAGGATGATATTTTTCCGGTTTGACACAACTAGTCAGGTATTGCGTGGACGACAGCAGGGGTGGGGCCATGATGGAGTTAGTCGTTTTCCATCTTTGATAATCATGGCCTGCTTTAAGAGCTGATGTGCGGGGCCGCCCTCTACAACGCGGGCCACATGTCCACATAGTAACAGACGTCGATTAGTTGTAATATTACATTAATGGGTTTACACACTGAAGAAGAAATATAAATAGATGAAGATAAAGGTATTATGTTTTGAGATTTGTATGGCAGCATGCACGATACATTTGTTTTATTGCATAAAACCACAGGAAACGGTTTTTATTGAATGTCAAATGTGGGTCTAGGTCGTGACATCTTGCAGTGCCATGAAACACACAAGGAAGTGTGTAATTTTCTTATTTGCGTAGGAGCCTTGTACATTGGCCTCAAACCTCTGTAGCCATTTAGGATCTAATCTGAACGGCAAACAGTTGCGCTTATACTTGTATCTATCTATTGTTGAAGTCTTATCGCTAACATAATAGTTGTATGAGTGGCAGAGAGTGGTAGAGCATTTGATTCTCACAGGAAATTTGCCGAGATCGATATTAATGATAAACTCCAAACCTACGAAGCTGTAAATGGTTGTATTGCTTACTCTTAAGGGAGAAAAGGCAGCGAGGAAGGGACCTAGCCAGCCCACTTAGGAATTGGTAGTTTAACTAATAACCATTATTTAGCTACTCGTATGGCCTTTTGGAAGGTTAATGGGACCAACCTTTTCTTGAATCCCAGAATACAACACGGGCGTAGGTCAAAATGTTCAATTATTGTTCATGGTTTTGGGATCAAGATGCTGAGCAGCACATGAGCTGCAGTGGTCAGCGACCCATAGCTGACTGCTAGCGTCAGGGCCAGCGAACCATAGCTGCCAAGACCCTTCGACACCTCCACGCGGTGATCCTGGATAACAGGCTGCAGCAGGGCAGACTGGCTAAGGAGAAGGGGTTGAACAGGGAATGCTAACCCGGTACTGAAAAAATGCTTGCTGAAGTCGGATGTGTTGGGCCGAAAGGTGCAATATCGCAGCCAAGCTGTAAACTACAACACAACGCATTCCGTTCTCTGCACTACATTCTGCTACTTAAGCCTTTTCAGGGTTTGGTAGCGGGAGATTGAGAACGAACGAAGTCAAGCCAAACCAAACAACAAAAGAGCTGTTAGATTGCTTGTCCATTGAGACAAAGCTACGAGGTTTGATCCCCGACCTCGACAAGTTCCAAACTACCCAGCTGTAAATGAATACCCGATTTACTGTTAGGGAAGGCAAGGCAGAAAACGCACTGGACACCGCCCACCTGGAAAAGCTCTGACATAGTACTAGTACAATGATATTCTAACAATTCAGTTACTGCTGTCTGACTACACTTCTTACATTTATGCTTTACATACAGATAAACTTGTACGATCAGACATGTGATTTTTATTGGGTGCTTTTTTGCGCATTTTCCTGAGTGAACAAACTTAAATTTTTTGTTTGTGTGTTTGTTGCGGTTTCGATCCACGCATTTTCTCTTATTTTTCTGATGCGCTTTTTTCAATACAAATTAAGTAGCCACTATTCTAATGAAATTCCGCATAGGACAGCTAATTCAGTACGGTACACGTTTTTACAAATGGTTATAGTAACGTATGTAGCAGAAGTTTTCGTGCCCGCATTGGCCTGTTCAGTCACATGCGCACCCACACCCAACAGGGAAATCTGTGACAAGGATGATGTCGGCGGTCCTCATCGACAACGATGGACAGCTATTAATTAATTAATAGTGACGTATCCATTAACCGATTATAACAGAATATCTTAAGTAAATGCACAAGATATTCCAACATTTGCTGATGGATCCTTCTTCATCTTTTCTGATGACCATTATCCAAGCTACTAAATATACTTTCTAATTGGTCTAACCAATGCTCGCGTTTTAAATGGGAGCCGCTATGTGGATTCGGTTGCATATGTTTTTAATATGTTAAAAGCCAAATCTCGGTCCGCTTCCAGACAGTCAGCACCAGTTCATGTTATGTGTTCTTGCAGTGCTGGTTTATGTCCCAAGTTGGGCGTGTGTGTTTGTGTGTGTGTGCATGGGTCGGTGCGTTTATGTGTGCGTAAAATTCAGTTGAAGTGTCATCTCCACATTGAATATCAGCTACAATGGCTCTTCAACTGCCTCTGTCTCTTGCCGATGAGGAATTCCGCACGATTTTGTCCTATCCATTTTTTGATGCTATCCTACCCGGCTGTCCTGTGGGTTACCTGTTAAAGCCCTGAGGTAAAAATCTAAAATTCTGTGCTATTTCCAGTAGGTTTGACTACGTCTTGCCACTGGACCAGGGCATCTCAGGATGAGAGAGTGAGGCTGACGAAAGAGCAAAAACTTACTCACTTAAATCTATTTAAGTCACAGCGCCATACCTTTTTTATCAGATGAACCGCGTGACTGATACGGAATGAAAGCTATTACCTTCGGTACGTGGAACGTGCGTACATTACTGACAGCATTAAGACCGTTAGACCCCAAAAAAGTACTAGTTGCTAGAGAACTGGCACGCTACACTTTGGACGTGCATGCTATTAGCGAAACCAGATTACTCAGAGAGGGCTAGATCACAAAAGTGGCTGCTACACGTTCTTCTGAAGTGGACGTGACAGAACAGAAAGTCTCAAAGCTGGTGTCGGATTCTCCATCAGGTCTCATCTAGTCCGTGCGGTTGTTGTTGTCCTTCTTCTTCGTTCGTTCTCAATCTCCCGCTACCAAACCCTGAAAGAGCTTAAGTAGCAGAATGTAGTCCAGAGAACGGAATGCACTGTGTCGTGGTTTACAGCTTGGCTGCGATATTTGCACCTTTCGGTCCAACACATCTGACTTCAGCAAGCATTTTTTGAGTACCGGGCTAGCATTCCCTCTTCGATCCCTTCTACTTAGCCAGTCTGCCCTGCTGCAGCCTGTTATCCAGGATTACCGCGTGGAGGTGTAGAAGGGTCTTTGCAGCTATGGTTCGCTGGCCCTGACGCTAGCAGTCAGTTATGGGTTGCTGACTACTGCAGCTCATTTGCTGCTCAGCATCTTGATCCCGTGCGGTTGTTCGACTCCCACAGGGTATCAATGATCGGTTAATGACTGTCCAGCTCCCACTGGGACATAGGGGGAGTGTTACAGAGATCATCGTCAATATCCCAACAATGACTAATCCTGAGAACATCAAGGATACATTCTAAGAGGAGCTAAACTCCACCATTTTGTCGGTTCCAACATCCGAAAAGCTTGTTATCCTTGGTGACTTCAATGCCAGGGGAAGGTGTAATTGGGGTAAATGGCACGGACAAGTGCAACAACAATGGGTTGCTACTGTTGGGCCTCTGCGACACCCATCACCAACACCATGTCCACTCGCAACAGAACGTCGTGGATGTATCCCCGCTCTAAGCAGTAGCATATTATTGACTATGTCTTCACCATAAAGAGGGATAAACGAGATGTGCGAGTGACAAAGATTGTGTATGGCAAGGAGTGTTGAACAGATTATAGACTCATTGTGTCAAAGTTTAACCTTCACATAGAGCCCAGGCGACGTCATCAAGGTCTTCTCCCTATCAAACACACGGCAGCAAGTAAAACTCCAATTAAATGGAAAAGAGATACCGCTAAATGAGGCTCCAACCTTCTTAGGAGTCTCCTTAGACCGACGCCTCACGTGGAAATTGCAAATTTTAAGGACCCAGCTGAGGACGAGGCTACGCATATCCAGTATGAAGAAACTTGCTGGTACTGCTTGGGGTGCTGACGGAAACACACTAAGGAAATTATATACAGGCAGAGTGAGACCAGTTTTGGAATACGGCATTGCAGCTTGGTCAACAGCATCCAAATCAAACTTTGACAAAACAGGGCGCACCCAGAACCAAAGACGTTTTAAGCGTACATAGCCTTGAGTCGACTGCTGCCTTTGTTAGAGTCATTGCAGTTGAGGTCTGAAGACAATGAGGAAGAAGAAGAAGAAGAAGAAGAAGAAGAAGAAGAAAACCTGTGAAGTACTTGGCATCTCCAAACTGCAAAGTGGCCACATCCGGAAGGCTTTTCCATGCTCTGGACAACCGGCTGGCGGACACACAGTCCTGTATGGAAACAGTGGTATCAAATCGTGCCTATAACCGATTCCAACTGAAAAAAATATACTCCATAATCGACGTAGCACTACCAGAGACACGAAGAAGTGTCGAACCAGATATCGACAGAAAGAAACATACAAATGACCTGTTTTGACACCACGTGCAGTGCACAAGACTGTATTCTAAGCAAACTTTCTAACAGTCAATACAACCCCTTCAAACTAGTCCTGGAAAACGTCGCACCGAAAAATTAAATGAACTGACGCAGGTCCCCTGGATCAAGGAGAAACCTGCAGCTGAACACCCTTTGCCTTATGCAACACGGAAGTCACCAAATAAGACTCCGAACTGGTGTGTCATGATGCAGGACGAACTTAAAGCGATGGGGATACATGGATGATGGGATACATGGATGATGGGATACATGGATGATGGGATACATGTATGATGAGACACGCGACTGTAGAGCAGAGCAGCACAAGACTCAGACAGCCTGATGATTCGTCCAAACCTTCGGGAAAAATGTAATGTGCAAGACATATTGATGGGATTGAGAAGGCAATCCATGGAAACACATCTGATGTAGTGCTCTGGATACAGAAAGAAACTAGCAATGTACTTATTGTTAAATGTAAAGATTTATCATATTTTAAAACACAAATAAATATGCATGGAATATAAATTTGATTCAGTTGTCCATGTTATTACTGTGATGAAATAAACATCAAAACTATTTTTTATAAAAACATGTTTATTAGATAATGAACTACTAATAGTTAGATTGTCGTAATAGATGTTCGTCTTTGGTAGAGCCATCACACTAAAGAGAAGTCATGTGATACTCACCTTTTCTCCCTGATCTGGGCAACACTTTGGACATCATGTTTGAGAAGATGAGATACATACTTGAGCTTCTATCTTCAAAATCCAGATATGAACTCGCCCAAGTTAATGCATACATGCAAGTCACCGCAGACTCATTGAATAAGAAAAATGCAGATATAAAGAGAATAAGAACTAAGATTGTAATGTCATGGATGCCACAGGTAGAGAGACGAATGGTCATTTGATCACAGCTGAGATTATAAATCAAATGGGACTAATGAATCCAAACTGGCAATGAATTAACGGACTACATCCGAATCATCATTACCGTCAACCAGGAATGCAGAAATGTGGTGCAATAGGAAAGCGAATCCCGACATTGAGTTGCAGATAAATGATTATACTCTGGATGATGATGTTAATATATAAATCAATAGATCAGAGCTGTGTGGTGAGAAATCTGGTTGAGACGTCTCTGCTAGAGTGAGTTAACAAGGTAGTGACATAGTTGAGCAGTGCATACATAACAACTTTCAGGATACGAATGGTGATTGAAACAGTGCCATTAACTCTGAGGTCACCATCTCAGACCTCACAATATTTGCTTTAGACGTTTTAGAAGGGCATACATAGATAGCACACATAGAAGCTTCAAGCCTTCTGGGGCTTGTTTCAATCTGCCTTGGTCATGCTGGCTGTTCGTCAATAAAAGAGAAGACATCCTTGCATCAAAGGCACCCATGGTTGGAAATTTGGATATGGATAGTTATGACATAATACAGTTGATCAATGATGTTTCTTGGATGTTGATACTGCAATTAACAATCCATAGAGTTTTGACATTAATTGTGGGATGGGAGGTGGTGTGGTGTAGCAGCCCACTTGCCAAGTTAGGATTCTCAAAACAGCACGATAGTACCCCTATAGGAATTACATGTATTTTTTAAAAGTGTGCTGAAATAAGATGCATTGGCTATTAGACATGAAACACAGAATGCACACACAGATCGAGCAAGGAAGTTCACTTGGAAGGAAAAAAAGTTTGTACACAAAACGGATTATTAGAACCATAAAAATCCACGCTATTTACTGAGGGAAACTGGGCCTATATGAATTTGTTTACAGTGGTGTAACATTGATTCTTAACAGAACATAACATATTCTAAAGTAGACTCAAATCCAAATTGTTAACCCTTTTCACATCACTAATCTTACACGTTTCTTGTTCTTACCTCTTATGAAGCTTGAAACTAATCCAATGCTGAGCAGAGCATGAGTTGCAGTGGTCAACGACCCATGTCTGACTGCTAGTGTCAGGGCCAGCAAACCGGAACTGCCAAGAGCCTTCTACACCTCCACGCAGTGATCCTGGATAACAGGCTGCAACAGGGCAGACTGGCTAAGGAGAAGGGATCAAAGAAGGAAGGCTAACCCGGTGCTCAAAAATGCCTGCTGAAGTCGAATGTGTTGGACCGAAATGGTGCAAATATTGCAATCAAGCTGTAAACTACAACACAACACATTCCGTTATCCGGACAACATCCTGCTACTTACAAAGCCCTTTTCAGGGCTTGGTAGCGGGAGATTTAGAATGAACAAAGAAGAAGAAGAAATTAGTCCTGCTGTTGATCCCCTTGAAGGAAGACTAATGTAAAACACTTTATGAGCTCATGCAGTTATATCTGCAGAGCTTCTTTTGCATGAATAGGTTGTTAGCATGATTGATAACCTTCCTTAATTGGCTTTATTGTGCTCAGTAGGGCCCAACAGGCATGTTTTCTGCTCCCCCCTATCAGGTCTCAAGATCTACAAAGGCAAATGAAAAGTGAAAAGGTAAAGAGATCCAACTGCAGACTTAAAACGCTGGTCAAGAATTTAAGTGTTACTAGGTCACAGCTTGTTTGAGGAGGGTGAGGGTGTGTGGCCAATTCCCATCCTTGTTGTTTTTCCATCCATAATTGTAAGCCATGTACCAATTTCCAGCTGGGTCAACTATAGCGTGTAGCTAGCAGGAGTTGAACCCTGCATCTTTGCTGTGAAAAGCGAGTACTCTACCACTTCGCTAATAAGATAATGAATAATAAAAAGTTAATAAACTTCACGAAGTTGAAAAAAAACATGCTAACACAAACTCAGATCACAATCCAGTAATGGAAATAATAAAACAAAATTTGATAAAATGAAAAAATTAATGAAGATCACTTTAAGACAAGCAGAAATTATGAGAATATATACTACAAATAGCAGTAACAAATAGAGAAGAAAATGTGTAACAAGGAATAGTTTAGAAAGCTTATATAAACAAATTAAGAACTTTTTTAATTTAAGCTGCCAAAGAATAGTTCTTTGAAAACATGCACATTATCTACAGCTAACAAACACATCCACCCATCAAATAAATGAGGCAGAAACATTTAGCCGTTGCTCTCTTACCCTTGGGTATAAAAGACTTATTTACTTTTTCATGTTATGTATAGTTTCAACAGGATGGTGTAGCCAGCCCCATGCTCAACAGTCATTTTTTACAACATACGATACAGTGCTACTATTCTTTACTTCCGTTTCAGGCGCAAGTAGCGCACAGGCAAAACATAAATATAGGGATTTTCTTATAACCTTCCTCCTCTTCTTCTTCGCTCATCCTGAAAATAACCCTGCATCGTAGTTTACAGTAAGACTATGATATCTGGGCCTTTCAACCTGACATCTACAGTTTCAGTTAAATTTTTTGAGTGCCAAGTTTGCCTTCCCACTGTGATCCTTATTCCTTTAGTAAGACTTCACTAGTGCAATTTTAATCCATTACCACCACTTGGAGGTGGAATAAGGTCTTGGTCAGCTCTGTTTTGTTGACCCTGATGCAGGCAGCAAACTATGAGTCACTAACTGCTCTCAGCTCATTCACTCACAGTGCTGTATCTTTGGCCCCTCATATAATCTATATAAAAGTGAATATTGTCAGTTTCATAAAATTCAGACTGTCCTGCACAGTAAAACAACTATAATTATACAGATCAAGCACAATTTTCAATAAAAAATAAATATACAAAGAGCAGCAAGATTTTTATTATTAAAAATATAATTCTGGCTAAATGTCTAATGTGCTGAAGTAGTATCTGTCCAGCTCATTCAGAGGTACCAATTAAGCATTGTCCGATCGAAATAAATGTGATTAATGGGAGATTAATGTTGAAACTACCTCTTCAATTGAATGTCTATTTCTCTAACTTAACTTAACGTATTTATACTGGTTTAGAAGACTCTGCAGAGTCTAGATTGTGTCAGAAAGGCATGGGAACGTGCATATTTATAATCATCACATAATTATAATATTTATTGTCTAGTAATAAAGATACTATGACATGATTAGTGAAACCAAGTAATTATAGCATTGTTAACTGATTCATACATTCTGAAATTACTAAAACAAGCCATTTGTCTGTGGTGGATTAGTCTAGCTTTGCAAACAGAAATTGGACAAAAAGAAGTCAGATATAAATTCTTATATAGACCAGTATATTTTAGCATGTAGTTTCCTGTTTTAAACTTTAAAAATTGACTATATATTTCCTTAAAAGCTGAGATCACATTAGTAATGGAGATTGTTAAAATGAAAAGTACAAAATGAGAATCGAATGTGTGCCCCTTCTTCTTCTTCTTCTTCTGCGTTCGTTCTCAATCTTCAGCTCTCCAGCTACCAAGTCCTGAACAGGGCTTTACAAGAACAGGATATAGTCTGGAGAATGGAATGCGTGTGTCGTTAGTTTACAGCTAGACTGCAATATTTGCACTTTTCTGTCTGACACATTTGTCTTCGACAGAAATGTGTGCCCCTAATTGTGGAACATGTGTTTAATACTGGTGGTGTCAGGACAACAATAATAACACATCATCCTACCATGCATGCAAGAAACTTAAAAAATAGATGACTGTAGATGAGACAGATAACTCTAGCACATAAAACAAAGTGTTACAGAAACAACAATTGCTATTCACATCAATGTTTTGAGCCAGGCTTCCTACAAGGAGGCCAGATGTAGTGGAAGCCCAACACTTCTGTTGGAGTGAAGGAGGAATGATAATGGCTGTAGCCTGGGACAAAAATTACTTCCACGTGTTTGCCTTTGTGTGTAGCTGGAGGAATAAATCTCGACTTCCTTATAAAGGATTTATAGAAATGAGTTTTTACAGACAATGAACATTCTTCGTATATTATTTTATGTTGTGGCTAGCTCATTTCAGTTTATTTTCAAATATGTGTCTTTGGTCTTCATTCATTTCAGTCATGGAAGCCATCTTGGTGATGTATCTTTTATTTTGTTCTGTAAAAGTATTCCTTGTTGTTCAGTTAACTTGCATTTGTTTAAAGAAAATGTGTCAGATCAGATCATGTGTTCTTTACATTGAATATTGGCTAAACATGTTTTATTAAATTTTCTTAAATGCTTGATTATTCACTTTGACATTCTACATCCTGTTAATACATTTCTTAACGTTTTCGGCCCACCTAAATAAGTTGTGAAATCTTCTTTGCCATTTGTACTGAACATTTTCTGCATTGGTTGACCTAAATATTATTAAATTAAAATCAATACAATAGCTTATAATACTTGTCAGATTGTGTTATTATAGGTTTTACCTGAATATATTATAAATGAAGCGCTTTCAAATGAAACCAGACCAAACTGCACCAAGTGAACATAAGTAGTATGCGCAATATGATGTCACTTCTGGTGTAAACAGCATATACCGACCATCAATGTTGGAAAATTTCAATAACTTCTACTCATAGCTTCCTCAGCAGACCATTGAAAATATGGCAGGTGTGATACGGAATCCGTCCAGAGTTGATCAGCGAGCAAAAATTTGGTTTCTAACAGCAGAAGGATGTCGACCAGTTGACATTCATTGCAGAATGCAGGCAGTGTATGGTGACAAAAGTGTGTCGAAGACAACAGTGAAGAGCTGGAAAATGATATTTAAAGAAGGACGTGAGTTAACGACAGATCTTCCAAGACCAGGTCAGGCGCATATTGTTGCATCAGAAGATGCCATTGCCAAAATTGATGGAGCAATTTGGGTGGACCATCGCCGAAGTTTATGTTTGCTAGCAGAGGAATTCACTGTATCCCTAAGGACAGTTCAAATGGTGGTTAGCAAGAAACTGAAGTATCGGAAGGTGTATTCACAATGGGCAACTCGGTTGCTGACCAACCACCATAAGGAAGAACCCATAGGATGGAGTTTGAACCACTTGCTGCAATACGAAGACTAGGGTGATTAATTTCTTTTGCACATAGTGGCAGGTGATGAATTGAGCTTAGCATGCAATGGACACATCTTGGATCACCGACACCAACAAAATTCAAGTCACACATTTCAGCTGGTAAGGTTATGCCGACAGCGTTTTTTTTTACCACGAGGAACTTTTGTTGGTAGACTTTGAAGAGTCATGGCATGAATATCAATGCCATCCGCTACAATGACACACTAGACAAGCTGCATACAGCAATCAAGAATAAACGACCCGACAAGCTTTTGCGTGGTGTGATTCTGTTGCACAACAATGCACGTCCCCACATGTCACGAGCATTGTTCAGAAAGCGTTAGCACAGAAAAAGTGGGAAGTACTGCCACATCCATCCTCATCATCATCATGTAGCATGTCCTTTGTAGAACGTTGCTCCCATCACAGTCTGTCTGAAAGAAACTTGTTCCCTTGTCAAAACTCCATCCTCCGACACAGGCATTCTTGGATATCTTGGTGCCATCGTCTTTTTGGTCTACCCCTTACTCTTTTGCCTGGCACCATACCTTCCATCACCATTCTCTTGAGACCATTGTGTCTCTTGATGTGACCAAAGTATTTGCATTTTCTGGTCATAATGGAATTGATTGTACCCATTCTATAGCTCTGAAATGTCCCCTTATGACTTCCATTTCTTTGGATCATTAAACACATTTCTGAAAGTACAAAGATTAGACTTCGATGGAGATCAAGATGCTGAGCAGTGCATGAGCTGCAGCGGTTAGCAACCCATAGCTGACTGCTAGCGTCAGGGCCAGCGAACCAGAGCTGCCAAAACCCTTCTACACCTTCACGCGGTGATCCTGGATAACAGGCTACAATAGAGCAGACTGGCCAAGGACAATGGATCGAAGAAGGAATGCTAACCAGGTAATAATGCTGTAACTTTCATATGTTTGTAATAAAGCCGCTGGGTCTGGTTTCATTTCAGATATATGTATATATATATATATATATATTTATTTTAAGGTATTTTTATAAATAGCATCTGAAATTAACCAATTTCACATTTAAAGTAATAAAAATACATAGTAAAATTGAAGGCTATTGTTATATCATGGTGAAACAAAATTAAATGGCATCCAGCAAAGCAATTCATATGTGACAAATATAATCACATTTCATGGGTACTCAGTCAAAATACTGATTTCATAAACTGGAGTGATAGTGAGTAAAAATACAATACACACATGAAATACTTTGCAATAAAATGTCATTGTATGATCCATATATTTTGTACATGCAAAGGAGCACACACAATTAAGAAAGTATGTTTAAATATAAATATAACTCAGATCACATACTTAATGTTCACCAAGGCATCAGCTAAATTTTCAAATAAAATGTTTTAACCATATATTTGTAAATGCTTTAACAGTGTAAAACGCATCAGTGTCTATAACCGTATATGTTTAAAACAATCTTCATTGCATGCTTATTCTGATATGTTCAACTGGGGATTTTTGTATAAAACTATGCTTGCAATTTCTAGAATATATGTTATGTCTTACAAATTTTTTGGGAAGGAAGACTAGCATCTGATCAGGCAAAATATACTAATCAGACATGTTAGTCAAGCTCAGGCAAAACATACTGGACAAGACCCTCATTTTGGCTTCCTCGTAACCCTTCCTGGAAACGGGCTGTTTTCATGGCAGTCTGGCCAACAAGGTGTAAGGGATCGACATGATCTCCGTAGTAGTGAGCAGCACGCAGATAAAGCCAAGCATAGCACAACTGCCTGGAGGACTCTAGTCCACCTTCATCAGCAAGCTTTGGATGTGAGGAAACTTACTGCAACCCGCCACTTAACGTCCTTTTCAGGGCGCACAAAAGAGTAACCTACTCATTGTGGGCATTCGCTAACAACAATACAAATCTTTGTAACGTGAGGTGTTAGTGTTTAATTTTTAGTGTTTTTATTTAAAATAAGTCTACTGTGCAACCATGATTCCAACCCTACTATACGCTTGCCAAAGCTGGACTGTATACTCTGGACATGCAAGGAGGTTAAACCACTTCCACACAGGTTGCCTGAGGCGAATATTCCACGTCCGATGGCAAGATCGTGTCACTGACATCAAGGTTCTCTCGAGGGCTAACATGCCCAACATCTATGCACTGCTAGAAAAAGCACGACTAGGATGGGTTGGACACCTCATCTGTATGTCAGACATGCGGCTCCCAAAGAAGCTTTTCTACGGCGAGCTGAGAGAGGGATGGTGTGAGAGAGGGCGCCCAAAGAAACGATTTAAAGACGGTCTGAAGTACTCACTGAAAAGTTGCCAGATAGACATCGACACCTGGGAATGTCTTGCGCAAAATAGATCTGACGAGAAGCGCAGTCAAATCAGATGTAGCTACCGGCGAAGACAACCGTGTTGTGAAAGCCCAGAGCAGACGCGAGACCCGGATATCCCGAACAGTGGGAACACCATCACCTTCTACAAACCTCGTGTGCCCGATATGTAGCAGATGTTTTCGTGCCCGCATTGGCCTGTTCAGCCACATGCGCACCCACACCCAACAGGGAAATTTGTGACAAGGATGATGTCCGCGGTCATCATTGACAACGATGGACAGCTATTATTAGTGTTTAATATAATTAATAAATTATAATATACTGTGCTATATTTAAAATGATATGACATAGTTGACTGTCATAAATTGCAATCTTCTTTTTCATTAGTCCACAAGTTGAAAACATTTTACTTTAATATTTATGTGTTACATAATCTTATTTTCATACCATGACATAAGGCCATTTAAAAAAGACACATTTCTACATTATTCCCTTTCTGCATCACTTTGTGTTTCTCTGTGAACAACCCCAATACACAGATACAGGATAGTTGGTCTTACTGGAATATAAAACCAAAATAAATTAATTAAATACATAAAATAAAATACAAGGCCTGCATAATATATACATATATGTTATATTTTTGATACTGATATGTCTGATATGATGATCAGAATCTTTTTCTGAATATAAAAAAAACAAAGATAATGGCCATTGGCACACACAGACCCCAACCCAAGATCATCATTGGTAATAAAGAAATTGAACATGTGGATTACTTTGAATACATTGGCTCTGATAAAAATTGATGGGGACTAAGCAAGGGAAATAAGAAGACCATTGTTCATTGCGTTGTACAAACTGGATAGTATGCAAAATGTGTGGCACAATATTAACAAAGAATTGAAATTGAAGATCCTCAGAACATGCATATTCCCGGTGGCAATGTACGGATGCAAGACATGGACAATTACACAAATATTAAGAAAGAAGTTCGGGTTTTTTGAGACAAAATGCTACAGGAGAATCCTCAAAATACCTTGGGTAATGAAAATAACAAATAAAGTCATCCTGCAAGATCTGAGTGTCGAAAAGAACCAGCTTATAAACCATGTTATGTCTCGGAAACTAAGGTTTTTCGGCCACATCAAGCATCATGACAGACTGGAAAAAATGGTTCTGTTCCAGGAAGACGAGGCAGATGTCAACCAAGAAGTAGATGGACACAAGACATCAAGGACACCCTAAACATGAACATAGAGCGGGCGAGTAGACTGACTGTTGATCGAGATTCCTATCGAATGGCTGTGTTGAGAGTAACGTGCTGCCAAGGATATGCTACATGATGATGATGAAGTCTGATATACTGGTTAATTTATATATATATATATGCATATCTCTGTGTGTGAGTTCTCATGCGTTCTTCAAAGCATGTGTGTGTGAAGAGCATGTGATAAGCATTAGTTTATAGCTTTACCAGTTTATGTGCACACAATTACTCTTTTATATTAATTCATCATTTAGTTCATGTATTGTGGTTGATAAACATGTAGTTGTAGATTGCAATGTCTGTCTGTTTTCACATTGTATAAGTTTATTTGTTGTGCTATCGTTAATTTGTTTAAATGCAAATTCTGAAATGTTGTTTTTCTTTTTTATCTTCTTCCTCTTCTTCAAGTGAAATGCCAAATATTACCTGTTGATACATATTAAACTGTACATTTTTTTCTTTAATTAACATTCTTACTTCTTTGTCCACTATTTTTGCTATTTGCTACAATGCATTCCAGATTTCCACTTCTAGTATGGTTTGCTATTTTCGTATTTTGATGAAAATACATGTCACTGTCCTCCTGTCCGGTCATACAAAATTTTTCCCATTGCTAGAGTAGTCGAGGGATTTTGAAGGCTGAGGACTACAGATCGCTTCGCCACTGCTGTCGCCACGTTGTGTGCTGGCTATGTTTATTTATTTCACCCCCAACAGAAAAACAACATATGCCATACACTGGATTCGAACCGCTGCCCTCCTTGTCGGCAGGCAGTCCAAGAAACCATTCGGCCAAGCGCTCCTCACATGTCACTGTTTTCATGAAAATTGGGACAATGTAAAAACTCTAGATTAAGAAAAATGTAGAAAATGTCTATGGAATCGAAAGCATCAATGTTTTGTAAATAGGTCTACTCTACACATGTAGATCACCTTGTGCAGATGTAGCAGTTCCTTACTGAGAAGAAAAGAACAAGTTCACCGCACCAACATTACATAATATAAAAGGTGGTTAAAGAAGGTTGTGTATAGAGCTAGCAATCTCATCATGTAAAACAAATTACTGCAAAAATGACTTCTTCCAAAAGACACAAAGTGGTTTGGGTACATAGTTCCTGTTCCCTATGCCTTGTATGGAACAAAATGGAGAAAAACCAACAAGATATTCTGCTAACATATATAGAAATTATGAAACTATTTAGGACAGAACAAAGTAAAAGTAGATGACTGAGTTTCTCTATATGTCTTTTTGAATCATTCAGGATATTAAAGAGAGAAACAAAAGTTATAGTGTCTCCACTAATACTGCTGACATAATATAACACATCATACAATGTGTAAATATGCAAAATCAGACATGAAAGTTGACCACAGGTACTTGCAGTGTACTTACATACTGAGCTCGTGATGAAACTAGTGGCCTTTTAATTGAGTACTGCAAACGGAAAAATATATGCAATTCAATAATCTCCTTTTTAAAAAATTTGTGTATCACATATACATTTTTGGTTGTCCACTTCTGAGAAAAACCGACAGAGACAAAAATGTTGCTACATATTTGATAATGCTCTTATGTCAAACAGTAGTTTAACCTTTCTTGATTTCAACTTAAACATTCAATACTTAAAAGTTATTTAGTAATCTCATTTATTTTAACATCTATACTTTATCTCATCAAACAATTCTTCTATCTCAAATATTCATACACATATTTCATTTTAATTTATCAATTTAAAGATTTCATTGTTCAACTACCTTTTCAATCAATTCGACATACTATCAAATATTTAGCACTTCACTTACATTTTTAAAAACAGTCAAAAAGACTGACAAAATATCCTTTCTTTCATTTTCTACTTAATAAAAATGATAGTCCAAAATCAGTTACCACTTGACACATTCAAACAGTCATTAGTTCTCTCTTAAAATTGTTTATACTTACCGGGTCACGAATTCCTTGTCCTTGTTTGATATTATTCTCATAATCAAAGTCATACAAATGTGTGTCATTAGAAGTAATGTTGAATCCACTTGCCTGAAATGTGATATAAGCATTAGTTCAACAGACACAGACAGTAAAGAGCAACCAGTTGTCAGAATAATAAATTTAGAATTAAATAATGTTAAAAAAACATTAATTCTATTTGCTACTACAAAGTTAATAATTATTAACTAATGCTATCAATTTTGTTCAAGCACCCTCATACTTGAAGTTAGCTTAATCAGCAATAAAAACTGACTGATTTGCAAAGTCTCAAATTACCTCAAGAAACACCTGATGAAGGTTTGAGACAAACAATTAGACAATACACTACAATACACTATTGAAGCTTTAAGTTGTTTAAAAATATGACCAAAGAATACTCAGGCCCTTAGACTGAAAAAAAACAACAGTGCATATATAATCAGGGACTGATGAACATAAACAAATAACAAAATATGTGTATGTACATCAATATTCACTTATTAGCTTGTGTTAAAATACTAAGCAATGAATCTAATTACAATTACTGCACATGAAAAATCAAACCAAATCATATTTAAGTCGAAAAATGGCTTGGAGCAAGTTTTAACAACACTGCACTTATGCAAAAATTATTGGCACAAAAATGAAGACATATTCCTAAAAATGCTATGAAACAGGACATTTTGGATGGTATTGATATAGTGACACAGATTGATATAGTGACAGATTTATTATTTTCAAGAAAAAAAATAACCTTTAATGAAAATACACCATCAAATCCTTACCACAGGTTCCCTGCGGTCGTAATAATCATAGACCTTAGTCTCCACAGGAGAGCGTATAGGACCTCCACGTTGATTTTCTGTCACTGGTCGCAGGGGTTTTGTTGGTTGGTATATGAATGTCTTAAAAAAATTAACAAATGTATTTGTTGCATGGTGCACAATTAGCTAATTGATGTTTTCTGAAATAACCCAAATAGAAAAATTGGCTGCCAGTTGGTACAAGACAGACTTGAGTAAAAAAACAAATACTTATAGTTGATTTGTACATGAACAAATGGAATAGCTTTGGGATGCACAATCAGGAGAGCCAATAGTAGACTCCAATTCACGGCTCTGTAGTCTCCACCATTCAAACAGGTCAAATGTTTTCCAAGCGTGGAGTTAACTTCTGAATTAGAAAGAAAGCTCTAGAAACAATCCCCCCATATATGATACCGAAATAAAAGAGTGAATAACTTGTTTACTCAAGGATCAAAGATGGAACACAACTAATTGTGTCTACAAAATAGGTAATCAAGTATGGTATAACTTGCACAGATATATATCCAAATTACTCAGCACAGACTTTGAGCTATTGAGGAGAGATGGCTGGTATAATTTTTGGCAGAAGTAGTTAACATTTTGAAATTTATTGATAGACTAGCCTGCGAGTCACCAAAATACACATATATAAGTCATCGTGTCAAATTTGGTTCAGATCAGTGGAGCGTTTTAGAACTGTACAAGGAATGAACAGTACCTGAAACAATGAAAATGCAAGACTTTAAGTTTTTATATATATCGATTTTGAAGTCTAGTGAAAATTTTATTTTCACTGGGTCTTCTTTGACATTTGTTTTGAAAGTAGCTACGGTAGTAGCATTATAAGTTTCACTACTTGCCATTCTATAAGTCCCTTGTGGGCCTCTTTTTTATAGAATTAGTTACAGCCTGCTGAAGACGGATGTGTTGGACTGAAAGGTGAAAATATTGCAGTCAAGCTGTAAACTAGCGACACAACGCATTCCATTCTCCGAACTAAATTCTGCTACTTGCAAAGCCCTGTTCAGGGCTTGGTAGCAGGAGATTGAGAACGAACGCAGAAGAAGAAGAGAGTTACACCTTCATTATGCTGTGTAACTTCTTCAGAATGCCATGAGGATAGCAAAATTTTCCGTGTGCTCAGTTTCATCCACTCAACTCCTTTCTACCGTTTTTCAGCCAGTCCTTGGCTATATTTTTTTGTAGTTTCTCCTCTTCATTGCCACTTGTGCAGCTAGCTTTCCATGTTCATATATTGTATGAACATTCCAGCTACCAAATCTGACAGCTTTTTTAGAAGAAAACAGTAAGTCAGCGAATCAGATTCCTTGTGGCTTTTTCTGCATTGTGTTTTTAGCTTTCTTGACAGAGAACCTTCTTTTTTGTCCTGCCTGGTTGAGGTGTATACAAGTATTTCTATTTAGTTGACGTCAATATTTCTTGAAGTTTTGTGGCATAATACTTCTACAGGAAAGGTAGCCAACCCCATGCTTAACCCACCTTAGTCACCTTTTCTTCAACTGAATGTTGTGTTTAATCTGCTGGTTAGTGTGTTGTGTGTCTTTCAAATGTTAAACTTATGCACTCTGGGCGTAATTTGCTGCTATTTTTGCCTTATTTCACAAACTCTGGTTGAATTTCTGTCATTGTACACCACATTTATGAAGATTATGACAATAATAATGGAACATATGCTGATATTTTAACAATGATGGTAAGCAATGATAGTAAGCAATGATAGTAAGCAATGATAGTAAGCAATGATAGTAAGCAATGATAGTAAGCAATGATAGTAAGCAATGATAGTAAGCAATGATAGTAAGCAATGATAGTAAGCAATGATAGTAAGCAATGGTTGTAAGCAATGATAGTAAGCAATGATAGTAAGCAATGGTTGTGGGTGCTAATGCCCAGAATGAGTAAGTTTACTCTTTTGTGCGCCCTGAATAGGACGTTAAGTGGCGGGTTGTAGATGCTTTCCTCACATCCCGCTGATGAAGGTGCACCAGGGTCCTCCAGGCAGTTATTCTATGCTTGGCTTCATCTGCGTGTTGCTCACTACTATAAGGATCACGTCGATCCCACCACTTTGTTAGCCAGGCTGCCATGAAAACAGCCCATTTCCAGGGAGGACTGCGAGGAAGCCAAGGTGAAAGTCTTGGCCAGTATATTTTACCTGTACCTGACTAACATGTCTGATCCGTATATTTTGCCTTACCCAACGTTAGTCTTCCTCCCCTATAAGTAATGGTAAAGGTAGTTTTATAACAGACACTGCCATCATGGATGAAGTGTTAGAGACATCATTGTACAAGGTATCAACTTTAACTGTGTGTTGTGTCAGTTTTAACGCTATCTAACCAGATAGTTACATGTTTATTATCTGTATCCAGGTAATCTCTGGTTGAAGGAGCAGGTTGAAACCGTGGAAGCTGTGCTGGGTCTCCATAATTTGACACCTGTGAGAGAAAAACATTGTTTTTTAATTCTCAGTTGTAATTGCATATTAAAATTATACATTTATAATAACTTCATATTTGCTGGGATTGACATGGCAAGTCACTAGAGGGTATTCACCTGCCAAAAATATGAAACAAACACACTTCCCCATAACTAATGACAACATGTGGATTCAAGATAGATAGATAGAATAGCTTTATAGGACAAATGAGTAAGTTTCATCTTTATCTGAGGAGATATGTCCCTGTTCAGTCGTCCCTGCCCTCAATTTGTTTTCCCTAACATTATTTCATGTACTCAATTACAGCAGAGTAGACAGCAGCATGCCGTTACTGAAAATCAAACCTGGGCCGTTTGCTATGAGAAATAAGAACTTAAAAAATTACTCTGCCATTCAAATGATGCAAGAAGTAACTATTAATAATTAAGATATGTGTGTACTGTGTTAGTGTTAATGATATCTAATCAGATAGTTACAGGTTTATTATCTGCATATAGGTAATCTCTAGTTGAAGGAGCAGGTTGAAGCCGTGGAAGCTGTGCCGGGTCTCCATAATTTGGTACCTGTAAAAGAAGAACATTTTATAGTTTGTTTCAGTTGTAACTGAATATTAAAATAGAACATTTATAATAACTTCAGGGGGTAAGGTCATGTGTAAATAATGAGAAATGCATGCAGCCACATCAATCATACCCACTACGGTTACCCTCTGTTACCACTAATGTTGCTCTGGAAAGTGGCAAGCAACTGGCACCAAGAAACCAGTACCTCCAGGTCTTTGGGGGTATACTTTTATTCTATGGGTTTAGTAACCTATCCAATAGATGCAGCAGATGCTGGATCCACTAGCATGGTCATGTTGAGATCTCTATCAAGATCTCATCCAGGGAACATACCCTGGTTAAACAAGGGACTCCAGCAAGACCACAGTCAGCTTGTCTAAGAGGTGCACCACAACATTCAGGATGCCATACATCAGCGTGCGGCAAACGCAGTTAAGGAGAGTACCCACTGGCATTTGTGGATAATTCTCTGAATGAACAGAGAAGGACACTTATTTGCTCTGATGGTCAATCAATACTGTCAAAGACAGATATCATAAATCCCTAAAGTGTATGTGTGGAAGGTCAGAGGAAATTACCACATTATTTTCCCAAGAAACCATGACAGCCAATACTAAAGAAATTCAAAGATCTTACTGAGATCCCCATACCAGGCAGATCAAGCAATCACAGTGGGGATGAGACAGAGGCCAGGAAAAGTACAAGTAATAGTGATGACGACCAAAAGCCAGACAGTAAAACAGTGGAAAACTCTGGCATCGGTCTATGTATGAAGTTAAGAATTGGAACTTGGAACACAGAGTCTGTACCAAGGAAACATGTCATGCTTTAGAGGGAAATGGAAAGGACTAAAGTTTGGATATTGGTATTCTCAGAACACAAATGGGCTGGTCAAGGCCACTTCAACATCCAGACAGGTGAAAGCTTAATATTCTCAAGAACAGAAAATAGCAGATATGGAAGAGTTGGTTTCTTCCAATCGTAAAGGTCGTCTACACCATTATTAGGTTACAACCACATCACCGATCATATGCTTAGTATCAGGTTGAAGAGGAAAAGACGAAACATTATGATAATTCAGATTTATATACAAACTGCAACAGCAGAGAAGAAAGAAATAGATGAGTTCTATGATGATTTACAGTAGACTTTCCACAAAGTGGAGAAACGAGACTTTGTGATAATAATGGAGGATTTCAACATGAAAATAGGAAGGAAAAGAGCAAAGGAAGAGGAAAGAGTACAGGGACACTTTGAGTTGGGGCACAGAAAGAGAAAATAAATTAATAGAATTCTGTTTAGAGAATAACCTATCCATACCAAACACACTTTTTAAGTAACACTCTAGATGACTCTTCATATAGACTTCACCAGATGGGAATCGTAAAAGCCAAATAGACTACATTCTGATTTAACAAAGATGGATATCAGGAGTGTCATCCTCAAATACACCTCCAGGTGCTAATTGCACTTCAGACGACCAACTGCTAGTCACGGAAATGAAGATAGGGCTGAAAAAGTTGCACAAAAACACTAGACCACGACACTTTGATGTCAGCCTTTTATCACAAAAGTACTCCATGGAGGTACAAAACAAATTCAAGGTGCAAGACGATATGACACTAGAGAAACTTGTCACACAGGCAAGAGGTATTTTCATCTCACTGGTACGCAGCAAAATTCCTAGAAAATGGCATGATGATGATGTTGATGATATCAATGGAGAGCAAGGATATACTAGAAAAATGGAGACAATATTGCAAAGACATGAATGATAATAATAATAACCATTCATCGCAAGCATTGATGACAACAGCAATCAGACATGTTGTGTTGCACATCATCGGTGAGTCCGGAGGTGGTTGTTTAGTCCAATTCTAATATGGAAACCCCTTCTACATATGTAGAATTGGACATGTGAGTTGTTTTGTCGTTTTGCAAAGTGCGTTTGTTCTGTGCTTCGGAGGCCCGGCATTTCTCAGCAATGGAGTTGCCTCTGATGGTGGTTCCGTGCCATGCCTTGGGGTCCTTTGCGAGGCATTCCCATGAGTTTGCATAAATGTTGAAGAGTGTCAGAGATACTTTGAGATGGTCTTTGAAGAGCTTCTTTTGGCCACTGACCAGACACAGGTTCTCTTTCAGCTCACCATACATCAGACATGTATGAAGACATAGGGAAAATACACCAAAATAATGTCTAAGATTTGGTACAAAGAGCTGGAACCTATGATAGATTAGGTTCAACTAGCAATCCAAGGTTTGATAAACGGAAAATCAATTGGATGTGGTGATATAACGGTTGAATTTATTGAAACAGATGGAGAATCCAGCATCATCATTTACAACACACTATACAATAAGATCTGGTACAATACAACATGAAAAGATCTGTGTGTATCCCACTCCCAAAGGCTGGTAATCTGAAGTGATACACTAACTACTGAACCATCAATCTAATTAATCATCCTAGCAAAATCCTCCTCATGATCATCATTAAAAGGTTAGAAAACAAAGTCAACGAGAAAGTACAAATGGCTCAGGCAAGTTTTAAACAAGGCAGTGTTATTGAGTGGTCACATCGTTAACATGTGAAATATTATTGAAATGTTTAGAGTTGAATGTCAACTTACACACTTGCTTCATAGACTATGCCATGACTTTCGACTGTGTGAAAAGCTGTGGAAAATCATGATAGAAAAGACGTTCATCACACACCTGATTTGACTGATTGAAACACTGTGTCAGAGACAAAAGGCAACAGTCAGAATAGCTAGAGAGACATCGGGCTGGTTCAATGAGCACAAGGGGGTAAGATTAGGATGCCTACTCTCCCCATATCTGTTCAATATCTATGCAGAAAACGTCATGAGAAATGTCAGAAATGACTAAGAGTTCACAGTAGGCGAGAATAAAATACCAGAACTAAGATATGTAGATGATACAGTTATCCTCTCGAATAGCACTGTGGGGCTGGAACAGATAATCCTCTTGGTTAAATGACACAGCGAGGAATAAAATCTATTGATAAACTTCAGCAAGACTAAGACAATGAGCAGCGGTGGGATAAAACCAGACCAAAAGTTATCCCAGGAAAGCAAAAAGTTCAGAACATCACAAGTTTTGAATATTTTGGTTCGACCATAAGCAACAACGGAGATTGCTAAAATGAAAAAAAGAGAAGAATGACCGTGGCACTACAGAGGAACTAAAATTAAAAATGACAAAAATAAAGTTCCTGAGGACTTGCATCTTCCTGATGGCAACATACAGATGCGTGACATAGTCAGCCACACAAACCCTATTGAAGAAGACTGAATTCTTCGAGCAAAAATGTGGGTGCTCAAAATACTATGGATAGCAAAAAAGAAAAACGCAGAATTCTACAGTTGCTGGATAAGAACAAAACTGGCTAGTAAATAATATTACATCTAGGAAATTAACATAATTTGGCCACATCAAATGTTCCAATGAACTAGAATGAACGAAAAGACCATGAAAAGGCAGACCATTAAGAAGATGGACAAGAGACATAGAGGCTATGGGGTTGACAGTGGCAGACATGTGAGAGCTGGCCAAGGATCACGTTTTAAAGAACCGCCGTAATGAAAGAGAAGTTATGCAAAGGACATGCAACATGATGATAGTAACTTCATAGCATTAATGAGTAAGTTTCATCTTTTTGTAATTAAATATGAAAATTCTAGTAGGTCAACATATTAAACTCAGTTCAGTTGCATTTGTTGTTTATTGCAACTCTTTGATCTATTGACCAAAGAAGGCAACAGTGACCTAATTTTAATATGCAACAACTATTGCTGCGATTATATCTCATAATTAATTAAAATGTTTTCTCTAAACAGTTCTAAAATATCAGTTAATAATATCCCTACCCTGTCTTGAAACTGCTTTGGTTCTGGCCTTGACTGTTTCGTATTTTCACTTGACCTCTGACTAACCTTGCGATCAACAGAAGGGCCTTCTTGTCTCATTTGGTTAGTATTTTGGTGCTGTAGATTTTGTTGGGTGAGATATGGATTGAATCTTGGATTTTCAGCTCTTTCTTCAGACAATCTACAAAAAGCATAAGAAAGATTGAATGCAAACAGTACTTGTAAAAACAAACATTTTTGCAACAACAACAATAGCGTAAATCCCTTTTTTTTTTCCACTAACCTGATTTTTATTAAAAGTATTGTAGCATAATTTATTAACTGTAACTCTGTAATAGGTTAGGTTTTGATCAAGTCATTCTTTCCATATCCAGGTAAGTAAGATGGCCGCTCCTGAATGGCTGCGCTCTCAACTCGCTCTGGTGTTTGTATCATTTTCTGATGTTTACTGGTTCCTGTTTGGATTAAAATTCACAACTCCTTCACCAGTTAGTATAAAGGACTTCATTCTGTGGAGTTGATGTGCTCTTGATTAGTTATCCTCTTTGCTAGACTGCATTTCATTGCATTTCATGCCTGGCTTAAACTGGGGTGAAACCAGTCCAAGATAGCGTTCAACCATTCGCTTAACTGCACCCAGAATTCAGTACAGGTTATCACTACTCAAAGACCCCTCTGTTCAGACTAAAGCCACCTTCCTCCTAACCCTCCTTACCGGAAGTAACATGATACCTCTCCCAACCTCGTCATCTCATCACAGCAAGGGTCATGCTGACTGAAGATGGACACAACCCAGAGGTCTTGGGGAGGGGGTGGGAAGGGGGGGGGGGACATACCAAAACAGGAAGTCAAAAACGAACAGACACAGAAAGCCTGACACAAACATTGGTCTAACACATACTCCTCGAATCCCTCATTCCAAGGCAGCAAAGTACTCGGCTTCTCCTGAGGAGTCTGTTGAGATTTCAGTCGACACGCTGCGTATGAACATAGCCTCAGCAGTTGGGATATGGTAGTGGTCGTTCGACGCAAGGGGCCTCTGACGCCTAAGCAAACATTGTTTTTATTATATTCCTTATATCCAGGTGGGGACAGCGTGGCCTAGAGCTTAAGTAGCATGGCTCACAATCCGAAGGTGCTGGGTTCGATCCCAATCACAGCACCGGCCGTTACCCCAGGGAAGCAAACCCATAGAAAATGCAGGAGGAAGCAGACCCTTACATAAAATGCATGCTGAAGACAAATGCACTGGGCTGACAGGTGCAAATTAAAAACCACAGTGCAACGCAAACCGCATTGGGGATTAGAGAAATAAGACGAACACCAAAAAAAAAAAAAAAAAAAAAAAAAAAAAATATCCAGGTGATTTTTCATAATGTTGAGTGGTTTGTCTCTAGTTTTAATTCCCCTTTTTGATTGTAAATGGCATCAATCAAAACGGTTCTGATTCACTGTATCTCCATTTTGATCTTTTTATAAATTTAGTGATTGATAGAAAATCACAAACTTGTAATGACAGAAAATAGTCTCAAGAGCACATTTTGAAATAATAAAATGTTACATTAGACTGTTTTTTTTGTCATTATCCAGAATAAGTTTCACTGTCTTGTTACATTCTTGTTACTGATCTTTCATTTTCTATGAATTAGCATTTAGAATATTCCTGCAAATATTATTCAACTAAATTAATTTTGCTATCTTCAATTTATTGTTTATTTTATAAGTATTCTTGTCAATCCTTACTCATATTCTCCATTGAAACTCTAATAATTCTGCTTTTTCATTGGATTTTGTTTCACATGCCATTGTCTGCTTGTAGCATTGATTCTTCTTTCTTCTTCTTCTTTGTACGCTGTCAGACATCAACCTGTATTTTTTCGAAAAAAGCAGCGGTCATCCTGAGGCTGTCGACACTGCTGTAGCATTGATTCATATAATATGTTTGCATAATTAATATTTAGCCTCAGAACACAGTTATTGGTTCTTAATTTGTAATGTTTGCAAAGTCATTTGTGTATTTTTATATCGCAATTATCTGCATGCGTTGATATCTTTGACTGACCCAAATATTGTACCCATTATCCTATTTTAATAACTGTGAAAAACGTTTGTAGATTAATAAAACATGCAATGCAATAGTTCAGTTCATCCCATAACCCATCAGGTCGTTGGGGCACACATGAAGATACTCCCAACATCCCACGCCATCTATCTCTGTCTGTCGCGGCCTGAAGTATCTCACCGGGACGAAGGCCTGACCACTCAGTGATGTTGTTCACCCATCTCTTCCTTGGACGTCCTCGCCCTCTCTGTCCCGGTACGGAACCAAAGAGTATTGAGTTGGTAATTCCGTTGGACCTCGCGACGTGCCCTCACCAGGCCATCTTTCGTCTTTTGATAAATGTGAACAGATCTTCAAAAGGACCAATAGCGTCTTCAACTCTCTGACGAATTTCTAAGTTCGTGACACGATCTTTATATGTAACATTTAGGAGTTTTATATAGCACCTCATTTCCATTGCATGTATTCTGCCCTGGATATCTGCTGTAATGGTCCATGTCTCGCAGGCATACAGAAATACTGATAGCACCAGAGAGCGCATTAGTCTGACTGTTATGCCGAGGGCGAGCCGCTTGTCTCGCCAAATAGGTTTCAGCCGAGTCAGAGCCGCTGTTGTTTGTGCTATTCTTGCAATTACCTCTGGCTTCGATCCCTCTTCTCTGATCAAAGATTCCAGATATTTGAAACGTTTTACCACCTCAAGTTCCTGCCCATTTGCCTCTATTACAGATTTAAACCCGTCTATATTATTGGTCATGAGCTTTGTTTTATCTGCATTTATTTCCATACCAAAACTCAGGGCCGCTCTATCCAATCTACCAATCAACTCTTGGAGTTCCCTTTCTGTGCCTTCCAATACATCAATATCATCAGAAAATCGGAAGTTTGTGATAAGCCTGTCACCTATTTTAACCGTGCCAA
This sequence comes from Ariolimax columbianus, assembly GCA_036924085.1. Taxonomy (NCBI): domain Eukaryota; kingdom Metazoa; phylum Mollusca; class Gastropoda; order Stylommatophora; family Arionidae; genus Ariolimax; species Ariolimax columbianus. The sequence goes on along the minus strand of JAVGWX010000004.1, from coordinate 27,475,505 downwards.
CATGACCTTGGCATTATTCTCTCCAAGTATACATCTCTGTCTCACACCCACCATCGTACGGAACCAATCGCCTAGCGTTCCCTCTACAGAGACTGCGCTTGTCGCCTGCTCATAAAGGTTTGCAATTACCCTCACAATATCACTGTTGAACTTATAATGCTTCATTGTTGACCATTGCGCCGCATGCCACACTCTGTCAAACGCCTTTTTAAAGTCAATGAAGGCATGGTAGAGTGGTTGTTGATACTCTAAGTACTTCTCATTCATTAGCCGAAGATTAAATATCTGCTCGATGGTACTCCTTCCCGCTCGAAAGCCCACTTGTTCTTTGGCAATGGTATTCTCTGCCTGTGGTTTCAGTCTGTTAAATATTATTCTCAAGAGAACTTTACTTGGATGCAATAGTGGAAGTAGTAAAAACAGATCTGCTGATCAATGTTAAAAGCAGGACTTCCAGTCAATGTTAACTAAAAAAAAAGTAAACAGATTACATAATAAGCAAACAAATATTAAAAATTAAAGAAATGCGCATCATTACATTTGGATGTGACATTAACATAATTTTACTGAAGATTTTGAGATGCCAGTAGTAAATAGCTGATACGTTTGATTTTTAATGAAAGACTGACCTGAACATAGGATTGTCATACGCAGGCATAGAATTGGTGCCCAAGACTGTGGTTGGCTGACGTACACCATCTTCTGAACCTTTAAATGATCTGTATGACTGCCTGAAATAATTATGCTAGAAATAAAGATTTTATCAACTGAATAGATGATATTTCTCTTTCTTTGCTTTTCATTCCTTTGTTTGATTAGCAGCTCTGTTAGTACTTGCTAGCTTTTTACTTTGGTTCTTTTTCTTTTTCTTCTTCTGCGTTCAGGCTTTTTGGTCATGCAAGATCTGTAGTCTAGTCGCTAGGACGAAGTCCGCAGTCCTCTCCAGATCCAGGTGGCAGCCCCACAGCTTCTGTGTCACCTCAGCTTCCTCTGCCCAGGTCTGGCATCCTAGGTCTCTGTGTATTGGCAGTTCTGTAGGATGTGTTCAGGGGTCTGGGCTCTGGTTCCACACGGGCAGTCACTTGTGTGTGATATCTTTAGTCGATGTAGATGACTCAAAAGACTACAGTAGCCTGTTCTCAGGAAAAAGATGGCGGTTTGTTGGTGTCTGTGGAGCTGGTGGATTGGGTCAGGTCTTTTACTCACTTCCATTTCTTTCTTCCATTTTGAGTTGAACTGTTTGTGTATGATGGTTTTTGTCTCTTGGTAGGACACTGCAAGAGTAAGTTGCTCCATCTTGCCACCTGTTTTGTATAGGTCATAAGCTCTCTTATTCCCTGTGATTCCACGATGGCAGGGTAGCCACTAAAGAACAATTGTTGAGGTTCTTTGGATTTTGTTGAGCTCTGATCAGATTTCCTGCAGCATTTGTTCCCCTCTGGTGTTTTGTATTGTTTCCAGTAGTGATCTGCAATCTGTACAGAATACAATCTGAGTTGGCAGGTGCTTGTCTAGTCTGGTGAACATGAGTTATTTTCCCATTGTTGTATCTTACAAAAATACCTCCTTCACCATCCTTAACTGCGCCCTCTGCAGATCCATCTGTGTATATGTAAGTCCAGTCCTTAGGGGTGTATTTTCCTTCAATCATCATCTGACCTAGGGTTTTTAGGTGTTTAGCGGGGCAATTTTCCTTCTTTATTCCTGGAATTTCTGTGGTTATTAGAATGTTTTCATGGCAATAATTTGGCTCCTCATAGTCAGTCAGCATTTCTATTTCTGTGAATTGTTTTGAGAGAAGGTTTTCATGGAAGCTTTGTAGGAGTTTTGAGTTGTGTAGAAAGCTGGTTTTTTTTAGTCAATTTTTTAAAGTTTTGTTTGCATAAGATGATTTGACATGTGTTTAAACTTTTCGCTGTGCACAAACACCTTTTCATCCCTCCTGCTGTCGAGGGAGCGTAGTTTAATATGTTTCTCCATTGTTGGATTGGGGTAGTCCCCCCTCTAATAAGTCTACATTTTGGACATTTGTTAAGCGTTCTGTGTTTGTTTTGGACACAGTCTCCCAGACTGACATGTCATATTCCAATACCGGCCTGACTGTGCCTGTGTAGACATATTTTAGGATGCTGCTGTTAGCTCTCCAGCTTCTACCAGCCAGCTTCTTCATGAGAGAGGGTTTCTTGGTGATATTTTGCTTAATGACATTTAGGTGTGACTTCCATGTACGTCACTTGTCTAGCTTGGCCTCCAAGTATATGCGATTATCCTCAAATGCAAGCTCGCTTTCTTGAAATTGCAGCTTAACCATTTACTTTTGGTTTGAAAGTGAGAAGCAGGCTGCTACTGTCTTTGAGGGGTTGATTTGAACACTCCAGTCAGATGCCAATTTGCCAATTGTGTTTAGTTCTGTTTGCATTCTGTGTTTTGCAGTAGGCAGATGTTCTGCAGCACTCCAGACTGCAAGGTCATTGGCATGGAGAGCTCTGGAGATTTGCTTTGAAAGTGTCTCTGCTATATCGTTGATGAATATTATGACGAGAGTGAATGGGATGACTCCTATTTGTGGCACACCTTGCTGAAGGTTGACACGGTGGCTAAGTTTTCTGATGAGTTTTACTCTTGCTGTGCAGTACTGGAAGAAGTCTTGTATCCAGCTAAATATTCTTCCTTTAATTCAATTTTTTAGCAGCTTAAGGAGGAGTCCTTCTTTCCACACTTTGTCAAAGGCCTTAGTTAAGTCAACAAAGAAAGCCAGTATTTTTTTCTTCTCTTGGAAAGCATCTCTACTTCCTGGGCTAGATATATTAGCTGATCTTTGGTACTAATGTCTTTCTTATTAGCAGAATGGGAGTTGTCCAGCAAGCAGTTTTTCTCCAGATGTGTCCGCAATCTTGTGTTGACCATTCTCTCCATGACCTTGCCCAGACAGCTCAGTAAGATGATTGGTCAGTAGCTTGATTTTCTGGTTTTGATCTGCTGTGTCTTTCTGTTGGGAGTGATTATTGCCTCTCGCCATCTGTCTGGAAATTTTCCAGTACTCCATGACTGGTTAAATATTAGTAGGAACTTGTGTCTGGCTGTGGGTCCTAAATGTTTGATCATGTCATTTGTGATATCATCCTTTCCTGGGACTTTCTTGGTCTTTATTTTCCTTATAGAGGCATTTAGTTCTCTTATTGTGAAGGATGATTTCATGCATTGGTCTGGGATTTGGTGTTTCAACTTATTTTAAATTTCTATTTGGATGGCTTGACTTACTGTGGTTCTGTATAACCATACTTAATTTGTGTGTTTATTTTACTCAAGTTAAGAAACTGGGTCATGGAAGAAGCAATGGTAAGAAACAATGTGGGTATGTGAAAAAGTGGAGTGTATTTCATTAAAACAAACAAATTCTTTTTTAAACTAGGCTGGATTGAACTAGTCGACAGTCTCAGGATGACCGCTGCTTTTTTAGAAAAAATTAAGGTTGATGTCTGTCTGCGTACGATAAAGAAGAAGAAGAAGAACTAGTAATAACAATACATCTTAAGATGCAAAAATAAACAGCTAAATTATTTGTGACATAAAAAGCAACATGTATATTATTGCAAGCAATAACAAAGGATATAATTAACTGAATGTATTTGGGTAAGGCACATATTAAGATATTGACAAACTATAACAATAACCATAGGCATTCAATATGTACATCTTATTCTGTAATCTATAATTGTCTGTAATCTATAATTGTCTGTAATCTATAATCTGTCTGTAACCTGTAATTTTGGTATTCAATCAAGCACAACAAGTTTTATGCCAGGTAGCCAAAAGTTTTTAAACCTCATCTCAGTCTTTTAGTAGTGGTACAGTGGGTTCCATCCAACTGTAACATTCAAGGCAACGAGGAGGCAGACAGACTGGCAAAAGAAGGTGCAAGATTACCACAACCAGATTCTAGTATGACCTATGAAGAGTCCAAAAGGTTTATTAGGGAAAGATACATGGCCAAATGGGCAACAGAACATACTGGCTACACAAAAAATGATGCCTATTACCAGTTGAACAGAAGAGAGCAGGTTGTGGTCTTCAGACTCCGCACAGGCCACAACAGACTGAGGTACCATCTATTCAATAAACTGAAGATAGGTGGCACTGACGAATGCACCTGTGGCACAGGGAAAATGACCGCTGAACATCTGCTGCAAAATTGCCCGACATACGAGGACCAGAGAAAGCACATGTGGCCATCACCAGTGCCAACACTAGACAAGCTCTGTGACAGTGTCGACAGCCTCAGGATGACAGCTGCTTTCTTTGAACAAATTAAAGTTGACGTCTGACAGTGTTCGAAGAAGAAGAAGATCTCAGTCTTTTGCTTTGGAGTTCCATGTTGGACCAAGGGTTTTACTCAGACCATCTTATTGGTACGTGTCCACATGAGTGCCTAATGTTGTAGGGTCACTAGGATACCACTTTTTAATGTCGATTTGTTGTCAGGCTTGACCGTTCCTCATTTCTTTAATAATACCGTATCGACAACATCATTGAAGGTGGTTAGGGCCTGATTTCTGTCTTATGAATTCGATCCCATAGAAAGACTGCCAATGTACTTTCTCCATTGTCCTTTGAACAACTTAAAGCTTCTTTGTATTTTATTTTTGCAAATTCCATACTTTACAGCCATATACCATAGCTGGAATAACCATGCTGTTGAAGGTGTGAGCTCTTGTCTTGTTGTTTCTCATCTGTTGAGGTATGGGTTTTATACAATTAAAGCTAAATTATCCTACGCAAAATTTCATAATGAATTTTTGTAGAGTTTGCAACTTCTTGACCCAGGTAAATATATAAATTTACATTTTTACCGGCTATTTTCCTATTACTCTCATTTGATTAACAAATTTTTGAAATTATATTACGCTTGTTAAAGTTATACATACGTAAAAATATCTGCAACTGATTTTTTCTACCAATTTTAATTCATAATGAGTTTTAATGCAAAACCAATTTCCTCTTTCCTTGTTCTTTATTTGAAATAGTAATAAAAAAACAAGAAAGAAGTAAAACAAAAATAATAGATATAACACAACGAGACAGAAAAACCTAGTGACATGGACTAAAGATACAATAAGACAGATGATTACCACTCACTCTGATGCATTGTCTAGAACATTGTTGCTGCTTTGTGGTCGCTTCTTCTGTCCATTCCTCTTACAAATGACAATAATGATGACAACAAGAATAAGAACAATGCCTCCTCCTCCCCCAGCTGCTATTGCAATGATGTATTCCTTTTTCAATGCAAGTTTCTCAACCTTCTCTTCGCAATAATCTCCACCATAAACAAAGTCTGCATCTTTGGAACATCTATCATGTGATAAATTGGATAGATAAATTACACGAACATTGTGCATGTTATTGTGTGGTAGGATCAATGTATGTCAGCTCTCATTTACTGTGATTCAGATTTTATATTCTTGATAGGGTAAAGGTCAGTCCCATGGCAATGAGGATTAAGATAGCTCTTCATGTACTAAGCCGTAGCCTATGTGAGGTGGGGAGGGGGAGTTCTCTTTTTGCTGATTCTTGATAGATAGAAACAATCATTTTTAGTATTTTAATCTTCAACTGTTTTTCAATACATTGATTATGTCTGGCTTTGTCTCCAAGAATCAAACAAGTAACATTTATCTGCAGACATATTCTATTTCACATACTCAGCCAACATTATAGAGAATTTTAACCATCTTTTTAAACAAAAACAGAAATACTATGTTTGGTGAGATGTTACGAGGAGTGCTCTGAAAGTAATGCCTCCTATTTTAGTATGATGTCCAACAGATTTTGGCAGTATGGCAGGAAAGTTTTAACCTTCCCGCCGATACCCGTAATATTTTTGTTTCCATCAGACAGGTGACGGTAGAGGAGCAGTCTGACAAAATGACGTCTGTCGTGGAAGCGCGTTATAAACAGAGGTGCATTATTGAATTTCTCCATGCGGAAAAAGTTGCACCAATTAACATTCACCAAACAATAGATGTTAGCACAGTGAGGTGGTGGATTGTGTGTTTCAGCAGTGGTGAAAGTGACATGAAGGACAAGCCACATTCCGGACGGTCATGGACAGCTGTCACACTACGCAATAAAGAACGACTAAATCAGCTCATCCACGCAAACAGAAGGATTAAACCAGGGAACTCTGTCTACGGAACTGGATATCAGCTTAAATGCATGAGAAATTATAGTGGCAATATTGAAAAATTACAAAGTTTGCGCCAGGTGGGTCCTACGAATGCTCACACATGAACAGAAAGAACATCGCATGCAAGTTTGTCATGACCTCTTGAACAATTATGAGGATAAAGGCAACAGTTTCCTGGATCGCACATCACTGGTGATGAGACGTGGTGCCACCACTACATCCCTGAGTCAAAACGGCATTCCATGGAGTGGCAACTTGTGAATTCCCCAACGAGGAAAAAGTTCAAGAAGCAGCCCTCAGAAGGTAAAGTGATGTGCACTGTCTTTTGGGATAGGATAGAGATAAGCCTTCATGATTTCCAGGAACCTGGACAGACCATCAACTCTGACCGTTACATTGTGACGCTGACTGAGCTGAAGTCTCGAATTTCCAGGATCAGGCCAGAGAAGAACACAACCTGTCTTTCACAACACGGTAACGTCAGGCCTCATACCAGTTTAAAGACTGTTGAGCACATTGTCAGTCTTGGCTGGACTGTCCTACCACACCCACCATATAGTTTGGATTTCACGTCTTCTGATTTCTATTTGTTTGGGCCAATGAAACATGGTCTGCATGGGCAACATGTTCTAGCAACGACGCCATCATAGCAACTGTGAAACAGTGGGTCACCTCCACTGGCGCAGATATTTACGAGCGCGGTATGTATGCTCTTGTTCATTGTTGGAGAAAATGTATAGCCAAGGGTGGTGACTATGTTGAAAAATAGCATTTTGACGGCAAGACATTGCTTAATCAAATCGTGTTATTGTGCTATTTCTTTTGTCTATTATGGTTTTCATGGAATAAAATAGGAGGCATTTCTTTCAGAATGCCCCTCGTGGAATCTGATATTAGGAGCTGGGCAACGTACATGTGACAATCGTTTAGTGGACATGACACCAATAGACCCACCTCAGAGCAGCACAAACTTACAGTAGATACAGATACACACATGCATCCATACAATGGCCAACATGTCCTGATATAACCTAAAGAACTATATGTCTTAGGTGAAAGGAGCGCACCTTCACCAATAAAAAAGACAAACTACTAACATAAAAAGCAAACAAAAAAGGTAAATTATAAACATCACCTAAAATGTTTTTGTATTTCTCTACCTAACAATATTGAATATAAGAAAATAAGTGGGCTGAACTCACATTGAATGCCGAAGACAATGAAATTATAAATAGTTAAAGAATAGTTTTCAATTTGTAACAAATGTAACAAAACTTACATTGTAACCAAATAGATGTTTGTCCAAAATTAAGAACAAAACTGAGAATAGCTAATCAGTAAATGAATAAGATGAGAATACGTATAGTAAAATGATTAAATCTGTACTTATCTCAAATTATAAAGTGACAGTTTCCACATAAAATTTTGTGAAATGATTATATCTAATTTGAGGAAACAGAAATAAGAGAAATAACCAAAAATAAATTAAGAAAGGTGAAATAAACACAAATTACGAAAAAAAGAATTATGAAGAAATGAAGGTAATACTAATAGGCAGTATCCGAGAAGACTGCAAATAAAATTAATAAGCAATTCCAGTTACAGATCTGTGATGCCTAGAAACAAAATAAATGTTTAAACAGAAAGATGACATACTGAGTGATTATACGAGTAGTACAAAATATGTGCTGATGATGAACGAGAAGAAGAAAACAAAATTTTCATAGATTTATTATTCTATACTTGGACTTTCTGATCCTTCAGATCATCTATGGATCCAAATGTCTCTATACCAAGACAAAATACAAACGCTTGTACAATCTAGCATAGACAAAATCAAATAGCATGTCGATACAAGAAAAGTTAAACGACTCACTCCCTAGAATCGATATATTGGCTCTCAATCTTTCTTACAATATCGTAGAGCTGATATATTGGTTTGAACAGCTGTCATACTTATATATAAAAGCTTCTTCATATCAAAAATTTATAAATTTATAAATATACCTATATTTTCTAGTGACAAATTAAGATTGCAAGAATCAATGTGGTCAGAGGTCTACAGCATTTTGAAGTCAATGAGTTTAAAGCACAGGCCTAGAAATTTTGTCTGACTAAAAGAAAATAATTAATAGGAGGAGACACACACAATTTGAGCAAAATGAATCCATAAAACAATGAACTAACCTGCACACTGAGTCGTACTCTCTATCCACCACACACTGTCCCCCATTCTGGCACATGGTTTGTTTCTGAGCACATACGTGCTCACACAATGGTTCTAAATGTTGATCCATGACACACTTGTAGTCTTTTTGACACTTATTTAGTTGGCCGGTGCAAGTTTTATTCAATGCTGAAACACATGTGAGATAAGAAGCATGATGTCAGCTATGGTAGGTCTGTATAGGGAAGCAAAGATATCAACAGGCTATTGTTGAAACAGGCATTACTGACTCTCTCTGGTTCTTATTCATATTCTTCTAGGCCGGCTGTCTCCTTACAAATACATAGAGCACCGAGAAGACATAGATGGAATGCACCATATGGATTACATCATAATCACATAGGACGATATTCTGATATGTAAATAAATTGAGCCTGTGGTTTAAGGGTTGTCAACTTGGTTTACAATCACAACGTACGAGGTTTAAGTCATGTGCTTAGCTTGATTGACCCATGTTGGTTTTTGTTTTCCTAGTCAACCCATCTGTAAATGGGTACCTAACAAAGTCAGAGAACAATTTTGGAGCCGCTGTAGTAGCTACGGGTTCATGCTCTGTCGTCTGCACTTTCAGCAATGAGCATGACTGAGCACACATGAAATGTCTACGTCATGTGCCCTGAAGTCACTTCTATGAACCATTTTCCCTTTTTCCCTTTTCGATCAGGAATAAAAGTATCAAATACAAGAGTATTCCGTAGTGATTATATATTCAATGATCCAATCTGGTGATGATGTCAATCTTTCCGGTCTAGCTGAAAACAGCGAAACAACAAAAAATACCAAAAACATCAGAACTAGTTTTAATCTTGACAAACAAAGAGACTCAGCAACTCTATGGCTATACAAAAACTGATACTAAACTTAACTTACCGTCTTTATACTAGTTTCGAAGACTCTGCAGAGTCTGTACACAACAGTTTCTTTTACATTCAGTTGATCTAAAAATACCTATTCGCATCCAATCTATTCCTGAATTAATTACTTGACTATGTATCAATTATTTCCTGTGGCAATGCATTCCAAGCATTTAACAATTTCTGACTAAAAATATGTCCTGGTATCTTATCTGGACATTTCTTTAATTAATTTGTGGCTGTGCCCTCTTGTTCTTGTAGGCGGTTGTATTTTGAAAAACTGTTTGTAGTCTAATTTATATAACATATGTGGCAGGGTAATTCTACTCATTTCCACAGATCTAGAACTAGTAATATTGTCAAATAGATTTAAAGAGGCTTGATAGATACTGCTAACACTGTATGGGACAGCATCAAAGGACAATACACCCTTGGGTAACTGATGAAATACTAGCATTATGAGATAGAATAAGAAGCCTCAAATGGCTAACGAGTAAAGACGACAAGACAAGTGAATACAGACAAGTCAACAGCAGAATAGGAAATGCTATGATTATGAACAATACGAAGAACATATACGATTTCTGAACCTTGCAAAGATGTTGAAGAAGGTAATAACAATAGTGATTCAACAAGATTCAACAACCTGGTGAAACTATTCATATTGACAAGGAAGTCTGTTATAAAAATTGAAGATGATCAGAGATGTCGACAGAATACTCTTTTTTAAAGTTACAAACATTCTGAACAGATATACACGATGTACACCATAACTTTTGTGGTGTTTACGTGCACTTGAACAACAAACAGAGGAAGAAGAAGAAGATAGGCTTTTGTCAACCATAAGATGAGCAATTGCTGCATGCGGCACGGCTACAGGCCTCGTGCAGAGCGGAGGGCGAGGCTGCTATCTGATGGAGTCCTACTGTGTGAGGACAGCAACTTCAGCGCAGCCGGTTGGGGGCAGTCGTTTTACGCTGAGGAATGATATGTGACGTGTCTTGTGGTACATCCCCATACCTAACTCCTAAGGAAGGGAATCTAAAGTTATGTACAAACTATTGCACTATCACCTTGATAAGCCACGGCAGCAAGATCTTATTGCGTATCATTATGAACAGAATAGAAAGAAAGCTGGACTATGAAATAAACGAAACGCAAGGACGGTTCGGGACAGGAAGAGGCACGACAGACCATATCTTCAACATGAGAAACATCATCGAGAATAGTAGAGAATTCAATACTGACCTGTATGTTTGTTTTATAGACTACACCAAAGCCTTTAACTGCGTAAAACATCAGCAAATGTGGAACATTATGAAAGATATGGGCTTCCCAACACGTCTGGTTCAACCATCTACAGCCGTCAGAATACATGGTGAAACCTCAGATTTGTTTGAGATACACAAGGGGGTCAGACAAGTCTGCATTCTTTCACCCTACCTGTTCAACATATATGCGGAAAACCTTATCAGGAATGTAAAGGCAGAGCCAATTTTTACAGAATTCGATCCTTTCACAATAGGAGGAAAGGAGATACCGGAAATACGATATGCCGACGACACCGTTTTGCTCTCGAATAGCGCGAAGGGTCTAGAACAAATAATTACATCAGTCCAGAAACATAATGAAGCCCAGAATCTCTATCCGTGTCTGTGTCTGTATTCTGTCGTTTTTGCGCTCCTCCTCTCTGTTCTCTGAGTTTTGTCCTCCTGCGTCTGATTGAGGATCGTAGAGAGGAGAGGTTACGTGGTGCCTCTGATGGGAGGGGGGAGATACACCCTTGAGTATCGTGTTTCTTGTCTACCTGTGCGGTCAAGCGGAACGTTAGACACCACGTAGAACACGTTTTCTACATCTGAATCCTGATCGATAATCGTCTGACCAAGGCCATCTTTGACTCTAATAAGCTTGACGATCATAGACACCACCCCTAGATAGAACGTGATGAGCAACATAAGACTAGATGAATGCACGAAAACACTTTCACGGAATTGTAATCCAGCAAGCCAACTGATGGAGTGAATTATGATCGAGGTCAGCACAAAATCCGGGAGGCGTGGGCGTAGGTATATTTACAAACTCGAAAAGTTGTTCATAACACGGCTTCCTCTGTTGATCTTGAAGGAATATAGATCCTCTAAAGTACCATCCCTAAGTACTCTACAATTTGGAGAATAAATGCAGTCTTTCATGATCTTTTATTCAGACTCCAACTCGTTGCGTCTCCTTATTTTCCTTCTGTGTAGCTGCAATAACAGACGATTAAATGAAAGCTTAAAAAAAAAAAAATGGAAAAACATTCATATTACCAAGGTCAATATCTTTGCTGAAATGTGCATCCAGAAAGGTGTTGTTGAAATGAGGAGACCCATCCCTTAACTTGGGAAGGACCTCATCGCGAAGCTTTTCTTTTAATTCACGTGGGTGCACACTCTTGAAATAAACTGTAAAATTGATACCTAGGCTTCCGTTCCTGTAGTAAAACAAAGCAAACAACATTGAAAAAAGGATCGAAGATAGGGAAGTAACACAAATGGCAGATCCATATTCATATTAGCAATTTTTACTATTAAAAAACCCAAACAAACATGGATTTATAAGGAAGCGTGTAGACAGTTAGTTATACACTGCGCATGTGAACATTACATTCAGTTCTAATCATGCAGAGAAGTATATCATTCACAGTTACATGATTTATCGAGCTTGGTGTTAAACTCTCTTATCTGCCTGTCTGTATGTCTGTCTGCCTGCCTGCCTGCCATCTGCCTGTCTATCTGCCTGCATGACTGTTTGCCTGCCTGTCTGTCTGTATCTCTGTTTGATTGTCTGTCTGTCCTTTTATAAAATGTGGGACATCTTTTGCAAAAATCGTTTTGTCGCTGCAAGTAAGAAAGAGATTTCTTAAACGTTATATAAACCAATCTTGTTGTAAATTAATAAACAAGACAGTCCACGAAGATCAGATATACTTGGCTGTAACAAGAGAATGTTAATAACTCCAAAGTTAGCTGAACAGACTAACGAGGATGTGCCGAGGGAAGACAATAATAACAATCAAGATTTCTAAATGGTTAAGCACATTTTGATTATAGACGCCATTGCTAGAAACAAGAGATAGATGATGCTAAAGATATATTAGATAAAGTGAGTGAGAAAGTCCATGCAAATGCAATGTTAGGTATGATGAAAAGAAATATTAAACATAGGAGCATGGAAGTGATAGTCAAACTATATAAACATTAGTTAGACTTAGATTGGAGTATTGTGTACAGGTGTGGTGTTGGTGTGGTGTCCTTATCGCAGATAGGATATAAACATGCTGGAAAAGATACAAATAAGAGTAACAAAAAACTATAGTGGGATTCCGGAATTAGTTATGAAGAAAGAAAAAACTGGCCTACAGTGTCTAGAAAACAGAACAATTCGAGATGATTTAATACAAGATAATAAGATAATCAAGGGAAATAATAAATTAGACTACAATAAGTTTTTCAAATTTAGTTTAGTTTAGTCGAAGAATCAACGTCATTGCACACGGTGTAGCATGACCTTCTTTAGAAGTATTTAGAGATGGGCATGGATTAAGCCATAAGTATTCTGTTTTTCTCCATATTTTTGGAGAATCTCAGGACAATGGCCGAACTCCGTAGCACCAGCGATGATCCCGTAATAGATTGGCTAGATTTTTAACATCATTTTGAATTTTGGCCGAGCAGCAACCATTTCCTCTTCTTCACCTTCTTCGTTCGTTCTCAATCTCCCGCTACCAAGCCACGAACAGAGCTTTGCAAGTAGCAAGATGTTGTCCGGAGAACGGAATGCGTTGTGTCGCTAGTTTATAGCTCGACTGCGAAATTTCCACCTTTTTGTTGGACACATCCGTCTTCGACAAGGCAGCGGCCATTAAGCCTACTCTTTTCGATTTCCAATTGCCGAAGAATTTTTTTACGTGCGTGACACTGCACTCGGTCGTCCGATCTCTACTACCCAGAGATTCAGGATAATTCCAGAAAGTCTCTACTCAGATTTGAACCAGCGACCAGTGGCAACACTAGACAAGCTCTATGGCAGTGTTGACAGCCTCAGGATGACGGCTGCTTTTTTCGAAAAAATAATGGTTACTGTCTGACTGCGTACGAAGAAGAAGAAGAAGAAGAAGAAGAACCCGCGACCTCCAGCACCCGAACCCCACGTCTTACTTCGAGACCACTCCTGTCACAGTACTCAAAGTACAGCCGTCTATAAGAACAAGAGCTACACAATAATTAAAGAACGATCCAGATTAGAAACTAGTTTATACTTTTTTAGTCAGAGAGTGTTGAATGTTTAAAATACATTTCCCAAGGAAATTGTGAAGGCAAGGTCAACCAATGCATTAAAAAATAGATTGGATGCGCATAGTTATTTTTATAACTATGTGCTTCCAAAAATCAGTATAAAGACGTTAAGTTAAGTAAAGTTAAAGAGAGCCGATAATAGAGAGTTGAACATCATCTCATGGAAATTCTTCTTCTTCTTCTTCTTCTTCTTCTTCTTCTTCTTCTTCTTCTTCTTCTTCGCACGCTGTCAAACGTCAACCTGTATTTTTTCGAAAAAGCAGCGGTCATCCTGAGGCTGTCGTCACTGCTATAGAGCTTGTCTAGTGTTGCCACTGGTGATGGCCACATGTGCTTTCTCTGGTCCTCGTATGACGGGCAGTTTTGCAGCAGATGTTCAGCGGTCATTTTCCCGGTACCACAAGTGCATTCGTCAGTGCCACCTATCTTCAGTTTTAGGAATAGGTGGTACCTCAGTCTGTTGTGGCCTGTGCGGAGTCTGAAGACCACGACCTGCTCTCTTTTGTTCAACTGGTAATAAGCATCATTTTTTGTGTAGCCAGTATGTTCTGTTTCCCATTTGGCCATGTATATGGCTCTAATAAGCCTTTTGGACTCTTCGTAGGTCAGACTAGAGTCTGGTTGTGGTAGTCTTGCACCTTCTTTTGCCAGTCTGTCTGCCTCCTCGTTGCCTGGGATGTTGCAGTGGGATGGAACCCACTGTACCACTACTCCTTTTGATGCGGACTGGTGGCATAGTTGACAGAGTACTGCTCTTAAATCATTAAGTTCAGTATTTTTCTGGCTTTTTAGTGCTGTGACTACGGCCAAGGCATCTGTAAACAGGACTATCTGGCTTTCATTTCTTTTGCCTGTCAGCACTGGTTCTACTGCAGCCCTCAGTGCCTCAGCCACCGCTCTGAAATTGCTTGAGTATTTTCCAGTTGCCACTGACAGTGTTATTTTTCTACAATTTGGTAGGCTCAGGAATACCCCTGCCCATCCGTTCTGTGTTGTGTTTGTTAAAGAACCGTCAGTGTATGTATGGCTTCAGTACATGCTTGGGTAGTTTTTCGCTATGTACCTCAGGGTTATGTCTCTTCTATCTTTTTCAGTCTGGCTGTTCTTGTTTCCAATACCTGGTATATTTTCTACCACCTCCGGACTGATATGCTGCTTCCAAGTAGGTTTGCGAACAGTAGGGATGGGCTTTGGTATTGTTATGGTGTTCGTAGGGTCTTCGCTCATCTTTGCTTTGGCTATTTCTGCAAAGTCTCTCCGCTTTAGTTCCCCATTTCCAAATCTATTTAGTCTCTCATGCATTGGATGATCTGTCAGTCTTCTGAGTTTCTCTGCTTGCTGCTGGGCTCTGCAGTCTCTTCTGTCGGTCATGGATTGCAGATTTGTAATCTTTTCAAGTTCTACAATTGTCATGGAAATTCAATATCAGATCTGATGACCAGTTGGGACAGATCGTCTCTTCGCTAACACGTTATAGGGTTTTGAGGACAAAACATGTGTTTTTTTTTTCCATTTTATTTTTGAGGAAAAAAATAAAATAATAATAGTTGCCGATCTCAAGATGGCGACAGTCCTATTTTACCGTGACAGATGTTGCCACACGTTGGGTACACGTGGACGGCGCCGGTAGATCGGCTGTACTGTGTTCTGTTCTTTCTGGCAGCTAGCGTTATTTGTGCTGCAGTGATTATTTTCTGATCAGCAATGCGAGTACCTTGTTTTATACAGTGCGCCAGGCTAAGCGGTCAAGAGTTGAAATCTCCAAGTAAGCAACATCATTGAGGAAACTGTACAGACGCACTTTCTTCTTCTTCTTCTTCTTCTTCTTCTGCGTACGCAGTCAGTCAGTAACCATTATTTTTTCGAAAAAAGCGGCGGTCATCCTGAGGCTGTCGCCACTGCCATAGAGCTTGTCTTGCAGTTCCACTGGTAATGGCCACATCTGCTCTCTCTGATCATCGTATGTCGGGCAGTTCTGCAGCAGATGTTCAGCGGTCATTTTACCAGTACCGCACGGGCATTCGTCGGTACACCCTATCTTCAATTTGTTGAATAGGTGGTACCTCAGTCTGTTGTGGCCAGTGCGAAGTCTGAAGACAACGACCTGCTCTCTTCGGTTCAACTGGTAATAGGCATCGTTTTTGGTGTAACCAGTATGTTCGGTTTCCCATTTGGTCATGTATCTGGCTTTGATAAGCCGTTTTGACTCTTCGTACGTCATACTGGTATCTGTTTGTGGTAGTCTTGCATCTTCTTTTGCCAGTCTGTCTGCCTCCTCGTTGCCTTGGATGTTGCAGTGTGACGGAACCCACTGTACCACTACCCTTTTTGGTGCGGACTGCTGGCACAGTTTGCAGAGTGCTGCTCTTAAGTCATTAAGCTCAGTGTTTTTCTGGCTTTTTAGCGCTGTGACTACGGCGAGAGCATCTGTCAGCAGGACTATATGGCTCTCATTTTCACTGTGTGTCACCATTTCTTCCACTGCCGCCCTCAGTGCCTCTGCCTCTGCTCTGAAATTGCTTGTGTACTTACCAGTAGCGAATGACAGTGTTATTTTTCTGCCATTTGGTAGGTTCAGGAATGCTCCTGCCCCTCCGTTCTGTGTTGTGTTTGTTACAGAACCGTCGGTGTATGCATGGGTCCAGTCCATGCTTGGGTAGCTTTTCGTTATGAAGCTTAGGGTAGTATCTCTCCTTTCTTTTTCAGTCTGGCAGTTTTTGTTTGCAATACCTGGTATATTTTCTACCACCTCTGGAAATATATCCTGCCTCCAGGTAGGTTTTCGTACAGTAGTGATGGGTTTTGGTGTTGTTAGTGCGAGACGCACTTTCAACTAGACTGCCTATCGTTTCTTCTTGCCCAAATCAGCGTTTGCTTATCTTGAGTTCACCGTGCAGTATTGACCTAGCTGAGCTTTTATTTATAATATAGCACGGCTTTCTGATATTGTTAACAAGCTTTATGATGATGTCTTGAATGTATCCGAGTGTACTTCATTTTTCGGTGTTTATAAATCATATTCAGTCCATTTTCTTACTTTACTTACTCAATCCAACGGGTTCCTTTGGGAAAATAGAGCTACAACTTATGTTGTCCACCTATTCTTTTTTTAGGCTGTCTTCTAGAGCTCTACCAAGCTGCCATGACCTCCTTTTTTTCTGTTCTTCTTTCACGTGATGTTAATTTAGAGCCACATTTCTGTTCTTAAATAAAGACAACAATAAACGATAGTCTTTATACGCTATTACTTCACACAAGTCTTAATAGGCCATTACTTAATACGTCTTAATAAGAAATTACCTCATACAGGTCTTAAGACGTCATTTCGTCACACACGTCCTAATAAGAAATCACTTCAATCAGGTCTTAATATGTCATTACTTCACATAAGTCTTAATGAGTCATTACGTCACGCGTCTTAATAAGCCATTACTTCACACATGTGTTAATACGCCATATACTCACGCGTATTAATACATCATTGCTTCACACAATTATTTACTTATTTATATGTTTCCTGCATTTTAACATTTTGCAAGTTTTCAGTCACTATGAATTTTGAAAACATAGATTAGGCTGAAGATACAGCACAGTGAATGATCGGACAGCAGCCAGAGACTCATAGCTGTTTGTTTGCATCAAAGCAGGCGAACCTGAGTTGACCAAGACTCTATTCTTCCTCCAGCTGCGGCGATCAAAACAGGTTGTACTAATGTAATCTGGGTAAGAGAATTGGGTTTGCAGTGGGAAAGCAAACCAGTACCGCCCCTCCCCCTTCCCCTCCCCCCGCCCCCGACCAAAAAAAAAAAAAGAGAAAGCTAAAACAAAATGTGTTGTTCTGAAAGATGCAGATATCTCCGCCTTTCTTTAAATATGAACACCGGTGAGATGAAGATGATATCGCAGATGATTATAGTGACACTGTAATTGTGAACTAATCATATTGTGCGTCTACAATATGAAATTATTTTACTGTAATTTATACATACAGGATTTTTTTTTTAAATCTTACCAGAATCCTGTAATTGTGACATTCTGAAAACCTGTTATATTGAATGGAATTTCTATCTGGTTGAGAAAAAGAGGTACAGATAAGTACATGTATATTTTAAATCCTGAACATTATTAATTGTATTCATTTCCATAGTTTATTACGTGTATGCGTTTTTTAGTTGAGTAACTCATACACACGTATAGTTTCCCCAAAACAGTCAAACATATTATCTTACTCAAACTATCATTCTCTTTTAAATATTCTTCCACACTCCCTTTCACATTCACACACATACATACACACAGAGTCTATAAGCTCCTTAATTACTAGCCTTTCCTGCCACTTGTGCCGTTAAGCGTCGTGGGAAGCTTCACTTGCTTCTCTTGGGGCCAAGTGTATTGCATAGGTTGTAGTTAACCTAGTTGTTGTGAGATTTCTCTAATGTCATTTACCAGCTAATACGAGGCCTTGTAGCCAGATCGTGTGTTGTAAATACGTAGTATCAGTTGATCAGATTGAGGAGACCGGGCCACACTATGTTTAGTCTTGAAATGCATTCATCACAAGGGGTAGGTAGTTCTCATCAATTTTCTTATGTCGTTTTTCAGTTTCCTTTCTTGTGACACCAATAATTTTCTAAGGCCATTCTATTTCACACATAGTAATTTCACAATCCTGCGCAATCGATTAAAACCAAGTTGTCTTACATAATTCTCACACACCAAAGCTAATTTTTCACTCATCGCTCCTCTGTCTTTTTCAATTGCTTTCTAATATCATCTTTTTTGTCTATTGGTCTATCCAACATTCTCCATTACTCACATTCTATTACTTATCTTATTGTTTATTATTCGCTCTCTCTCTCACACACACACATTTACATATGCGCCCGCGCGCGCATGCAAACAGGCACGCACACGCGCGCCCACACACACACACACACACGTATATATATATATATATATATATATATATATATATATATATATATATAAAGCAAACACATACGTTAGAGTAGATTTAACCAAATGTTATTAGATTTATTTTTACTATTAATTTGTGATAGTTACTTACATCATGCTTCATTTCTGCTTTCGTCTGCTGGTAGTACTTATCGTCTGAGTTATCCAGACTACTGTTGTACTGATGTGTATTGTGTTTAAGTCGCATCTCAACGGGTATTTCCAAGTTTTCTGTAAATTTTAAACAGTTTTCATAATCTATTCCAACTATAAATGACGCACACGATTATCAAATAATGAAAGCAAACGAATCGAGCTCCATTTTGCAGACGATCGAAGTATCTTTCATCGCGATGAACAAAACCTCCAAGAATATCTGAATGCCCCTGACAATGCCTGCGATAAATATAATATGATTATTAGTACAGCAAAACCTGAGACAATAAAAATCAGTTTAATAGAGAAAACACTAAATATACAGATAGAAATAAACAGAACAAACATGTCAAAGGATTCAAATACTTGGGCGGCGTGTTCACACATGATGGAAGGCTAGATAAAGAAGTAGAATCAAGAACACAGAAAGATCATACGGTTTTCTATAAACTTTCACCATTACTAAGACACGAACACATTCCAATGAAGACAAAGAGACAGCTGGTAAATAATATTTTTATACCAACTCTCTGTTACCAGTGTCAGACATGGACTCTCACCAAGGCACAAGAAAGAAAAATCATGGTATGCGAAATGAGCTGTTTGAGAAAGGCTGTCGGAGTCACAATTCTGGACAGAGTACGAAACGAAGTAATCAGACAGAAGGTGGGCGCAACACCATGCATAGAATATATGGAAAGGCAGAGAATAAAATGGTTCTGACACCTGACAAGAATGCAACCAACGTTACCATCTGTTCGTTTTTACAATACTAGACACCGTGGTTTGCCGAGAAAGAGGCAAACCCTGAAAAAGATGGATATAAAGTGTCAGTGAGAAACCGAAGAAACATGAAATGACAGCAACATCGGCGACAAAGCTGGCACATGACAGAAATCTAAACCTCCCCACGCCGTCTAACGACACAAGTGGAAAGAAGAAGAAGATGATAATGAAAGCAGAGATAACAGTAAAAAAAGGTGCTTATAATTTGACTGCATGGGCCGTTAACTGTATCCCTGGAAGCAAAGAACACTTGTCAAGGGTGTCATCATCATTTATCCTCAGCACCCCCCCCCCCAATTTCCCCCCTCCCCTCCCCTCCCCCATAGAGCCAGAAACGAGCCTTCACCGGTTCATTTTCTGTGCCGTCCACGAGGCGTCTCCTCAAATTGATTCCTTTTCCATCGGTCTTAGCCAGTTGTTTCTAGGATTCCCCAGTCGCCTGTCTAAATGGGTACCAACCCAGTGCATGTCTAGTTTTACTGTTCAGCTTCATTCTGAGTTTGAGAGTGTGTCCTATTCATCTCCACTTTCTTTCCCCAATTTTCTGCCGCGTTGGTTGTTGCTGTATTCTTTCCCACATATCCGTGTTTGTTCCAACCTCTGTCTATAATATGGTGGAAATCTTGAAAAGGCAACCTGTACCTAAATTGAACAAGATCGGAAATGGAGATGAAAACATCCTAACTGCAGAGGCAGACATTATGAACATATCGACTTAGCATCTCTCGGAAAGGTGTAACGATGAAACTAGAGGTGATCTGAATGTGCTGTACTGCCCCGTGTTGTGTACGAAGTGTTGAATAAATGACAATTACTGTTCTTAGAAATGGATTAGCTATGGAAACAAGCTGGAGTTAGTGTTGGTAGAAGTGGTCAAAGGCGAAGTGGTCAAGCCGTTTGCCTCGTGTTCAGACGATCGGGGTTCGAATTCGAACTGCGACGGTCGGTCCATGACGTCAATTTTTTTCCAGAGATCCCTGGGTTCATCACTGGAGCTACCGAGTTCGTGCTTTCTGCGATGCTTTCAACAGATGGGGTACCCATCTGCCGAGAGAGACCGAGCTAAATGGGGAAAACCCGAGGCGATGAAGTCAGGCCCTCGCTTAAAGTTTTTTTTTTCTTCTTAAAATTAGAGAGCACATCTCCGATCAATACCACCAACATATCTACCCTGTATTAGTAGATTTCGCAAAAGCATTCAACAAAGTTTGGCATAATACTTTCTGGAAGATTGCGCATCAATACAGAATAGAAGCCAAATTCATCAAAATCATCAAGAGTGTATACTCAGATACCACAAGTGCAGTTATTAACAACGAACGAAGAGGATATGTGTTTAATATCACTGCTGGAATGGCATAAGAAGAGATGTCTACTATCACTCACAGTGTTCATTTCATTCCTGGAAAGGGGATCAAGATGCTGAGCAGCGCATGAGCTGCAGTGGTCAGCGACCCATAGCTGACTGCTAGCGTCAGGGCCAGCGAAACAGAGCTGCCAAGACCCTTCTACACCTCCACGCGGTGATCCTGGACAACACGATGCAGCAGGGCAGACTGGCTAAGGAGAAGGGATCGAAGAGGGAATGCTAACTTGGTACTTAAAAAATGATTGCTAAAGTTAGATGTGTTGGACCGAAAGGTGCAAATATCGCAGTCACGCTGTAAACTACAACACAACGCATTCCGTTCTCTGGACTACATTCTGCTACCTAAGCCCTTTTAGGGCTTGGTAGCGGGAGATTGAGAACGAACGAAGCCAAGCCAAGCCATTCCTGGAAAGAATGGTGACAGTAGCTTCGAATGACCATAGTACAAATATAATGAAGCGACACGCATGGTTACAAACCTTCGCTTCGTAGATGACATGGGCCTTAATGCTGAAATTTGAAAATAGCTTCATCTACTAATAACCAGGCTTGATACCATCATCCAGAAAGTATGATTAGGAAATAAACAAGGCAAATGCTCAGTTAATGACAAATAACATGAACTGGATCAAAGAAGACATACATATAAATAGAAAAAGCAACTGGAGACTGTAATCGAATTTCAGTATTTTATATATATATATATATATATATATATATATATATATATATATATATATATATATATATATATATATTCGAATTTCACAATATAAATATGCTTAGCCCATTACTGTGTGGCTCCGAAGCGTGGACCACTTACTGGAGACACGAGAGGAGACTTAACATCTTTAATCTTCGTTGTCTACGCAAAATAATGAAAGTCAAATGGCAGGACACAATTACTAACACGGAGCTTTTTCACCCAGCCAAGCTGCAATCCATCATGACGACCCTTAGTAGTAGAAGACTGGGATGGCTGGAACATGTTTGTAAAGACAAAAATATAAATACGGATCCCGTAGATATCTAATCTGTAGTTTAGTATTCCTCTCTTATGTTTTCCACCGGCTTCATGATTTCTACGTATCTGTTGAGTGGCCTTTTTTCCTCACCCTGGAGAGTTATCAGGCAGCTCTGGACATCGTGGTCCCATTCATGCATTGTGGAAATGTGCTGTTTGTCATTAGGAGTGATGTATTTATCTGTGCAAGATCTTATTTGAAGGCTATAAGTTATTTTGCGTTTTTCACAAAGCAGCTTCTCTGAAGTTTGCAAAGACCATATCCTTCCAGTCTTTAATTCTTTGCATAATTTGAAAAGATTTTTAATTTTCGGTCTGTTTTAGTACTCTTATGTATTGCAGTTTTATTATTTTTATCATTTCTAATATTGGTGTTGATTTCAAGGCTCCAGTAATTACTGTCGTCACCTGGTTTTATATTTTGGCTGGTATTTTTAAGCTGTTGCACAAGAGAGTATTCCATATTCTAGAGGCGGTCTACATTGTATCTGTACAGTAATTTCAGTATATGATGGATTGGACCCTGGTTTGTTCCTGCTAATCGTTCATTATTTGTTGTTTAGTTGATCAAATTGATCTTTTCAAGTTTATCTACTATTCAATATTATTCTGAGATATGGAAGCTTCATTTCTTCTGTTAGTTTACCTACATTACTTTTCAATGTTAACTTTATTTGAAATTGTAAAATGTGTTTTTTTTCCTCATTTATTAATAAAGCCATATCTGGGTCTATAAATCTAAGTTCTTGAAGTTTCCCTGCATCCTGCAGTTTTCAGTTGTATGTTCACTTCGGCAAACTGTAATGAAAGGTAATCAACATACAGAGAACTGGGCAGCTCTCTTTCATGTTATATCAACAATGTCGTTTATGTTCATGATTCTTGGATAAACATAAAAGGATCATAATTATAATATCAACTTGCGTAATGCAATTCATCAGAAAGATCTACATACTGTTGTAAGAACACTCGACATACCTATTACAATCCACAAGAAAGATCTACATGCTGTTGAAACACCACTGAACATAAGTAATTCAATCCATCAGAAAGATCTGCATACTGTTGTAGCAATACTGAAATCTCGATAGCCCTATCTTTTGTGAAAATCAAATTGGCTACTCAACATTACACTTCAAGGAACAGTCCCAGCAGCAGGAAATAGAGGAAGATTGCAGTAATGAAAATACATTCAGGGAGTGGTGAAATATGAAAATAAAATATAGTTTCAGTGACATTAATTTCAAGTCTGAGAAAATGATCAGTGATTTCTGTTTCTGTTTCTAAGAATCGACGTCACTGCACTCCGGGCATACCCATAGGTGCTCAGTCTCTCTCATCAAATGGCATAAGGTATGGATGCTGATGGTCCCTATAGCTCGCTGGTTGTACACTCTCCTGCGTCGTCCTCTCATGCGCCCCACTCCTCTCGAACCTCGCTTAATGTCGAAAATTTCCAGTCTGTGGATTGCTCCTTCATCTATTGCGGTGTCCTCATCCATCAGGCGGTCATTGATTGATTTCAAAATGTCACTTTTATCCATCACTAATGTGCCCATGATCGGAGCTTGTGAAGCCTTGATGTCAGCTCTTTGATTGCCCTGAACCCAGGCATGAGCAGGACAGTAGATCAAGGTCAACGCCTGGAGGTTTGATGCCTTAACAGCAGCTATCCACTCGTACCTAAGCCTAATGATCAGTGAACTATGGACAACTAACAAATTCAGATAGGAAGACATGATAAAATTACTGTTAGCAAATACACATGAATAAGACAGAGACAACATTGATCGATCACATTCACAAAAATAGATTGTCTGAAAAGTCAAGTAGCATTGGAAAAGATCATGAGGAAAAAGACAGAAAGTGGAGAGATATATGTAGAACTGTGTAAGATAATGACTTATCAATCATAAATCAAACCTGTTCAGCTCCCTGTGAAGTAAGTGTATTCAACAAATACATGCCATGTCCTCATGTCCATTGTCATCGTCTCCAACTCTTTTCAATTCTTCTTTATCTGTTTCATGTTTGTCTCTAGACCTCTTCTCAATGTACCTCTCTACTTCTCTTTCTCTGAGAATTTCAGAGACTGCCCTGTAATGCTGTTAATTAGTTTCCTTAATTTATGTCCTATCCAACGTCATCGTGTTCCCCTCAACTTACGTTGTATTGTTGTTTTCTTGTTCCTTCCAACATTTCCACATTCATAATTTTAGCACACCATCTCAACACTTCTATTCTGCCCAATCTCAGATTAATGAACGTCTTACATTATTTTGATTGCTGTTTGTGTTTCTCTCCATGTTGGAGAACCATGCAATAGGGTTGACTTTACATTAGGAGTGTCAATTTTGATGTATGTGGCGAAATTAATTTTTGTTAATTTTTAAAGATGACTAATACAGCAAAAAAGCACTCTATTGCCGGAATGTTGAATAAACTTTTGTAAAAGAGACTAATCAGTAAGAAAGCTATAGATACAAATGTATGACAATAAACGAGAAGCACAAATAAAGCCTTACGATCAAATAAGTTGCTGAAGAGCAACATAATCACATAATGTCATCGTTGCTAGGTCACTGTAAACATCATGAGTGTGAAACACAAGCTGTTTCTTTATTGTAGCGTTATTAATATTACTGATATACAACAACACATGTGACCTTCTTATATTATGTTACAACGCATACCTGATATCATTTGATATTTCTTAAGTTAGTCCTGCTATGTCAACAGAATTATCAGATGGAAGTATAATGATCTGATGAATATGGGTCCTTCTAAGCTTGTTCAGTAAGGGGATCGGGTTGTGGACTTACACGACGTTTACAGATTTCTTATCGGAAATGTAACATTTATAATTTTATTAGTTCTGCCTCTGTTTTGATTGAAGGAAAATAACTAAAAAAAAAGGCACGCATAAGAGATTACTTAATGCCTTGAATGCAAGTTTGACTGTGTTAAAATATATTTTGAGATTTCAATTGAAACATGAGCGATATGAACAATTTTTAAAGAGGGGACGGCGTGGCCTAGTGGTTAAGTGGCGCGGCTCACAACCGGAAGGTGCTGGGTTCGATCCCCATCACAGCACCGGCCGTTACCCCGGGGAAGCAAACCCTTAGAAAATGCAGGAGAAAGCAGAGCCTTACATAAAATGCATGCTGAAGTCGGATGCACTGGGCCGACAGGCGCAAAATAAAAACCACAGTGTAACGCACACCGCCTTGGGGATTAGAGAAATAAGGCGAACGCAAAAAAAAAAAAAAATTTTCAACACACAGAAGTTACGAGAAATCTGAAGAAAATGACAAATGACAGTTGAAAATTTTTTTAAACCACAGACTTAATTTTGCTAACGATTTTATCAACTGTAACTGTAACTGGAAAAAATAAAGTAAAGTAACCCATAGCATTAATGCCGGCGCTGTTAGCGATCTCACATTTCAAAGGCTCGGCTATATGAGGGCGGTATGATCGGGGCCCGTTGCGGTCTGAAAAAACATTTCTGGTTAAAATGGGGAATGGACCGGGGACCACTCAGATGCAAAGTCAGCTCGCTAACTACTGCGCTACGCGGCGCAAGGAAAGGAAGACGAAAACTAATCATCACTTGACACATGCAAGTATCAACAATCCACAGAGATAGACGCAACAAACGCACACATCTACATGAACAGGAAACAAACTCAAGTACACCAACCTTGAAACTGAAACATCATCACAATGGTTCTGGATAAGTGTTGTAGAGAAAATTTCATTATGCCTAATCAAAATGGGTCATTTATCTTAGGACTGACGCTCAATTATATTCACAAACATCTGCTCTTTGAACATCTAATTTCTTCAGATGATCTTTGCTAACCAACATCCATCTTGTAATGCCATCCTGAATCTGAATTCTCGGACGTCCTCGTTCTCTCCGGCCGTCGATCTTTCTCATTGTCACAATGTATTCTAGTTTCTCCCTGCGCCGTATGTGACTAATTACTATTTGTCTGTTGCTTTTTAAATAAAATTAGTTATCGATGTCATTTTAGTAACCTTTCTAGCTATACAGCCGACCGTTTGATTTCCTAGCTGTCGGTGATTTGCTTTGCATTTTTCAAATGAACGGCAGTTTTGTGGCTGAAAATAATAATTGTATTTACATTTATTTATTGTTCATGTTTCATATCCATAAAGATCTGCAGAACCCAGTAGCGAAGCGTAAAATAGACAGGAAAGGCTGAGCTATCCCAAACAGTTTTGAAGAATTAGAAAAGACACCCTATACATAAAACAGATGGTAAATAAATTAGAAATTGACATTGTAATTGGCATTTTTGTTTAAGCCTAGTGACTTGTTAGCAAACGC
Organism: Ariolimax columbianus; assembly: GCA_036924085.1. Classification (NCBI taxonomy): domain Eukaryota; kingdom Metazoa; phylum Mollusca; class Gastropoda; order Stylommatophora; family Arionidae; genus Ariolimax; species Ariolimax columbianus. The sequence goes on along the minus strand of JAVGWX010000004.1, from coordinate 27,449,246 downwards.
GCGAACCGGAAAAGTGAATTTATTAATTACTATTGGAAAGGTAAGCTGATTGCGCCAGCCTAACACAAAGTAGGAATCAGGCCACATTGTAGCTGGAAAGTCATTACGGCACTACTTTTCCCTCACAGCCAACTAGCCATACATTTGACCGGCCTTTTCTGACTGGGAGTGTTTTATTCTATGCTCTCAAAGTGTTTTTCACATGTTATTTCAGTGTAGTTTTATTTAATTTTGTGGTTGTGATTTGATCTCGTGTTAAAGGAGAGTGATTTATATTTTTTCAGAAATAAAACAAAGACGGTTAGCACTTATTTACAAGAAAGCGTAAAAAATTGTGCAGAAGTATGTCCACAGCATGGGTTTCAACTACATCATTCAGTACAAACACCAAGTACTTTCAACATTTTTTTCCACATCATTAAGTATACCTCTTTATGTTTATGACTCAGCTTACTCGCTACTAATTCCGTACGAATCTCTTCATTACTTTCTATTTCAGGGACGTGTTTGCCAAGTTACAGTGTAGAGTTTATAGGACCTTACAGTATTACGTGTGTTCTTACCTATTGGCATTGGATATGATTCCGGCACATCTGTACCTGTAGTGGGGATGAAGCTTGAGGTTGAACTAGGGTTACCATCTGTATCTGTAGAAGCAGCAGTGCTTTGGGTTGTATCAGGGCTGGTATTTGTAGCTGTAGGGGCAGCAGTGCTTTGGGTTGTATTAGTGATGGTATTTGTAGCTGTAGGGGCAGCAGTGCTTTGGGTTGTATCAGTGCTGGTATTTGTAGCTGTAGGGGCAGCAGTGCCCTGGGTTGTATCAGGGCTGGTATTTGTAGCTGTAGGGGCAGCAGTGCCCTGGGTTGTATCAGTGCTGGTATTTGTAGCTGTAGGGGCAGCAGTGCCCTGGGTTGTATCAGGGCTGGTATTTGTAGCTGTAGGGGCAGCAGTGCCCTGGGTTGTATCAGTGCTGGTATTTGTAGCTGTAGGGGCAGCAGTGCCCTGGGTTGTATCAGTGCTGGTATTTGTAGCTGTAGGGGCAGCAGTGCCCTGGGTTGTATCAGTGCTGGTATTTGTAGCTGTAGGGGCAGCAGTGCCCTGGGTTGTATCAGTGCTGGTATTTGTAGCTGTAGGGGCAGCAGTGCCCTGGGTTGTATCAGTGCTGGTATTTGTAGCTGTAGGGGCAGCAGTGCCCTGGGTTGTATCAGGGCTGGTATTTGTAGCTGTAGGGGCAGCAGTGCTTTGGGTTGTATCAGGGCTGGTATTTGTAGCTGTAGAGGCAGCAGTGCCCTGGGTTGTATCAGGGCTGGTATTTGTAGCTGTAGGGGCAGCAGTGCTTTGGGTTGTATCAGGGCTGGTATTTGTATCTGTAGTGGCACTAAGACACCACGCTACCCCTACTATGACAACTACACGTTGCAACGTCCGTCCGGTATCCTGGTACCCCATTTTGTTCCTGCGTTTACTACAAGGTACTGAAAAAGACGAGAATGAAAATATAAATCTGTGCACATATTTTCTCTATTGGTTTCTGCTTGCACGTCATTCCGTAGATCCCATTTACAGTAAATATGCAACTACAAGAAATAACCCACCAATAATTACGAACATTATTAGATGTAAATACAAATAATTTTAAATGAAAGTTTTTATCAACTTGAAACGACAAATCCTGTGTGCCGGATTACCAACTAAGCTATCGCTGCGCCAATGATCACGAAAATTCTTTTTGTGATTGAAGTGTGGATATTTGTGACGTTAATAAAAGATGCCATCTTTACTGGTTTCTGGGAAGGAAGGTACTAGTTTTGGTACTTGTCCCTTAATTCACCCCAAACAGAGTTCTCTATCATACGTATTTGACAGCTGATGACTGAAATGGGACATTCCATTTCGGTTTACTGGGACGACATTACGATATAATTTTATTTTAAATCAACAAGTAAAAACTGAGATAAAGATTCGATGTGTAGAAGAGATGGTTATATTGATTTGCAAAAATGGATACTTGTTAGGCTCTTGAGATTATATCTATCTACCTATGTTCTTTGCGCGCAAAATTAGGCGCATAAGGCAGAAACCAATGATATCCAGTTAGTACGGTGTGTGACGCCAATGTTTTCAGATCGTGTATGGTGCTGAGGCCCAAATTTGAGCTCTCTCGGATTATTGTTCTTCTGAGCGTTTGCTTGTTTTCGGAACGCCCCTTGGTGTCCATTCGAGTGCCTGCAATGGAAGACGGTTGTTGTTTATTCTAAGGACATGTCCAGTGTATGTCCATCGTTTTTTTCCGGATGATGGTCGACACATATAGTTGGTTTGTCTGTGTTCTTATTGAGTCATTAGTTATTCGATAATTTTCTTAAACATTTATTTTCAAAGCGATTCCGTTTGTTTTGCAGCGCTTCTGTTGTCTTGCAGCTTTCACATCCGTATATCAAGACTGATATTACAATTGAGTTGAATAGTCTGAGCTTGGTATGTTTGCTTAGTGTTGTTGATTTCTAGGTGTTAGGGAGCTGATTAAAAGCGCATGAGGCCAAAGCAATTCTAGTGGAAATTTCTTTCGTGGCATCTCCATCTTGTGTCATTTTGCTTCCCAGGTATGTGTAGTGTTGGACATTTTGTAGAGATTTCACCTGTAGCTTGATATCAACCGTTATCGTTGTAGAAGATTTTTGTCTTTGCGGCGTTTCCTTGAAGTCCTATCTGCTCTTACAACTAGCATAGTCTATCTATATCGGCTTATGTTTTTTTCATTAGTGTTACTCAGTAGCGGTAGATCGTCTGCAAAATCAAGATCTTCTAAGGTCTTGTTATCTGTCCATTGTATGCATAAATGCTTATCTTGGTCATAGTGTTTCATAATCCAATCTATAAATCTACCAAAAAGTAGAGGTAATAAAATACATCCCTGTTTTACTACTCCTGTTTTGATGTTAAACCATTCAGTGTTGCCTTAGGTTGTTCGAACACAGAATCGTGAATTATCATATAAGGCTTTGATAATATTTTAGCATGTCCTGTCGACATTGGACCTGTTGAAATCTCCATATATCCTGTGGTTCAATCAAGGACAACACCATTACATGGTTATTGCATCGTCTGAAAGGATGGATAATGACACGCTGCTGTAGAAACTGGATGCTACTCTGCTTATCAAGGACCAACGTTGACAGATTCAAGAAATGTGTTGCTGATTTCAAACAAGATGGCAGGAACAAGGGAAAACAGAAGCGGAAGCATAAATTCGCGGAAGCAGAATGTTTGACACCCCAAACAGTTAAAAAGTGAACTAGTCTGGAACGTCATTACCCCCAAATCCAGTGTTTAAAATAGATATCCGAAGCCAACTCTATCTAAAGTAGGCCTTTAACAAGCGCAGCCCATGGACAAGCACCCAAGTTTCTTCTTCTTCTTCATCGTACGCTGTTTACAGCGATATTTACGTTGCACTGTTTTAATTTGTTAGCCAGTGGTTCAGTGCATCCGATTTCAACAGGCGTTTCTGTAGGGTTGCCCTCCTTAGCCTTTGGCTGTCCCCAGCCTAACTGCAAGGCAGCAGTTGTTTTTGGTCAGAGTTGTCTCTCTTAGAAAGTTGCCTTGCAGGACTATCGAGTCTTCCCTACTCGTGTCTATAGCGTTTGGCAATGAAAAGATGGACTATGTACTAGTTTGTACTATCCCGGAAGAGAGGCAGTCCAGTGTGACTTTTTCCCAGGATCGTCACGTCCTGCCAGAAACGTAGCATAGGCATATGAGTGAGGTATCTTTTTGCTCGCTTTATTTTCTCGGCTCATCTGCAGTGATGGTACGCCTAGCATTCCCCGCCACCCGAGAGCTTGTCACCATAGGGCAGGAAGTGCAATGTCCGCTGGACTGCATCTCTTCTGCGTCCATTGGAATGACTGATAGCAGACAGATGCAAAGAGCGAGGAAGGAGTGCATTTTACCAGGTGCATTCCTGCGGCTCGATCGGGCCGGGACGCAAGCCCCAGCCATGTCGTAGCCTCCCATCTCAGCGGTGCTGAGATTTTGGGCGGGATTCTGGCTTAGAGGCGTTCGGCCGTAATCCCTCAGATGGTAGCTTGTCAGCCAAGCACGTGGACCAAATGTCAGCGACCTGTGATTCCTCTCGAAATAGTGCATTTGACCAGGTGACAAGCCTAGTCTTGCACGGATATGTTGTTCGCCTGGGGAGCGGACATATCTCATGGTCAACGGTTGAGTCTCAGCAGTTCGCAGTGAGGTAGCTGATCTACTGCTTAGGGCACCCCGACCGAGAACTAAGTCTTCTACAAATGATTTCATACCTCATCGCCGTATGGGGTGAATATCGAGCAGCTTCCCGCCCGCTTTGATCAGCGGACGGCAGAGACCTCATTCTGCGGCTTGACCGGGCGGTGCTGGAGCGTGGGCCCCAGGTCTCCACCATGTCGAAGCCTCCCTTGGCATTCGTGCTGAGCTACTTTTGGGCGGGATTTTTGGCTTAGAGGCGTTCGGCCGTAATCCCTCACCTCGCACCGTTGGCTTATCAGCCTAGTACGTGAACCAAATGTCTGCGGCTCCTCTCGAGTTTAGCAGGATTACCGTAGCAACGTCCTGTCATTAGTAGGGTAAAACTGACCTGTCTTCCGAGGGTCTATTTCCAGCACCCGTTCAATATTAGCCAGAACGTATCAATAGAGGGCTTTTAGTTTGTCAATGGCCAAGTTTCTGGAGCCTGCGATTTCTGCAGGGTGAAAACCAGATTACCGTAGCAGGCGCTCTTTCATTTGGGGGTTTGGAGACTGACCTGTCTTCCATGGGTCTAATACCAGCACATGTTCACTATTAGACCCCACGAAGGTGCTCTCTTTTGACAGTCATTCTACAGTATTGGCGTGTTAAGTCAATTTAAGCCTCAGGTTCCACTCCTGATAGTGCTGTTCCGTCAATTCCTTTATCAAACACTGAGTGCAGACAAACTGAGCCACAGAAAGCATAACCCCAGATTTCTGAGGGTCTAAATCCAGCACCAGTTCCATATTTGACCCAAGGAAAATGGTCTCGGCATGTCAGTCATTTCAGTATTGGCCGTGTTGAGTCAAATTAAGCCGCAGGCTCCACTCGTGGTGGTGCCCTTCCGCCAATTCCTTTAAGTTTCAGCTTTGCAACCATACTTCCCCCGGAACCAAAACACTTTGGTTTCCCGGAAGCTGCCCGCGGAGTCATCGAAGCAACTCCTGCGGATCGCTAGACGGCATCGTTTATGGTCAGAACTACGACGGTATCTGATCGTCTTCGCGCCTCTGACTTTCGTTCTTGATTAATGAAAACATTCTTGACAAATGCTTTCGCAGTAGCTCGTCTTGCGGCGATCCAAGAATTTCACCTCTAACGCCGCAATACGAATGCCCCCGTTTGTCCCTGTTAATCATTACCTCCAGTTCCGAAAACCAACAAAATAGAACCGAGGTCCTATTCCATTATTCCATGCACCATTATTCAGGCAGCCGAGGCCTGCTTTGAACACTCTAATTTTTTCAAAGTAAACGCGCCGGCCACCCAGGACGCTCAGCGAAGAGCACCCGTGGGAGAGAGCCGGCAGACGGTAGGGCAGGAGACAACGGGCAGTGAACCGGCGCGAGCCGGACCGCCCGCCTGCGCCTGAGATCCAACTACGAGCTTTTTAACTGCAACAACTTTAATATACGCTATTGGAGCTGGAATTACCGCGGCTGCTGGCACCAGACTTGCCCTCCAATAGATCCTCGTTAAAGGGTTTAAAGTGTACTCATTCCAATTACGGGGCCTCGAAAGAGTCCCGTATTGTTATTTTTCGTCACTACCTCCTCGTGCTGGGAGTGGGTAAGTTGCGCGCCTGCTGCCTTCCTTGGATGTGGTAGCCGTTTCTCATTCTCCCTCTCCGGAATCGAACCCTGATTCCCCGTTACCCGTTACAAACATGGTAGGCATGTCACGTACCATCGACATTTGATAGGGCAGACATTTGAAAGATGCGTCGCCGGCACATGAGGCCATGCGATCAGCACAAAGTTATCCAGAGTCACCAGTGGGGGCGCCGCAACCCCGCGAGGGGAAACGACGATTGGTTTTGAACTAATAAAAGCGCTCTTTCCGCGAGGGTCGGAGCTTGGTAAGCATGTATTAGCTCTAGAATTGCCACAGTTATCCAAGTAGGATCGTGTCATCTAAGGAACCTCGACTGATTTAATGAGCCATTCGCGGTTTCACCGTGAGACAGTGTAAACTTAGACATGCATGGCTTAATCTTTGAGACAAGCATATGACTACTGGCAGGATCAACCAGATATCTGTCGGAGACGTACGTAGCGCACACACCGGTCGGCGGAGGACTGGTGTGTAAAAGGCCTCACTGGGACGGCCGGAGGGACCGACTGACGGAACGGACGGACGGTTGTTCCACCCGTCCCTCACTCCGTCGACCTAGGACCGCCTGACAGGGGCCCCTACACGCACCAGACGACCGACCGACCGGGCTCGCTCGAGGAGGGATGGCAGCGCTCTGTGCAGAACGGATCCCAACGACCTCGGCGATGAATTTCACTGGGACTAGAGACAATTTGGCCTGCCGGCCTACCCTTCTCCCGAAGGTTGGTCCCCCCCCGGGAGAACACAGGGCCTTGAGGCACGATTCCTGCTTTCCATTTGCCGATCACAAGCTTTTTGCGAGAGTCTGACCACCAGCGAGACGAACTGTCGAGGTAGGCTATAAGCCTTAGATAAATCACCAGGGACTGACAACGTTTCCTGATATGGACCAGAGAAGCGCACCTCGGTGGAGGAGACGCCAAAACAAACCGCACCCCAATAGCTCTACGGGGAAAGGCAGGCGAGCGTTTTCCGCAAGCCCGCGCTATCGCTCCGCCTGGCGGGACTGAGATCGCTTTACGAACACTGGTTGAAATTGAATCGCGGCGGCGAGACAACTACCCCAGATGCGCCCAAGTTTGATTTGTTTAGAAATTTTTGTAACGTTAATATATTTTGAATTTATATTTTGGGTCAATTTAAAACCCCAAATTTGTTGACGCTCTAGATATTAATGGGTCATTGGTGTCAGCGCGTACTATCAAATGTAACTGACATGAACCTCACTCTAGATAGACCAGAACCTCAGTTGATTCAGGTCTGGAAGATCAACGATCAACATGATTTTCTCTCTTCGAGTTCATGAAAAATCACGAGCAGAACCAGCCGTTTTATGTTGCCTTCATTGACATGACAAAGGCATTTGATTTGGTTAGTAGAGACGGCCTCTTCAAAATCGTCTCTAAAATAGGATGCCTAAACAAACTGCTGCGACTAATAATATCGTTCCATGATGGCATGACAGGAACAGTCCAATTTGGTGGTAGCATATCACAACCATTTGGGACGCTAAGTGGTGTTAAGCAGGGCTGTGTTCTGGCCCCGACACTGTTTGGATTCTTCTTTGCTCTGTTACTGAAACATGCATTTGGTAACGCAAATGAAGGAATCTGCCTTCGCACAAGGTCAGATCGTAGGCTGTTTAACCTTGCAAGGCACAAGGACAAAGCGAAGATAAGGGAGATCACCGTAAGGGATTTGCATTTCGCTGATGATGCTGCAATTGTCACCCACAGTCAGCAGAAACTTCAGGGATTGATAGATTGCTTCTCCCAGGCTTGCAAAGATTTTGGGCACACAATAAGTCTAAACGAAACAAATGTTCTGGGATAGGAAGTAAATGCCACGCCAAATCTTAGCATCGATAATTATGAGCTGGCAGCTGTGCATCAATTCCCATAACTGGGATCCCTATTCAATGATAAGCTATCTCTAGACCTAGAAACAGAGAGTCGCATTGGCAAAGGTGCTGCTACATTTACTCGCCTCACAACGCGTGTTTGAAAAAACCAGAAACTGACAATTAAAACCAAGGCCATTGTATACAATGCATGTGTTGTAAGCACACTTCTATAAGGCAGTGAGACTTGGACAACTTATGCCAAACAAGAGCACATGCTTAAAATCTTCCACCTACGGCGCCTGCGATCCATTCTTGGAATTACATGGAGAAACAAAGTGACAAATGGAGAGGTGCACTCTCGCATATGTCTTACAAGCAGGTACACTCTACTTAGGCAGCGAAGGCTATGATGGCTTGGTCATGTTCATGGCATGGAAGTTGGCCGCATTCCCAAAGATATCCTCTGTGGACAGTTGGCGAATGGCACGAGAACAGTCGGCTGACCACAGTTGATGTTCAAAGATGTGTGCAAGCGTGATATGAAGGCCGTGGACATGAATCTGACATACTGGGATGACGAAGCTGCAGACCGATCCAGGTAAAGATATACCCTGAATGGCCAGCTCACGCTTGATGAAACGAAGCTCTTACAACACAGAGAAGTGAAAAGACAACGCCGCAAGGAGAAAGATAACAAAAGCTAAGTATACATTTTGTTGTTGTTATTATTTTTTTTTAAACAACTCCAAGTCGTATCATCCTATAGTCAGTCATGACTGAAATGGGCTACTACTACTACTACTACTACTACTACTACTACTACTACTACTACCGCTACTACTACTACTACACACAAACAAAATGTCACAACGTTCTACTAATGTATGCTGTAATAGTTAACTAAAGAGAGTTCTGCATGGGTTGGTCGATTGGTATTAGTTGTTGTTGAAACCCTCGGTGAGTATGTTTACTATTTTGTGTACCCTGAAAAGGGTTCCAGTAGCTATTCGAATGTCCCGAGCGTTCTGATGAGGGTGGTACGTGGTCCTCCAGGCTGTTGTGATATTCTTGGCTTCATCTGTGTATCACTCACTACGACGTGGATCACGTCGATCCTTATCTTGTTAGGATGTTTCATTGGAGAACTTATTAGAAGTAAGGTGGGGGTCTTGGTCAGTATGTTCACCTGGTCATGACTAACATAGTCCGATCAGTATATATAAAAACACACCATCTCCCACAAAGACAAATATGTTTACATAATGTGAAGAAAACAAGGAAAACAAATCCTAGTGTATCCAAGAGATCAGAACAAAATTTAATCAAAATAATAACTCCATTTGAAACAGCGGTAAGCACTGGTCCACTCGATCAGCTACAGCATTTGATGTTACGGCGAAACTTACCTCCCAACCTTCAGCAACTGAACGCGATGGCCGTAATGAACTGGTCGCCTTGTGACGACTGTTCGAAGATAAGCCATTTGTTATCTGAACAGAGTCACGTGGTTAAGGTGCACTAGTCCCTACCAACATCAAAGCACACATTTTTATTCGTGTATTCTTAGGCTAACGTACACATTACACAGACACACACAAGCTGACTCACAAACTCACCCTTTTGTTGGGAGAAATATCTTCTTCTCCGCATTTCGGATATCAGTGGGGCATAGTACTTCAAGTATTCTCTCTAAATCTTTGTGTCAAAAACTGGCAGCCCTTTTCATGCAATGCATGTTCTCATCCTGCTTCTGTCTTAAACTCTTCATGACTTTTCTCTGAGTGCCTGCCGACTGGCATATATGATCATTATTGCCACAAGTACGTTTTCCTAATGTTAAAAAAATATTTTGTTGTTAATGTGTTTTTCAATTTTACCATGCCATTTTGAAGTTGAACAGTACATATTGTGTGATGATGTTGGTTCATAAAAACAAAACAGAAGAATCAAAAACAGAAACAAAACGAAACATACGTTACGGTTATACGGTCATCGTCAGTGGATTTTGTACAATTTCATTCCACCAAGGTGATTGGATGAAAGATATTCTCATGGTTCTATGTCTGACAGTCTTACGCAGCATTTCCCAAGTGTTGTCAAAGTCTACTTCGCAAATTTATGTATCCTATTTCGATTATTACCGTATCGCCTTCGCAGTGAGAACGACAACAAACAGGCACGCACTGTGATCTGCCTACATTCCAGCATACAATGGGAAAGGCAACGCTGAAGTGAAACAGGTCAATTCGTTAAGCGTTTGTCATTCAATGTATCCAGGGATTGGGCTGAGAAGTACTTGGCTCAAGGCTATCCACTATTATTTTCAATGGTGTTCTCCTACCCCATTCTTTTAGCGACCGTAATAGCCAGTTGGGAGCCTTTTCATTTCAGGTACATACGATAATATTTCTAGAAAGTTCCACTTGTGTCAACCAGAAAGACAGTCCACATATGCCTTCACGATTCTCTTTGTCCCCAGATTGCTGATTGTCACCCTAAATCTCTGCGATTTCCCATCCTCCTAATATAGACACTTGTATAATACATCCTCGACGGTTCTCGTGGTTTCTCTCTCTCTTTCTCGCTCTCTCTTTCTCGCTCTCTCTGTCTCTCTCACCTTTTCTCAAACACACATACACGCACGCATATATACGCAAGTTCATACACCCGCACGCATGCATACACATAAATACATGTACACCTTCGTACGTGCACCCATACATACATACAAATACACAGATAGCCAGACAAACATACATACAGACATACAAACTATCAGACAGACATACTAACATACATACAGGCAGACAGACAGATATAGATAGATAGATAAATAGATAGATAGATAAATAGGTAGATAGATAGATAGATAGATAGATAGATAGATAGATAGATAGATAGATAGATAGATAGTTAGATAGATAGATAGATAGATAGATAGATAGATAGATAGATAGATAGATAGATAGATAGATATATAGATAGATAGATAGATAGATAGATAGATAGATAGATAGATATATAGATAGATATATAGATAGATAGATAGATAGATAGATAGATAGATAGATAGATAGATAGATAGATAGATAGATAGATAGATAGATAGATAGATAGATAGATAGATAGATAGATAGATAGACATGTATGTTGGTGGGCAAATACGTAAGCAGTTAGGTCGGTATGTAAGTAGGCAAGTAGGTAAGAGGATAGGTAGTTTAGTAGGTAGTTGGGTATGTAGTTTGATCATCTTTACAACAAAATGAGGATTGGAACAGATGGCAAGTGTCTGTGTAGGGAGCATACAATGACCGTGAAACACATCCTACAACGCTGCATGTAGGGAGCATACAATGACCGTGAAACACATTCTACAACGCTGCATGTAGGGAGCATACAATGACCGTGAAACACATCCTACAACGCTGCATGTAGGGAGCATACAATGACCGCGAAACACATCCTACAACGCTGCATGTAGGGAGCATACAATGACCGTGAAACACATCCTACAACGCTGCATGTAGGGAGTATACAATTACCGTGAAACACATCCTACAACGCTGCATGCTCACGCAGGCAAAGAGAGAACAATACTGGTCTCACGAGACAGAGAGGAGACAGAAGCTGTGAAGAGATAAAACAGCCTTACAAACAACAATGTCCTTTGTAAGAGAAACCGGGATCTTGATCTGAGGATGAAATAAGAAGGACTGCCAAAGTTTTTTGTTATATGATCACATTACAAATGAGACCTTAGAAGCTACGTGTCCTTTTCTGAGTAATACCTGCATAAACTATAATTAGCCGATCGCCAGTGTCGAAATACCCTTCCCTTTGATGACAATAATGTGGCTCCCAACACGCAGACCCCACGTATCGCCAATTCTATATGCCATCAAAAAGTAGAACTACAGATATGGATTGCATAGTCTAGCATCTAAACTTTGGTCTCATTTACTTTAGGACGTTATCTTAAATGATATAATATATTAGTGTTGGCTGGCATTATTTGTATATTTGAGCTGACACATATGTGCTTTACCTGGGTGGGGACAGCGGTTGAAATTGCCATTGAAAAAGATTTATTTATTTAGTTACAGAACCAGGAACAACGCACTCCGATAAGCGGTTAATGTTAATACATAGGCAATACTTCTATTAAAATAGAAATTTTCAAAAAAATGGTTTTGTAAACACACCAACAACAACAACAAAGAGAGAGAGAGAATATTTGTGTGCTGTTTGTCCATTTTTTTTCTTTCTTAATATCAAAAAAAAAAATGGTTTATTTCATACTCACATTTTAGAAGCTATCTAGCTTGATTTATAAAATTCTAAAAGAAAAACGTATCTACGCTATCAGATTGCATTGTATCAAAGTCAACGTAGTATACATAAAGTTGCAAATGATTCCTTTCAATAGTGCTCAATGATACGTCTAGAGCTGTGCACGTGGTGTCAACCGCCAATGTCTGTTAAGTTATGTATAACACATAATGGGAAATGAATGTCTTAGTACCCGGACGTCTCTTGAAGCACGATCTTCTAGTGATCTACGCATTTTCGAAACTTTGCCATAATTAATACGTCCACATACAAAACAAAAAACAGTTAACCAACGGTATCACAAAATTACGATACAAAGTTTTGAAAAGTTGACTGGTAGCAATCCTGCAGCCTTCGGTCGGGATGGTTGTCCCAGGTTGTTTTGGTACGCAAAAATGTTTGTATTCAGTATATTAAGACTGAGGTAGGTCCATGATTGACGCTGCTGTTGTGGATGAAGTTCTAGATACTATTGTACACGTTTTAAGTTTTTTCTACTTAGTTGAGGTGACTAGTCCACATTCTTGTGATCCCTAACAGTAGTTCAGGTGCCGTCGTTATACTGGAGATTGTTGGCACCGGGGATTGAGCCCGGTTTCGAAGAATTTCTTAGTCAATTTCAGTCAAGCATCTGACCCAACCGGTCGCTTAGACAGACTGGGTCTACTATCAGATAAGTTGACCATTTTTTCCTTATATGCTGATTTGTTAGTTCAGTATTGTTGTCCCTGATGAAAGCCTATTGGTCGTAATGTAGGTTTTGTTTGTGTTCTCGTATCGGTGCGGTATCTGATTATTCCCATTTTTTAATTTTGATTTTAACTCAACCTTAATCAACTTTTACCATTTTTTAAATGTTTTTTTCCCCAAGAATTTCTTAGGTACTGGATTACGTGGTTTCAATATCCTGTCACACTACAAGATACTGGCAAAACTCGAAGTTCGGTTTAAAAATTAATTTTAACACTACGAACATTTGAAAGATATGACCGTGAACACAATAGATTACGGAAGTAAGAATATTGAGATGTTAAATAGTTTGTTGTTTTCAAAACTAACCTTAATTCTGTTTCTTTTCGATTTTAAATGTATTGTTATCAGTATATGCCTTGCCAACTACCAACGGTCGATAATAAATCTGCACAACTTCTCGTCCCTAGTATAGTCCATCGATCTTTTCGTTGACGAGACTGTCCTGCGTGTGATAATGCAAGGCTTATGAGAGGGGAGTGCAGGGAGTAAATTACACATAGGCCTGGAGCCCAGAGAAAGGGTCGGAAGCCAGAGCACTAACTGGGGTCTATAGTAGTAATAGTGCACGATATTACATTACTCCTACAACTACTGCAACTACTACTACTAGTGATAACTGCTCATCGTTGTTGATGACGACCACCGACGTCATCCTTGTTGTATGTGATCTGTTTTGTTTTGTGTCTGCACTGTCTGGCATGTTTTGGTGTAGTGTTTGCTGGACCTCATAGGGCTTATGTCCAATACGGGCACCGAATGTTCTATTACATGGTTTGCACACTATCTCTTCTGCTTCCGGTGAGAGTGGTTTCGCTGCTATTTCCTTCCGGATCAGCCGTTTTGTTTGAGCTGTCTGCAAACGGCGACTCTCTCCTTCAACAACGCTCACGTTTACTGCATTTCTCCAGACCGATCTGTTTTCCACAATGCTCTCCCAGTTGTCTTCATCTACTAATACTGCTACTACTAATAACACTTCTACTACTAACACTACTACTACTAATAATAATACTGCTGCTGCTGCTACTACTACTACTAATAATAATAATACTACCAGGACAACTACTACTAATAATACTGCTGCTGCTACAACAACAACAACAACAACAACAACAACTACTACTACTACTACTACTACTACCAGAACTACTGCTACTATAACAAAGTCGAATATGTTACGTAAACTTATAGGGTGTAAAAGTTCAAATGCTTTGTTCTCGTGCGAAGATTTCTCTCAGGTGCGACAATTAATTAACCTATTAATTACCCGAGATCTGGTCTTGACGCTTGGTATTTAATGTAGGGGTTGGTGGAATACTTTTTGTTCAGAGAAAAGGAGAACGTGTGGTCGGTTGTGGGATAGTGAGTAGACCGAGTGAGGTCAGACGGAACCGGGGAGAACAGATTAACAGTTAGCTATTTTTAATAATCTGAGCACACGTGAACAGGAGGTGGGCGATTTAAGCGACAGAGCCTTACTGCCCTTGCATATTAGCTTTCTAAACCATCCATGTACAATAGCTTACAAAACTCTCCTCGTACATCAACTTTCTAAACTCTCCTGGTACATCAGCTTTCTAAACTCTCCTGGTACATCCGCTTTCTAAACTCTCCTGGTGCATCAGCTGTATAAACTCACCTCGTACATCAGCTTTCTATACTCTCCTGGTACATCAGCTTTATAAACTGGCTCGTACATTAGCATTCTAAACTGTTCCAGTGTCTCTTAACAATTTGTTAGTTTTTGTTGTGTTTTTTTTAAACCGATAATTCACTTCCGTTGAACGGTTGGCTTTGTATAAACCTTTCTCAGCCCCATTAAAAGATTAGTTACATAGAATGTCTTACATTTTCTGGAAATTGTTTGTAAGTCTTTCTGTGCTGACAGTGACGAGAAGCCAAATCTTCTTCTTCTTCTTCGCATTCGGTTTCGTATGCTCGTTATATGCCACCAGATGGGCTGCCTCCATGAAGTGACACGTCAGTCGCAGGTCCCCAATGCTTCCTCACAGTTTGTCTTGTATGTTCCTTTCCTCGGGCCAGGTCTTCTCACGGAAGCTTTGGTGCAGTGGACATGTTTGCAAACCCATATCAGCAACATGTGCTCGATGCGTGTAACAACAAAGACATTGGAAAAATTCTCACTTTCTCTTTAAACGCTAAACTTAGCGCTGCTGGATCAACCAGAACAATATCACCAACATATGCCCAATTAAAAATTAAGTTAAGTTAAAAAAACAGGGATGTCTGTGCCAAAACATCAGGATTAAAATGAATTTCTTGTGACACTAAATGTAATCTCCCAGTAACCCAAAAGTCAAGTCAAGCTAATATGTTCATAACATTTTCTCCATGATTTATTTCCTGGCTCCACTAACAGCAGGTGCAACTTGATAGAGAAAAATAAAACGTTCAGGATATGAGTATACTGCAGTACAGGATGTGGGGTGTTGACTGCGGTACTATAATTAGGACAACGCAAAAAAAAAACAACCCAGGAAATTTAAGTCTTTCGCGTTATCAATGCAAAGTGCAACCGGTCTACAACAATGAATTCAACCGGTCTACAACAATGAATTCAATCAACACGTTTGGTTAAATAAAGATTTGGCCCCGACCCGCCTTTTCAAACCGTCCGTGTTTTCTTAACAATGAAATTATTTTAAAAATATTTTTTTTACACACTGACGTCAGAAGCATATCTGTTAAGATAAGGCGTTAGTATGACACATTAGCTCCTGCAACACGTACAGTGGACAGATCATAAAGAGTATGCTGCAAGCGGATAGAACTGGCTTGTTCCCACTCCGGGGAAAGTGAGAAACGTGTCTGTTAGTCCATGTGTGTATTTACAGAGTTGTTTTACAACCTTCTTTCAAACCTTACTTTTTTTATTGCCACTAGTTGAGGAAGGTAATGTCAATGCCTGTCCTTTGCGTTGCCCCCCCCCCCCCCCTTTTTAACGATTAACACGTCTTTGAAGAAGAACAAGACGTTTCGGTTGTATCAGGTCAGGTTTGCTTTATTGATCGTGTTGTTGTATCTGGGTTGAGATTAGCGTGATGAGGGATGATATTGAGTAAAAGATTGCCGGTCGATCAGGTCTAAGCGACGGGTCTGGTGTCCGGCAGCCTTGACAAAGGCTTGTTGTTTCTTTGAACATGTACCGGAGGCTTGTTTAATTTCGTTATGTTGTTTCCTGCTGGATCGTCTTGCTTGACAGGGGAAATCTTCTACTCCAGAAGGAATTATAAACTGGACAGACACAAGAATAATAGATACAACTTTAATAATCCAGCATAAAAAAGAAAAAAATAACAAATAAGCCAGACATCCACACCACCCATACACACACACACCATCTACTCACCACCCACACACGGACACACACACATACACCATTTACACACCACACACACACGGACACACACAATCGAGATTACGGTCACGATCAGGCAGGAAAACAAACATTGAAGCACACATGCGTCCATTATCAGAAACATACGAGTATTTAGAATCTTTGTATTATGATAAAATACAACAACAAAAATGAGAAGCAATTTGCTAAGCTACAAAAACGAGTTCTGGAAGGGTAAGCGTAAGTCGATTAAAAACATAAACAGGTATAGCCCAATAACGGCACAATCACATAAACCATACTCCCCGTTACGGTCACATGGACTTTGTCATGGACAAAAAAACACACACATGAAAACAACTAACGAATCACAACAAAAACTATCAGAATGTACAGGATAAGTGTTTAATAAAGAATATTAACAATGGCATCCGGTCCCTTATTGTTTTGTTGTTGACATTACAGTCGCATTATAATAGAAAGTCAAGGCGATACAACCAAACAACGACTAGGTCGACGGATGCCAGCACTAAACAACTGTGAACACATTATGTTCTATAGACCTCAGAGATAATAACTACCTCCAAAACCAAAAGTCATGCAAAATCATCAAATACTTCAAAGCTGGTTAAATTTGTGTAATAATTTGTTCTGTATACTAATTCTGTGAGCATTTAATTGAAATAACAGTATACAATGAATGTATTAATGCTCCTCTTACAAAAGAAGGTCAAAACGATATATCACATGTGGTGTAACATGAAGAAAAAAATATTGCAACATTATTTTAGTTGCGAATTTTGCAAATGGGGTCGCCATTTTGAATATTAATTAGTTCCTGCCTTTTTGAAAAATCATGAAATTGCCGTCATCAGTTGTAATTTGTTCTCCCGAATATAAAATTGTATGGTTTAACAGGTGTTCAGTCATGACTAGCCGAGATAATCAATATATTGTCTACTCGTCTCTACTTTTTGGAATCAACTTTCCCCAAGTCCCTAGTTTATATTTTCCTCTATATGCCTGTATAGCCCTTTCGCTTATTTTTTAAATACAAAAAAAAATCGTTACTTTCTTGGAGGGTCGACATTGAGACATGATTGATTTATCATTGGAAAGCTTTTTTCCAGCGCTTTCTAACAGTTGTATTTGTAATGCTGTAGAGTCAATTTGAACATTCGACTAAAGTACCTACCACGCGCCAATATAACCAACAGGTTCTTTAAAAAAAAAAACAGGTTGAACGAGACTCGGCTTTGCCTTAAACAAGACAAATGTTCAAAGAAGAAAATGCTTGTGTCGGAAACAGTTGAAATGATGAGTGAATCTAGCAATGTAGCTGCCAAAAAGCGAACCGCACTTCAATGGCTACCGTCCCATAGCATCTTACTTTGGAACTAGAATCAGATACGCTTGTAAAAAGGGGGATAAGAAGATATTGAAATCACATAATTTGATAAAAAGAGAGTTATCCAGACTGTTAGAAGATAACAGAACCAATCCAACGACCACTACAGCACCCTTGGCGGACAGGGACATATCACCGATCTTTATCTCAGTAACAGGTCACAGCAGACTGAATAAAATACGCACAAGCTTCGACTGTCTGCTTCACCACTATGCACATACATACAGACTAAACGAACACAATTCTGAGCATATATTACAAGACGTTTCTTGTACTTGAGGTTTCAGAAGACAAATTGACCCATCGATTCAACACTAAACTCAAAACTTCTGGAGCTAAAGAGGAATTCCAAACAACTGTCGAGTTCATCATCGTCTGATGGTGTAAACATTAACGATGCGATCACTGGCAGAGGAACAAATTGGATTGTGGAGATCGGATTTCACAGAAGAATGATACAAACCACACGAGAGATGAAAGTTTTGTGAATACTCATTCAAAATGACAGATGTAGACCTTTAAAGATATTGAGTGCATGTCTCAGAAAGAAAAAAAACCAATATATCAGGTTAATTGTTTAAATCAAAATAGAGGACATACTTTGTCAGCTAGCAGTATTTAATAGCTTCTTCTTCTTCGTTCGTTCTCAAACTCTCATTACCAAGCCACGTAAATGGCTTTACAAGTAGCAGGATGCTGTCCAAAGAGCGGAATGCGTTGTGTCGTAGTTTACAGCTTGATTGAGATATTTGCACCTTTCGGTCCAACACATCCTACTTCAGCAGATATTTTTGGGTACTGTGATAGCATTAGCACTTCGATCCCTTCTCCTACGCCAGTTGCATCCTGTTATCCAGGATCACCATATGGAGGTGGAGAAGGATCTTGGCAGTTCTGGGTCCCTGGCGCTGACGCTAGCAGTCAGCTTTTGATCACTGACCGCTAGAGCTCATACACTGCTCAGCATCTTTATCCCTGTATGTAATATAAATAATTTACCGTGTAATCTTGCTTATATACAACGATAGTCAGCAGTGAAATAACATGGTATCAGGACAGCGTAAATAATATAGCTTCCCCAATTCCTTTTCCATGTATCATATATGAGACGTTGTTTCTAGAACTCCCATGATATTCCGTATGAAAGAAACTCATTCTCTTGCCAAATCCCCAGCCTGTTCCAGTCATACCCAAGCAATTCTTGACATTTTGTTACCATCGTCTTCTTGGTCTGCCTCTGTCTCTCTTGCATAGCCCCATTCCTTATATTATCGTTTTCTCAAGAGCATTGTTTTTTTTTATGCGGCCAAAGTATTTAAATTATCTATACATTATGACTGTCATAAGTTCCTTGGCATTTTACATCCAGTAGTTTGCCATTGGTTTCTTCATTCTGAATAGATGGGGAGAGTACTGCAGAACCATGTATGGAGATAGCACAAAGCGCTCAGTTATAATCCTACCAAAGGATGAGAAAGAACGTGAACCAACATTGGAAGAAGTACGCTCTGCAATTAAAAGCCTGAAAAAGGGAAAGTCCCCAGGATGTGATGATATCCCAACAGAGCTAATACAAGCAGGAGGAGAGGCATGTGCTCGAGTCTATCACAAGCTGTGTAAACAGATATGGCACAGTGCAGAGTGGCCAGAAGCATGGAAGAAATCAATTTATATTCCCCTCCACCAAAAAGGCAACCTGAAGCTGTGCACGAACTACCGAACTATCGCGCTGATCAGCCACGCTAGCAAGATACTCTTGCGAATCCTATTAAGGATAGAGAAAAGGTTTGAATCTGAAATTCACGTAGTCCAGGCAGGTTTTAGAAAAGACAGAGGGACCCGGGACCACATATTCAATTTAAGGAATATCTATGAAAAATGTAGAGAGTTTAATGTAGACCTGTACACATGTTTCATTGATTACACTAAGGCCTTCGACACGGTAAAACATCAAAATCTGTGGAGAATCATGAAGGAAATGGGGTTTCCTTTGCATATAGTCCATCTCATTGAAACATTATACCAAGATCAACAAGCCGCTGTCCGAGTATCTGGCCAAACATCAGATTGGTTTGCAGTACAAAAGGGAGTCCGACAGGGATGTATCCTCTCACCTTATCTGTACAACATATATGCGGAATGTATAATGAGAAATGTTCGAGAAGATGAGAACATTGAAAGTTTCGACCCATTTACGATTGGGGGGGGGGGGGGGGGGGGGTACGAGATTCTAGAGTTACGATACGCAGATGACACAGTGATACTATCAAGAAGTGCAGAAGGGCTAGAGCAGCTACTTTGAGCGGTCAATGGACACAGTCAAGATCAATATAAACATAAACAAAACAAAGATAATGACCACCGACAAAACACAATGTCAGCATAAATTTACAGTGGGTGGTGAGGAAATAGATCAGGTCACACATTTTGAATATCTGGGCTCCAGAATTGACAAAAATGGTGACTGCTCGAAAGAAATCAGAAGAAGACTAGCTATGGCAATGCAGAGACTGAACAGTCTGAAGAAATTATGGCAGGGCACCAACAAAACGATAAAAGTAAAAGTCTTGAGAGCCTGTGTTTTTCCTGTGTCGGCTTAGGGTTGTGAAGCATGGACGATTACCAAAACTTCTAGACAAAGAATCGAATCCTTCGAGTCAAAATGTTACAGAAAGATCCTCAGAATACCCTGGACAGAGAAAAGAACAAATATAGACATTCGGCAAGAGTTGAGCATAGAGGAGAACTGGTTTATCAATTCCATTTTGGCTAGAAAATGCAAATACTTTGGTCACATCAAGAGACACAACGGTCTTGAGAGAACGGTGATGGAAGGTTTGGTGCCAGGCAAAAGAGGAAGGGGTAGACCAAGAAGACCATGGCACCAAGATATCCAGGAATGCCTGAGTATGACAGTGGCGGAAGCTGGTGTTTTGGCAAGGGAACGAGTTTCTTTCAGACATACTGTGATGGAAGCGACGTTCTACAAAGGACATGCTACATGATGATGATGATACATTATGAAATTTAGGAATGAGCTCTCATCTTAGCGCAAATCTTACCGAATGTCTGCATTCTTCTCTTTTTCGATCCATGGCATTCTACAATAGTTCGACTCGAACGACTCAATTTTCTTCTTTTACGTTTGTGTAATTTCCCATGCTTGCTTTGCAGCAGTACGGTGCCACGGGAAAAAAAAAACACATGTCCTCAAAATGTTCACTTTTGTTGGTTTACTGTTAATCTGTCATAGCTTCCACGTATAATATATGTTTCACTGATACTCTTTGGAAGCCTGATAAGATCGTGTACTAGAAGAGATTTGATGGTGAATCCGACAACAATCTCACTCCGATCAGCGTTGTTACTTCTACTTGTGACGAACGCGTAGATGCTCATAGCTTTTGTGATCTGGTACTCTTCAGGTAACCGCGTTTCATTAACATACACCATATCCACATTGTAGCGCGCCATTTCTCCAGCTACCATTGCCGATCTTCTGTCTGGTCTATCGACTGACGCTGCTCAATAATGTGCGCACGTTCCACGTAGAATATAGATAATACCGTTCGCCCATGGCCTACAGTAGGATGTAGTTCGTCTGTGCGCATACATTAGTTTTAGTGAGTAAGTTCTGCGCTGTCGTCAACCTCACTCTCTCGTTCTGAGCTACTTTGATCCAGTGGCAAAAACTAGTTCAGACGACTGCAGGTAATAAATGGTACAAATAATTCTTAAATTTCAAATGCCAGTGGAGTTGTGGCTACTGGCAACATTTATTCAAGGGCGACTTGAAGACAAGATACCATCGCAAGATGCCATTTTGTTTAGATCGATACATGTGAAACTAATAAATTAATATGCACAACAAGCCCAGATACGATGGACACAATGACCACGAGCCAGAATCCAAAGCCAGGTGTATCAACTCTCGTTCCTACATCAGTCTACAAATAGCCATTTCTTGCTGAACGTATACGATTCTTTCTTCTCTCTCTCTTTTCACTTTTTGTTCTGCTTGTGCCTTTCAGCATCAGGTTATGAAGAAGTATCTTGACCGGGCCCTGGTATGTGTAACTGAAAAACGGGAAGCATTACTGCTTCTAATATTTCTGTTATCTATTTTTTTGCGAGGTCCGCCCTTGGCTTTGAATCCATTGTATCTGTATAGTATTGTTTTCTGAGAGATTCTTTCTAGTGTTTGACGTGTCACTTGACAGAACAATTTGGTTTCCTGTCTCTTGATGTTTTACTTACTTGTTTCATAATTCTTTTTTGCGTCCAGAATTTGTTGGTCATGCTATATCTGCAGACCAGTCGCCATTATGAAGTCTGTAGTCTTCACCAGGTCGGAACGGCTGCCAAAGAGCTTTTGCCTCAGCTCCGCACCCTCTGGCCAAGTCTGGCATCTCATTTCCCTATAGACTGAGCATTCCTGTAGAATATGCTCAGGGTTCTGGCCTCCTGTTCTACATGGGCACTCATCGGTGTGTGAGATCTTCAGTCGGTATAGATGTTCTAGTAGCCTGCAGTATCATATCTTCGTTTCTGATTCTATCTATTCTTGTTACTCCAATCATTCTGAGCAGGCATTTAATCTATGTTTCTAATCTCTTTGTTGGTTAATATCCAATTCTGGCACTGAAAGAACAATGTGGGTAGGAATATTGTGTTGTCTAGCGTTCTTTTTGTATCAATTGTCACGTATTTACATTGTAATATCGGAAACATTTGCCCAATGACTTGACTTACATTATTACATATGTCCTGCGATTCGGTGTCGCCTTTGCCATCAGCTGTGATAATGTTACCAGGTACGTGACCTTTTTCATCTGTTTTGCTTGTTGGTTTTGTATGAATATTTTTGTTTCTAATTCTTTTCTTGCAACCCAATCTCTATGTTAATTTTCATAATGTAATCCGTACAGGCCTCAGATTGTTGATATGTTCCTGCAGGTGTTTTTCTGAGGTTGCTATTAATGCTTGGTCATCAGCATAGGTAGGCTGAGTGGCCAAAGGGTATCACCATGGCCATCTGTAGTTTAGAGTAGGTCATGGTTTTCACAATCTCAACTTAACAGTCGATTCCAATCGTGTCAAGTTTGGCATACACTCCGTTTTATTTTCTCGGGCGATTGCTCCACGGAAATTATTCGCAACCTACCGTACTGCCGACTTGCCTTGCCTTGAAAACAGCCTGTTTCCAGGGAACGCTACATGGATGAGAGATAGTAGTCTTGGTCAGCATATTGTACCTGACCCTGACGCGACGTCCTGGTCAATATGTTTGTGCTTGACCCTGACGCGACGTACTAGTCAGCATAGTGTGCCTGACCAGACTAGCGTCTCAGTTCTCCAGCAATTTGTATAAACGATCAAGGTAGTCCCATATCAGACACTGATGTCACGTATGAAGTGTCATGTATTTAAGTAGAGATGTCATTGTACTAGGCCACAGTTTGTCTATGATGTGTGCTGACCAGTTCCCTTCTTTGCTGCCTTTCCTTCCATAACCAAAAGCCAAAGATGGAAGCATGTGGCATAGGCCTGGGGTTGTGAGCTTTGCTGTAAACGGTTACCTGACGTAGTAAAGGAACAACTTCAGAGCGGCCGAAGGAACTACAAAGTTCATTCTCTATCGTGACGATAGAGTATGGGGTGGATTCAGGGCATATGTGGACACCCATATTTAGAGAAGTCAGTTCTATGATACATTTGACATTTTTTCTAGGCCAGGTACTTATTTAAAAGTACCCTTCTCCTTAGCCAGACTGCTCTGTTGCAGCCTATTATTCGGGATCACCGTGTGGTCGCGACAGCTCTGATTCGTTGACCCTGACGCTAGCATTCAGCTATTGGTCGCTGACCACTGCAGTTCATGCACTGCTAAGCATCTTGACCCCGTATGGGAGTTTAATCCTGCACTTTTACCATAACAAGTGAGTGCTCTAACACAGCACTAATCAGAAGTTCAGACTTGTCAGACACAAAAACAGTAAAAGAATACCTGTACAACCCCATTATCTGAGTGGTACCCACGGTGCAAAGAATAGCACCACTATGTCTTTAAAGCATGTCATATAATGCAGGCGACTGGGGACGGCTCGGGCTAATGGTTAAGTGACACGGCTCACAGACCGAAGGTTAGCTACCTAGACACAGCACCGGCCATTACCCCGGGGAAGCAAACCCTTTTAGGGAGAAAATGCAGGAGGAAGCAGACCCTTACATAAAATAGATGACGAAGTCGGATGCACTGGGCCGACAGTCGTATAATAAAAACTTAGTGCAACGCACACCGCCTTAGGGAATAGAGACATTAGGCGAACGCAAAATTTAAAAAAATAAATATAAGTCGACTAAAGAAAAAATTGTGGTTAGGGCTAGCAACCTCATGTAATATCACTGCTACTGAACCACCACTGCAAGTGATCAAATACAAGCTTCCCATATGGAACATGAAGGTGAAAGAACAATATGTCATATCTTCCCAACCTTATAAAATCAGAACGAGATCTACACTCCTTAGCAGAATAGAAACGATTAAGTCAAGTCATATTTATACTAAATATATGAGGAGCGCGTGGCTGAATGGGTTCGAGGCCTACCTGCCGACAAGGAGGGCAGATGTTCAAATCTCCGGAATTGCATATGTTGTTTTTCTGTTGAAGGTGAAATAAACAAACATAACGTGCACACGACGTGGCGACAGCCGTGGCGAAGCGGTCTGTAGTCCTCAGCCTTCAAAACCCCTCGATGGGAAAAATGTCGTATGACAGTAACAAAAATTAAGTATGTAGGATATATAATGAGTATATTGTGTACAAATGACTGATATGTAGTGATTCTATACAAGTATATATGTCTGGTAAATTATATATCTGTTGAATATCATGCCTGGCACTGACAGCAATGTAATCCCCTGTAATTGCTGCAATCTGCCAGGTCCACCTTGTTAGGCAGCTTAATCAGATGTAGCCACTCTCTCCTCCTCCCATATCTTCTTGAATAATCCGTGCAATGTATCTGCTCTTTATCTGCTATTATGGGTTTGCTGCTAATCCATATTGTCGTGCCGCTTTCTCTTTCTTGAGTTTAGATACGGCCCTTTCGATTTCTATCTTACTTGGTGAGTTGCAATCCAAGTTCAGCGTCTCCTTTGTTGGTAGGTTGTTTGGTGTTTCTTGTGGTGAATGTCTGTTTAAACTTTTCTTTAAATACTCAAACCATAATTTCTGGTGTTCCTCCGATAATGTCAATATATTACTGTCTCTATCTTGGATTTGTTTGTATGAATATATCTATTTGTCATTTTCTTTTTTAATGAGTAGAGGTCTCTCATGTTCCCTATCCCTGCTGCCTTTTCTGTCTCATGTGCCAAATTGCCAGTATAATTTCTCTGTGCTTCTGCTTTGGTGGCTCGGGTTCGGCAATTGTTGAGTATAGCTTTCTTCTTTTTTTCTGTATTCTACTTTATTTAATGTCTCTGTTGTGATCCATTCTTTGTGTTTGGATCTCTTGAATCCTAGTTTCTTCACATGTGTTTATTCTTTTACTTCTCTTTATCCTGTTCCCACTTACTATTTATGTCTATCTCCTAATGCTCACATAGCTCTGATAGCACTTGGTATCTGTTATCAAGTTTTATGCTGTATTCTTTCTTCCTTTCCTGGTTTTGTAAAAGGTGTACATTATACCTAATTCACGAGTTATAGCTTATGACTGCTATGGGAAACCTTGGCGTTTTATATAAATTCTTGTTAGCGCTCTATTATGATTTTTAATTTTTTTAATTAAGTAACTGACCACATGCACAATCCTCTACAGTTCCCTCTTATGACATGACTGGTAGATTAAAAGCAGAAGTGGACAAAAAGCTCAGAATAGGAACAGGCATAATTTTGACAGGGAAGATCGTGAACAGATCATATAGCTACTCTATGCATCATAGTAGAACAAACTATTTAATAGAAATCATGCCCATACACACATTTTTTAGACTATAAAAAGGCATTTGACAGCACAGTGTGGATCGAAGTATGTTATAGCATCTGATGAGACACTATGGGATACTAGAGAAGTTCACAACTTTCATACAGAATATGTATGAAGATACAGTTAGTAGAGTGGTACATGACAGAGCACTGACTGACAACTTCGGGGTGCAAACAGAGGTGAGACAGGTATTCCTACTCCCTCCGTTACTATTCTTGTTGACTATAGATTGGATAATGAAGACATCAACTTATGAAAAAGAAAAGTTATTCAGTGGACACTATTGTCACAATTGAAGAACCTGGACTATGCACGATGATCTGGTACTTTTGTCACACAGTCATAACCAAATGCAAGAGAAACTAGATAGGGTGAAAGAACAATCAGCCAAATTGGAACTGAATATCAACATGAAGAAAACCAACCTGCTTAAACTTAACACTATCAGCAAACAACCAGTCATATTGGAGGCGGAGCAGTTGGAGGAAGTGGATACTTTTACCTTTTCTTGGGCAGCACAACAGACACATCAGGAGGTACAGATGTAAGGATCAGAAGTGGAAAGACAAGAGGGGTATTCCTGACACTAAACATTTAAAGATCCAGAAAAATCAAGATTCACACCTAAGTTAGGAATATTCAACGCCAGTGCCAAGTCGGTGC
Organism: Ariolimax columbianus; assembly: GCA_036924085.1. Taxonomy (NCBI): domain Eukaryota; kingdom Metazoa; phylum Mollusca; class Gastropoda; order Stylommatophora; family Arionidae; genus Ariolimax; species Ariolimax columbianus. The sequence goes on along the minus strand of JAVGWX010000004.1, from coordinate 27,423,002 downwards.
TGCTGTATGTAGCGGAGACATGGAAAACGACCAAGGCCATTCAACATAGACTCCAGTCCTTTGCTACCAATTGCCTATGAAGGATAATGAGCATAAAGTAGCAGGACATGGTGAGAAATGAAGATCTATGGGAAAGGAGCTAACAAAAGCCACTGGAACAACAAACTAAGTGAAGAAAGTTGAGGTGCATAGGACATACGCTACAGAAGACACCGTCCAACATAACCGGACAGGCTGTTACATAGAATCCTAAATGGAAGAGAGAGACAGGCAGACCCAAAAATACACGGAGAAGAGAATGTGAGAAAGAACTAAGATTAAATGATTACACCTGGAGAGAAGCAGAAATAGCAGCCTAGGACCATATATGCTGGTAGGATGTTGTCAGTGGCCTATGCACCGAGAGGAGCGACAGACTTGATTGATCAAAATGATTTCTCACAAAACACCACTTTACCAGCCTGTGTGTCAAGATTGGGTTTTTACCACACCTTCTACTACTTGGAATCCTGGTATTCAAACAGGCATGTTAATGTCTGTTGCCAGGTAGCTGAAATCTTCGGCTATACATAGTAAGTATTTTAAACTTCCTGCGGCTTACTAGGCCTGGGGAAAGGTACAAATAATTTGGGTCGATTTTTAACTAGAACTTCAATTTTGTTAAATTAGTGGCCATTAAGCCTATTCTTTTCGATTTCTAACTTAACTTAACTTAATGTTTTTATACTGGTTTAGAAGACTCATCAGACTCTGTATACAACTAGTTACATTTGCATTGCCCTGCTCTAATAGCTAATCAAATCCACTCTATTCTTAAATGGATTAACTGACCCGGCCTCACACTACTTCTTGGGGCAATGCATTCCAAGCATTCACCTCTCTGACTAAAAAAAATATTTTCTAATATCCAATCTGGACCTTTCTTTAGTTAATTTGTAGCTGTCTTGTTCTTGTTGGTGGTTGTATTTTGAAAAAAACTTGTTATAGTCTAATTTAACCTTTTCTGTGATTATCTTATAAACTTGTATTAAGTCACAATGAATTCTTCTCTTTTCTAGACACTGTAGGCCGGTTTTTCTAAGTCTTTCCTCATAACTGTAACTCTGGAATCCCACTATCAGTTTTGTTGCTCTTCTTTGTATCCTTTTTAGCATGTTTATATCTTCTCTACGATAAGAAGAACTCCACACCTGTACACAGTACTTCAATCTAGATGTAACCAATATGGGTCTAACTGCCAAGGGATTTTTAATGTGCTTGACACTGAACACGGAAGTCTGATCTCACTACCCAGAGATCAGAGGAATTTTTACCAGAAGATTAACGTGAAAAAAAATCCTGGTCTCTACCGTGATTCGAACCCGCTACCTCTGGCACCGAGGCGGATACCTTAACTCGAGACCACTAAGCCCCTCTTATCACTCCTTCAAACACACAACTAGAACAAAATCCAAAGCTTAGGCGAATGCAAGGACAGTGTATTTACACATGTATTAATGACCACATGATCATATTTAAAACACTAAAAAATTAAATAAACAAATGAATCCCTTTCTGGGCAGTTGACAAAACAAAATTATAAAAAACATATAACTGAACTAAATCTTTGATAAGATACTTGTTTCTTGATAACACAATTAATTAATTTTTTTTACAAGTGACAAAATAATATAACAAAGCCGAAATTAAGAATAATAACTGGAATACAGGTATGTGCACCTAACTTTGTGAAATGGCAATGATAAAAACTGAGCCGGACAAACATATATGTGCTATGGGATGTGATTATATATCAAAGTTAACAAACCAAATCACAATAGTTGTCACAAAAGCATGAATTGTCAAAACTAACTAGCCAAATCAGAGAATATATACAAGATGAATCGGCATTACTCTAAACCTAGCATGAGATTTAAAGTTACATTTATTAGCAAATGACAATTTGAATAGCAGATGATAAATTGGTGTGCTCTGAATAGTTCTCCAGTGTTACAATGAACCAACAATACCATATAATAAATTAAGCAAGAAAATCCTCTGCCATTACAGAGATAAGTTTCAATTAAGAATGCCAAGCATAAGCATATCTGCTTTCTTGTACACACACCCCCCTCTATTTGTTTCAGTGTAAGACCATACTCCTTTCTGTAGTGTTTGTTTCTCTAAAGAGTTTCATTATTACAAATAATTCGTTTTTTCAAATCAAGGACATTTAAAGATAATTTTAAAAATAAATGAAAATTTAGCTTATACGGTCTTTCAAAACAATTTTAATCAGTTCTAAATATTCTACCAAATAATCTCTATTTTACCTAGATTTAACATTGGGTAGCCAGCAGTTTTGTTACCCATCTATGTTATACATTTCCAGAAAACTGCACTTAATCACTTACATTTAAAGATATTTGTATGTTTTATACTTCATATTATAATTATTTTATAACATTGAACTGTTGGCTGCAGTATTAAAAAAATGAATTTACATGCATACACATTTTCTATGCACTGTTTTGTGTCTTTGTATGACTTTTACTGCATTGGTGTATAGGTTTTTATTCAGTGAATTCAACAGGTGTAGTCAAGAATTGTAATGACATTTAAAATAAATAAACATAGATATCCAGAGAGATGCGAAACTGCAAAGAAAAATTCTTAAGTACAAGATTAAATAGTATGGGTCTTACAATGAAACAGCACAATTAATAGCACTGGGTGTTTCTGGAGAAAACATTCAACAGCTACCAACAAAGTAGGGACACAGAGAAAGTAAACAAATGAAAAATATTCAGTTGTACATAAATAACAAAAAGGTATATATAAATGCACATAAAAACATAAATAAAAAAATGTAATAACTGTTAAAATGTTAAATGTGGCAGATGGACATGACTAACAAAAGATGTAGTATCAAGAATTGTGCTGTTCAATTGTAGTACTGTATCTTGCCAGAGTTACTTCATAAATTGTAATTATCTATAAAGCAAAATCATTATACAGAACAGACAAAGGTGACTCACTTTCCACTGAGCATATTTAGAAAAAAAAAGAAAAACATTGATAAATTCAACAAAATAGCATGAAAAAAGTAGCAGATAGTTGGTAGTCTAACAGCATGCCACAGAAGAAAGTCAAGAAAGGAAATGATAAAGAACTTTAGGTACTGAAGTGGTAAAACAACATTTTATGTCTATCAGAACAGTACTAAGAGAACAAGATTTAAAAAAGAAATAAATGTAAATGTTTTCTCTTTGAAAGCTTCAAGTCCTTAGTTTTCTTTTCTTTTCCATTCCCTTTATTTATTATCAGACTGTCCTATTTGTGCAACAGTATTGGTGTATGTATGAGGAAACTATTCAGAGGTAACACAAAAGAAAGAAACAAATTCATGGTGAAGAAAGAAATATCTCAATATATCTTCTATAAACTGGTATGGTTTTAACACTTTATGAATTCCCATAAAAAGTTAGAATTATAATTCTATGAGGTAATCTGCTTAGGCTTAACATGTCCCAGACGTGACTGGCTATAACAAATGTTTCAACATTTAATAAATATATACGAACCACCTTTTATGATAGCAATGTGAAAAGACTGCAGAAACAACACAAATTCTGATTAACAAATGAGATCCATTTCAATGCTTAATTCAAGTACTTTCTGTACGTCACCTTCCTTTTACAGAACATTATTAAAAACATATTTGCTGTTGTTGGTTTGTGTGTGCCAATGATGTATGTTTGAGAGAAGCACTCATACTCTGCCAAAAGAGAATTCTGGCAAAAACATGGGAAGAAAACAACAAATGACCACTGCATGAGAGAAGAGAGTACTAAGAGCTTGCCAGAGATAATGACTGAAGCAGTTTTAGTTGATGTATATCAGATGCTGTATGGTTTTCTGACTTTTTCTGAAGTGCACTCAAATTGTGTTGCTATATTTGAATCATCCAGAATCCTGCAACTAGCATGTCGCCCATTCTTGGAAATGCACCCAAACTAGGATAAAATAAAGTGGTCTATCAATTAAAAAAAATAATGGTAAAACCACACAAAATTTGCCTAGAAGTGGAGTTACGGAAGAAAATTCATAATCTCATGGACACATAAGAAAACTAATATCGTTTTACTGTGAAATAATATATTGTACATTGTCAACTTCAGAGTAAAATTATCTACTAAAGAGACAAACTGAAGATGATAAAGAAAAAAACAAAACAGGACTATATTTTGAACATTGATGTAGAATGTTTAAATATTACAGAAAAACCAAATCTTTGGTAGCCAAGCTCTAAAGGGAAACAAAATATGATAAAAATATTGTTGACAACTTTAAAAACTCAACACATACTGAACATGTTTTAGGAGGAAATTAACAAAATATATACACTGAGTTAATGATTTTTTCCCTAACAATAAATTACAAAAACAGCATGTCACATACAAAAATGTCAAATACAAACTAGACAATCATCAAAGACATTACCTAAAATGTTAAAAGTTTTTGTATTTTTTGCACAAAGCAACAAAAAAAAGTTTGTTTAGTATATCATAGCAGTGTATGTATATGACTTAATTCCTCTTATCCCCCATTACAGCACAAGGCTGCAATAGTTGCTTTCCATTAATTCCTGTTATGGCTATCAGTTATTTTAAGCATTGCTGTTGACGCTTGTCTAACTCTCTATCTACATAACAGATTTCATAATTATGACTAATGGTATGTGCTCTCTAGCACTGATCTGTTAAGCACACAAATGTTAATGTAGTAATTTATTTTCTTAAAACTTATTACATTTAACTAAACATTTGTGAAAATTTTCTCATTGAAGAACCAAACTAGCACAATCTATGACTTTTGATGAAAAGCTATAATGGCGTTCTATGCTGGAAGATTATAGCAAAACAAAGCATTAGCCAGCATAAAAATGATTGAACTTGGGTATAAAGGATATTATGTACATCAAGAACACTAGCATATTCAAAAGATTATGTGCGGGGTGGAATAAAGCTAATGAAAGTGAATACTCATTCAGTGTTATATAAATAGGACAAATAATTGAAATCTGGGTGTGATATACATATATAACAGTAAGCACTCAGTTTGATCCACTGCATGCTCTGGCTTGATCAGTAACAATTTAAAGTTGAATCTGTTACTTGTTCAGCTTTGATCTGTAATGATTTTAAGCTTAATCTGTTATTTATTCACCTTTGATCAGTAACAAGCTGAAATTTAATCTGTTATTTAGCTTCGATCTGTAACAATTTGAAATAATATTTCTGTTACTAATTTAGCTTGGATCTGTACCAAGTGCAAGCTTGATCTGTTACTTATTCATTTTTGATTAGTAACAAGTGTAATTTGAACTTACTTTGCATCAATGTGATCCACTATTTACTCAGGTTGCTTCTATATCAAGGTTTTTCTGTTACTAATTCAACAATATAATATGTATTTTTGACAACATTGTTGGAAATAAAGTGTAACAACATTAGGAAGACTGTGTATATATAGGGTAGATTGGTATTTACTACAGTCTACTAATAAAATGTGAATACTTGATATTCTGATATTCTTACATTTGTACATCCAAGCAAGTAAATATTGGGAATACAGATTCAGTTTTTAAATATATTTAAGACATAAACAAAATTAAACCACATGCATATAATTTTAAAAGCAAGAAACAATCATCAGTACAGGATTGGCACAATTTAAAATTTTAAAAAACTGTACGAACGATGCATTCTTGTCATAGTTTATATAATATATATCATAGCATGCAAAAAAAAACATCATTTTTTGTTTGTTCACTTACGATATAAAATAACCTTAAGTACTTGGACATCTGCTACTAATAACTAATTTTAACAGATAATGTATGACAAATATTTATATCGTATGTGGCAGATAATTATTAACCCTTTGGACATGAATTGTTTGAATTTTCGGCTATTTAAATAAGAGATAAAAAGGTTCTTATCATGATATAAATGAGAAGTTAGACAAATAGTCCAAGTTTACACATTTATTTTCTTCATGATCTTACGAATATAAGCTCTTAGACATTATAGTTACTTCTCAGTTGTCTGCACTGGACAGCGTTTTGTACAGTAATATGTGATTAAAATATGCCCCAACATATGCCTGGTGTATTCATTTTTTTAATGCAAGGATACAGTATCTGTTAAATGTTACATCTAGTGGTCTCCTACCTTACACATTATACATACATATAAGGGTGTATTTACATAATTACAAAACACATAATAAAAGATTAGACTCATATGGGGGTGCTAAAAACAAGCCTGATAAAAGAAATGCTCTTGAAAAGAAAATGAAGTCTTTCATATTTGTTCACTGTTCTGGTAAAAGATAAATGTGACACACTTCACACAATCTGAGATACACTGGAAGGCACTGTAACTGTACAAATGATTACAAACAACATACTTTACTCAACAATATTGAATAATAGTTAGGTTCAGACATTTGTCTGATTTGATTTACTGTACAGACATTTGTCTGATATGATTTCCTGTACTGACATTTGGTTTGATTTATAGTATTTAGATTTATTCTGAAGTGAAGTTTAATCTGTATGTGTAATGATTAGTTCAAAATAGAAAGAAGCATTAAAAATGCATATTACAACTACATTTTCTAAGATCCCATCATGCTTCAATCAATCAAAACCCTTCAGCTCACTGTGGAAGATAAGTTCTCAACCAACAACCTCCAAGTCTGTATGTTCTCTGCTCTTATCAGCAACATTGACCACAAGTTCTTCTTCCCTTGTGCTAAACCCCAGTTCTCTTCTCCAAGTGTACCTCTACTCTTCTTACCATTTGAGTTCCAAAATAGTGTCTGTCACCAATGCTGCCTGGCTCATTTCGCAAAGCATACCCTATCCAGCATAAGTTTCTTCTCACTCTCACGTACTAGCTTAATATGTTTCAGGCAAATGAATGACCATCTCCAACAGTGCTACTAAGTGAAAACATGTACAATCAATATGTGTAGTGATGTTTCATGTTCAGTAAACTTGTTTTTAAAATTTTATTTAAAAAAACTGATACCAGAGTCAGATTAGTTAGAAAATAACATTACTGTATTTTATACTGCCAAGATGACAACAAAGAATTTATAGACACACTTCAAGTAACATCAACACTATCTCTTCTCTAGATGTTTTTTTATTTATAGACACACTTCAAGTAACATCAACACTATCTCTTCTCTAGATGTTTTTTTATTTATAGACACACTTCAAGTAACATCAACACTATCTCTTCTCTAGATGTTTTTTTTATATTTATAAACACATTTCAAGTAACATCAACACTATCTCTTCTCTACATGTTTTTTTTATATTTATAAACACATTTCAAGTAACATCAACACTATCTCTTCTCTAGATGTTTTTTTAATTTATAGACACACTTCAAGTAACATCAACACTATCTCTTCTCTAGATGTTTTTTTATTTATAGACACACTTCAAGTAACATCAACACTATCTCTTCTCTAGATGTTTTTTAATTTATAGACACACTTCAAGTAACATCAACACTATCTCTTCTCTAGATGTTTTTTTTATTTATAGACACACTTCAAGTAACATCAACACTATCTCTTCTCTAGATGTTTTTTAATTTATAGACACACTTCAAGTAACATCAACACTATCTCTTCTCTAGATGTTTTTTTATTTATAGACACACTTCAATTAACATCAACACTATCTCTTCTCTAGATGTTTTTTTTATTTATAGACACACTTCAAGTAACATCAACACTATCTCTTCTCTAGATGTTTTTTTTATTTATAGACACACTTCAAGTAACATCAACACTATCTCTTCTCTAGATGTTTTTTTTATATTTATAGACACATTTCAAGTAACATCAACACTATCTCTTCTCTGGATGTTTTTTTATTTATAGACACACTTCAATTAACATCAACACTATCTCTTTTCTAAATGTTTTTTTTATTTATAGACACACTTCAAGTAACATCAACACTATCTCTTCTCTAGATGTTTTTTTAATTTATAGACACACTTCAAGTAACATCAACACTATCTCTTCTCTAGATGTTTTTTTAATATTTATAGACACATTTCAAGTAACATCAACACTATCTCTTCTCTAGATGTTTTTTTATTTATAGACACACTTCAAGTAACATCAACACTATCTCTTCTCTAGATGTTTTTTTTATTTATAGACACACTTCAAGTAACATCAACACTATCTCTTCTCTAGATGTTTTTTTATTTATAGACACACTTCAAGTAACATCAACACTATCTTTTCTCTAGATGTTTTTTTTATTTATAGACACACTTCAAGTAACATCAACACTATCTCTTCTCTAGATGTTTTTTTATTTATAGACACACTTCAAGTAACATCAACACTATCTCTTCTCTAGATGTTTTTTTATTTATAGACACACTTCAAGTAACATCAACACTATCTCTTCTCTAGATGTTTTTTTTATTTATAGACACACTTCAAGTAACATAAACACTATCTCTTCTCTAGATGTTTTTTAATTTATAGACACACTTTAAGTAACATCAACACTATCTCTTCTCTACATGTTTTCGTTAGGAATAACATATGACACAATAGGACCTGAAGTTTTTTTCTTTTTCTTTGATCATTGCGCAGGTGACTTTTTCTCTTGACATTGTCATGTTTCCTTGGTCCTATCTCCATCAGAGCATTGTTCTGTAAAATATATGTATCTGTTTACTCCAGCAATCCTCTTATGTATCTGTTCAAGCCCATGATAAGCTTCTATATTTAAAGATTAGCTCTATATAACATTGAGAAAATCTTTGTTTTTGCTCTGCAAATGACAGATGTTTATTACACAGCAAGCTTTTCAATTAATTTTTGAGCTGCATTTCTAATGTAATGTTTTTATGGTGGTCACCTAATTGAATGGACAGACTTGTTTTAATATTGTCCAATTTGCTTTAATTCTACACTCCGGAGAATTGTTTCTTAGAGCTGTTAGTCATATGCTATTTCAGCCTGGGTCTTTAAAACAAATTTATGCATCAACATATTAACCATGTCTTGCAGCTCTTATTCATTACTTAAGCATTAAGACAATATTATCAACATATCACTAGTTGATGTCCACAAATAATCATCCAGGCATTTCATCTATGCATCTCAGTTTGTTTCTTATCTACCTGAAATAACCTGCTTGTTGCTAATACGTTATTTGTTACTTTGAGGTCTTCATTGTCTGTATTGAAATCTCTAAACCCATTTTATTACTTCTAAAATGCCTTAGTGAAGTCTATAAAGTAGACATTTATATATATATAGATATATTTTTCCTTTGGCTATCACAGTAAATATCTAAGAATTTGTAATCAATAATTTTCACAACTTGGAAAGAAAAAAAAACAGCACTTCCCTGAGACGACAGACAACATTTATAGCATTGAGAGAAAGAAAATCAAACATAAATAATAACCCTAACTTCAAAACAGATAAAGAAATTTCATAACCTATGAATAAAAAACAACAATTGCAATAGATAATGGAGGTGGGTAAAACTTTCTGAGTCTAAGCAATGATGTAGAAAACTGACAGTGGCAACAGAAACATACCCACTTAACTTTAGAGCAGAGACAGAATCTTGAGAATTGCTGCAGATATCCAAATGGAAGATGCAAATAGAAAGACATATAGCATTCTTCACAGATGTGTTGTTAGTGTTTTAGCCTCTGAATAAATAAGATGTAAATGAACTAACTGAAACCCCTAAAAACTGTGTCACTGGTTCAAAAAAATTGTGACATAGTTGACCCAATCTGATTGCAAATCTGCTGTCAAAAAAGAAAGTTGAAAGATGTCAAAGGAAGGTGGAAAGCTCGTATTATCTATGAAAATATAACTTATTAAGAGAATTAAATGATTATGGGAAATAGATACAAGTGGGGAAGCAGAGCACCAGGCACGCGCGCGCACGCACGCACACACACACACAATGTATGCATATTGCAAGCTGAATTGAAGATGGAAAGCAATAATCTTCAGTTTCTACAGGCCACATCAGATTTATATACCATCTATTAATTAAAGACAGGAACCTGGGCCACAATAGATTCATATACCATCTATTCAATTTAAAATAGGAACCAGGGCAACAACAGAATTATATGCCATCTATTCAATTAAAGACAGGAACCAGGTTACAAATGATTTATATTACATCTATTCAAGTTAAAACAAAAACCAGAGCCACAACAAATATATATATATACTATCTATTCTATTAAATTAAAAACGACTTTTAACCCGGTGAAGCAAACCCTTAGGAAATGCAAGAGGAAGCAGACCCTTACATAAAATCCATGCAAGTCGAATGCACTGTGCCAACAGGTGCAAAATAAAAACATAGAGCAACGCACACCGCCTTGGGGAATAGAGAATTAAGGCGAATACAAAAAATATATATCCTATCTATTCAACTAAAGACAGGAGCCAGGTTACAAGATTTATATACTATTTTTTCAACTAAAAACACGAACCACTGATGAGTGTAACTGTAGTGCTAATAGAATGACTGCAGAACATCTGCAGTAAAAGTCTCCAACACATAAAGTACAAAGAAAACACATAAGGCTATAACCGGTACCATTCTTAGACCCATTATGCAGAGATTTAAAAATTGTGGGCTGATAACTGTTTCCTGTTTTACAAAAGCTAATGCTCGAAAGCACATGAAGAAGTATAAATATACACTCTCACAAAATTAGTGCATTTACTAACCTACTTAAGAAATGTAATTTGTGGTCGTTTAAAAAAACTGGAACACATCTTCAGTGAAAACCACTATGTCACACGTATCAGTAGAAAAATAAATTTTGTGTGTGCATCTTTGAATCTCAACAAAGGTTTTGTATGCAAACAAAAAATTAAAAATATGGGCAACTGAAATGGCAACTCCATTTTCCAGCAACTTTTCCAATTGATCTAAATGAGATGTTATTACAGACATTGAATTTTTGAACAATGTAAAATTATAATGCAGCACATGTTTCTGCTTCCCTCTATTATATATCTATGCACTGATTCGCTTCCTGTTTCTTTTCATTCATTTATTTTATAATAATAATTATGAGATAAATATATTTTCTGAATGTGTTGCTAAAATATCCATAAAAGTTGACTTGAGTTATTTTTTTGGGATACCTTTGCTAAACACTTATCTGTCTCCTAAATGATAGATACAATCCCACAAAGTGCCATCTTCATAGCAGAAGATCAGCTGCAGTGGCTGTCAAACATTTTCCCTTTCTTACTTTGAGAAATATTTTGCACACCTCTTGATGTTTCATTCACTTATATAGCACTGTTTTCTTCTTGTTTATTTAGCTTCAACACTTTCTTTCAAACATGATTTTAAACTAAGCATAATCTTTTTACATATACAACATGTTTTATTTATCAAATTCTTCATTTTTGTTTCTATGTTTCATTCTTATGTAGTACCTCAATCAAAATCAAAGATATAGAGTCAACAACAATTAAGCTAGGACATTCTATATAGGCCAAAATCAGATATTCATAAAGGTCCATTATATACCAAAGCTGCAATGTATCCAGGGAAGCATATCAAACAGATAACAAGTCAACAAATGAACACAAAGATCGATCAACTTGTAATTACTGTTCATTTAGTTGCACAAATATGTTGGAATCAAATCTCTGATCACTATAAAACTTAGATAGTTAACAAGCACATTTATTTTACAATGACAGTCAGTTAAGTCCAATTTTAAAAATATCTAACCATAAATTGTCAGTCACAAAACAATGGACAATACAACTAAAAGTGTTCAATTTTAAAATGTAATCATACTAGCATTTTCAATGTATAATCATGATAGTACATACTCTTATGAAGCAACTTAACAATTTACTTGAACAAATGCTCTTTACCAAAAGGATTAAAAATATGAGAAGACCAAAGATTATATGTAGAAGAATGGCAGAGGAAGAGGCAATAGCAACGTCTAAAGGTCAAAATGAAAAAGATGTCAATTCCTTATATTCATTACTTATTGAATCTTAGGAAAATTTGCCAAACAGGATAACTGCTGTGTCATTTGGCAATATCAGCCAGCATTTAAGCTACTAATAACACATGCTGAAATAATTGCCCACCAAAATTATTAATGTGGCCATTGAAAAGAAAAAAAAATACTTCAGGAAATAAATACTCAAGAGAACACATATTCACACTGCTGAAAAATCAGTCTCCTTTTGATGTGTTACTGTTGGCACACAAGGAAAGTTAATGCAGCTATGTACAAATTAGTGCTTGAAGCACAGCAAATTAGGATTCATAAGAGTTTACTTTTAAACAAACAAACATCTTTTAAAAAATAATGCAACAAATAACAGTGCACTTCTAGACTGGCACCAATTCAAATCTTTGTGCATAACTATAGCTTCAAAATCTATTTTCATTTTGATTTACTAGCAAGCATTGTTTTTCACTAATTTTTAAATGTCTTCTTCTTCGTGTCCCCTTTTACACTTGTAAAGTTTAAGCCAACCCAGCTAGCAAGAAGTTTGAACTAAACCAATATATGTGCTTTTGCAGTGATTGTTTCTAATGAAATTACGAGTAAGCTGGTGCCAGTCCTTTGCACAATCTATAGCTATGTTTTATTATCTGTTTTGAACGCTATATTGTCTGATCCCCGCAAAAAACTTGGTACACCGTACAACCACATACAGTAATTCAGACATAAATATCAACCATCTCTGGGAATGACACTAAACATTTTTTCAGTAATAAAAAATACATTATTAATGGCTCTATATAAATGTCCAAACATGAGACACAATCAACTCTGACATGTATATGTAAGTAATGTTGTTCTGACTATAGCAAAATGTACAGTTTATATACATTCACTACAATCTTTGGACAAGGTTTGATTGATTTGCGTTTCCCCTCCAAGTGAAGCACAGTGTCACCACTTCAGTTGGCCACTACCTACAGTAGCCTGTATCTGAGCATTTGCAGCAGTGGTTTAAAAGCAATGATTTTACATGATTAATTTGCTAGCCTAAAGTTAAACGTTCCTTTAGTTCAAATGTTACCACATGCTTTGAAGGTTATAGTAGTCCTAATCATTTTCCACCTGGATACAATTCTTGTGTTTTTGACAAGGTAGCAAGTTATAATACACTATTTTTGTTTGTGCCTCGCACTCATCCTGAACTTTCACAAATATATTTCAACCATAATATGTGTGTAAGGACAGAGTTCCAGTTTTTAAATCCCTGTTTTGTCTACATTAGTAAGGACAGAGCTTCAGTATTAAAATCCATGAATTGCTATGTGTGTAAGGACACAGCTTTAACCTTTAAATCCATGTTTTGTGAACTGTTGTGACATTTTATCTGTACATAACATCTCTCTGAAGGTTGCATACTGAAAACATAATTGAACCCATTTCCGTATGTCCATAGCCAATTTTAGTCTGTTCCCATGAGCATCGAAGATACTAAAACATTAGTTACTGTTTGATTCAATGACATTCGGTATCTAACACCAATGTTTTGTCATTTAGTTTACAGCAAATGTTTATGTATTTACGATTGACTTAAAGATGGCTAACTATCTGGTACACACAGATTTAGTTTAATGTAGAGTTATTTCCATTAGGTGGACATTTACGTTTTCTGTGAAATTCTAAAGTTGTGGCATTCTGCGCAATGAAATTAGGAGTTAGAGAGAAGAGAAATGACATTATTTGAATAGACCAATGATAATGTATATGGATTACATATAGTTCAACACAAGCCCGATTAAGACTGACTTCAAAACAAATGACAGCAAAAGTGGTAATGCTTTAGAGGGGATAAAGCAGCAAATTCGACACTTGTCTTGAGTAAAAATAAAAAAATATTATTCAGTATCCCTACCTTCAGAAAATGACATTTAACACTTCGTACTAATATTCATTTTTTATTAAGAATACTTCATGTCACAGATAGTTTAATTATGTGTCTTATGGGGCACCAATATAGCAGACTGACGAACCCGTTTCTGCCACTCATCTCGAGTTTTGCGTCAGGATATTTGTTTTAGCTATGGACCTTCTGTCCACTCTCTGATGTTGTCTTCCCATTTCTTTTTCTGCCCTCCTTTCTTATGCTTTCCAGGTATAGTACCTTGTAGGATTGTCTTGGTTAATCTAGACCATTGTGGTACATGTTTATACCATGTAAGCTTGCGCATTTTTACCATAGTCAATAGGACTTAACATTGGCCGACCTCTTTCTTAACTGTGTGACGAAATACTTAAGAATACTTCATGTCACAGATAGTTTAATTATGTGTCTTATGGGGCACCAATATAGCAGACTGACGAACCCGTTTCTGCCACTCATCTCGAGTTTTGCGTCAGGATATTTGTTTTAGCTATGGACCTTCTGTCCACTCTCTGATGTTGTCTTCCCATTTCTTTTTCTGCCCTCCTTTCTTATGCTTTCCAGGTATAGTACCTTGTAGGATTGTCTTGGTTAATCTAGACCATTGTGGTACATGTTTATACCATGTAAGCTTGCGCATTTTTACCATAGTCAATAGGACTTAACATTGGCCGACCTCTTTCTTAACTGTGTGACGAAATTGTCTTATTCGTGATATGGTCTAGATATGAAATGTTGAGGATTTGATGCAGCACGTGACTAATGCATACTGTATAACTTAACTTGGATTTCAGGTTGATGTTTTTATCCTTCCATATCAGTCACAGTTTTGTCAGAGCAGTCATGGTCATCGCTGTCTTTGCCTGAATCTCAGCTCTGGAACCTTCAGCATCCATCACTGCTCTCAGGTATTTGAACTGTTTAACACTTTGCAATGGTTCGCCTTTAACCACAATTGGACTTGTTAGGTTCTCTAGGACATTAACCATGACCTTACTCTTTTCTGCACTAACTTCCATTACCAATTTCTAAGCAGCATTGTCAAGATTTGAAATTAGACTTGCTAGTTCTAGCTCTGTTCCAGCCAAACCAGTAAGGTCATGGACAAATCGGAGATTCGTGATTATTCGCTGACAGTACTTACATAATTCTCCAGTGTTTCGGACATGATACGTTCCAGAAAAACATTTAATAGTGCTGGTGAAAAACACACCCCTATACGGTTCACCGGTTGTGAGGAACCACTTCCCAGTTACCCCATTAATGAAGCCGACACCCCATCTTAAATTTTCGCAATGTTGCCCATAAACCTCATGCAATACCAAGTTGAAAGCATTTTTAAAGTTAACAAAGACTTGGTATAGCTTTTGATTATGCTGAAGGTATTTTCGCTCTGCAACCGCAGGTTAACAATTTGTGTCATTGCAACCAGCTCAAAAACCCAATTATTCTTTTGCAACAATGTTTTCTAATCTTGGTTGCAGTCTGTTTAAAATAACAATAAGAGTCACTTTACTGGGGTGGCTGATGAGACTGATGGCTCAGTAGTTTTGGCATTGTTGGAGGTCACCCTTCTTAGGTAGGGCTATAATCAGTAATTTTGTCCAATTTGTTGGTAATGTCCTCATTTTTTCAATATTAATTCATTTTATTTTTGAAAAAAAAAAGTAATGGGCATACGAAGTTGTGGCACGTGCCATAAGACACAAATTACCAAAATTAGGCTGAACTGGAAAGGGTTAATGTTCTCTAAATATATTTACTGAGTTCATTAATTATATTGTGTATTCCATCATTGATTACATTCTTATGTACACTTACATTTATCTGTCTTTAAGGCTCTTAATATAATTTTATTGCGAACACTATGTTACATAACTCGTGTATATTGGGCCTAATTTTGATGAACCAAAATCAGCTCCACTACATCCGATCAAACATGCTGGAAAAGGAAACTAAAGACCACCAATGCAACCAGCAGCCTCAACAGGTTAAACAAAACATGTTTAAAAAACTACTACAGGCACCACAACTCCAAGCCCACATAATTTTACAATGATTTCCTGCAAAGGGTCCCAACTATAGCTGTTGCTCTATAAATGAAAAAAAAATGATATTAAATGTCTATTCTTATCTGTGTGCACTTGCTGAATTTAATTTACAGGTGTTCTACAAACATATTACTTATTCATACCAGCTGTGATAAAACTTGAACAACTTTATCTCAGGTGACTTGTGCTCTCAATTTTTTTAATGTTACAGCAACATGTTAAAGGAATTACATGTTTCAGAAACTGGTTTTTACCATTGTCACCAAATGCAATTAAACAAAACAGAAAATACACTTTACACACATTCTATTATATATTATTATATATTATGAAAGTTGATGGCTGGCTGTAATTAATTGGTAATATTTCAAATCCTTTACAAACATTTTTGCAGATTATTTGTTTAGTTGGTTTAGACAAAATATTTGCTGCATAATAATAAATTATGGTCTCTCAGCTTTTTTCTTGTTAATTATGCGCTATAGAGTACAAGGAAAATATATTTTCTTATTATTAATACCTTTTTACAACGACAAAAAAAGTAGACCCCTAACACTTGTTTTTTTTATTTGTTTTTATTTAGTTATAACTGAATATTTACTTATGATAAAAAAAACTTACACAACACATTGAAAATATAAATTGACAAATTTAATATTTGAAAGAATAAAAGGCAAAATCTAGAATGCTAACTAATTGATAGAACAAGTATGACTATCATAATATAAGTAGGCAAGAGCAGATTGTCATACTGCGCCTCAGAACGAGACACAACCAACTCCGCAACCACATGAATACAGAATTTAGGACTAGCAGCTCAAGTTTGTGTGCATGTGGACAGTCACCCCAGACTGCGGAGCATATACTTCAGGACTGTCCAGAGTATGAGATACTGAGGCGGACATACTGGCCAAGAGAAACAACACTGGAAGTGAAACTATATGGACCTATGTGCAAGCTGCAGAAGAGAGTGAGTTTCATACAAGAGACAACTTTGCAGATGTAGACATACTCCAAGTAAACGAAAGAAGAAGATAGAACAAGTAAGTTCAAACTTATGCATGTTAGATCTATAGTTTATGAAACAATAGTAACCTATCTTTACCAGGAGTAGATAATTTAGTTTTCTTGGACAGTTATCTGTCTATGCAGCTCCTGATTGCCTAGACTTGCATTGATACAAACGTAGCAGATCTAAATGTACACCAAAAGATAGGTGCAAGTCAAATCTCAGCCCTTTCTTATGAATATTAAGGATTTTTAAAGTCAACTGTTGTGATAAGTTTATCCTACATCCAGTTCAATAAAGTAGTTACAAAATAATGCCTAATTTACTATCTCAACACTCATCGTCTTAGTTTATTTTTACATTCCGATGCAAAATTAAAACAAAAAAATGTAAACCAATGTTGTCTTACAGTTATTAAAAGCATACCATGCAAATACATATATAAAACTGTGCAACTGTATATCGCTTTAAAAAAATGTGATAATATTAAATAAAAACCAGCTCCTTTAAAAATGTACAGCCAAAATAGAATAGAAATATTTTAAGAATCAAATATATATAATTCTTAATTTTTACATAATTTCTTTCAAACTTTTTTTTTGGTTATGAAAAGATGCCACAAAATAAGATATTACTATTCAAATGTTCATGACATTAAAATACTGATACATATCAGTTGTTTCTTACCTGTAGTAAAAGGATTACTAAAATTCCTTCTTGACCTACATTAAAATATTTGTATCAGCTTAATGTTTTTTTCTCCTTTTGTATTTATAAATTTTGTGAAATACAAAAGTAAGGTAAAGGCTGTCCCATAGTATACACTGTCATCAGGGATAAAGGTGTTAGAGATATTGTATGGGGTCACACATTTTTGTACAGTGGGTTTTACTGGTCCCCTTAATTTCTGCTGTGTCTTCCTTAAATGTAAGTCAGTTAGGTACCCATTTACACATAGATAGACTGCAGTACAACCCAGTTAGAATTCCAACCTGATCATTTCCCTTTTGTTGAGAGCGGTTTCCAATTACTACACTCTTGTAAAATATAAAAACGTTTTTAAAAAGTCTTAAAAATTACAAATATTATTAAATTTTTTTAAAGTTTCATTCTTGTGATCGGGATAGACTGTTCTTATTTATAAATTCTGTCAAATTCATCACTTATACTTGTAACAAAATTATCTTCAACAAAGCTTGTGAACAGATTTAGTTTTAAGGTGAGCAAACTGGCATTTCAGAGTTTGACATCTGAAAATTGATGTCATTTGAAAAACAATTACATCTTTTCTTGGTTCAATACCTTCTGATATCATGTTTATTTTGTGGTTCCTTGTCACAAATTTCAATCAATAATATACAATAACAAAACTAATGTATGATACACCTCATGAATCTAAGTAATACAGACAACTTGTATGTACAAACATGTGTTTGATCTCGATATCAAAGCAGAGTAACCTTTTTAAAACATTCTATTAAAGAACAAAACAATCCAGAAATACGTGATCACAAAGTGAATGACTGGATCAAACATAAGATTTTGTGCAAATTCTCAGCATGCATCAAGAGTAATGAATGCAGTTTCCAGTTTCTAAATAACATCCATTTTCAGAAACCATGAGTGTATTTTTTCTTTGCAAAATTGTGTTCAGTGGCCAGCTCCTACTAGTTCTAGCAGTCCATGCTGATATCTTCACTTGTTTGTTCAGAAGAACTGGGCATAGAACATGCTACAGGCCATCCTAGAAGATCTCATCTCCCTGTGTAGCTTGAAAGTAAACAAGTTCATCCTCACTGCATCTTGATAAACAACTTTGACAAACAAAAAATGTTTAAAGAGCGAATTCCTGTTTGCACCACATATACATATGGCAGGACCATACTGAAGACATATTGCTCAAATTTCTGACATTCAAGATCAAACAAATCACATTTTTTGTCCTCAGAGAACAAATGGTGTTCTAAGTTTGAAGAAGTTGATGCACATATAAAACCAGGACCAGTCAGTGTTCTTTACTGTATCTTTGGATACACACTTGCCTTAGAAGATGTCATGAGTCTATGTCAAGATGACAACTTTGCTAGTAGTTTTAAACTTTTGACTCAGAGTTGTCTAACCGTAGACCAGACAAAGTCACTTTTGTGTTCACCATTTGTGAAGGGTTTGGACTTAAGTTGCGAGATTCATTCATACTCTTGTAGCAAGGGCTCTGAGGTTCTTTGCTATTTAAATGGACCGGGGATGTGTTTGGTACAGGATGGTAGCCATTACGCAGTGGTTTCTTATGTTCCCAGACATCAGCACCCTCGTCCTCCTCAAAGTAATCAGGATTTGCAACAGCAATAAGTGCTTTCTTTTCCTGAAAGCCGTTGTTCTGGTACTTTGTGCTGTTGTCATCACTTGCAGAATAGACCGATGTATCATCTGCAAATGGGTCATAATTACTCACAACTGTATCCTTCTCATTTTGGTAGTAACCTGTAATGCAATGAAAAAAATTATGAATAATATGACATTAGGCAGAACATTATTTAGTATGAATAATATTCAGCATCATCATGTAGCATGTCCTTTATAAAACGTGGCTCACATCAGTCTGTCTGAAAGAAACTCTTGCCAAAACACCAGCCTCCGCCACAGTCATACCTGGATATCATGGTGCCATCGTCTTCTTGGTCTATCCCTTCCTCTTTTACCTGGCACCATACCTTCCATCACTGTTCTCTCGAGACAGTTGTCTCTCTTTATGTGACCAAAGTATTTGCCTTTTCTAGCCAAAATGGAATTGATAAACCAGTTCTCCTCTATGCTCAACTCTTGCTGAATGTCTACATTTGTTTTTTTCTCTGTATTTTGAGGATCTTTCTGTAACATTTTGACTCAAAGGATTTGATTCTTTGTCTAGAAGTTTTGGTAATCATCCATAAGCTGCCACATGAAAAACACAGGCTCTCAAGACTTTTACTTTTATCATTTTGTTGGTGCTCTGCCATAATTTCTTCAGGCTGTTCAGTCTCTGCAATGCCATGGCTAGTTGTCTTCTGATTTCTTTCGAGCAGTCACCATTTTTGTCAATTCTAGAGCCTAGATATTCAAAATGTGTGACCTGATCTATTTCCTCACCACCCACTGTAAATTTATGCTGACAGTGTGTTTTGTCGGTGGTCATTATCTTTGGTTTATTTATGTTTATAAACAGGTTTTGATCTTTACTGTATCCATTTACGGCTGAAAGTAGCTGCTCTAGCCCTTCTGCACTTCTTAATAGTATCACTGCGTAATCTGCGTATCGTAACTCTGGAATCTCGTACCCCCAATCGTAAATGGGTTGAAACTTTCAATGTTCTCGTCTTCTCAAACATTTCTTATTACACATTCCGCATATATGTTGTACAGATAAGGTGAGGGGATACACCCCTATCATATTCTCTTTTGTACTGCAAACTAATCTGATATTTGCCCAGATACTCGGATAGCGGCTTGTTGATCTTGGTATAATGTTTCAATGAGATGAATAATATGCACAGGAATCCCCATTTCCTTCATGATTTTCCATAGATTTTGACGTTTTACCGTATTGAAGGCCTTGGTATAATCAATGAAACATGTGAACAGGTCTACATTAAATTCTCTACATGAATAATATTAAGTAAGAATATTTTATAAACGGAATATATTGAGGATACTATCTGAAAGGTTAATAAATTTTCTTTCTCTTTACATAGGAGGTCATTTGGATTTTTGTAGTAATTAAATATAAACTCTTAATTACTTTGGTAAGCTCGCCTACTATAGCTGTCTAGTGAGAATGTTGTTTAGAAAGAATGTTTTGTAGTGAAATTTTATTAATGAGAATAAAAACAAAAGTTAAAAAACAAATATATTACACATAATTAAAATAATATATGCAATAGTTATTCACTGGAAATATCTATAAAGAACATAGAATTCCATAGGAAAGATTCCCATAATGTAAGGGTATGATAGTATTTAAATAGGGAAGATTACTTCACAGAAAGGCCTGTTGATCTCTAGATAGGAGAAAGATTAACTTTATATGAGGACCTGGTAATCCATAAATAGGAAAGATTTACTTAACATGAAGGCCTGATAATCTCTAGATAGGAGAAAGATTAACTTTATATGAGGACCTGGTAATCCATAAATAGGAAAGATTTACTTAACATGAAGGCCTGATAATCTCTAGATAGGAGAAAGATTAACTTTATATGAGGACCTGGTAATCCATAATTAGGAAAGATTTACTTAGCATGAAAACATTATCTATAAATAGTAACGGTGAGATTTAAATGAAGACCTGATAATTTGTCTATATAGGAAAGATTAGCTTTACACAAATCCTAAACAGGAAAAATTAGCATGCATTACACTATGGCATGATAATATTTAAATAGAAAAGATTAGTTTACATGAAGGCATGATAACCTCTAACAAGAACAGATCAACTTCACATGAAGGCCTAAAAATCTCAAAATTACATGAGTACACAATAATCCCTAAACAACAAAGATTGACTTTACACCTGGACATGATGATCTCTAAATAGATGAGGATGTGATCATCTCCAAACATGAAATATCATCTTTTAAGAAGGGCACAATAATTTGTATTTAGGTAAGATCACCTCTAAATGAAGAAGAATTGGTATACTCTAAATTGGAAAGATTATAACTGCATCAAGGTACAATGATCTCTAAATTGGAAAGATTAGCACTGCATCAAGGTACAATGATCTCTAAATTGGAAAGATTAGCACTGCATCAAGGTACAATGATCTCTAAATTGGAAAGATTATAACTGCATCAAGGTACAATGATCTCTAAATTGGAAAGATTAGCACTGCATCAAGGTACAATGATCTCTAAATTAAAAAGATCACCTTTATATGAGGGCTTGATAATCTATAAAAAGAGCAAATGACATTTGCACACAGATATGATGATCTCCTAACAGGAGAGACATCACCTGAAGAAGATACAATCTCCACTCATACCTTTGCCATCAAGATCTAGATATGCCAGAGATTGTGCTGCCGCCCCTGGTCGCAAATAGTCTTCTTCATCAACTGGAAGTATAATGCATGTGGGGATCTTCATGGAGCTGGGACTCTGTGCTTTCTGTGGCATGCCATCTTCAGGGTCATGAACTTCACCCTGACTCCAATCTATTTCTTCTGCAAAAAATTGTAAATAATTCAACTTTGATTTTACAATTTAAAAAAACAAAACATGTACACATACAAAAATAAAATTTTATTAATATTTTAATTATAAAAAGTCAGAGAAAGTTTCAAGAAACTGGTCATTTATATAATATTTTTAATAACATAATATTCTTATAAAGTTTCTCTTTACTGAATGTTCTAGTAATGTTTATAATGATGGAATGTTCTAGTGAAGTTTCAAATGGTAGATTGCTTTACCAAATATAAATTTCCGGGAGTGAGAGACACAAGTGAGATATGTTAGGAGTGAGAGAGACAGAAAGAATGACATTGAAAGTGTGGATGGAATACAGCATGTGAGATTACGGTGATATGGAAGGAGTGATAGGAGGTGGAAGCATATACGAGAATGAAAAAAGATGAGATGAGAGACATAAAAGGAGTGACTCAAATATTGTGAAACGCATACTGAAAGAGATTATGGCTGTGTGGGAGAAAGACAAAGAAAGAGAGAAAGAGAGAGAGAGAGAGAGAGAGAAATATTTAATGAGAGTGAATATGATTGAGGTAAAGAGAAAGAACGTGATGACTTGATGTCTATAAAGAGAAACTTAGAATTTCTTTAACCAGCACTTTATATGTTCCCCTAATACAATAAATATTTATGTACGATTTTACTTATATTCTAAAACTCACCTTTGTCACGCAAGAACTTGATGGGGTCTGAGCTGTACCTGGAGCTAACACTATCACCCCGAAGGTGAGGTAGCTCTCTCTCCTGCTTGGCCTTGGCTGCAGCTGTCAGGTGACCATATTTCTTCTCGCTCACCTTCTGATTGTCTCGTCCGAGACTACCTCCCTTTGTTACATCACTGAAATCAAGGTGATCCCCAGCCACCTGACGTGAATTCTGTGGAGGGAAATAAAGTTCAGTAAGAGTTGAAAATTGATGTTCTACATAATAACAGAACATTGCTTTCGGACAATATAGGGGCCAAGATGCAACAGTGCATGAGCTGACAGCACTCTGTGACTCATAGCTGGCTTCTTGCATCAGGAACAGCAAATCATAGCTGACTAAGACCCTATTCCACATCCCCTGTGGCGGCCCTAGAAACAGTCGGCACGTGTCACTAATGCAGTATGCCAAAGAATTTGGGTCATAGTGGGAAAGCAAACCCAGTACTAAAAAAAAAAGCTAACTAAAATCGCATATATTGAGCCGAGAATGGAAGATATTCGCAGCCTCGCTGTAAACTACGACACAATGTCAAAATGTCCTTTTCAGGATGATCACAGAAAAAGAAAGATAATACAAAAAGGCTGGCTACCGCATGAGTGTATAGCAGACATTTGGATTTAAACCTTTTAGGGCCTATGTGGACTATTACCCTTGTCATGTGAGGGTTGCACTGATAGCCAACATTCTGACGACAGTTTCTTCTTCTTCTTCATCGTACGCAGTCAGACATCAACCTTTATTTTTTCGAAAAAAGCAGCGGTCATCCTGAGGCTGTCGACACTGCCATAGAGCTTGTCTAGTGTTGCCACTGGTGATGGCTGCATCTGCTCTCTCTGATCCTCGTATGTCGGGCAGTTTTGCAGCATTTTCCCGGTATTACAAGGGCATTCGCTGACCACAGTTTGAACATTAGATATGGAAAAGGGTGATATTCTAAAGTCGATCAATTGCAACCTTCAGATGATAACATTGCAATAGATGAATTGACAATTTACAGACTGCAGAATTTTTAAAACCAGACATGGATCCAGTAGAGAAGGCTGAAAGGATGCAGCAGGTGTGTGTACTAACAATGAGCTATGGTAATCACCAGTCTCTTCTGCCTTGTAAATATAGATTGAGCACCAATTACTTGGGCCTTAAGTGCTGGGGCACAGATTATTAACAGAACAGAAATGAACATCATAATAGAAGAATATATCTAGACTAAAATTTGTTACAGAACAGATCAGATAGGAATGAACTAGTTTTTCTCAGTTAAACCTTCACAGAGAAGTAGATATTGTCACTAGGCAACCACCGATAGTTGTTTTTACATGCCAATCGGTGGGAGACGAGACTAACAGCGCATTTCCTCAATGCTGGATCAGCAGAGATACTCCTTCGGCCATATGATCCACCTCTCTCAGGACGTCCAGACCTGACAGCTTCTACACCTGTCCCTAGAAATTATGGGATGGAAAAAGACAGCCCTGTTATGCAATCATTCCCAGGACCACCAATGCAACACCTGGATGAGACACATGACCTCCCCTTCATCTACTCTGCATGCTGCCTGGGACTCTACCATCAACCGTGGTTGTGGACGGTCATGACCACTGAAGGCCAACCAAATAACACTATAAATATGTGTAACAGCCACATGACCACTGAAAACCCATAAAATAACATTATAAATTTGTGTAACAGCCAGCCACATGATGACTGAAGACCAACGAAATAACACTATAAATATGTGTAGCAGCCAGCCACATGACCACTGAAAACCCACAAAATAACACTACAAATATGTGTAGCAGCCACATGACCACCAGCAAAAATGTTTATCTTTTATCTGGATACTTCTTCTTCTTCTTACGCAGTCAGACAGTAACCATTATTTTTTCGAAAAAAGCGGCGGTCATCCTGAGGCTGTCGTCACAGCCATAGAGCTTGTCTTGCAGTTCCACTGGTGATGGCCACATCTGCTCTCTCTGATCCTCGTATGTCGGGCAGTTCTGCAGCAGATGTTCAGCGGTCATTTCACCAGTACCGCACGGGCATTCGTCGGTACACCCTATCTTCAATTTGTTGAATAGGTGGTACCTCAGTCTATTGTGGCCAGTGCGAAGTCTGAAGACAATGACCTGCTCTCTTCGGTTCAACTGGTAATAGGCATCGTTTTTGGTGTAACCAGTATGTTCGGTTTCCCATTTGGTCATGTATCTGGCTTTGATAAGCCGTTTTGACTCTTCGTACGTCATACTAGTATCTGTTTGTGGTAGTCTTGCACCTTCTTTTGTCTGTCTGCCTCCTCGTTGCCTTGGATGTTGCAGTGTGATGGGACCCATTGTACCACTACCCTTTTTGGTGCGGACTGCTGGCACAGTTTGCAGAGTGCTGCTCTTAAGTCATTAAGCTCAGTGTTTTTCTGGCTTTTTAGCGCTGTGACTACGGCGAGAGCATCTGTAAGCAGGACTATATGGCTTTCATTTTCACTGTGTGTCACCATTTCTTCCACTGCCGCCCTCAGTGCCTCTGCCTCCGCTCTGAAATTGCTTGTGTACTTACCAGTATCAAATGACAGTGTTATTTTTCTGTATCTGGATACAAAACACAGTTATGGCTTACCGCAGACAAGTTACTATGCTGTCTGTCATACGATCGAAACAGTGAGCCTGGTCTGTTCTGTTGATGTTCTACTGGACTCAGGTACTCTTCAGCATCCATAATACTCTCTGGGCCACCTCCGCTGATTTCGTGGATCAACTCATTCTTGTCATAAGAAACACTGGGCAACCTCATCAGAGAATCTCCCTGAAAGAATAAAGAATATAATACGAATAATGACTGCAACACAAAAACATGAGAGTATTTAAACTTGGCGGCATAAACTGACAACTATGCAAGATAAAACCATGAAGGCTGGATTAAAAGTAACAAACAAAATGGATAAACACAAGAGAACCTGCTTGCTGCTTGTCCAACTGTAGACAATAATTTTTTTTTGTTTATGAAGGTTCAACTGCCAGTTATGGTGTTTACAATCAGTGAAACAACTACTCATGATTATTTATCTGGATAAAATACTAAATTTTGTCATGTAATAAATTCGTAATTTAGAAGTTAGAAAATTAAGATATCTAAGAAGCATGTTTACAGAATGGACATAGAAGAAAGAACTCAGAAAGTAAGTTTGTGATAGATTCAATCTCATTGCAACATTCTTGGCAATAAAGAGGCTGACAGACTGTCAAGAGGTGGAATGCTACCTCAACTTGATATAGGTGTAATGTATGAAGAGGTTTACTAGGTGTACATACAGGAAAAAGAGTACACAGGTCAACAGTCAAATAACGCACATTACCAGCTCAGCAGAGGCGAACAGTTGGTTAATCCATACAGGTCACAACAAACTGAGATACCATCTATTCAACAAACCAGTAATAAGAAATAATGATGAGTATGAATGTGTTTGTGATACTGACAAAATCACTGCTGAGCATCTATTACAAAAGTGTCCAACATATGAATGAGGAACAAAGAAAGAACATTTGGCCATAACCAAAACCATTCCTGACCATGTATTCACAGAGATACCAATGGTATCAAGCTAATCACTGCTTTAAAAATATATTCGTTAATGTCTGAAATATATGGGAAAATAAATACAGTGATATATCAACTATCACATCACCTTACTAAGACATTCAAGCATGCCAATGGAGAGTAAAAGACAAATGATCAACAGTACATTGTACAGTCATACTAATTCTTTGTTATCAGTGTCAGACCAAGACACAAGAATAAAGATCACAATATATGAAATAAATGCATGTAAAAAGCAGTCAAGGTCACCAGAAAAGACAGAGTTGAGATAATAAATCTGAAAGTAAGTGAGAACAATGCAATGCATGACATATATCGATTAGTTAGTTGTCCATCGTAAGTGAAGATGGCGACAGCGTTAAGACATGTTTATTCAGATGTGACCACATATGACTATACAGTCGATCTGAGCATGACAAACTCTACTGCACGTGGGGCACACATTATCAGCGCTAGTAATTGGGCCGTCTTGCATTCTGACCTTTCGTGCAGTTCGCTTTTCCTGTGCCGCAGTTATGGATTTTTGCTCAGCAATGCAAGCACCATGAGTGATGATAGCGCTAGGCTGAGCGGTTTGGAGCAAGCAGTTCCCAGGCAACGACATCAATGGAGAAATTATTCAAAGACAAATATTTATTCATATAGATAGGCAGAGAATGACATGATTTTGCCATATGACAAAAATGTCTCCAAATTTGCATGACATATATAGACAGACAGATAATGAAATGATTTTGGCTATATGACAAGTCTGTCTCCAAATGTCATTGTAGTGCAATCCTATAACACCAGACAGTAAAGCTTTTCAGAGCACAAAGAAGATCAAGAAAAAGTTGGATTGATGATGTCAAAGAAACACTCCAGGGGTACAAATAAAAAATTGTTATGTCCCCATAGATGGTACACAGAAGAGGATTGCACCTCTCAATGACATCCAAAGACATGTGCGTAGATGAGATGAGATTATGAAATAAATGGAGAGAAACTTACAAGCAGACATTAGAAACAGAACAAACAAAAAGGGAGATATTTCTGGCAACTAGTTTAAAAGCCATTCCTTGACAAGAGGCAGAAGTAACAAACAGGAGTAAGTCTGTCCTTAATACTGAGTATTTTATTAGAATAGTGGTAGAGATTTTGCCATTCTCTGCAAAGGTATAGGGTTAAACTTCCATTAGCAGAAAGCTCTGAAAGCTTACAAAAATAGAAGAAAGGAAAAAGAAGAAGGCTATACGCGAACAATTACCAAAGCCGAGTCACAAAAGCAGAAGGACAGAGTAATTATACTGTTACAGACAAAGAGGTCAAGACATGTATAAGGAAAAATAAAAGGGAATATATTGACAAGCTGGTAGAGGAGGCAGAAGAGAGAGGAAATATGAGAGATCTCTACTCATTAACAAAGAAAATGGCAAATATACAGACAGACAAATCAATCAAAGATAGAGAAGCAGGACACTGACATCATGAGTATTTCAAAGACAGTCTAAACAGATCTCCACCACTAGAAACACCAAACATCCTATCATCAGAGGAGACCCTGACCTTGGACGTCAACCCACCAAGTAAGATAGACATCCAAAAGGCCATATCCAAACTCAAGAAAGGTAAAGTGGCAGGACCAGATGGAATAGCAGCAGAAGCCATAATGGCAGATAAAGATAAGGCCACGGATACATTGCAAGGATTATTCAAGAAGATATGGGAAGAGGAGAGAGTGCCAACAGAATGGAAAGAAGGACATCTGATTAAGCTGCCTAACAAGGGGACCTGGCAGATTGCAGCAATTATATGGATTACATTGTTGTCTGTGCCAGGTAAGATATTCAACAGAATCATCTTGAACAGATTAAAAACTGAAGTAAATAAAAAGCTCAGAGAGGAACAGGCAGATTTCTCCAGCGAAGATCATGCACAGATCATAAAGATACAA
Organism: Ariolimax columbianus; assembly: GCA_036924085.1. NCBI lineage: Eukaryota > Metazoa > Mollusca > Gastropoda > Stylommatophora > Arionidae > Ariolimax > Ariolimax columbianus. Next base: position 27,394,502 of record JAVGWX010000004.1, on the reverse strand, counting down.
TACGCATCATAGTAGAACAAAGCATTTAATGGAAATCATCCTTATATGCATGCAAATTTTATAGATTATGAAAAGGCGATTGACAGTGTGGATCGAAGTACTCTATGGCAACTGTTGAGACACTATAGGATACCAGAGAAGTACACAACCCTTATCCAGAATATGTACAGTTAGTAGAGTGGTACATGAAGGAGTACTGACTGACAGCTTCGGGGTGCAAACAGGGGTGGGACAGGGATGCCTGCTCTCACGATTCCTGTTCTTGTTGGCTATAGATTGGATAATGGAGACATCAATAGAAGGCAACAAAATTGGTATTCAGTGGACACTATTGTCAACACTAACAGCAAGAAACCAATCATGCTGGAGGGAGAGCAGTTGGAGGAAGTGAATACCTTGACCTATTTAGGCAGCACAATTGACACATCAGGAGGTACAGGTTCAGATGTAAGGATCAGAATTGGAAAGGCACGAGGGGCATTCCTGACACTAAACAACATATGGAGATCCAGAGATATCAAGATGCACACCAAAATTAGAAAATTCATCATAAGTGTCAAGTCGGTGTTGCTGTATGGAGACAAGTGTCAAGTCGGTGTTGCTGTATGGAGACAAGTGTCAAGTCGGTGTTGCTGTATGGAGACAAGTGTCAAGTCGGTGTTGCTGTATGGAGACAAGTGTCAAGTCGGTGTTGCTGTATGGAGACAAGTGTCAAGTCGGTGTTGCTGTATGAAGTGGAGACGTGAAGAACGACCAAGGTCATACAACAAAGGCTCCAGTCCTTCATTAACTGATGCCCGCGAAAGATAATGGGAATAAAGTGGCAGGATATGGTGAGGAATGAAGACTTGTGGGAAAGGAGCCAACAACAGCCATTGGAACACCACATTAAGCGAGGAAAAATGTGGCTGGATAGGACATATGCTGAGGAAGGCACAGTCTAACATAGCCAGACAGGCTCTTATATGGAATCCACAGGGGAAAAGAGAGAGAGAGACCCAAAAATACGTGGAAAAGAGAAAGTGAGAAGGAGCTAAAAATAAATAATTACACCTGGAGAGAGGCAGAAAAAGCAGTCCATGATCGTGTATGTTGGCGAGATGTCGATTGGATTTGATTGATTGAATAGAAAGCTCTAGTCAACCTAGCTATAAACTGGTACCTGACTTACTGTTGTGGAATGAAAGGCAGTGAGGAACTTGCCATCCAACATTATAAACAAGATGTGGCTTCGTACAATGAAGTCTCTAACACTTCATCCCCGACAGACAGTGTCTACAATGAGACTATCTTGATCTTCAACACTTATGTATTTTACAGAAACTACTCTAGAAAGACCATGTAACAATATTAATGGCAGAGACCAAATAGTATATAATAAAAATTTTACGACAAACTGACAGCAAACAAAAAACAAAACTGAAAAGCCATTTCACTAAAACAAAACAGGGAATTTTGCAGGGTGTGTTACATGTAAGTCAATTTTTATTTTAGAACAAAAACATTACGAAATCCATAAAAGATATTTATGGACAAGTAAGGTGTCTTTCTGGTAGCCTTACAACTACAACCACCCACCAGCGAGATGATCTGCACGACACCCTTGGACCATCATGGTACTCCTGGGCGAAGGACGGACACAGCTTCAAGCAACTATTGGCTACCTGACATCAGGTAACCTTGCCTGATTGAATACCAGGATTTAAGTATTGAAGTAAAAGAAATTAGTTGGAGGGCACAGTATGAGAAAATAATATGAGCCTAACACCATATGCATGGCGCAACAGGATCTTTTTTACATATATTCTAAACTGTTTTATATAACATGATACTATACTATGATGGGCTATAGTTTCTTTGTAAATAAAAGCAGTTACAGTACACACTGCAATGTTGAGTTTCATATAAGTTACAACATCAAACAGGAATCAATATGATAAACTAGAACAAAAACAGCATTCTGCAGTATTAAATACATATAAATCAGGCAGTGGTTATGGAAAATTCACATCATATAACACAGGAAGGGCCTAATTCAATTTACATGACATCCGGATTAATATTATTTGACAAAGGAAATTATGAATACAAAAGGTGAGAGGGGCTTTTTATTGCTTTTGGAAATTTGTAGAAAACAAAAGAAATTAAGCCCGCCACAAAAATACAGATCTTTAACTCCAATGTCAAGTCAGTCCTATTATATGACTCTGTGACATAGCAAACAAAGAAAAGCATAACTAAAAAGGTCCAAGTTTTCATCAATGAATGCTTACGCTGAATTGAAAGAATAAAATGGCATGAAAGTCACTAAATTAGAACTGAGGGGAAAAACTGGACAGATGTCATAATGTAACGAAGAGTTTGCAATGGATAGGACACACATTATAGAAGCCAGGTGATAGCATTACAAGACAATCACTGTTCTGAAATCTTCAAGGCAAGAGAAGTAGGTGCAGACCTAAAGATTTAGGGAGAAGGGAAGTTGAGATAAACTTGAAAATGGCAGGGGCACTAACTGAAAATTATGGCACATAATGGGAAGACTTGGCGAGTATTTGTTGATGACCTATGCTTTGCAGGTGGCTGATGGATTTTAATTGATTGATTTCATATTTTTATTTTAGAAAAAAAAATTGTAAATGACGAAGGAGCAATCCACGATGTCTGCGTCAGGATTAGTAAAATCAAATTTGCTTTCAGTTCTCTCAAGCCAATGTTGGTCTCTGCAGCTTTCTCAAAGTAAAACAGGCTTAATACAAGTATGTTCAATTTGAATGTAGAATCTGTACTATATTATAGCTCACAAACATGGCATGTAACCACGGGCCACAACAAAAAACAGCAAACTTTCACCAACAAATGTCTTTGCTGAATATTTCATTTAAGATGACCAGAGGTAACACCAAACACAGATGTGTAAGAGAAGAAGGCAACAATAGAGCTGCAGATTACGGACAGAAATGTGATGGATAGATCTAAACGCACAGTAACAAATACAAAAAATGTGTAGCATAAAACCAAAATATGAGCATGACTGAAATCTGCAGGGAAAGAGAATAGTGGTAAGACCAGAGAACACCTGGTGAATAACAATGAAAGAAGAAGAATTCTTGTCATTATGGACAGAACTAAAGATGGCCCAAAACAAAAGTATGTACTGATAAATTATGGACGAATACGCAAAACATTGTTATGGAATGATGGGATTACTAAGAAAGCTGTATTGTGCAATAATATATATATATTGCATTGGTTATGGCAGTTGGACTCTAAGCAACAGTTACATTATTTGTGCAACCAACACAAGAGTGTCTGTGAAACTGGGTGGGGAAAGGACTAATTTAGTTTGGGGGCTCAGAACCTGGTCAGACTAATAAATTAATATCCATGCTACCATTCAGACACCAACTCATTTGAAAATAGGGTACACCTATGAGACATGCCTTGTCTACCTAGTAAGTTCAATGGTTCATGCATGCTCAAGGATTGTCAAACCGGGAAAAAGTCCCAGGTAAAATAGTGATAAAAATACATAAATAAAAATAACACATCCAAATGTGTAAATGAAGGTTGTCTGCTTCTCAATTATCACAATATTATAGAGATGAAAACTATACGGAACTGAATGCATTTTTATAGTAAATTTTTCATTCAATATACATTAATATATTTTTTTTGGTCTTTCATGCTTCCATTACTTTTGAGTGATACTGCACATGTTTTTGGTTAGGGTTTAGCTAATCGTCTTTGTGATGTTTTATCTGTCAATATGCTGTTTTAAAAAAAAAAAAATTTTTAAACACAGAAACTGAATATTTGTGCTGCAGTACAGTACACTGTTAAATTTTCATGAAGATTTTAAACTAATGTCTGGCCTGGTAGGAAAATGAGGAATTTGACAGTCTAAATACAGATGTTTGTCAAGAATGCTAAAGTCTACATCAGGTTAAGCACATTAAACACTTATTTGCATGCACATTCAGCAGTTTTTCTTGTATTTCTGCGAGTTTGATAACAATTGTTACATGTGTATATGAATATAAATTTATAGCCAACTTGAGTTTGCAGTGATTTAGAATTAGCATAAACATTTTTATAATTTTCTTGTTTATCACAAACAATGAGATGTGATGCAAAAAACTGCTTTAGTAACATTATAAGCTTCAAAAGTTTGTTGATAAAGTAGAATCCCTGTGCCATTAAGCAAGTTTCTTGCATGCTTTGATTTAAGTCTAACACCAAACAAAAACTACAGACCTAAAAAATTTCTATATACAGAATGAAATTAAGGAAACAAATTTACAATTATGTTCTTTTGTTTTTACTAGTTCTTCCATTTCTGTCAGCCCTTCTTCTATTTACCTTTCTTTCACGGATGAGACTTATTTTTGTTTTTGCACCCCATAAAAATAGCTGTGAATGTTGCTTGACACCTATTTCCTCTATACACCTGCACTTCTTCATCAAATGAAAGATAATATTAAGCAGTTAGTGTTTTGTTTATTTCCTTCTTTGAATCTTTTTCATTACAAAAAAATTGACATTTCTAACAAATGTCCATGATGGGTTGAGATATTAAAACTGGGAAACAACTACTTCGCATGACAAATATAAATATTTGTATTTAATTATTTCTTAAAAAACTGCCTTTCAAAACTATTGAATGACTTTAGCATCTGTTCCATGACCTCGATATAACAAAAAACATGTAATTATTGTAGCTGGTTGAATAACCTTGACATCTGTTCCAGGAAACTGATCTAACAAGCATATATCATTATTGCAGATGGCTGAATAACCTTGACATCTGTTCCAGGAACTTGCTCCAAAAAGTGATATATCATTATTCATGATGGCTGAGTGGTACTGAAATTTGTTCTAGGAAAGTGATCCAACAAGCAGCAATTCATAATTAATGATGTTTGAATGACACTGACATTCATTTCAGGAATTTGATCCAACAAACATTATATCATTATTGATATAGGAACTTGATTCAACAAGTACAAGCACTGGGAGATGAACTAATTAGTGGTAAGTTACTTTGGTCAAGAAACAGGCTATCAGATTTCAAAATTGAAGCAAAGGATTTGGAACAAATAGATAAAAAGAATGACCATAATATTAAGCTGGGGAAAAAGAAAAAGAATATAAAATAGATTCTACATTTATTTGTAAGAAAACACAATGAAAACTGGACTGCAAGCTTGGTGGGGAAGGAAACAATGGGGCATGATGCAAAAAACTGCACTAAAATGTATTGGAGAAAGAAAACAATTAAATAAAAATATAAACTTTATGTAGTGGGAACACAATGAGAATGGAAAGCCACTGTAATGACTAACAGAAGAATAATGTGTTGTGACCTTCACCTCTACACATATGCTAGCACCTTGTGTGACACTAGCAGCAGCAATAACTGCAGCTGTGGCTCTGGATGTGCTAGGAACCGGCTCAATAACCACACCATCAATGGATGATACATCCAGCTCAGAACTGGAGTAAGCAGAGTCGGGAAACCTACGATTTTCACCTCCCTGTGTGGGTGAAGTTAGCAGGCACATTTGATTTTAAATGGTTCTATAAATAAATTATCTTTTAAAATTCATGATATAAACACTCATCCAGCATTTTATTGCTGGGCTCACCAGTTCTAAACTAATAAGCAAATTTTATAGCAACGATTAAAAGCTTACAAGCACACACATTTGAAATGTAATTTAGAACATGAATTTGCATCTATAAGTAGTGTCATAATTTCATTAAATTAATCAATGAAACAAGAGACCCAATGTTTGTGAATAAAAGAGAATATAGCAAAAGTTCACACTAAAGAAATCCATCCAACTTGTGTATTTTCTGTGTTTAGTGACAGCAATATTTATAAAGAGCTTTGCACCAGTTCACTTGTTCTGATCATTGGAGCAGTCCACTGAATGAAAAATTATTTTTGTTAATTTGCTTCTGGACACTCCCAGTGGGGTGTACCCATATGAGTCATGACTCCTGTATTATCCCCATGACACCTCCATTTATTTTACATTCAGAAATGGTATTCAAACTCACAAGACATTTTTTGCTTAGCCGTGGTTCTTCAATTTTGTGTATGATGACACTAGCAATTTAGTTGTACACTAGCAAATGCATTAAACTATATTGTCAATTATTATTGTTTCATAGATAGCATGAAGTCTTTTCAGTAGTTGGCATAAGGCTTTTCATTGCTCTTGTACTAGACTCTCCTATTTTAAGTTCAATCACTTCCAGTTATATACATATATGACGACTCAAAGCGTGACTCAAATCTGATGCCTTATCCAGGAAAACAATGTGCTGTTGATTCCTTCTTTGACTGAAATATTGATAAGGTGTATTCATTCTATATACATTATATCAACTTTGGTGACAATTTCAGATATAAACTTCTTTGGCATTCATCGTGAAAAGGTTGTAGTGACATTGTGTCGTAGTTTACAGGAAGGCTGCGATTCCTTAGCCTTTTTGACCTGACACCTCCTGACTCAGCTGACTGGGTAATGCATTTGCCTCTCCACTGTGATCCCTAAACTCTTAGTCAGTTTACATTCATGCAGTCTGTTTCCACGGCCATCGCTTGGAGGAAGAATAGGATCTTGGTCAGCTCTAGTTTGCTGACCTTGATGAAAGCTGCCAACTATGAGTTGCTGACTGCTGTCAGCTCATTCACTGTGCTGAATCTTCAGCTCCAAATATAAATTAATAATTAGTCCTCAGTGATTATGACTGAACTGTCCATTTGTGCTGGCAATCAGTTGAACACTTTTCTTTGGCTTCAACATGAGACGGGACTCCAATTTTTCTCCCAAGCCTGTCCAAGTATTAGTGAAGTGTAAGCTCAGAGAAATAAATCTTTATCCATCCTAAACAGTATATACAAATTCATGTGATTCACCTGATAATTAGCAGGCAATATTAGATAAACAGTGGTTAGACATTATACAATTTGAGATATACATGTGATACTGCTCAATTGAGATAATATCAAGCACAACCTTCAAATGCAAGTCATAATTGGTTCTCCATTTTTAATTATTTTTCTTCATTATGCTATTGGACAACAACAAAAGGGACACTAAAACTAAAGAAACAAAAATATTTAACAAACCAAAAACTGGTATGCTTAACAGTGCTTTTGGCAACACACAATATTGCACTTTTCTATGTTTGTGTTAAGTGTGTAAGCATGCCACAAATTCAGCAAATTTTACTAAAAAGTGTAAATGAAAAAAATTATTATAAGACCAAAATAAAATATAAAAACAGTAACAATAGGCACAGAAGAGATTGAGCTAAGGTATTTGATAAATTAATATACCAAAGAAGGACAGAACCAATTATTACATGAACTGCTTTATACATTATTTCAAAATAAGTACATTATTACACAATACGGTAATGAATGAACACTTGAAACATAAAAACCATTAAAGACATCACTAAACAAAATAGAACAAGCAAGTCTTTCTAATTACTCTGTTTCGAATTACACAGTTCTGAAGTATATCATTTTAAAAACTTGAGATTTTAAAAACGTGTATTAGAAAAAGTAGAAGCTGTTTATTTGATCATCCATCCATGTGGCACATAAATTTATGAAAGTTTCAGTATGAATCTGTCACCCAAGATGCTGTTTTTTCATTTTGCTTTATTCTCCTACTATTTTCTTTCATTTGTATTTGTGTTTTACATGCTATTCTCATTTGTTTAACAAATTATGATAACAACTGGACTTAATCTACCAGCAATTAGCATCAGCACATAATGAGTACAACTTTTCTATTGTACCAGCTTCTTCTGCATCATTAGAACTGCTCAGTTCATGTGGCCCTCTGCATCATCAGAACTGCTCAGTTCATGTGGCCCTCTGCATCATCAGAACTGCTCAGTTCATGTGGCCCTCTGCATCATTAGTACTTCTCAGTTCATGTGGCCCTCAGCATAATTAGAACTGCTCAGTTCATGTGGCCAATAAATAATGAGAACCATATTAATAGCACTTGTTAGTCTAGTTTCAACAGTTATGTTCTTTTGTTGTAATATCCAGCTTACAATCCCAAACTTAAATCAGACCACATTGTAATAAATTATCTTCTCTTTGCTGGTTATTTTCATTAGTTATGTGATCTTTGTCAATCTAATTTCTTTCATTTGACATTTCTATATACTTCTTCAAGAAAGAGACTAAATAAGTCCACTCTTTTTTTCCACAATAAGATCTGTGTAACATGAGACTTTACATTTTGCTCTGCTGTTAAAAGAAAGAGAGCAAACTTATAGTAATGCTACATCTTAGACAGGAGAGTAGTCAATTACTCTTATGCATAGCCTCTATATTTGATGTAATATAAACTATGAAATTATTTAATACATAGTTTTCCCACTTTAGACATTAAAACGACAAATCTGAATACAAAACTCACCTCAATCACCAAGTAGCGACCAGGGTCTCTTGACATTTTAGCAAACTCTTCCTGCAGATCTTTAAATGATGGTCTTGATTCAGCATCCAACATCCAACCTGGTATAATAAATACAAATTTGAAGAAGACTTGAGAGGCACCATTTATAAAATGACACTTGTTATATAATTCTAAACAGTTACACAATTCCTTTACTCATAAATGCAAATTTCTACTTAAACACTAAGTACTGATCTGTTAATTCAATCATTTATAATCATCTGTCTATTCCAACTCTTTTCCCAAGTTCTTTGAGACAGACAAACATTTCAAGCAAAATAAAAATCCTCATATTTTATTATGTCCATGTGTTAAGAGGGCCTGAAAGAGAGCAACAAATAGTAACACTGTAACCTGCAGGTATGTTACAAAGGGATGACTAAAGAGGGCTCAGCATGGGGTTGGCTACCTTTTCTGCAGATCATGGTTTTCCAAACAGGTGAGTTGCAACTCAACTCCCAAGCTGTCCACGGGCGCCAACACTCCCCCCCATTAATTTTTATAGAAAATTTCATGCAAAGGTTTTCAACACTTATTTATTTCAATATAGCTAAATTGTAATATTCTACTTGTGGGTATAACACTGATTTATGATAAATAAAAGGAAGTGACTGTCGACCTTGATGATTTTAAAAAAATAGTAAAAGCAAAGATAATATTCTGAAACATCTCTTTTTGATGTGTTTTCTTTATCCTATTAAAAATGTCTTTTTATGCAAATGTTGAGAGGAAGATGGGGTTGCAGATTTCATAGCTATTATAAAAGTTGGTTGAGAGTCAAAAAAAGTTGGGAAACATTACTGAAAAATAAAAGACCTCTACACACATGGTAGAAGAGAAGTGTCAGCGTTATTGAAATGTTCAATATTTTTTCAGTTTTTCACCATGAGGACAAATATTTGATACAACAGCAAGATCCACATTTTAATTAACAGTCTTAAGATTTTGCTCTTGTGGATAATTCTGAAGGCGACCTCTTCACATAAACTTCTAATAATATGTGAAGCACTGGGGACGGTGTGGGCTAGTGGTTAAGTGACACGGCTCACAACCGAAGGTGTTGGAAGCAAACACTTAGAAAATGCAGGAGGACGCAGACCCTTACATAAAATGCATGCTGAAGTCGGATGCACTGGGCCAACAGGCGCAAAATAAAAACCACAGTGCAACGCACACCGCCTTGGGAATAGATAAATAAGGTGAACAAAAAAAAAATAATAAAAATATGAAGTACTGAGCAATCACATTTAGAAATGAACTTACATTTCACCATGATCATGTAGACATCAATTGTGCAAATGATTGGTTGCTGAAGTCGCTCTCCCTTCTCCAGGAGAACTGGCACATCTTTAGTTCTGACATTGTCGTAGGGTTTCTTACCAAGTGTAAACAACTCCCAAATAGTTATACCTGTTGAAGGACATTTGTGATACAATCAAAGTTTAGAAAAGACTCTGTTGAAGGACATTTGTGATACAATCAAAGTTTAGAAAAGACAGAAGTCCTAATGTACTCCTAATAATTTTCATATCTTCTACTAAAAACTAGACTGGTAATGCACAGGCTCTACTTTTAGTCTGTTTACTTTTTAAAAATATAATGACAAAATGATGGGCAGAAATGGAAGGACAAATCCATGAGCTTGTTGGCCAGTCCTAGGACTGAATAACCTGATAATGAATGACAAAAATAATTTTTTAAACAGTATATTTTTATATTTTTCTTGGTGAAAAAATAATGTAGGATGCCATGCTAAAGAAATTCAGTATTTTTTAACACAAAGCTCAAATTCATTACAATAGATGAAAAGGTGTACTGGGGAAGGGCCTGTCTTAGGACGATGAAAAGTTATAACTTAACGTCTTTATACTGGTTTAGAAGACCCTGCAGAGTCTGTATACAACCAGTTACATTTACATCACCTTGCTCTAAAAGCTATGCGCATCCAGTTTATTCTTAAATGCATTAACTATTCCTGCCTCCACTACCTCCCCTGGCAATGCATTCCAAGCAGACACCACTCTAAACTAAAAAAATATTTCCTAATATCTAATCTGGACCTCTCTTTAGTCAGCTTGTAGCTATGCCCTCATGTTTATATCTCCTCTATGATAAGGACTCCACACCTGTACACAGTACTCCAATCTAGGTCTAACTAAAGCTTTATACAGTTTGACGATCACTTCCTTGCTCCTATGTTTAATATTTCTTTTTATCATACCTAACATTGCATTTGCCTTTTTCACTGCTACCTTAACTTGCTCACTCACCTTTCCTGTATGACCTATTATAACTCCTAGGTCCCTTTCCTTATCTATCTTTCTAATATTGTTTTCTCCCATTCTGTAATTATGTTCCATATTGGATCTACCCATGTGGATGACTGTACATTTATCTACATTAAACTCCATTTGCCAGCTTACAGACCATTCTCGAATTTTATCTAAATCCGACATCAATATATCCACTTCCGCTTTAGATGAGACACTACTGCATAGTTTTGTGTCATCAGCAAATTTTGCAATCATGGATCCCATATCAATGTCCAAATCATTTATAAATATCAAGAACAAAATTGGTCCAAAACCGAGTCCTGTGGCTCACCACTTTTCACTTCACACCACTTAGAGTACTCCTTATTTATGCCCACCCTCTGCCTTCTTCCCGTTAACCAATTTTCAATCCATTTGGCAACTTCGCCACCTATTCCATGTGATTTTAACTTTTTGAAATAATCTTTGATGAGGTACTCTATCAAAGGCCTTTGCAAAGTCTAGATAAATAACATCCACTGGCTCCCCTTTATCTATGATTTTAGTAACCTCCTCCATGAATTCTAATAGATTTGTTAAGCATGATCTCCCTCTAGTAAACCCATGCTGACTATTTCTAATTAGATTAAATTTGTCTAAATGCATTACATTGTTTTCTTTGATTATTGACTTTAACAATTTACAGACTATGCTCGTTAAACTCACCGGTCTATAATTTGCTGGATCTGATTTTTTGCCTTTTTTGAATAAGGGGATCACTCCTGCATCTTTCCAATCCCGTGGAACAATCCCTTTTGTAAGTGATTGAGAACATAATATAGCCAATGGTTTTGCTAGTTGGTTTCTAATTTCATACAGCAATTTTGGGTGAATACCATCTTGACCTGAACATTTATTCACTTTCAACCCCTCCAATTTTTTAAAAACCATTTCCTCTGTAATACAGATTGATCTTAATCCCGCTGTATCCATGTCTCTTTGAAAAATATCTATAGGCTCTGGGATCTCGGAGCAGTCCTCCTTTGTGAAGACTGTGCCAAAGTACTGATTGAGCAGATTAGCAGCCTCCCTATTCTCACTTATTATTTTCCCTGTACTGTCTATGAGAGGGCCTACTTTGTCTTTCGTTCTTTGTTTATTTCTAACATAAGAAAAGAAGCTTTTACTGTCAGTCTTGATCCTCTGAGCAAGTTTTTTTTCAAAGTCTATTTTTGCTGTTTTATTTGCTTTCTGAGATATGTTCTGCTTGTCCAAATATTTTACATATGTTTCTTTTGATTTACCTGCCTCTATATATTTTTGCCATGCTTTATTTTTTGCTCTTCTACATTTCACTACAAATCTAGTTATCCACTTTTTACGCTTGGGGTTTACCTCCCTACATGGAACACATTCCTCATTTAGCGTTTCTAGAACTGTTTTAAAACTTTCCCACTCCTGTTCAACATCTGTTCCTACAATAATATCTTTCCAGATTATGTGGTTCGCTGCCTTTTTCATCCTCTTAACATCTGCCTTAGAGTAGTTGTATGTTCGCGTGTTTATGTTTACTTCTTTCCCTGCAATAAGATCCCAACGGATGATTTGATGGTCACTTGAGCCAAACAGTTCCCCAACGGTAACGTTTTCAATCATATTTTCCTCTGTTGTAAAAACTAGGTCGAGTATGTTTTTGCCTCTGGTGGCTGCTTCTACATGTTGAATTAAAAAATTGTCAGTTATGCACGTAACAAAAGGTTTTGACTCTACAAGTGCTTCTGCCATATCCCATTTTATTTCTGGATAGTAGTATGTGTGTGGATCATCAGGTTTGTTTAGCATTACTAGGCTGTTGGCTATGATAAAGTCTAAACATCAGTTTAAAGAAAATATTTATAATTTTCTTTACATAGTAAAGAATACTAATTTGTAAAAACAATTTACAATTTTCTATATATATATCAGCAAAGGATACCAGTTCACAGAACAGAATACCATTTTTCCTAAGATTCAATTAAGAATAACAGTATATAGAATTGAAGATGAAGTTTCTAAACAGAATACCATCTAAATTAGTTATATTTACTACCTACTACCTATTAAGTTATTTTAAAAAAAATATCACTATTATGTTTGGTTAGTGTAAAAGTGGAAGCCAATAACAAAAGTCCAATTTGATGATACTTAAATGCCTCACTCTTGTGATAAATAAAATGTTTTCTTAGAGTTTTATGCTAAATTTTTCCACTGTCAACAAATGTAATTAAAGGAACTTACCAAAACTCCACACATCACTCTTGTGTGTGAAGATCCTGTGAAGGATGCATTCTAAGGCCAACCACTTGATTGGCATCTGCAGTAAAACAGGAATTAACATCTAAGACCACAACATACGCATATGAAGTGTATGGTAAAAGGCAAAAATGATAGCAAGAAAAGATAATGGCAACTGATAAACAGAATAAAACAATAACAAATATATGATACAATATACTCTGAGCCACATGCAGGACACATGATTTTGACAAGGCAATAAAAGATACACAACTTCCATTATCCTGATTGCAAACAGCTTCTCAAAGCTGTAATAATATGTTGTACTTATAGTAATAATTTGCTTTAAAATATTTTAATTCCATGTTCAAATGAAATGTAATAATTTACTGTAAAAGATTACAATTCTCGTATGTTTTAATATAGTGTAACAATTTATTATTAGATACTGTATTCTAATGTTGTGTATTCCAAATTTCCATTTATGTTATTATTTAACAATGTAATTCTATAAGATCAAAATAAGTGGACATTATAAACACAATCATTGAGATATCATTCTTTAAATAAAGCTGACAAACCAGGTAAACTGGGGAAGTTCATTACCTGAGAGAATTTTTCAATCAATATCTTTGTGATCTTTATTACTCCAAAGCATAGGGCCTCAGCAAATATTTATGTACTCTTACACTGGTGGCTTCTGTAGAACATTGTTTTACATAATGAGGTTGCCAACAACTCCATGCACAACCCTCCTTGGTCATCTTCTTTGACCAATATAGATTAGCGCTGTGATTATATTATCTCTTAAGAGAAATTGGTTAACTGGATTCCCACAGGAAAAAAAAAGGGTCTTAGACAGATTGTATCAGCTGCCTGAGAGACAGGAAGAATCAGTGTCTTAGACAGATTGTATTAACTAGCTGAGAGACAGGATGAAACAGTGTCTTAGACAGATTGTATTAACAAGCTGAGAGACAGGGAGAATCAGTGTCTTAGACAGATTGTATCAGCTGCCTGAGAGACAGGAAAAATCAGTGTCTTAGACAGATTGTATTAACAAGCTGAGAGACAGGAAAATCAGTGTCTTAGACAGATTGTATCAGCTGCCTGAGAGACAGGAAAAATCAGTATCTTAGACAGATTGTATTAACAAGCTGAGAGACAGGAAAAATCAGTGTCTTAGACAGATTGTATCAGCTGCCTGAGAGACAGGAAAAATCATTGTCTTAGACAGATTGTATTAACAAGCTGAGAGACAGGAAAAATCAGTGTCTTAGACAGATTGTATTAACAAGCTGAGAGACAGGAAAAATCAGTGTCTTAGACAGAGTGTATTAACAAACTGAGAGACAGGAAGAATCAGTGTCTTATACAGATTGTATTAACAAGCTGAGAGACAAGGAGAATCAGTGTCTTAGACAGATTGTATTAACAAGCTGAGAGACAGGAAAAATCAGTGTCTTAGACAGATTGTATTAACAAGCTGAGAGACAGGGAGAATCAGTTTCTTAGACAGATTGTATCAGCTGCCTGACAGACAGGAAGAATCAGTGTCCTAGACAGATTGTATTAGCTGCCTGAGAGACACAGGAAGAATCAGTGTCTTAGACAGATTGTATTAGCTACCTGAGAGACAGGAGGAATCAGTGTCTTAGACATATTGTATTAGCTGCCTGAGAAACAGGAAGATGTTGTTTCTTAGACACATTATATGAGCTACCAGAAATACAGGAAAAATCTATGTCAGAAAGATTGTATGAGCTACCTGAGAGACGATCTACACATTCAGATTACAGTATGGGAATCAAGACATGACTATAAGACTAAGGCCGTACCTTAGTGGCTGTGCTCTCGACTCTCTCCACTGTTTGTGTCGAGTTTTCCAATGTTTCGTGGTCCCTGTATGGATTATATTTCACAACTCCTTCACCGGGTGGTATCAAGGACTTTATTCTATGGATTTGATGTGCTTTTGATCGGTTATCCTGTTTGATTTGCTGTATTTCACAGCATTTCATGCTTGGCTCAAGCCATGGGAAACCAGTCCATGACAGATTTCAAAGTTTTGCTTAACTGCACACCAGAATTTAGTCCAGATTATCACTACTCAAGAATATTTCTGATCAGACTGAAGCTGACTTCCTCCTACCCATCCCTCCCTCCACCAAAGGTTACATGATACCTCTCCCAACCTCATATTCTCTGCACAGCAAAGGTCACACTGACCAACAGCTGGACAGTCAGAAGCCTCGATGGCGGGATACATGGAAACAGGGAGTTTGTTTGACACAAACATAAGTCTAACACACTCCTCACAGCCCTCATCCCAAGGCTGCAGAGTACACCGCTCCATCTGGGGTGTCTGTAGGAATTTCGGTCGACACATTACACATGGACATAGCCTCAGCAGTTGGACATGGTAGTGGTCAATCAATGCAATGGGCCTTTGACGCCTATGCAAACATTATTATTGCATTGGGGAGTTGTGCAGTTAACAAGAGAGGAAGAGAAAAAAGAAAAAGAAGGCAGAGAAACAAACACAATACTAACAAAATACACATGACAAACACTTACCAGTCCTCCTTGTGAATGGTATTCAACTGAATCTAAGTCTAGCAGCTTGGCCAGGCCGAAGTCTGTGATTTTAACCTGATTTGGAGTTTGAACCAGCACATTTCTAGCTGCCAGATCACGATGGACAATTCCTCTCTCTTCAAGATAAGCCATTCCCTGTACAAATCAAAATACAAGTGGATCCTTGAGATGTGAATGTGGAAACAAACAAGAGTTTAACATTGGCTTCCCCTTCTTCTGTATCTGATTGCACTGGAAAACAAGTTATTCAATTCACTATTTTTATTTCTGGATCAAAATTGTTTCTAGAGCGTTGTCAAACCCAGAAGGCTACTCCACACTTAACAAACTTTTGGCCTGTGCAAATGTTGAAGTCTGAAATACGAGAAGACTTGCAAATGTTGGTCTGAAATACGAGAGAACTTCAAATGAAAACTTGAAAATTGCTACAGAAATTCAAACAAGCATCCCATTGTTATGAAAGTTTGCAGTATTGTTGCTAAGGACTTCAAGAGTATCCTGCCATTTAATCTCAGTGCAGATGACCAGATGATGACATCATCGTAGCAGAGATAGTCCCTACAGGTATGGACCAAACAAAATCAGCATTTCACTATCTGATTTTCTGAGCAGTGAAGGGTGAAAAGTCTCAAAATTTGTTGTAGAATAAAGATTCAGAAAGGTTATGCATGCCTGTTACTCTAGTAAGTGTATGAGTGGAGTAGCAAGTTTCGATATATATGATACAATTGAATTTTGTTAAGACAAGTAGATTATAAATGTTTAGAAAATACACAAAAACACAAAGGAGGAGAGAAATAAAAGCTGCATATAGAGGAATCAAATATGCTCATACTGAGTGGCAACTGCTTCACAATAAACCTAGACTATTTGAGCAATACAGCAAACTTTATTGAACAAATTGCTTCAAATGTTATAAGTAAAAAAATGTCCAGTCTTCGATTTTTAAAGATGCAATATAAATGAAAATGAATAGTTGAGTGCAAGAGTGCTGTTATAGTTTATGGTGAATAATGATTGCACAAATGAAAAACCTTTTTTGTTAGTCATGCCAGAGTATTTGTCTTGCAACATGTGGGTGATAGATATTTGTACAAAAAGTAGCAGTTATGGTTGTATTGGATTGGCACTAAAATCTTAAATGTAAAGATAACACTTGATCCGATCTGGATTAGTGCTGCACAAAGTCTCTGACAAATTCCAAAAATCAATAGTTTTCATGCTGCATTTTGGGAAGGAGTCTAGTGTCTGACCATACAAAATATATACTGATCAGACATGTTAGTCAGGGTCAGGTAAAGTATACTGACCAAGACCCCCATCTTACTTCTACATAGTTCTTCAGGCTGTTTTTATGACAGACTGGCTAAAGAGCTGAGAAATCGATGAAGCTAAGCATGGCATAACTGCTTGGAGGATCACGGTTCACCTTCATCCACATGCTCGAGATGTGAGGAAAGCTACTGCAACCCATCACTTAATGCCTTTTGCAGGGTGCACAAAAAAGTTATGTTACTCATTGTGGTTATTCCGGAACAACAATTATGCTACACTTCACATATTAACATAATAATACTCGTACATCTGCCCCATAGCTGGACAATGCTAGATGTTTAATGTATATGAGATAAACAATAATGGCAATGATAGCATCCTCAAAATTGTACATTTGATAATGAAATTATTTTTACCACACATTTGTCACTATACAAAGTCAGGCATTATATCATTTTCATATGCCTTTTTTCATTCTAGCATAGCATGGGGCACCTCTAGTCGGCCTGTGCTAGTGCAGGTTTATTTTTTTCTCCAATAAAGGGTCACATAATTTACACAGAAAAAAATGTAAGACTGTGATTCTGAAAATGGTATCCATGGATCGGTTGAGAGATGTAAGAATGAACAGAAATATTGAACGGGATCTTCAGACTACTAGTTTAAGAGCCACTGCCCTGAGCCGAGTACAGAATATGACAAACAAGAAGGAATGAAATTGTTCAGTCATCTGGTTCAAATACATTCAGATTAACCAGCAGCTTTAGTATCTGTACCAGGAGATCAGAATGAAAGATGTGATGCAATCGAGAGAAAGACATGATGTAACAGAAACATTTAAGAGAAAAGAGTTAATAATCACTTGAAAACCTCAACCTGCCGTCCATGAAATCAGTAGACCTGGCCAAGTTATAAAAGCAATAGTTAATGGAACAAAATAAACAAAAGAAAAACAGAAGCTGTAAATATAGAGAAATAATAAAACTTACCCTAGCTATTTGAGTACACCAATTGAGAAGAGCTTTTGAGCCAATGTGCTGTGCATTAGTCCTGACATAGTTTAACAGGTTCCCATGGGGCATCAGCTGTGTTACCAACATCATCTGAGATTTCATGCACACCGCCAGAATGCGCACACAATTGATATTGTCCACACTGCACATGACCCTTGCTTCTTCCAAAAGCTCTGTGGACTGACTAGGTGATGTTCCTTCCTGTAGAACTTTGATGGCAACAGGAATCTTAACATTCTCACCTTGAGGAACCCAAATGCCCTGTTCAGATAATCGAGCAGTGTGTATTATTTTCAATATTTTTATATACATAAATACGCCTTAAAACAGATAAACAAAAGAAAATTGAATATTCTTGTTTTACATCTCATAAAGTAAGTTTTGGATAAGGTGAAAATCAGATGTGCTGCTTTAAAAATATCAGATGTAGCAGTGCCAGAAAAGAAACATTTATCAGTTTTACAATGCAGTAAATATAAAAACAACAAAAATGTCTTCATGAGGATATAGAAAAAATACATAACATTTTATACTATCAATTTGAAAGATGGCAACGGATAAAAAGATGTTAATTATGTAGACACTAGTTGATCTTTAGTAAATACAATAAATAATGAGGCCACAAATGTGCAAGACAAGATTGATGTGACAATAAACCAAAGAAGAGAGAGAAGACCAGAAGTGAGAAGGACCCAACAGATGTTGCTTAGAACTGAGGAGGGAAGAGAAACATAGATAAAGGCATGTTACAATGTGCACCTAATTATTTTCTGCATTAAAAATTAGAGAAGTGTTTTAAAAAGAAAAGAAAAAAGTATATGGAGGGTTTGACAAATATTAAGGTGACTCACCAGTCAGTCAAAAATGTCACCAGTCAGCATGATCGGACTACAGTCACACAGATTATGTTAACAAATTTAAACTAGCCACTCATTCCCCTTTATTTATAAATTACAATCCGTACCAAACAAACATATATTGTATTACTTTCACATTATTTGCTTATTTTTTTCTGAAGAAAAAATGCACTTCTGTCAGAGGCATGGCATTTGTGTCCTTGAAGATGCTTGGTAGTTTTAGCACTGATATACCATTTATTGATGGCTTTAGTAAGTTTAAATTGTGGTACTGGAGGTCCATTTAGATTTACCATCATAAGCTAGGTTATGTACAATCTATTTCAACCGTAATACAATTAATAATCATGCGAGAGTCGTTATGCAGTAACGATTAAAAACGTAATTAACAATTAAAAATGAATATTTTTTTTACTCGTCACAGATGAGTGCTTTTGTCAAGCCCTGAGTATATGTTTGCAGCAATGGTTTTTGTAGCTGTATGAAGTTGCAATGACCAGATAGAGACTGTTACTCTCAAACAAATCTACTTTATGTTATCCTACTCTCAATAAAAATGACCTCCTAATCAATGTACAAAATTGTAAATAAATTAACAATTTGTTGAAGCTTCCCACTACCTGTTGGCAAATTTCACATTTACAATTTCATTTATCCACCTATTTCATTGATGTACTCATATCTTTAATGCTAAAATATCCATTGTGATTCATGTGGCACATTAATTTCCAATCCTGTGTGCAGAAATATCACTATTACTAATAATTAAATAATTTATGGGTAACTTCTTGCTTCCTACTTTTGATTTCTTCCAACCTTCTTCCTTTAGACATCAGTAAGATCTATGAATTTGTCTTTACCCTTATTTGGTGAGTGATTTATGTGTGATTGATTTCTGATGAGGAATTTACGTAATTTATTCTGATGTATGATTAATGTGAGATTAATTTGGAAGATATTTTGCAGGTTTAGTAACGCTTGACAATCAATCTCCAAATTTGGGATCCACTCCATTAATGAATTGGAGTTTCAACACCAGTCTCTGGACTAACTAATGATAATGATGAATAGTAGGTTTGTCTGATGAATGATAGGTCTGTCTGATGAATGATAGGTCTGTCTGATGAATGGATTGGCTTGGCTCATTCTTAATCTCCCACTACCAAACACTGAAAGGGCCTAAGTAGCAGAATGTAGTCCAGAGAACGGAATGCGTTGTGTCGTAGTTTACAGCTTGACTGTGATATTTGCACCTTTTGGTCCAACACATCCGACTTCAGCAAGCATTTTTTGAGTACCGGGTTAGCATTCCCTCTTCGATCCCTTCTACTTTGCCGGTCTGCCCAGCTGCAGCCTGTTATCCAGGATCACCGCGTGGAGGTGTAGAAGGGTCTTGGCAGCTCTGGTTTGCTGGCCCCGACGCTAGCAGTCAGCTATGAGTCGCTGACCACTGCAGCTCATGCGCTGCTCAGCATCTTGATACCTGATGAATGACAGGTCTTTCTGATGAATGATAGGTCTGTCTGATGAATGGTAAATGACAGGCTGCTTTAATTAATGATTTACATAATATAAACAATATGGCACTTCAGAGTAAATTGTTTAACTGGTTCACTCCACAGAACTGATACATTGGTTTGCAAACTTTCTAACAATCCTACAAAGTCGGTATAGTGATTTGAACTTTTGCCCTACTCATGGTTGAAAATATCTAAATAACTACTTTTCTTGAATATAAAAAGATACCTATATCTAGTACCGGGAGTTTTACATTTTAAAAATAAATTCCAGAAATCCAAATATTCCAGAGTGAATGAGTTAAAGTCTGCACCCAACACATAGAAAATGACACTAATAACATTCACAACAGGTGATTAACTCAGCTATCATTTCTACCACCTCAGTATTCAGCCACTTAAATCGGCCTACCTTAAACACTGTACCAAATGCACCAGATCCTATAATGGTCCCCTTTCTGAGTTCAGCTTCATTGATAATTCTCATTTGAGCTAAATCAGGTTTGGCATTTGTTGGAGTCAGTGGCTGCAATGAATCATGAACACATAGTTGTACACATGATACCGATAATGCACTTATTCAAATATCACTTCAGTTTATACTTCCTACTTCATATGAGTCAGGGTTTTCCTTATACTTTGATCGTATTTTAATAATGATGCTTATGGCTGCATAAGAAAATACAAATTAAAGTAATGACTAAAGTGACAACAAAATTCTGCAATCTAAAAAAACAAAAATTCTTGGAGTTAACAACATGCATAAAATTGTGCACTGACCTCAATCTCTTCAACTCCTGCAATTTTTGCTGTGTACTCAGCTGCCTTCCTGTTGTTCTGTGCACGCTTGTGACACAAGTATGTAATGAGGATGCACACCAACACAACGAAGCAGGCCACAGGCACAGTTGCACCCAAAATGGTGGCAAGTTTTTGCTTCTCTTCTCTGAAATGATGGACATATATATTTTTTGGTTGAATTTTTTAGCAAAAGAAACCATGGCTAACATTTAATTTGACTGTTAACAAACTATGTTCATTGATTTATTGACTTATATCAAATTGTGTTCATATTTTGCTTAAAAATAAATTCAGAAAACGTGTGACTATAAAAGGTGCTGGTTATAAGAACCATGGTAGGTCTTCTGTGACTGGTTTAAAAGATATGGTAGATTTAATACAGCATTGTAAAAAACAAAAACGTAAGAGTGACATTGAAATTAGCCATACTTAAATACCATGTCAGAAATAGTTAAATGTGTATATTAATTAGCCACACTATGCTGCAGTCTATCTAGTGGTAAATATCTACCTGCCTTTCAATTCTGGACGGCAAAGCAGAGAGAAAGGGAAATGACACCCAACCTCTCCCTCCCATCCAAAAATAGGTGAGATTTAATAAAATCTTTAGCACTTCATCGATTGTGACAGTGTCGCTGTGGAACTAACTTTATGTTTTTCTTTATTAAGTAAAATATAAAATATAGTATCATCCACTGTTTAGCTTAGGTGTGATATTACCAGTTGGTGTGGTTATCACAAATGAGGAACCACAGGATGTGTCCCAGAATATCAGTTTAGTTGAAATTCTGCTTCTTATAATTTATGGTACCAAAAATGTACTCTTTAGTGATGTCTCCTAGCTTCGGTAAGTGTCAGTGTATGAATATGATTTGGAACGTATGTCCTAGATCATCAAGAATTTGAGCAAGCGTGAAACCAAAGATTACTTGAGTGATTGATTGAGATTTGGGGAAAAAAAAACAAGATACACTAGGGAAACTACAGGCAATAATAAAAAAAAAAAAGGAAAAGACATGCCATTGTAACATTCCACAATGACCAACAGAAGAAATTGAAGAACAAAGAAGATTGGCAATCGTTATTTGTTCTAAATCAATACTGCTAATATTGATAACCTTTCTACTGTCTCATGATCAGAACTATTTAAACAAATTTGTCATTCCCCCAGTACTGGTATGAGAAGTAATACATTTAAAAGAGAATATCAATAGCATCTCTATAAACAGCTCAAGCTGTTCTTGTAACAAATTATTTTTACACGTTTATTATTTCAAATGCTATTTTTAACGTAATACTTAAGTATTTTTATAACTAGATGATTATTTTTTTTTGTTATTTTTGATACTTATTAATTGCTTTTGTTGTCGCTTGCAATAGCAAGCATTTTTCTAAACACTTGGAAAACCTACAAACCAAATGCCATAACATAAAGTGCAGTAATAGACACTTGTAAATCTACCCATGCTCATCCAAATAATGAACGTGCCAAGCTGCAAAAGAGAGTTAAGTTTGAGAACTTGCGAAAACTAAACACCTAAAATAGTACTACTGTTGGCTTATCCTCTCTCATACTCAACGTGCAGCTATGGAAAACTTTTTATTTTTAAAAAGGGGGGTTCATACCATTTTACACCCATATTACTCTAACTTTTGCATTATCTGGTACAGGTAAATGTATTTAAATGTCTGTGTCAGTGATATTTTTTCTTACAGCCACAGTTTTTGTTCCTGTCCACCGCTAAAGAGGTGTAATGTTGTAATGCATTTTATAAGAAAATAATAATACTTTTTTTTAAATTAAAAACATTTATCAGCATGCCTGTATTAGTACAGCTCCATTCCACAGAAAAAAAACTAAGAAAGTCAATAGGCAAAAGAACCAGAATAATTGGAGGCAAGAGTAAGGAGAAGTTGATACATTTTGCTCCAAATTTAATCATTTACTGTAAAAAAGGAAGATAAAACAAAAACTGAGAAATTGTGCAATGAAAAAAAATGGTCTAAACTTTTACTTACAGAAAAAAAAATAAACATTATAGAAAGATATTGGTAAGAAATGGCAAAACAATGGAAAGAATGGTAAGAGCTAATAGACATGACAGTATGATGGACAGATTCATAGGTACGTAGTGACAAAATTATTTAATGTCAAATGGAAAAAAACAAAAACATGACAAAACGGTTTAGAAAAAACAAAATTTAGAGGAAGGATATAAAAGCTAGAAGAATGTTTGAAAGAGATAGAAGTCTTGTAGTAATATTATAACATCCTTACTCAGCACTCTTTGCTTGAAAGGCTTTGACCTCTTGGTGTGTGCTGTCAGCACACACCACTCTGTTCTCATCTGTATAAATCTCCTTGACACGAAAGGGCAAGTGTGCAGGACATTCTGATGTGCAGTTAAACTGGGGACACACAAATCCAATTAAAATATGTGACAGCATAGTGGTTATTATGTGGGCAATGAAAAGTTCAATGTGGCTGACAATTAATGAAGGAACTAAAATTGTACTGATTAAAATCAGTGAATTAAGCATAGAATTGAACTGAACCCAGTAAGACCTGAGTTGGTTAACTCCTGTGTGGTTCCAATTGCCATTTATTGTGGAGGAAATAATAGAACTGGTATCATATTATCTTGTTCTTCATCCCCCTTATCATCTTGAGATGTATATGCTATCAACAATTCCTTTTCAAGGAGATGTGTACTGTGTAATTTTCTCCAGTACTCTTCGTTTTTCTTAAATCAGTGTCTAGGTGTCTTCTTCATGTGTCCTTTGGCTTCTTAACTGAACTATCATATTATGTACCTTGAAATGTATTCAGGATAATAGGGAACAGCATGGGTTTCTGGTTAAGTGACACAGCTCACAACCCCAAGGTGCTGAGTTCGATTAGCACTGACCGTTACCCCGGGGAAGCAAACCCTTAGAAAATGCAGGAGGAATCAAACCCTTACATAAAATGCATGCCGAAGTCAGATGCACTGCGCCAACAGGTGCAAAATAAAAACCGTAGTGCAACGCATACCCCTTTGGAGAATATGGAAATGAGGCGTCCGCAAAAAAAAAAAAATTCAAAAATTCAGGACAGTAGTTTTCATCATACTTCTAATGTTTTCATTTTTCATGTTATCTCTCCTGGTGAGAACAGTGTCCCTATTATCATGGGACCAAAGTTGCAGCAGTGAATAAACTGACCACAGCCAGCGACTCATAGCTGGCTGCTTGCATTAGGATATGTGACCCATGAATGACCAAGACAATTTTGTGTCTCCAAGTGGTGTCCTTGAAAACAGACTGCAACCAGGCAGCCTAGCTTAGAGATTAGAGAATAAAGAGGGACTCCTAAAAATGCTGTGCAGAAATTGTATGTGTCAGTCTCAAAGGAGCAGGTATCGCAGCCTCTCTGTAAACTACGACACAACGTCAATTTCAGGGCAAATAACTATTACCATGACAGGCTAGTGTGGTTGGTAACCACTGTACAATTATGTATTATTGGTAATAGTAAACAGTATAACAAATATTAACAAAGGTTCATTACAAAATATAACAGTTTTCTACAATCAAAGAAGAGTATAGAAAAGGTCATGGTAGTCCTACGGAGGAGTATAGATTAGGTCAAGGAGATCTTATTGTAGAATATAGATAAAGGTCATGGTAGTCGTACAGAGGAGTATGGATTAGGTCAAGGAAATCCTATAGTAGAATATAGATAAAGGTCATGGTACAAAAGAGGAGTATAGAAAAGATCAAGGTGATCCAATAAAAGACTATAGAAAAGGTCATATGGAAAAGTACAGAAAAAGTAAAGATATTTCAGAAAAAATAACAAGTGGTCCGATAGAAGAGTATTTAAAAGGTAACAGTGGGCCAATTGAAGAGTATAGTAAAGATAAGGGTGGCCCAATAGAAGAGTATAGAAAAGGTAAGTGTGGCCCAATAGAAGAGTATAGAAAAGGTAAGTGTGGCCCAATAGAAGAGTATAGAAAAGGTAAGTGTGGCCCAATAGAAGAGTATAGAAAAGGTAAGTGTGGCCCAATAGAAGAGTATAGAAAAGGTAAGTGTGGCCCAATAGAAGAGTATAGTAAAGATAAGGGTGGCCCAATAGAAGAGTATAGAAAAGGTAAGGTGGCCTAATAGAAGAGTACAGAAAATATAAAAGTGATCAATTAGAAGAGGAATAAAAAGTAAAGTTTGTCCAGCAGCAGGTGCTGCTGCTGCAGATGAAGTGTACGAAACTTAATTTTTACCAAGTTCTGGTTAAAATAACCTTTTTTTTTTTTGTACTGCAATGACCAGTTCCCCATCTTTTCTTTTCGAACTGTTAAACGGGTATTCATTTAAAGATGTGTAGACTGGAGCTTGTCACTAGGGATTGAACCCAGTGAGTACTAAGTGCTCTAACTATTCTTTTACTCTAAAGCATACAATGAACCAGAAATCCAAAAAATAATCTTACGGTTTTGTTTTCTGCATTAATGTAAATCTTGAAATTTGCACATGCCAAGCAATCTGCCGAGCTGGGACCAAAACATCCTGTTCTGCATTCAGAATGGCATTTCTGGCAACGTTTTGTTTCTGTGTTGCCAAATTCAAAGCTGGGGCATTCCTTCACACAGTAATCATCCTTATGAAAGTAACGACATTCTTTGCAGTGCCTTGGGGAGTGGTCAATACAGGTGAGGCAGTACTCATTGCATATCTCGCACACCTGGTATAGAAGTTGTAAAAAGTGTTGTCACATAATATCAACTTTCATGGAAGTTAAAGAAAAAAGGAAATAAATAAGTAAACATGGTATGACCTCGCTCACACAATTAACAGAGAATTTGTTATCTTTCACATGACAGAGAGATTCATTTTCATGGGCCCTTTCACTCATCTAACAGAGAGAATGTACTCTTTCACTCATCTCAAGTCAGGTCAGGTTATTCTGTAACCAGTGATGTCATTGGGGCACACATGAAGACATAATCACAAGCCCATGCCACCCTTCGGCTGCCTGTACCCCTTCTGGACGGAGATTAGTCCATTCTTTTATATTGTCCTCCCACGTCTTTTTTTGGGATGGCTTCTTCATCATCTGCTTTGCACCTTTCCGTGCAGGACCGTATTTGCAAGACCATTTGATCTCAATATGTGACCGAACCAAGCGAGTTTCCTTCTTTTGATAGTTGCCAAGAGGTCTTCAAAAGGCCCTATTGCTGTTGTAATTCTATCTTGTATTTCCTCATTTGTAACTTGACCTTTGTACATGACATTAAAATGTCTTCGGAAACATCTCATCTCCAAGGCTTGTATCCTTCGCTGAAGGTCAGCTGTAACTGTCCATGTCTCATAAGCATAGAGGAATATTGACAGGACCAATGTACGCATTAATTTGATTTTCGTGCATAGTGCTAACCGTTTATCTTGCCAGATTTTGTTAAGCCGTGCAAGCGCCGCTATTGTCTGTGCTATTCTGGTCAACACCTCACATTTTGATACTTCGTCACTGACAATCGAACCCAGATATTTAAAACGGTCAACCACTTCGAGTTCCTGGCCATTAGCTTTTATCCTACTGTTGAAGCCCTCAGCGTTGTTGGTCATTAATTTTGTCTTTCCAGCGTGTATCTCCATACGATACCGTATTCAAGAATTGTTTCATCGAGCCTACTGACCCATTCCTAGAATTCTGCTTCTGAACCCGCCAACCCGTTGATGTCATCTGCAAAACGAAGGTTGGTATTTGTTTGGCCCCCTACTTGACAGTACCAACATGACCTCCAAGTGCCTCACTCATAATTCACTCAAGGAATATATTGAAAAGAGTTTGAGAGAGTGTACAACCCTGTCCCACACCAACAGGATGTCTGAAACCAGCCTCCCCTCCCTTTCACAAGAACAGCGCTGGACGCCTTGTCATACAGGTGTTCAAGGACCTTTATAATATTTCCGTTGATTTTATACATCCTCATGGTTGCCCATAGCGCTTTATGCCATACCCTATCAAACGCCCTCTTAAAATCAACAAACACATGATACAGTGTTTGCTGCAGTTCTAGATATTTCTCGCTTAGCAGCCTTAAATTAAATATCTGTTCTGTAGTGCCTCTTCACTGTCTGAACCCTGCTTGCTCCTCAGCAATGATGTTCTCTGCTTGGGGTTTCAATCGGTCGAGGATTAATCTAACCATGACCTTGCTAGGGTGGCTGATGAGGCTTTTTATTCTGTAATTTTGGCACAGCTTTAGGTTTCCATACTTAGGTAACGGTATAACCAATGATTTTGTCTATTAGTCCTGCCAGTTTCCTGTCGCCCACATTTTGTTGCAGATGATTGTCAGGCCTTCCACCACTACCTCCACACCTGCCTGTAAGAGTTCTGCTGGTATATTGCTCACGCTGGCTGCCTTTCCTCTTCTCAATGTCTTTACCACTGCAGCTACCTCTTCCTTCGTTATCAGTTGGTTATCATATATAGCTGTTGGTGTTAGAGGGATTGTTTTCTCAGGTTCGTTCCATCCCTCATAGTTGTATAACTCGGTAACATTATTCTGGTCATAGTGCCAGTATGTCATTGTTCTCAATAAGGCACTTGCAGCTTGCATTTACTTATCTAACAGAGAGAATGTACTCTTTCACTCATCTAACAGAGAGAATGTACTCTTTCACTCATCTAAAAGAGAGAATGTACTCTTTCCCTCATCTAACAGAGAAAATGTACTCTTTCACTCATCTAACAGAGAGAATGTACTCTTTCACTCATCTAACAGAGAAAATGTGCTCTTTCAATCATCTAACAGAGAGAATGTACTCTTTCAATCATCTTACAGAGAGAATGTATTCTTTCACTCATCTAACAGAGAGAATGTACTCTTTCACTCATCTAACAGAGAGTATTGGATCTTTCACTCATCTAACAGAGAGAATGTACTCTTTCACTGATCTAATAGAAAGCATAGATAAATTCACACATCTATTAGAGAGTATGGGCCCTTTGACATAGCTGACAGTGAGCAGAAACATCATTTGCTAGAGAATAATGAACATTGATGTTTTTTAACAACTGAATGTTACCATGGCCAGAAACAGGAGCAAAGAATAGTTACACTGTAACCTGCCAGGTGATTAAGGAGAGTTAGAGTTGGAGTGACTTATCCATCAGGTAGAAGCTACAAGCAAAATGAAAGAAGTCAAGGTACAGTAGGGAATAAGCTGACAGTAGCCAGCGACTCATGGCTAGATGCTTGTATCAGTCATAATAGATTAACACCCTATTATGCATACAAATGTTGGCCCTGGAAACAGGCTGTAACTATGCAGCCTGGCTAAGAGAATAGGGATCAAAGAGGAAAAACAAACCCGCCCCAAAAATACCATGATGAAATCGGATGTGTTGGCCAGAAAAGTGCAGATATCACAGCCTAACTGTAAACTATGACACATCACAAATGTTCTTTTCAGGACAAAAGCCAAAGAAGAAAAAGACCCACATGCAAAAAAAAAAAGACCTCTACATCCAACCAAGTAGTAACAAACTTTTCATAAAAGTTACACTGTTGCAGGGACAGTGTGAGCTAGTGGTTAACACGGCTCACAACTCGAAGGTGCTGGGTTCGCTTCCCATCACAGCAACGGCTGTTACCCCAGGGAAACAAACCCTTAGAAAATTCAAGAGGAATCAGACCCTTACATAAAATGCATGACAAAGTTGGATGCACTGGGCAGACAGGCGCAAAATAAAAACAGTGCAACGCACACTGTCTTTGGTAAAATTTTTCATCCATGTTTGTTGTTTCATTGTACTTGTGTATATGTCCTGTTTAAGGATTGGGTTTCCAGGATCAATATGAGTTAGAAAAGGCACCATAACATAAGCTCTAAACAATTTGTCTCTGGTGTATGATCTGTAGTACTCTGTCAGTACAGTTCTTCTGAATAAGATTTTATATGACTACAGAATCTGTCAATCAAGAATACCTTAAGTGGTGACTTTTGGCATACTCTACTTTTAGGCTACTCTCAAGTCCTGCTTTTTTTCACTTTTTGTTTTTAAATAAAATTTTACTGTGATATTTTCACAAACCACCAAGCTCTTATTCCCTATTTCATGGACAACATTGTGATCTGTGCTTAATTTTAATCATGTTTTCTAAAATTAAAATGATCATTCTCTCATAAATCACTGAGAGCATGACATTCAAATTATTTACAAGTCCATGCATTCTTCCAATGTGTCATTTCTAGTGCTATAATCTAGAAAGATGATTTTAGACCACACATTACTTGCAACACAACATTTTACTTTAGTGACTCTTTAACTATCCAGTTATTTCAAATAGCATTGCTAGTAGAAGCAGTTTCCATTTTTATGCAATGAGTGATTCCTGGAATAATGCTAGAAATACTTTCAGGATTAAAATAAACCTCTATCCATCTTTGACACAGACATCCTATTCATTGATGACAGCTTCTGATAGCTGATTGAGCCACTTTCGAAGATGTTCAAACCACTTCTCACTCTTATTCTTGTTATTACTTTCAAATGTCAACTTGATTATATCAATAGAAATCAATGGTTATTAGTATTATGACTGGTCTAGTAATGTCGATAGTGGTGGTCATATTCACTTTCCTTCAAACCATTCTGTATGCAGATAATCTAATGCATGAATGGTGCTGTAATCTTTAATCCTGGTATTCAATCAGGCAGAAATAGTATCTGGTGGCAGTTAGCCAAAAGTTGTTTAAATTCATATCAGCCTTCTAGCAGTATCATGTTGGACCAAGGACTTTATTCAATGAATCTATCAATCTCATTGGTGGATGACTGTGTGTACTCTTATAAAATTGTAGGGCAACCAGACCATCATGTTTGGTTTTCATCTATTGTCAGTCATGGGCATCACATATCTGACCCATCTGTATTTTCTGAACAATTCAGTTTCCATGCCGTTATTAAAGGAAGTCTCATGCCTGATTTTGGTATTGTGAGTTTGGTTCCATAGACAGTCTGTTAATGTTCTTCACTTCACAATCTTTTAAGTAACTTGAAGCTTTTTTGCATCTGTTTTTTGTAGGTTCCATAGACAGTCTGTTAATGGTCTTAGCTTTATTACCTTTTCAGTTCCTTTCAAGTGCAATCTCCGCATCGACGGTTGGCTGCAATGGATCTACCAATGTACTCTATCTCTTGCCGTAATGGTGCAATCTGATAGGCTTTTTCCAGTCCATCTCCTGATGTTATCCACTCACATAAAACATTGTCTTCATTTTGAACGACTTCCTGCCACACTACCCTCCAGTATGGTCTTCAACAAGGAGGTATGTCTTGTTATGTGACCAAAATAACGTAACTGTGTGACCCTGATTTTGGTCATTAATTCTCTTTTCATAACCAACTTTTTCAATACCTCCAAATTTGTTTTCTTCTCTTTCCAAGAAATGCGACCCAATCTTCAATATACCCACACTTCGAAGGCTTCAATACTTTTTTCAACTTGTTATTTATTGTCCATGTTTCTGCGTCATAAAGTAGTGATGAGTATACATAACACCTGAGAATTCTCATTTCCAAACTCTGATTTATCTGTTTGGATGTCAGTATGTGTCGCATGTTGTCAAATACCATCTTGGCCATATCTATTTTATTTATGATTTCTTTTTTACAACTGCCCTCTGCCGTTTATTATATGACTTAGATAGGAGGAACTCTGTACCTGTTCAAGTAGTTGATCTTTTATTTTTATCTGCATACACGGTTTATTGTCACTTTTCCCAATTATCATAGTCTTTGTTTTCTTTATATTTATGTCTAATCCAAACTTTTGGCTTATTTTGTATATTGTTGTCACAAACTCCTGTAATTCTTGCTCACTTTTTACTATCAAAACTGTATCATCTGCACATCTAAGATTATTCATTGCCACTCCTCCAATTACAAGCTCTTTTAAGCTTCTCTGCATCTGTTTGTTGTAGATTCCATAGACAGACTGTTAATGTTCTTCGCTTCATTATCTTTTAAGTAACTTGAAGCTTCTCTACATTTATTTTTTTTCGGTTCCGTAGATAGACCTAATCAAGATTTATAAGATAATCAAAGAACAGGATAAATTAGACTATAACAGTTTTAAAAAAATACAACCCCCTACAGGAGCAAGAGGGCATGGCTACAAATTAACTAAAGAAAGGTACAGATTAGATATTATTTTTTTAGTCAGAGAGTGGTGAATGCTTGGAATGCATTGCAACAGGAAGTAATGAAAGGTACAGATTAGATATTATTTTTTTAGTCAGAGTGGTGAATGCTTGGAATGCATTGCAACAGGAAGTAATGGAGGCAGGGGCAATTAATGCATTTATGAATAGATTGGATGCGCATTGCGTTTAGAGCAAGGAAATGTTAAATTGGTTGTATACAGACTATGCAGAGTCTTCTAAAAAGGTATAAAGATGTTAAGTTAAGACTGTTAATTTTTCTTCGCTTCATTACCTTTTAAGTAACTTGAAGCTTCTCTGCAACTATTTTGTGTAGGTACCATAACTTGTTGCCATATATCATGGTGGGAATAACAAAGCTATTCATGGTGTGAGCCCTTGCCTTGTTACTTCTCATCTGCTGAAGTTCTAGTTTGATGGGATTGAAAATGAATTCTCCTACCTGCTCTCCTCCATTAAATCTCAATTTATTGTGTGGGCATTCGTAATTTCTTGGTTCAAGTACATGTGAAAATTTCTACTATCAATAATATGACTGCAGTTCCCTTTGTAAGCAAAAAGTGTTTAGTTTGTACTGAGATTTCTTTCTGTTCATCTGTTGACGTCATGATTGCTTCATCAAGCTCATTTAGACATTTCTCAGCTTTTCTGACACTGTGACTAAAGATCACCATGTCATCAAAAAACCTTAAATGAGTGAGCATTTCTTTGTCTAGATTGATGCATCTTCCCAATTTAGTTTTCTCGACTACCTCATGGTTGCTGTAAGAAAGTATTGTAGCGATTGTATCCCCCTGTTGAACATCATCTTTTTGTATACTTCCCATGTAAATGTACTGTGATTAATATGGTGCTGGCAAAGAAAAACACTACTTCAACTTTACTAAGTAAAGATCAAATAAAGTAATATACAGATATTATATATCTTAATTGACATCACCTAATTAGCTGTGAACATACCATAAATTGTTTTCCTGCATTACTCCCAGAACTGTAAGTAGTAAAATATCCATTTCCGCAGCTCTGATTATATTCTGGCAAACAGTCAATGGGACCAGATGGCATTTCTCTGACACCCAATTCACATGCACTGCAGCCATTTGATCCTACACGTTTCTCTGGGCCTGTGCATCTAGAATAACAAATAATAATAATAATAATAATATATTGAATCAGTTCTATAAAGAAAACCTTGTAAAGAACTTGCTGTGATTTATTTTACGGGAAAGAAGCTATGGAAAATGAAGTTTGTTTACAAGGAATACATATACACAAACACCATATATATATGGAAGAGAATGCACAACAAAAAATCTTATTTGAGGACATAAAATAGCTCTTTATCAATGCTCTTTGTAGAGATTGTGATGATCGAGCATAATGCACATATGCAATATAGCGTACAGCATGGCTGCTCCACTGTCAACTTGCATCGTGGAAGAACAACGCGTTATTTGTTTTGTGTGATTCGAGGTTAGGAAACCTGAAATCTACAGAAGAATGAAGACAGGTGTTTGAGACAGGTATATGATTGGGTAGACAAATTTCAAAATGGAAGACAAAACGCCATTGATAAATGGCAACATGGGATGCCAGCTTGGCAACTGACGTGATGAAACAGCAGATCAACCAGATTGGCCATTGAAAGAATATTTGCATGGTCAGACTTTACAAATGACAACTAGATAATGGAGGTGATGCATAATTTATTAAAGGTGACCCCAAAAGACTTTCTTTTTATAGCACATCTACAATCTAGTGGACGGGTGGACAAAGTGTGTCGCCAGGCACATGGACTTTGTGGAAAAATAAAACACAAATAATTTCTGGTTCACACTGTTGTACAAATGTTCATAAAATAACTGTTACTTAATGACTGTCCCTCAAATATATTTTTATTTATAAATATATATATTTACTGGTTGTCTACAGACTCTGATGAGTCTTCTAAACCAGTATAAGAACTTGTGTGTGTGTGTGTGTGCATACGCGCGCGCGCACACACACATATAATTAAGTATGTATGTCTGTCTAAATGTATGTATGCGTGTCTCTCTCTACCATACAATCATGCTGAATTCAAGGACTGAGAATATGTATGTACGTGCATGTGTGTGTCTCGCTCTCTCTCTCTCTGCCATACAAACAAGTTGAATCCAACTGAAAGTCCAACACAATGACTGCCTTGACAGTTAGGTAAAATAGATATTGCCATTATCTTCATATAAGGCCCTATTTCACTCCAGTGGGAGTAGGAAGACTGCACAGAGTATTTTTATGTGCTCATAAAGAAGTAGTTTCTATGTCATGGGCAACCTTACATAGTTGACTTTTACAACATTCAAGATGGCTGTGGCAGACCTTTTCTTATCTCCTAAGAAAGGGTCCTGATATGTCAAGTCGGATCTGGCTAGCTGCGTCCGCTAAGCACTACCTCTGATGTGTTTGGAGTAATGGCAAGATCTCCCTTGAGACAAAAATCAGCATTTACCAGTCCTGCGTGGTCCCAGTCCTGCTTTACAGCTCCGAAACCTGGACATTGCTGAAACATGACATGTCGAGATGGAAATCTTTCACATGCGCAACTAGCTGTGTATCCTGGGCATCTGATGGCATGACTACATCCGCACCACGGAGTTCTCTGCTAAATCAAGCCGCCACTCAAATTCAGAAACACTTGACCGACGCAGAGTTTCTTTGTTTGGTCATGTTGTATGGCTGGACCAGGAAACCCCTGCCTACAAGATACTACACAAGTTGTTCCTCAGCGCCAAAAATCTTCCTCCGACCAGCTGGAGGCACAGAAGAGGCTGTCCCCAAACAGTATGGCTCCAGCAAGTAGCAACCTCCTCCTCTGCCCTGGATCAGGCCTGGAACCACACCACAGATGTGGGTCATGGATATGGCCGACCGAGGCAAATGACCTAAGACGCCTAAGTGAACATTATTATTATTATTATAAGAAAGGGGTTCCGGAATCCACACATGACGATGACATTTTTAAAATAAGAGAAATTATGATGATGGAACGTACAAAAGTAATGTGTGTTCATTTCTCAAGCAGAAATGACTTACGGAAAGAAAATTGATAGTTATTATGCTTGCAGCAGCAACTATTTCCTTGGAATCAATTTAATGATGACATCAAGTATTAATTTGAACTCTAATAAAAGGAAAATACTAAAAGGCAAAATTCAGGGAAAAAGAGGACGTCCAAGAAACAATTAGCCTACATAACACAGGCTTGCAAGAAACACAGGGGTGCAGACCTATACTGAGCTAAAGAGGCAGTGGCATGACTCCAACAAAAGACTTTGGACTGACTAACCTGATAACACTACAAGAGACAAGAAATTAAACAAAACAAGATGGCTACTATTAGTTCAGTTTCATCCTACCCGTTATCACCACAGTTTGGGTGGCACTGCTTGCAGACTTTTTTCTCATCTGGGTACATGATAGCTCCACAGGTATTTTCACAGGTATCCTTGCTGACCTTGTTTCTCATAACAACATTTGCACAGCTGTCACAGTCAGTGTTGTTCTGAAGTAGAAATAAAAGATTGGAAATGTAACACCAATAACAAATTGTAAATAATAAAATGAAGAATACAGTAGACAACATTTTTGTGTGCATATTTAATTTCATACAACTTGAATGTTTGTAAGATATAACTCTTCTGTACTGAACTTTCCTTATGTAGCGGTCAGCACACTGTCGCTGAACCATTAACATTCTATCAGTAATTATGATTATTTATAGTATGTTTATAAATTAGCACAACATTCTTTTTGAAATATCTCAATAGTTCATGTATGTATCAAGCTCAGGTAGTCAAAAAGACATTAGAGTTGTATTAAAATTGATTGATTACAATGTCAGGGAGGAGGATGATTGATTTCTATGCTATTGTACTGTATTTGGCTTGGCTTCGTTCGTTCTCAATCTCCCGCTACCAAACCCTAAAAGAGCTTAAGTAGCAGAATGTAGTCCAGAGAATGGAATGTGTTGTAGTTTACAGCTTTACTGCGATATTTGCACCTTTCGGTCCAACACATCCAACTTTAGCAAGCATTTTTTTAGTGCAGGGTTAGCATTCCCTCTTCGATTCCCTTCTCCTTAGCCAGTCTGCTCTGTTGCAGCCTGTTATCCAGGATCACCACATGGAGGTGTAGAAGGGTCTTGGCAACTCTGGTTCGCTGGCCCTGACACTAGCAATCAGAAATGGGTCGCTGACCGCTGCAGCCCATGCTCTGCTCAGTGTCTTGATACCGTACTGTATTTGATAGATAATCTGTATATACTTAACAAATTTTACAGTAATTGCAAAATGATCCCGTTTTTAAAGATTCATAAGTTTATCTTGATTAATCAAGTGTTATGACCTGTAGAGGAAGTTTGAAAAAGAAACTGTGTATTGATTAATCAAGTGTTATAATGAAATCGTTCATTGAGCTATCATATATTTGATGTATCCATTAGACAAATGGTGTCACCCTAATCATAATCAGATAGTCAGAGTCAGATAGATTTATGTGTGTAATAGATTGAACCAATCTTGAACGATGCTTCTGCCAATATTCCTCTTAATCTTACAATACATGATCATAGCAAGCAGATGCTCCCCATGAAGGCAGAAGAAATATCTTTGTTTATGTTTGATAGGACATCATGTGTAAGTTTCTTAAAGGTTGAAGGCGCCTTTTGTCGCATATTTTAAAAGTTGTATTTGACTTTTCACTTTAGCCCACATAAGCTTCACAGGATTTAAATGAAAATGGTGAGGTGGAAATCTTATATGTCTTATGGAACACATATGGCATGCTAAATGTCAATGTGAACTATGTTCTTGTTATGTTTATTCTTTATAAGAGTCAGTAGTTCTAGTTTTAAGCATATTTTACTGAAATTAATGTTTTCCTTGGTAAACCATGCCTTTATTTCATTTTTAGCCCTTGAGGAGGTGGGAACATAATCTTCAAGTGTCAGTGCATTATGGTAAGAAGCATTGTTCATTACCAGACATGAGGGTCTATCTAAAGACGGAAGTAATATTTTCTCAAACAAATTGAAGACAATTTGGCCTCTCCTCTCTTTATGGTTGGTAGTCACATTTGTCAGTTGATTTTGATTGGAAAATGAGTTGTATATTCTTTACTAAACCATTATGTCTGCTGCTTGCATGGATATTATCAAACGTTGTCCTTTGCTACTTGGTACAAATCTTGTTATCATTTTATCTACTGACTGCCGTTTTCTATCACTTGAATGATAGGCATTTATCGATTTTTCATCAATATAGACTATGTGCAATTTTGCAACATTCATTTATTTTTAATTCCTTCAAAATTTGCATTAATTAAGCAATTTTTGTTGTACATACTGCTGTAGAACTTTGTAAGGTTGTTTTAACAATTTTTTTTCCTGAATGTCTGCTTTAGTTTACATTACCCTGTTATTGATTTCTGGGGTATATTTCTGGGGTATATTTTATACTGTGCTGTTTTCAAGATATCTCATCTATTCAGCATATTTTAATATCTTTCCTAATGCAGTTAAATATAAAGTTTGTACAGTTAAATCTGAA
Source organism: Ariolimax columbianus (assembly GCA_036924085.1). Lineage (NCBI taxonomy): Eukaryota > Metazoa > Mollusca > Gastropoda > Stylommatophora > Arionidae > Ariolimax > Ariolimax columbianus. The sequence continues at coordinate 27,357,617 of JAVGWX010000004.1, read as the reverse complement.
ATCTTACAATAGAGATAGACTAAACTTACAACTGGCTATACTATGGTGCTAAAACCCTAGCATGATAACAGAGTTAGAACGTGATGAAGATTGTGATAAAAATTGACCCAGGGTCGCACAGAAACTTATCCTCGAAGTAGAATTAAAATGAAAGACAGACTCTCCAAGTCTGTTGGCTCTATGAGAAAATCAAAGTGAAAGCATTGCCCAACCAAACTGGAATACAAACTGTATTGCATCATGCAGAATAAGAAATAATGACAAGATAATACGGAGACTATGGGCTCAGAAACCAAACCAAAATTTAATAAAACATTGGAGAAAGAAAATGATGATTAGTAGAGTGATCTTGAGGTAAGGTGTTCGTCTCGGGTACTGGAGGTTGCTGTTTCAAATCCTGGTGGAGACCGGGATTTTGTTCACAAGGATCATTGGTAAATTTCTCCCCTGATCTTGAGCAGTGAGATCAGACACCTGTGTGCAGTTGCGCACATGTTAAAAATACCTTAGCAGTTGGAAATCAAAATGAGGTTTAATGGCCGCTGCTCGGGCAAAATTTAAGAATTAAAAACCTACTCAAATTATTCTAGGGATTCTCGCCCCACAGAGAATATGTCGCTAAAAAGGAGACTATGTGGCTATAACATCAGGTCTTGGTTATGTGGTTAGCAGAGCAGTATAGATGGCACCTGACAGGCAGCGGTACTACCTTGCTCTAATTTACGCTTCTACCACCACCAGTCCCATAAATAGGCGATCGTATATTCCAGGGGCTAACAGATGCTTGGATTGACCTGGCAAGTCACCAGTGGATATTCGCCTGCCAAAAAATATGAAACAAAGGAGGTCACACCTCCCCACAACGTCTAACGACATAAGTGGACTGAAGTTAAATAGATAAGAAAGATTAGAGAGACAAAAATATACTCAGAAATGAGGCAAAATTAAACGGACCATATTACTGAAAAAAAACTAACCAAGAGACCAAAACAAACATAACTTGAAGACAGCAAAAAGGCTGATAACTGGGAAAAATAAGAAAGGAAAAAAAAAAAAAAGCTCAGAATTAGACTGATCAAAGGAAACTAAATTCATAATTACGTCACAAAATAACACAAACAGACTAGACATCAGGACTTACCGGGCCTTGACAGGTGTTGGCACATTCCTTATGACATTTCATACACTTGTTCATACCACTGTGGTACAGTCTAGACAGGTCTGTGCACTCGTTTAGACAAATTGATTCCTCCTCATAGACATAATTAGCACATTGCAAGCATTTGTTTGGACCTTTTCCCCAGCACCCTAATACTCCACACTGTGTTACACAAACTTCATCCTCTTGTTCTGTGAAATAGGTACAACGACAAACAAACTGCTTTAACTTAACGTCTTTATACTGGTTTAGAAGACTGCAGTCTGTATACAACCAGTTTTTTTTACATTCACTTGATCTAAAAATGCATACACGCACATATAATCTTTTCTTGAATGCATTAATTGACCCAGCCTCCATTATTTCCCATGGCAATGCATTCCAAGCCTTCACCACTCTTTGACTAAAAAATATATTTCCATGTATCTTTCTTTAATTAATTTGTGGATGTGCCCTCTTGTTCTTGTAGGCAGGTGTATTTTGAAAAACTTTTTATGGTCTAATTTATCATTTTTGTTGATTTTCTTATAAACCTGTATTAATTCTTCTTCTTCTTCTTCTTCGTTCGTTCTCAATCTCCCACTACCAAATCCTGAAAAGGCTTAAGTAGCAGAATGTAGTCCAGAGCACGGAATGCGTTGTGTCGTAGTTTACAGCTTGGCTGCGACATTTGCACCTTTTGGTCCAACACATCCGACTTCAGCAAGCATTTTTTGAGTACCGGGTTAGCATTCCCTCTTCGATCCCTTCTCCTTAGCCAGTCTGCCCTGCTGCAGCCTGTTATCCAGGATCACCGCATGGAGGTGTAGAAGGGTCTTGGCAGCTATGGTTCGCTGGCCCTGACGCTAGCAGTCAGCTATGGGTCGCTAACCACTGCAGCTCATGTGCTGCTCAGCATCTTGATCCCCTGTATTAATTCATCTTAAATGCTTCTCTTTTCTAGACACTGCAGGCCAGTTTTTCTAATTCTTTCCTCATAACTATAGTTCTGGAATCCCACTATCAGTTTTGTCGCTCTTCTTTGTAACCTATCCAGCATGTTTATATCCCCTATCTGAACTGGTTTATCCATTCCATTGTGGCTAGAAAATGCAAATATTTTGGTCACACCAAGAGACGCAACGGTCTCGAGAGAACAGTGATGGAAGGTATGGTGCCAGGCAAAAGAGAAAAGGGTAGACCAAGAAGATGATGGTATCAAGATATCCAGGAATGCCTGGGTATGACTGTGGCAGAGGTTGAGTTTTTGGCAAGGGAACGAGTGTCTTTCAGACTGTGATGGGAGCGACGTTCTATAAAGGATATGCTACATGGTGTTGATCCGATAGATAAATAATCTTGTGGTAGGATGTATAGTAAAGTAAAGATCCAGTTTACATGCTGTGTGGCATAATGGAAAAATAGTGTTAGACCAATATTTATTTGAGCAACAGCACACTAGAGGTGTTGTTTGCGAATGCTAACAATGAGTAGATTACTCTTTTGTGCACCCTAAAAAATTGCGTTAAGTGGCGGGTTGCAGTGGCTTTCCACATATCCTGAGCATGCTGATGAAGGTAAACCGGGGTCCTCCAGGCGGTTGGCTTAATTTGCGTGTCACTCACTACTACGGGGATCATGTCAATCCCTCACCTCGTTAGCCAGGCTGCCATGAAAACAGCCCATTTCCAGGGATGGCTTCTAGGAAGCCGAGGTGAGGGTCTTAGCTAGTATGTTTTGCCTGACCCCGACTAACATGTCTGATCAGTATATTTTGTCTAACTGCTACTGCAACTGTGTGTATTTAATTACAGGTCTGCTGATGTGGTAAGATTGAGGTAGTTTCAAAGCCTATACTGCCAATGGTGATTAAGGATTAAGGTTCAGAAACTTTAATGTACTAGGACTAAGGTTTGGGAAGCCTTTTTCCTCTTAGTTGCCTATCACAAGCGATGATGGCAACACCATCAGGCAGTTTTATCTTGATGATATAATTTGCGATGTATTTGGATTATAGTGAGGAAGAAACTGTGTTGGTCATCAACCTCACTCTCTTGTCCAGAACTACATTGGACCAGTGGCAAGACATAAGTCAAGACGACTGGAGATAATTCAGGATGAAGACACGTTGGTCTAACCTCCTTTAAGACTAGGGATCGCTTGAAACCTGCGGGACTCGAACCCACGCCGTTTTCGATCATCGTGTTGAGAGATGAGCATCTTACCTGTCTCAGCAGCAACTTAGGTCCATGGTCAATGACTGACAAAGCAGTCAATGACCATCAGGCCTGAATGGACCTTTGATAGCAGCAACAAACTACCTACCTTCACCTGGGCTTTGACAATCCTTCATACAATGCAACTACCTCATGATTTTCATTTCAGTACCTATGGTTCACTAAGTTGTTTTAGATTGGCTAGTATTTTGTCTTCTCTATCGGCCCATAGCATAGCAATTCTGATGATGTTTTCAGGGTAACTTCTTAGAACATGACTATATCAATTCCAGTGTTGACCAGATAATGCTAGTGTGTATATCTTTTAGTCTGCTCTAGGTAAGCAGTTCTTGGTTGATGATGGTATTCAACTATAAAGTTAGATGAATCTTCCTCAGACAGGTTTTGTAGAAAGATGATAATCTCAGCCTCTTTTGTGAGGAAGGGTGACCAATTAATTTACTTTAGATCAAACACACATACAAATCTTACCGCATGTTAATCTTGGCTTGTTGCCACGGATATCAAATTTCTGATCTTGTCGCTTAAAAATTTTCAACCAGTCAATGGTGTCTACATAGCACAGTTTCAAATTATTAATAATTACAACATTTCCATTGCTAATCTGTTTGAGTGAGACCAGATCCAATGACTGCAGTGGGGTTGACACGATACTGAGGGCATTTCCCGAAGTATCTCTGAAAAGTGGGATTAAAGCAAAATATTAGGTATATAATTTATAATGAATTGCTGATTACATAATTGATTATGAATTATTGGCTTCATGACTAAAGTGGATTATTGGTTAAATAAATATCCTTTTTCATTGTTTTCTGTGACACTTTATTCTACAAGATAGTCGACTGCCCCGAGCAAAATAAAACTTTATCACCTTTTATGACATGCTTAGCAGGGTTCAGCGGTTCTAGGCTATCTGCTACAACAACAGACTCCAGTACCCACATGGGGAAGGTTATAACATGGCTGTTTAGTAAATGTTTGCCTGCTTTTGACAAGGCACATTCTATTTACAAGTCTTTTTAATAAATCCTCGAACTCAACAAATTTTACGTACGCTGGTTTTAAGTAGAAAATAGATGTCATATTTAAAAAAATGTTCACCTTTAAAAATCACTCTCATGTGTTGAAAACAACAAGGAGCTTCCTGACTTACAACCATTTTCACTTACATCAATTTTTGAATGGCATCATTTGTTGGAGTGATGTCTGTTTGTTTCAGAGTTATAGTATTACAAACGCTACTGCCAAGATTGACTTTCATCCAACTAACTAGTACAACTGCGTGCTGTAATCAGTTTCTTGAAAAGCATGGTTTGCTTTGTTGTGTGACTAAGTGAACATTAAACTGTACATAAAAAACATGGGTAAGTATGGATGAGATACCACTGTGTTGACAATTGGTTTGTCTTGCATCTTATCCATTTGGACAACTCGCTTTCTTTGTGCTTCAGTGGTAATTCTCCCTAGTGTAAAGGCAGTAGTGTGATGGTAGTGAGTCAGGTTGAGCAGTTTGGAGCAAACATCTCCCAGGAGGTGACATTCATGAGGAAACTGTTTGGAGATATTTTTGGAATGGTATTGCTGTACATCATCCCCTTGGTATGAAGTGGGATGTAATTGGGGGAACACCTGTACATTGTATGAGGTCTCAGATTATGTGAGGTGAACAGTTCCCTTTCCCACTGTTTTGCTTTCTTTCACTATGAGCCAGGTGCTTACAACCAAGTAGACTATAGCCTACACAACTAGGTTACACTGTATTTAGTCAGTTTAGCAGTGAGAGTCAAGTGCCATAACAGTTCTACCACTTGAGAAACCATATCACTTAAACAAAGATATACCCAAACTTATTTTTTTTAGATGTAAAGATATAGTTTACATTGCCATGTGGAATATTTGGGATATGGTGTTAGGCTAACATTTTTTTGACCAACAATACGCTAGGGGTGATGTGGTCATCATCATGTAGGCCACCTTTATCTCCCAGAATTGTTCTGGTACCCAAGTGGTTAGACTGGGTGGACCCCAGGGCCCATTTTCATTGAAAAGATATTTCACACCAACTGAAGATTGAACCTACATTGCTCAGCTGGGCAGCCAATGTCCCTTCCACTGCGTCACTGCAGCTTCTAGAAAAGGGTTAGTCTATATAGCTGAACTGAAACTTTGACAAACACTACCACACTTTAGTCATGAAACTGAACATCATTTAAGTTTTTAGTTCATAGTAAAATATATCACTTATGTGTTACAGAGGTCCATAGGTTTAACAAAGAACAATTACATTGTAACATGCATATCACAAGAAGCAATTATGGAGGGTAGATAATGGGGCTGGCAAACAACATTCTGTTTAAACTTTAAGCCACAAGACAAAGAAAATAATGTGAGTGACTATATAAGTTAGGTAAACTTTATGCTGGTGTAGAGCAAAACGTGGGAATAGTAGCTATATAGAGATATCTAATTATAATGAACAACATAGCAAACTTACGCAGTTGTACGACCGTGGATAATCTGTAGGCTGGATAAGAAGCTGAGGTCTGTGAACTCCGAGTGGTTTGACTGAATCATCAAATAACCTGTGATTTCTTTCACATTCTTCAGCACTGTCAGGTTGTGTGGGTGGAGAGGCTCTATGTTATAATAGTTGTCTCTAAACAAACAAACCAACAAAAAAAAACAAACATCAAATTTGACATAAACTTCAGTCTCGGTCATATACAAATCATTGACCTAGGTGTTAAGCTGGATATTCATTCTGTTCAGCAATGTTTGCAATTATGCTAAATAATTAAATACATAAGTATACACAAACTAAAATGCAATAACAACTAAATGCTATTTAAATCAATGCTTGTTTGATAGAATTTCATTAAAAATAATTTGTACAAGTGTATTTAGATTTTTTGGTATGGTTAAAGATTGACTTAGAAAATGATTAAACACCAATATAAATATTCTGTATCTAGTAGACCAGTGGTTTCAGACAAACTAATTCCAATTTACAATTTATAAAATTAAATGTATAAAATATTGTGTAATGTGGAGAGTTGTAGGGGCCATTGCGAGTTATCATTGGTTTAAGGAGGTCCATGATATGGTAAACGTTGGATACCATTATGGTAAACAATACAGTTTGCTTATGTGATCAAATACTTCCGTCAATGCTAATAAAACAAACTTTTAATGGTTAAGTAGAAGGAATGTTTATTTTTCCAAGATTGCGGTCATTTGCAACATACATAGTAATATGCTCTAAAATAGATTTTTAATGTGGGAAAGTGCAGAGGAGATACAAACGAGTTGTGAGGTAACTCCCAGAAAACTGACCACAATTGCATTCACACTAGCTTATTTATTAATTTGTGTTAGAATTAGATGTGTAAATGTTACAATCACTTTCAGGGGATAAACAGGGGCAAAATAAGTTTTAGAATCCTTGCTCCAAGACAAGTAAAGTACACATCTAGCTGTGATACAAACAAGCATCAACAAGTGTAAAGTTAAGCATACAATGAAACCATTGTGATGGAAAGAACATTTACTTATTAGTTACTTGAGGATTCATCATGGTGAGTATGTTAATATATGTGAGTATGTTAATATATAACAGGTAACGAAGTGTGTATACAAAATTGGAAGGTACCCAACCATAAAGGTGAGGAACAGTGACGAGCAAAACAAAATCTCAAAATTTTAGTAGGAAACGAGAGGCTAATATTGAGATAGAAACTCAAAGAGAAAAGAAGCAATTGTACAGCACCAAATCTAAGTTACTTGGAATCGAAAAGATCTGCACTTTATGCTTTCCTGGAAATGTGGGACAATATTTTATCTATCTTCCTTCAGCTTAACTTGGCACTAGTTGTTGATTTACTTAGCAACAGCCAAACTTATTTATAATATTCTAACTGCAGTTGATCTGATAATTTAACTGACAACACTTTTAACTGCAATTTATAACTAAAGTTATTTTTTCTATGATACTCTAAACAGAGGTTCCCAAACTGTATGATAGCTCATTTCAGAATATGCCTGTGTTCATTTTTCTATACTCTTCAACTCTATAAACACTGTGTGCTGCTGGTCTATATTTTTTACATTTCACGATGCAATCTGACATATACATGCTTCATTACTGACATACATACAGACAATGAACTTCCATGCAATGCAAAGTACTCATAAGTGGTCTCAATAAACAAGCACATATTTAATGCAAGTATTGAACACTTTTAAATTAAACAAAGAAAAGATAAACAGTCAATGCCAAAGAATATGCTTACACTCATATGTCTTGTGTGTGTGGTGAATGTTAAATATTTATAACTACTTAAGAAAAGTTCAGTTAATTTTCACTTAAATACAAAAGTAATGTTTTGCTGGTAAAAAAAAATGTGCTAATATATGACAGATGTCTTGTCTGCTTTCGTGGCCTTGACACTTATGTCATCTCACTCAAATGTATTTGATACTAGTTTGATTAGTGGTAAATTTGAGCATCACAGATAGTGTTGACTATGAAATGGTTGACTAACTCTATCAGTATGTATAGATTACTAATTTTTGAAGTTCTGAATAAAGAATGCATGCAGGGAATAACTGTGAAGTTCTATTTTTAGTGGTGAATTTTAAATATTGTGTGGCTTTATATAAATTTGAGTGTTCTGACTTATTACCCTTACAAAAAAATGATTTTCAATCTCATATTATAAGAGTTCCATGGTGTTTTTACTTTATGGAGACATTTTAAAATATATCTTTTGATAATAAAGGCCATATCAACACTATCGTGTGCACCCTTTTCATTGTCTGCTGAGGACAGCAGCAAGTCAAAGGATATCAATATTGTAGTTTCTCATCTACATTGTCAGTTATGCAGTCTTTCCCTGTTCAGACATTGTAGTAACTTTCCAGTTATTTAATCTGGCAGTTTTTCTAGACAAAACCCTGTTAGTGATGTGCAGATTCCTTGCAGCCCTATCTGCATCTCGTAATCAGACATCGTGACAGAGCAGCTTCTGTCTTGGATGGTGTAGTTATATCTTACTTTTAGCTGACGTCCATTTTTGTTGCAGTTTCTGTGCCTTAAAATTTCTATAGGAAGTAGCTAGCCCCATATCCAGCCCACTTAGTCCTTCCTATGACATGCTTGCATGTTTACAGTGTTATTCTTTGCTCCTCTTTCGGACATCGGGAACACTTGAGTGATGAGCCTATGCTTCATGATATAAATTGTCTGGTTTTAGGCTAATGATAACATGTTTTTGGAGTATGTGTGTGATAAGAATTAACCTAATGATGATAAATACCCTTCTTGGAGTGTGGGTGTTGTTGTTTGCAATTGCCCACAATGAGTAGGCTACTCTTTTGTGCGCCCTAAAAACAGCGTTAAATGGTGGGTTGTCGCAGCTTTCCTCACATTCCAAGCAGGCTGATGAAGGCGGACCAGGGTCCTCTAGACAGTTATGCTATGCTTGGTTTCATCTGCCTGTCGCTCATTACTATCATAGGGATCACGTCGAACCTCACCACTTTAACCAGACTGTTTTCCTTTTAAAAAAATCCCATTTCCAGGATGACCAATGAGGAGGTCAGGTGAGGGTCTTGGCCATTATATATCTCATGACTCTGGCTAACATTGTCTGATCAGTGTGTTTTGCCTGACCAGACTTTAGCCTCATCGTCCCGGAGTGTGGATGTGATAAGGGTTAACCCAATGATGATAAATACCATTTTTGTAGTGTAGGTGTGATAAGGGTAAACCTAATGATGTTAAATACCATTTTTGGAGTGTGGGTGTGATAAAGGTTAACTTAATGATTATAAATACCCTTTTTGGAGTGTGAGTGAGATAATGTTTAGCCTAATTATGACAAATACCCTTTTTGGAGTGTGGGTGAGATAATGTTTAGCCAAATTATGATAAATACCCTTTTTGGAGTGTGAGTGAGATAATGTTTAGCCTAATTATGACAAATACCCTTTTTGGAGTGTGAGTGAGATAATGTTTAGCCTAATTATGACAAATACCCTTTTTGGAGTGTGAGTGAGATAATGTTTAGCCCCATGGTGATACCATTTTGAGATGTCTAGTTGGCCAAATCCCCTAACTCATATCTTTCTTGCAGCAGATGAATTATCACCTGGTCTGGGGTTCCCTTTCTTCTATGCCATTCACTCTCAATTAATCACATCTATATCCGATCTTAAACTTAGACTTCTCTCGCAACTATACAGTTTATCCTTTGTCGAAGTTGATGAGAGCCATGTTAACACTGATCGTCTCATGGAGTCAAGACTTTGTGAATTGATTCCAAAGTTCTTGTTACCTCTCTATCTTTTCTGTTGTTAGGTGTATATACTTTCTGAGTGCTTTAAATACCATTGTTTTTGTAACTGCTGTTGCTGCTTTTTTTACAAACAGATATACTCTAGTAAGTTAATGTAAAATAATGCTAACAACTTGGAACAATACAAAACCAGTGTGAATCACAAAATACATGACAGTAAGAGTGATAGCTCATAGTTGTTCCGGATTTTTCTATGGTAAATGTAATGTTAATGCATCATTAGATCTTGCAGTGTCTGGTGGTTATTCAAAACGTAGCTATTAGTAGCTTTAACTAAATCAGCTGTGTAGAATTATCTGGCATATGTAAGTGTGCAGATATGGAGACGGTGACTTATATCAGAAGAAATTAGGCCATCCATTTATATATTTCATGTTCAGTATTATTACATTACCCTGTAGCTAAATGCATCTCAGTTGGGATTTAGCATATTCTTTATAATCTATCGTAGATATAAAATGTGTTTCCATTTTGTAAAATATTGCAATTCAATTCTTCTTCTTCTTCGTACGCTGTCAGACGTACGTCAACTTGAATTTGTTCGAAGAAAGCAGCTGTCATCCTGAGGCTGTCGACACTGCCATAGAGCTTGTCTAGTGTTAGCACTGGTGATGGCCACATGTGCTTTCTCTGATCCTCATATGTCGGGCAATTTTGCAGCAGATGTTCAGTGGTAATTTTCCCTGTACCACAGGTGCATTCGTCAGTGCCACCTATCTTCAGTTTATTGAATAGATGGTACCTCAGTCTGTTGTGGCCTGTGCGGAGCCTGAAGACCACGACCTGCTCTCTTCTGCTCAACTGGTAATAGGCATCATTTTTTGTGTAGCCAGTATGTTCTGTTTCCTATTTGTCCATGTATCTGGCCCTAATAAACCTTTTGGACTCTTCGTAGGTCATACTAGAATCTGGTTGTGGTAGTCTTGAACTTTTTTTTGCCAGTCTGTCTGCCTCTTCATTGCCTTGGATGTTACAGTGGGATGGAACCTACTCTTTTTGGTGCGGACTGCTGGCATAGTTAACAGAATACTGCTCTTAAATCATTAAGTTCTGTATTTTTCTGGCTTTTTAGTGCTGTAACCACGGCCAGGGCATCTGTAAACAGGACTATCTGGCTTTCATTGCTTTCGCCTGTCAGCATTGCTTTTACTGCAGCCTTCAGTGCCTCTGCCTCCGCTCTGAAATTGCTTGAGAATTTTCCAGTTGCCACTGACAGTGTTATTTTTCTACCATTTCTTAGGCTCAGGAATACCCCTCCCCCTCCATTCTGTGTTGTGTTTGTTACAGAACCGTCAGTGTATGCATGGGTCCAGTCCATGCTTTGGTAGTTTTACCGCTATGTACCTCAGGGTTATGTCTCTTCTTTCTTTTTCAGTCTGGTTCTTCTTGTTTCCAATACCTGGTATATTTTCTACCACCTCTGGAATGATATGCTGCTTCCATGTGGGTTTGCATACAGTAGGGATGGGCTTTGGTGTTGTTATGGTGTTCATAGGGTCTTCGCTCATCTTTGCTTTGGCTATTTCTGCAAAGTTTCTCCATTTTAGTTTCTCTTTTCCAAATCTAGTTAGTCTCTGATGCATTGGATGGTCTGTCTCTTCTTAGTTTCTCTGCTTGCTGCTGGGCTCTACAGTCTCTTCTGTCTGTCATAGATTGCAGATTTGTAATCTTTTCAAGTTCTAAATTTGGCGTTGACTTCATGCCTCCTGTTATAACTCTCATGGCTTGGTTTTGAAGTTTGCTAATTTTATCAAAGTTCGCCTATGCTGCTGTTGTCCATGCCGCAATGCCATACTCGAGAACTGGTCTCACTTTTCCAGTGTACATTTTCTTCAGTATTCTTTCGCCTGCTCCCCAGCTTGTGCCAACAAGTTTCCTCATGATTGCCATTTTTGTCTTGCTCTCATTCGGTTTCTCTCGACCTGACTTTTCCATGTCATGCGCCGATCAAATGTGACGCCCAAGTAGAAATGGGTTGTCGTTTGGCCGCAGATATTTGCCGTTAAGACTTATTTTGGTGTTCTGTGGTTTATTTGAAAGCGAGAATATCGTACATGTTATTTTTTCTTAATTTATTTTGACCAGCTATGATTTCGCCCACTCCTCCAACAATGTTAGGGCCTGCTGCATTTGATTGTTTGCTACGGTGAGATTTTTTTCAGAGGTCCACATAGCCAGATCGTCTGCAAACATGGAGCTGTGGACTCTTCTTTGTATATTCTCTGTGATGTTATTTATATACACCAGGAAAAGTGTGGGTGACAGTACTCCCCCTTAGGGTACTCCTTGCTCCAGTGTCACCTTTTTGCTCATCTGCCCTTGTACTTGAACTCTGGCTGTTCTGTTTTCGAGGTAGTGGCTGATCCATCTGTACATTTTTCCAGATACTTCACTACTTCGTAGCTTGACTTTAAGTCCCTCTTTCCACACCTTGTCAAATGCCTTCTCTAGATCCACAAAAACCGCTACTGTATGCTTTTTCTCTTGGTAAGCATCCTCCATTTCCTGTGCTATGAGAGTGATCTGGTCCTCAGTGGAACTGTGTTGTCTAAATCCTGCTTGCTGTGGAATTAATATGTGTTTTTCTTCCAGGTGCCACATCAGTCTGGTGTTTATCATACGCTCCATCAGTTTACCTACACAGCTCAGTAGACTGATAGGCCTGTATCCATTTGGATCTGTTCTATCTTTTTCTTTCTATGATACGGGTATAAGTACAGCATCTTTCCATGCCTACGGTACAATTCCCCTTTTCCAGCTTTGGTTCAGGACTGACAGTAACTTCCTCTTTGCTGTTTGGCCCAACCCCATCAGCATTTCATTTGTTACCCCATCTTTTCGGGCGATTTCTTTTTCTTTAAAGTTCTCATGGCCTCATTCATGGTTAGTTTTACCCTCATGTGCTCCTCTGGTGCCATATTGATGTTGTCGTGGCTCTTTTATTCTTCACTAATGTCTGTATGCCTATCTGTAGGGACATCAATGTGGTTTGCTCTGGCATAATGTTCTATAAATGAGTTTGCTGCTTTTTTTCCGGTAAGCATGTTGTCACCCTGCTTGATGGTAATTTGTTTATTTGATGGTATTTCGTCATTCATGGCTCTGACTAAATTCCATAGTTTGTTCCCTTCTTTATCTAGATTTAGGCTTTCTGTTTTTTTTCCCCAACTGTCTCTTGTTATTTGGTTCAGTGTTCTTTTGTATTTCGCAGTGATGGCCTTGAGGGTGATAATTGCTTCCATAGATTGCTCTCTATGCCATGTTCCTAGCATTTGAGACTTCATCCTCAGCTTTCTGCAGTTCATCATTCCAATATGGCTTGTAGTTTTTCCTTGCCCCTCTTGGGATGGTCTCGGTGGCTGCTTGCAGTATTGCTTTGCTTAGGCTTTCCACCATAGGTTTCATATTGTTATTTTGTGCGTTGATAGTTTCACACAGTCCATCTGTCAGCATTGCAAATCTGTCTCAGTCGGCTCGTCTGTAGTTCCAACGTGGCAGCGGTTTTATTTCCTGGGAGCCTACTTCAATTTCAATATCTAGCCTAATTGGCCTGTGGTCGCTACCTGCCAATTGGTCGAGCACCTGATGATCTATTTTGTGGGCATTTAAATTCAAATGTCATCTCCCCAATGAAGGTTTCACGCTTAGTTTCTCTGAGACAATTACATTTTTTAGTTTTTGTTTCCATGAATTGAGCCCCTTTAACTGCACATCAATATATCCAGGGACACTATTGTATCTTTGAACTGCTTTTTCATTGTCCAAGCTTTTGCTGGTCATTTTAAAATTGTACTTGAGTTCGTTTAATATGAGCAAGAGCTCCAGTGCCTCTCCTCAAGATCAGAGAAACTTGTCAGCTGCTCCAGTACCTCTTCCCAAGATCTGAGAAACTTGTCACCTGCTCCAGTAGCTCTTCCCAAGATCTGAGAAACTTGTCACCTGCTCCAGTAGTTCTCCACAAGATCTGAGGAACTTGTCACCTGTTCCAGTACCTCTCCCCAAGATCAGAGAAACTTGTCACCTGCTCCAGTACCTCTGCCCAAGATCAGAGAAACTTGTCACCTGCTCCAGTACCTCTCCCCAAGATCAGAGAAACTTGTCACCTGCTCCAGTAGCTCTCCCAAGATCTGAGAAACCTGTCACCTGCTCCAGTAGCTCTCCCCAAGATCAGAGAAACTTGTCATCTGCTCCAGTACCTCTCCCCAAGATCAGAGAAACTTGTCACCTGCTCCAAGAGCTCTCCCCAAGATCAGAGAAACTTGTCAGCTGCTCCAGTACCTCTCCCCAAGATCTGAGAAACTTGTCACCTGCTCCAGTACCTCTCCCCAAGATCTGGGAAACTTGTCACCTGCTCCAGTACCTCTCCCCAAGATCAGAGAAACTTGTCATCTGCTCCAGTACCTCTCCCTAAGATCAGAGAAACTTGTCACCTGCTCCAGTAGCTCTTCCCAAGATCTGAGAAACTTGTCACCTGCTCCAGTACCTCTCCCCAAGATCTGAGAAACTTGTCACCTGCTCCAGTACCTCTCCCCAAGATCTGAGAAACTTGTCATCTGCTCCAGTACCTCTCCCCAAGATCTGAGAAACTTGTCACCTACTCCAGTACCTCTCCCCCAAGATCTGAGAAACTTGTCATCTGCTCCAGTACCTCTCCCCAAGATCTGAGAAACTTGTCATCTGCTCCAGTACCTCTCCCCAAGATCTGAGAAACTTGTCATCTGCTCCAGTACCTCTCCCCAAGATCTGAGAAAGTTGTCACCTGCTACAGTACCTCTCCCCAAGATCTGAGAAACTTGTCATCTGCTCCAGTACCTCTCCCCAAGATCTGAGAAACTTGTCACCTGCTACAGTACCTCTCCATTTACTCTGATATACAATTTGGGCTTCTCCTTTAACCTGCTTATTATTATAGTTTTAAAAATATTAATGTCTAGACCACATTCTGCACTGCACATATTGACTTGCTACACAAGGTCTTGTAATTATTCTGAACTTTCAGCCAACAGTACTGTCATCAGCATAATGAAGATTGTTATTAATTTTCCATTCAACTTTAGTCCAGACATTTCTCTGACTTGCCTAAAAATATTTTTGGTTTAAATAGAGGCAATGTGACAACACACACGTCTTTTTATAGAAATAGGCAGATATGGATTCTCTCCCCCCCATTTTGATTAAGCGCTGTAAGAGTGCACTCAAGCAAACTTCAATGACTAATAATATCATTCCATGAGGCCATGAAGGCAACAGTCAAATTTGATGGCAACATAACACTACCATTTGATATTCGCAGTGGTGTTAAGCAGAGCTGGGTACTACCTAACACTGCTAAATCTTCTTTGCTCAGCTACTGAAGAATGCATTTGGTAATGCAAATGAAGAAATCTATTTCACACTAGGTGTCAGCTGTTTAATCTTGCAAGACTCAAGACCAAATTTAAGATCAGGGAGGTCACCATCAGGGACTTGCTTTTTGCTGATGATGCTGAAATTGTCACCTATATTCAACATAAACTTCAGCACTTGGCAAATCACTTATCCTAGGCGTGCAGAGATTTTCTAGTCTCATAATAGGTCAAAACAAAACAAATGATAATTATAAATTGGCAGCTGTGCATATTACTTGCAATCACTCATCAACAACAAACTCTTTCTAGGTTCTAGACCTAGAAATAGACCATTGTACTGGCAAAGTTGCTGCTACATTTACTAATTTCACTGTTTGGAAAAACTATAAACTCACAATTAGAACCAAAGGTATGGTTTACAATGCATGTGTTATCAACACACTGCTACATCAAAGGCAACCTATACTAAATAATAGCACAGGCTTAACACTTATCTACGCTGCCTGCGAGCCATTCTTGGAATTACATGGAGGAACGGAGTGACAAACGCAGAGGTGCAATCTCACACTCATCTCCCAAGCATGTACACTCTCCTTATGCAGCATGATGGCTTGGCCATGTTCATTGCGTGGAATATGACAGTATCCACAAAGATATACTTTATGGACAGTTGGCAAAAGAACAGTTGGCTAACCACAGCTGAGGTTCAAACATGTATGTAAGTGTGGCATGAACTAACTGGAGATGAGTCTCACATCCTGGGAAGACGAAGCTGTAGACCAATCCAAGGGGATATGTACGCTGAAGAGCTACCTGATGCTGGTTTAAAAGAAGCTCTAGCAGCATGGAGAAGTAAAACAACAACGCCGCAAGGAGAAAGAAAACCAAAAACACTGCAGTTACCTTAAGGTCACATCATACTATAGTCAGTCATAACTGAAAGGGGCTTTTATTACTACTAATGGTGAGTAGTTATTGACAGATTTGAGTATTGCTATTTGCTTCCAGCAAAAGTTACGAATGAGCCCGATACCTTTCCCAATCTAAGCCCATTTCCTGGAGGCATGTAGTTAGCTGTTCATGTTTGACTCTCAAAAGCTTTCTTGTAGTCTACGAAGAACACATAAATAGCCTTTTTTGTTTCCATGTATTTTTCAGTCAACATTCTGATATATGGTTTCTCTGGTGACATTGCTTTTATGAAAGCCGTGTTCGTCCACTTCTCTATCTATTTTATTTTTCCTTCTTTCATGTATCTTCTTCTTCGTTCATTCTCAATCTCCCGCTAGCAAGCCCCGAAAAAAGCTTTGCAAGTAGCAGAATGTAGTCCTGAGAACGGAATGCGTTGTGTCGTGGTTTACAGTTTGACTGCGATATTTGTGTGTGTTTTTTTTGGCCTGTAACGGGCGTTTTTCGTGGTCCTCTATCGTCAGTGACTGTATTTAATTAAAATTAATAATGACAGTGAAATAATTATTATTTGACACGAGCGTGCTATTTATTCTCAATCATTAATAATCAAACGTAGAATTAAGATGCGCTGTATCTAGATGCATTTAAAACATTAATTTGAGATTGGCTCTACAACTTTACAAAATCTGGACATGTGCAATCAAAGTAATCCCCAATACCACTATTTCAACCTGAGTCAAACAAGAAAAATTATTGTTGTGGTGATTTAATTGCATTTATTCCATTAACAACCGTTATATATTGAAGATGTCACAAATAAAGAGAAAATGCAGACAATATTCAGTTGATTATTTTTAATTTGGTTGTGTACCTTCCGCTTCAAATGAACCTTACCAATGTGCTTGTTGTGTCAACATGTGTTATCTAACAAACCGATGAAGCCATCGAGACGTTATGAACCGATGAAGTAATCAAGACTTTATGAACCAATGTGCTTGTTTTGTCATCACGTGTTTTCTAACGAACCAATGAAGCCATCGAGACGTTATGAACCAATGAAGCCATCGAGACGTTGTGAACCAATGAAGCCATCGAGACGTTATGAACCAATGAAGCCATTGAGACGTAATGAACCAATGTCCTTGTGTCAACACGTGTTATCTAACGAACTAATGAAGCCATAGAGAGCCATAGAGACTTTATGAACATTTTATGGAAAAGCATGCTGATATGGTTGGCAAGAACATTTCTTACTTCCAGGATTTAAAGCAAAAGTTTGAAAGCCGTGACACAGTTGTTGGTAAGCTTAAGAAATTATCTAGTAAGAAGGATAAAGGCTTTATCGTATCTTACAGGATAGCACAGATGATTGCAAAATGTGGTAAGCCCCACAGTATTGGAGAAAATAACTTAAAAAAGGTGGCACCAAATGTCTTAACAATTCATTGTGTTATTCACCTGCAGCACATAGTAGCAACTTAGCGACAGACTCAACAAATCAATAAGTGTAGTTATCAATGGTATTAATCAAATCAAGTCACATTTCTTGAACGATAGATTATTTCATAAATTGTGTAATGATGATGATGAGTTTTAATGTCTACACATGGAAGTAATATGGCTGTCCAAAGGCAATTGTTTGAAAAGATTTTGGTCATTATTTGATACCATCATGGAGTTTCTTGATTCAGTGAAAGAACAGCTTAGCATTGAAACTGAAGTACTGCGTAAAGACTTGGCCTATCTTTCAGATATATTTGAAAAGTTAAATGATGTCCTTCTTAAGCTACAGGGGAACGACATCAGTCTTATCAAAGTGAAAGGAGTTATTATGGGGTTCATCAGCAAATTGGGAGTTTAAAAATAGCCTCGGTTGTCGTGAACTATATCAACTACCAAATTAGCAGCAGTTAGAGAAGGACAGCTTGAAAGATGCAGATTTGGAAATGTATTGCTGCCATTTGGAGGCTGTTAAAAATGGCCCGATGACCAGATTTAAAGATTTGGAGAATTTCAACATACTAGAATGGGTGATTGATCCGTTGGAAATATATGCGAAACTTGTTAGTGAACATCTCCAAGAAGAGCTGATTGAGCTTCAAAATGACTTTGAGGCAAAGGCAAGGCTTAGTAACATTCATTACGAAAAATTTTGGATCCAGATTAGGATGTTTTATCCTCTTCTTTGGCAACAAATTAAACTGCTTATTACAGCATTTCCAACATCATATTTAGTAGAGAAAGTGTTTAGTTCTGTAGTGACGCTGCTGCAAAAACAATACAATCAATTGCAAATATGTGACAGTGGAGACTTCTTTTAACAAATATAGAACCAGATATTGTTCAGTTAGTTGTGCCACACAAAGCGCAGGGATCACACTAAATTTAATTGGTAAGTGATTTTTTTTATAACAAATCAATCTTTCAATGGATGATTGAAAACAAATGATTCAAGGTAATATGAGAGGTATGATTGTTGTGGGGAAAGGGGGGCATTTACACATTTCTCTTTAGAAAAGGGGGCGCCAGCTCAGTTAGGGTTGAGAAACACTGTTGTAGCCTGTTAAAACTGATCCTTTAACTTAAGCATTAAATGGAGCCTTTATAATGTGATGCAGGGATGAAAGGAATCTTGGAGAAACAATATCAGAAGGATTTCTCAAGAAACAAACATCACAAAGAACTGAATCCACTCATCTTGTATCTCTGTAAATTCTTCTCTCAAAGGAAATGCTATGGAAATGCAATTAATTTTTTCTCTATCAAATTACCAGCACAACATCAGCCTTTCAGCTCACCTGTGGAAGGATGGAGTTAATATGCGCAAGTTTCCTTCAATAGAAGTGCATCCCTCATAATCTGCGATTAATTTCAGGTTGAGAAATTGTGGTTGGTCGATACCTTTGCATTCTAGGAGGGCAGAAAGATGCACAAATAAACAAGCATGCTTGAGTTAGTACAACAATCACTGGATGAACAATTGCCAACAGACATGTCTGTACATTCACAAAAATATCAGCATGTCTAATGCTGCTATCGAAATATATTTATTCAAAACTGTTTTTTTAAATGTTTAGTAACGCCATTTGAAATAGTCACTAGAATTATGCTATTATTTTCCATGGAACTGATAATGGTTTATGCATTCAGTATTCTTATAGCTGTCATTGTATATTAAAATAATTTGTATATTTTTGTTTATTAACTTATATATTGTTCTTAACTGAGTAGTATTTATTTATTTATTTTTATGTCACCCAGTTAATTTTTTCAATCTGTTCTTACAAACAGAGCAGAATTTGTATCATTCAGTTCATTTATCAAATCTATTCAGAATAGATTTGATAAATGAACTGAATGATACAAATTCTAACTATTCTTATGAAACAGTCAGTTTCTTTTCATATAATTTTATGCACATTCGGAATATTCCTTATATTTGTTTTTTCAAATTGGTTAATTTCTGCTCATTAAATCTGTATTATTATTGTTCTGAATGTTCTTTATTGTGTATTACATTTCGTAAATGACGATATTAAGAAAAATAATGAAGGAGAAAACATGTGCTTGTAGGAGTGAATTGATATGAGGTCTGTCTCTCTTAATTTGCCTTATCAGTGTAATAAATGAACTACAGAAACTCCAAATTACTTTCATTATTTTAAATAGACTGCATATGACAGGCACTTTGCAGTTAATAGAATCATGCTGGCCCTGACTTCAATTTCACATGTAATAATCTGAATGTATCCTACACTAGATCTTAAGTTGCGAGTGACAATGTGATTTCATATTTTGCCTGTCCCTGCAAAGCTGAATGGTGCTCGTAACCCCGACCTGTAAATGAGTACCTGACTGCTATATTTATGGAAGGCAAAACAGGGAGGAAGAAAACTGATCATCCACCTCACAGATTTTGAGACATCGACCAATGAAATTGTTAATTTTGTATCTCCAATAACATTAATAGCTAAAAAACTACTTTTTTCCACACAAAAAAAATTGAAAACCTTAAATTCTTTAAGTGGAGGAACATAACTATGTTTAATTCAAACTCAGAAAATATTTTTGTAAACAGAAACCACAAATCTGTTAGTTCCTATCATCAACTACATCTACAAATACTAAAACACAAACATCCATGTTAACATTATAAAAGTTAAAAACAAATGCCAAGATGCAAATAGACCACAATGTTATCAAGGCCATATGTTACACAAAGATAACAAGGTCTGAAGTTACAACAAAGTCCCTAGTTATACAATGTTCACAAGGCCTAACATTAATATGAAGTCAACAAGGTCTAAAGTTTGCAAATAACAAATTCAGTTAAACAAATGCAGTAAAATAAATTATGAGACAATAACCTGAAGAATAAATTATGAAGTTATAATTTTCACATGCTCATTATCAGGGCTACTCCGAATAATATTTGACGTAATAATCTGTTACTTGTGCTAGAAAACTTAAACCAAGACCATACTCACAAAAATATAGACTGTATTAAGTTAGCAAGAGAATGACCTCTCCTAGAACTTTGGAAATGGTCAAATTAAACACATGGAAGTATTTTTAAATTCCACAATTCGTACATTTTCAAATGTGGTTTGAATTTTTATAACTTATGATATCTTATTCAGAATCAACAATTCAGGGAGACACACAGGAGCTCAATCAATCTCAGCAACATATTATTTTAATAATTTTATGGTTGTTTATATTTCTCTTCTGTCCTTTCAGACAGTCCATCCTGCTCAGTTCACGTTTAATGTCAAACTCCTGCCTCATGCCGTCTATGAAGCATCATGTCTTGATTGCTGTTTCATCATCCAAGAGGCGACCATCGGTTGGATCCAATACCCAACATATTTAATGCCCACACAACTGGTAACTTTGAATCCAAAAAGTCAGCTCTTTCACTGCTGATAACTTCAGCACAACCATGACAGTACATCTACCAGACATGCCACTGAAGGTTTGAGACTTTATGTCTGCTATCCATTCATGTCTTGGCAGAATGTTAACACCTAAATAACAGATATGTATTCTGCATTTTTTTCACATGCTAGGCTGACTGGGTAAGATGAAGACGTCTGTCTACACTTTCTGGTCACTAGCACTTTTCTGTGGCTGACTTTCTTCCATGGCATGACAGCAGCAAAAATGGCACCTTATAGGTTGCGGGTCTAATTGTGCTATCACGTTTAGTTAATCATGGATGCTGGCAGGCCCTGGATTTGACTGAGATTCACACTAGTTGACAACTTACACTTGTGTTCACAGAAACATGATGCGGTTTTATATTTTGATTAGCTAGTTCATTTATTTTGTAGTGTTTTTCCCCTTCGATTATACTGGCATAGTCATCGGCTATTATAAATAGTATTTCAGTTAGCTTGTATCGTATTTCTACGGTCCAGTGCACATGGTTGAACTTCACGAGATTGACGTCCTCCGTCCTGTTTTGCTGACAGTGCTGGTTTCGATGTGGCTAGGAAATGTTCACAAGGGCCAATAATGAATAATACATCGCCCTGGAGAGATCCGGCCCTGCCCAGTTAGCAACATGCCCAAGACACATCGCACACACACTGAGTGATGCCCTCTATGATATCTTGGAGTTACAGGAGAGACAAGATAAGATAAGTAGTAGAATAAACTGGTTGTATATAGATTCTGCCCAAGTCTTCTAAAAAATTATAATGATGTTAAGTTAGGTTGTTAAACTGGTCACTAGTACCATTTACATTTTTTGTGGTTAACTTTCTTCCATGACACAACATTAGATTCTCCAATATTTTATGTTATTTACTTTTACTGAATCTGCTTGATGTCCCACTGTGTTCTAGCATTCGCAGCACATTCCACGTGACAGTCAATTACATTTTTATGATTTCTGTAGCAAGTTTAATCTAATATTGACTTCTTCCAATATTTTATCGGTCTTTTTAGATTTCCATATGACTCATATATTCTTCTATAAATCTAGATCCATGTGGTCACCAAAGGCATTTCTATCAGTTTTCTGATCGTCATTGATTTGCTAACTTATGATACTATCCGTTTCATGCGGCACTAAAGAACTATCTTTCATAATTCCATCATCAAATATTTTCTGAACAGAATTAGTTTTACTTTTTGAATGATTGTACATTGAATACATATAAATATTAATAATTCATTAATATAACCCTGCATTTTATTTAGATTTAACATATGCAACAGTGCTTTCTTGTCACTACAAATAAAACTGTTCCTCATATTTTAATGAGATAAGTAATCAGTGCGTTAAATGACTGATGCTATGTGTTTCTTGTTCTGTAAAGAGAATAAATGTGTCAATCTTATGTTCGAAGAGAAATAGAGAAACATAATCTCAGGTAACTGTTAATTTTTACATACTCTATAAGATGTGCACATACAAGAAACTAGCAGGCATTATATTTTTGGGTTTAATAGTTCAACATTTCATTGTTGCTACATTAATTTCAGGCACTATTTCTGTTGAGTAAAAAACTATTCACGGTCATCTATCTTGAATTCAACAGTATCCTTGTTGTAATGTCTTCTGACTACTTCTTGCAAGGGCACAGACTTTATTCTATCTTTATTTGTATAGTTTTTTGTTGTTCTCTTCATTCTTTGCACACACAAAAAATCGAAATCATCATATGCTCTTGACCATATTATATGTTAGTGTATGTATGCCTTGAGTTTGTGCCACATCCATCTCATCTGTATGCATTTTCATTTTTGCCTTTATTTTTGCACTGCTACTAAAAAGGATCACTGAAAGATGCAAATAACATTTATGTATTTCAGCAACTGTAGTTGTGAACATATTAAAGGATTATAATACATTACAAACAATAACTGCATAGGTCAATCTCATCTATGTTGCCTGTAATAATATGTAATGGTTAAAAAAATGTACCACCAATAAACAATAAGACAAAGTATTTGAGACATTGTAAAACATGATACCAAAATTTCACAACAACCATAACATGTGAAAGTTTAAAAAAGCAGCAGAAAAAGTTAAAATTGATCAAGATGCATGATGAAGACAACAGTCAGTCTCATTCCAAAATATGCATGCAATGCATGTTGAGCAGCACTCATTACTAGTTCTTAGAATATGCCATCCAATTTGTTTCTCTAGTAAACTAGAAAAGCGGCCAGGAATCCATGACGTTGCCAGAGACTTTTTACAGCTCAGTGGAATAAATGACAACTTAAATTGAAACCTATTTGTATCTGCACATTGTGGTCTTGAGGTAAGGTGTTGTGTATTTTTGCATTATTTATAATGTGCTGTGAAACCTTTACTGTAACATGTTTTTGAATCTTTGATGTACAGGAAATGTGTTATACACAACTTGTGAATTCTGCTTTTATTTATGCACATATTGTGACTCTCACATATAATGAACATATATATTACAACTACAATTTCCAAATAAATACAAAGTGTGACTTCTCTTGGAAAAGGTTCCCGGCCGCTCAGTTTGACTTACCGCTCAAATGTGGGTCCAATAATTCGTAGGTTACCCTGCACTATAGTACAGTCTTCGAACACATGGGAGTTATTGGAGTTCAGGTAGCCATTAACTTCACAGTCTAATTTCCAGATGTTTAATTTTTAAAATTTTAATATAAGGCAGGTGTGTACAGGGGATTTTGAAAACAACAGTGTGGGAAAGGCAATATGTTAAGTGTAGTGCATCGTGGTGCGTGGGGAGTGTGGGAGGAAAGAGGAACAGACAAAAAAAATATTATGAATATGCATTAAATGAAAAAATTTTTCCTTCAACAATTAAAAAAACACACACACGGCTTCACATATGTAAGAAAACCATTCAGTGACTTTTTAGAAAGAAAATAATTTTCGGTATCAGATTTTTTAAAATGTATCAGTACTGAACTGTCTTTTTTTTTCTGAAACTAAACTTATGTTTGAGCTTTTAATAAATAGGAATGAAGAATATTTACATACATACAGTGCAGAAACTTTATAAATAAGACAGATGATAAAAGAACATAAATGACGTTTTTATCAACACCAGTACATTTTTGGTAGACAAGCAGAACATTTGGAATCAATAAGACTGTTCATGCTTTTCCTCAGCAGAATGTTAGGTAAAGTTATGCTGTGTCACTTTTTTTTGGACAGTAAACATTGCATGTATTTAAACACATTATAAGACTGAAAGTACCAGGAGATTAGATTAATAATAATTAAGAATTGGATACAACAAAATCAAATGGTCATTACCAAGAAAATTAAATGAGTAACAA
Organism: Ariolimax columbianus; assembly: GCA_036924085.1. Classification (NCBI taxonomy): domain Eukaryota; kingdom Metazoa; phylum Mollusca; class Gastropoda; order Stylommatophora; family Arionidae; genus Ariolimax; species Ariolimax columbianus. The sequence continues at coordinate 27,333,328 of JAVGWX010000004.1, read as the reverse complement.
CATATAGACTCTAATCTTGTCAATTCAGACTCAAATATAATCAACTTTGTAGATTGAAATTTGTGCATGGAGACATGTATCCGTGTCTAGAGCATAAATAAAACTGCAATGCACAACCTCCAAGTGTGTCAGCTTCATGAAAAAAGGCAATAGTGGTATGGTTTTCTCCAACTCAATTGAATGATAACATTTTATGGCAAAAGGAGACATATGAGACAAGACAACCAGTTTCATGAGGGAAATTGATATGCTTATTTTAAAATGAAGAAAAACTAACAGACAAATGGAATTGATAACAGACAGAGTAACATCTAATTGATCAATGTAACAGAGAAGAAAAAATATGTGCTGTAGAGTCAAAAATAATGTGGAATCCATCGCCTAAAAATAGTAAGTAAATAATAAGTGTTTTTGCTCGAATATTCTATTTAAAAAAACAACACAAATAAAGTAGAATATATTGCAAAACAATAACAAATAAAGATATTATGCACCAACTCATAGAATGTGCAAGGCATTTAAGAAATTATGCATTATATGGTAACACACAAAAAATGCTCAATGTGTATGGAACAGATCCACAGAAGTATGTGTAACAGAAAGCAAATTCAATGTGGCAGTGAATTTTTAAAGTTATCAAAGTCAACAGTAGATGTAACATATTATACACACAATTATGCAGCAGAAAATAAAACAGCAACAATTTACAAGAACATAAATCTACTAGAGATAGGAAGAACAGTATGAAGTGTAAATGATCGAATGGAAAGGGCATGGGCTGGAACATGGTAGGGCTCCCAAATACATGGGTTGGATCAGACACTGCCTTAGGCGATACACTGCCAAGTAACAAAACAGAAGAAATATGCGATAAATAATAAAATCTTAAAATTGACTGGCACAACATAGGGAGCATTGTCTGATGTCTTCTGAACATCAGCACTTAACATGTGCTTCTCTGTAGCTGAGTATGAACTGCCACTTAGAAAAAAAACTGCACATGTCAAATTTATTGATACAGCAATAAATAAGATAGTTACATGTTGCATAAAACCTACTCCAACTGAAACAATACACCCCATAATCAGCATAGCACCATCTGAGATATGAAGAGGTGTCGCATCAGAATTTTAAAAGAGAAACAGGCAAATGACCCAAGCCACCCCAAGTTTGAATACCAGGTGCATTGCACAGGACAAAAATTTAGACGATGTATCTTACAGTTAACACAGCCCAATCAGACTAGTCCTAGCCTAGAAAATTGCACTTTGAAAAATAGAATGAACTGACACAGGTTCCCCCTGGATCAAGTTGTAGGACGAACCCACATTTGAACACAACTTGCCTTATGCAACATGGAAGTCACTAATTAGACTCTGAACACTATCACAATGAATGAAGAACTTAAAGAGATGGGGGAGGGGCCTGGATCAAGTTGTAGGACGAACTCGCGTTTGAACACAACTTGCCTTATGCAACACGGCCGTCACTAATTAGACTCTGAACTCTATCACAATGAATGAAGAACTTAAAGAGATGGGGGAGGGGACACATGGATGATGAGACATGCGACTGTGGAACACAAGATCCAAAGACAACATCTGATAATCTGTCCAAACCTTCTGGAAACATGTAATATAGATGACATGTTGATGAGGAATGACAAAGCAATCCCCATGGCTGAACATTGGAAATATGTTTGACATGGTGTACAGGATACGGAAAGTAATTAGTATAAATGATAAACAAATGAACAAAGAACATACATGAAACATGTCAATTAATGACATCACTTTGTGACAGTTTCAATATGCTCTAAATATATAGACCTAACAGAGTAATGTAACAGAAGTAGGTAGAAAAACATGAACAAAATGTGTAGGATTTAACAGCATCCCATACACGCTAACAGTTGGGATTGACTCAGCCATAAAGAAAGAACTTTAAAAATAATTTGTAGTAAAAAATACTGCAGTTTATGCATATAAATAAAAGCTAGCAGACAAAAGGCAGTGCAAAGATGAAGTCACAATTTATAGGAAACAATAAAAAAGACGTAGAAAGTTAAGCGAACTCCACTCAGAGACAGAATCCTAATGGCTTGATACAAAGAAGAGGCATTTAAATATCAAATACAAACTTATTTGTCTGTAAGAAGTAAATGTTATTCTTGATAGATGTGGTGTTGGGAATAGGTCTTAACTAACTAGAAAGTAAAGCTCACTTTTTGGACATGGCCCATTACATGGCTTGCATAATTTCTGGTCAATGGAATGTTTGCCTTCTGCACACTGACGGACACAGGAACTTCCATCTTGAAGGAGAAAATCTGTAAAGAAGGCATATGCACAATTGTGTTCATATACAAACTATACAATCACAACATTATTAGCTTCATGTATACATTGTACAGTTGATATAAAATGATTTGGTTTCATATTCAAACTACACCGTCAGATGATATGATTTAGTTTCAAATAGAAATTTCACAGGTGATATGGTATCACATTCCAACTATATCAATGTCATAAAACACAAAATTCAATGCACTGTGGGTACAGTCACTTACCTGGGCATTCTTTCACACAAAGAGAGCCAAATGTGTACTTTACATCTGGGTTTTCCTTGTTCATCATCAGGTTCTTATCATAGATTATATCCTTTGGACAAAATGACACACATCCATCGTCATCTTTGAAGGACTTGCAGGCCTATAATGAAAGACAACAATTATAATACAAATACAATTTATTTACAATTGAAATTAAACATTAAAAGAAATTGTAATATATCGATTGACACCGGTTTTGGGGCGGTGTGGTACTCGTCCATTATCAAGAAGATTATTGATGACTTACGAAACAATCTGTCTTCTTGGGCCCAGTACATCCTCCAGCACATTCCTGGTGGCAGCACTGATGAGGCATATGACCGTAGCATCTATTTTCAACACAATTTCCATGGCACACAACCCCATAACTCACTGGGTGAAGGAGAGAGAGAAACATTAGAACACATAAGACTATAGACACATATTCATTAGTAACATAATACGAAATAAGTATCAATTAATGAAACAACATTGACGCACGTAAATATGTAAAAGCACGCTGAAGATACTAATATCTTCAAGGAATTAACATCAGCGACCGGCTGAACGTTTTCACCAGTTAACTCCCCTGGACAGATTGTAAATTTCTGCTTCTTAAAGCGTAGTCCCATTTATTGTAATAAGTTCAAGACTGCATGTGGTTCAACCTAACCAGCTTTTAGAGACACCTGATTTCAGTTATTTATTGAAACACATTTAGTTCATTCTAACTAGCTCTTAAGTAAGCCTTATTTCAGTTATTTGTTGAAGCACAAGTCCAGCACCACATTTGGTTCAACCTAACCAGCTTTTAGAGACACATGATTTCAGTTATTTATTGAAACACATTTAGTTCATTCTAACCAGCTCTTAAGTAAGCCTTATTTCAGTTATTTGTTGAAGCACAAGTCCAGCACCACATTTGGTTCAACCTAACCAGCTTTTAGAGAAGCATTCCAGTCATTTCTTGAAGCACACTGCATTTGTCTAACACTGCATTTATCTTAACCCTAACCATCTTTTGGGAAAGCCTGCTTACGATCATGTGTAGTGCGGTTTTATGTCAATAGATTTCAGATGATGAATTTGCCAGTCACACGCACATGTGGGTATATTATGTTTGCTCTAGGAAACACACCAGGCGCACTGCGTTCATACGTACCCTCAAACCAGTCCGTTTTCGTGACCACCCCCCAATCATTTGTTTGCCTATCACAAACATAACGGCCTATGTCAGTATGTGTGGCCTCCGCTAGATGACAAAAACAGTGATAATCTTCAATACAATCTCAATCCAACTAGCTCAATATGCCATGTACCTTTGAGGCAATTTGAGTGTGATAGACTTATTCAGTGTTCAGATATTTTTGAGGATGTTTATCTGGTCAAATCCCTGAACGTTTCGTTTAATAACTGTGGCAGTCGCTTTTGTCATTGGGGAACAGTGATTCGATTCCGAAGCTTCTAGTGCTCCGCATTTCTATTTTGTAGTTCAATGTATACGTTTTCAATGTATACGTTTTCAATGAATACGTTTTCCTGATGTAAATGATACAGTGAGACCATTCTCGCCATTTGAATACTTTTCTTACCGTTTATTTAAACAATGGGGTTTCCCAATTTCTTTGCCTGAAAGTCAAGTCCGTTCTATTTCTTCTGTCTCCTTGTATGCCATCAGACAACAATGGCCCTATAAAAGTCGATGGCGTGTGGCTGTCTTTAGAAGGCGGTTTGTATGCGCTGTGTTCTGCACTGAGACACTCAAGTGCATCCGCTTCCAGCATGCATTTGTTTGGGGACGGTTCCTTAACCTTTGACTGTTTCCAGCCTACCTCAAGGCTGCATTTTGTTAGAGTTGTAACACCCAGGAAAGCTGTCTTATTGAATATAGAGCCTTTTATTTTCCATTTAAGTCCGTTCTAACCCCAGACTAATTAAATTCATAGTTAAAGGGCTAATAGTGAAGAACTTTATAAATAAGATAGGTACTTACGCTTTTGACACATGTTCGGTCCCTCCCCCCAACAGTGTGAGCTGTTGGTGAAATGATTGTAGCAACTTTTGTCACATTCAGCACCTGGAAACACACATATAAACACGTGACATCAGTCAATACACAGCACAGTACGTCTGTAATAACACATCCATTTTTCGTAGTGATTTACCATGACAACATTAGCGAATAAGCCTAACAGCAACAATAATGTGGCTGGTCAACAGACACGTGGTAACATTGTTCGTGTTCTTTTCTTTCACTCAATGAAGCAAAGGACAGCTGCTGTTGGCTCACTTAGAGAAAGCATGTGCAAAATAACTTACATGTGCTGTTACAGTGATGGTGGTCTCTATGGCATTTCGTTTTACAAGATGAGGTTGCTAGCTTCGGCTACTCTCTTGTTATATAATGTCTTCCATCAATGGAGGTCAAGACAGGATGGATATATGATGAGCAGGATTGTGTACAACCAGAGAGCTACAGGAACCACAGTATATATACCATTCACTAGAGAGAGAAAGAGAGAGAGAGAGAAAGAGAGAGAGAGAGAAGATAGGGAAACTGGACACCAACGGGTCTATCAGGAGTGCAATTATTTTAATTGCGTGTAACATAACATAATCATCTACCTTACACTACAATGTTTCAAGGATAGCTCCTTACATTCTAATTTCTGATGATTTGTGTTTACATTCTGGCCTACACATCCTGTCCATTTCCCTATGTACACCTATTACGTTCTAGCCTACATATTCAGTTCAATTTTCTATGCACAACCTATTTACTTTTAGAAATTTCTCCAATGATTTTTCTTTCCTTCGTTCTATTTCTTCTTTCTCCTTGATGGTCGAAACTCACGAAACTCAATTTCACATGTTGATTTCTATATGCACATCTCATTTACTGTCCTCCCTATTTACTCCATTATTTTTTTTTCTCCAGACAGACATCAATATAGATTGAGATCTTGTGTAGGCCGCCAGGATACATATACAAGTCGCTGCCCCACGTGTGCTTTGAGTGCACGCATGTACCTTCAGGGGCATATACAAAAACAAACCGCTTTCATTCCTAGTCTTACCGCAAAATGGCATAGATGAACAGGGAAATCTAGCTTGACTTATGACACTGAAATACGATTATATACCGCGTATGTCGGAGACATAAAGAATCACACTGGGAAACGACAATGTATAAGCCACCATCAGTTTTACACAAGAGCAGCTACAGACGCTTACCGCGTTTATTAAGGACTGGACAAACACATCTTATCCAAGTTATATGAAATTCAGTATACATAGCAACAATTGCAAACACTTCAATGCGTGCAGGATTTTCTATTTATTTTAAACTGGTGGTCGTTATCATTTTGTTCCATGTCGTCTTTGTTACATTTCAATTTAGGTGGAAATGAAGGTTAGCCTATGTTATGGTTTCACATGTTAAGCATATCTTTAACCGTGTCTGTATTACGTCCTTATAAGTATCGAGTTTTGACGCAGTTCATATTTTCGATGAGACGTTGACTAGAGCAAGTGGATCACTTGGCGGATAATGCGAATAACACAATAGGACAACTACACATCTATGTATGTCATGATAAGTGACAAAACAGAGGTGTGTATGGGGCTAGCAACATGTATTACATGAACCACATTGCTATATAAACAACAAGACACATAGTGTTTTGGTGCAGGCTTTTTAATTGTAGTGGTAGCTTTGCACTCCAGCTGAAGTGAGAGAAGGCAAGAAGTAGGAATCGAATTTGTTAATTTGTATTTAGACATGAATTATGAAGACGATATTTGAGAATTGTTCTCTTTCCAAATACCATCCATATACCTTTAAGCTTTCTATTGTACGTATATTGCTATATTCATCAATAATATCCCAATCGTATTGTATCTAGAATACTTTTTTTCTCTCACTCGCGTGGTGTTCGGAGTTGACAGTAGTACACTTTAACCTTCAAAGTTTGTTGCAAAAGGCGACTAAAGAAGGCTGTGCATGAGGCAAGCATGCAAAAGCAATACTACATAAACAACCACTGTCGATTCTTAGATACAGGCCTTCTGTAAGGAGGTCAGCTATATTTTGCATGGCGCGCAACAGCTATTTTCCATTACTCTCTTTTACATGACAGGATCAGCTCAGTGGATCACTTGCCTGTTCTATTTTCTTTACTGAACTGAAACAATTTCTGTACATAATGTTTGTGTTTTTTTTTTTAGATGTTTGTATGTTGACTTCTTCAGTTGGTAAATGTTAAAACGTCAAGAGAAATGTACTGTACAGATGAATAGTGAAGAAAACAAAACGTAGGACTCAATTCTGCTACGGGCAGGGTTTGCTATAAGCTACACGATAGGGTATCCACTAAGAAGAACCAAATTTGTGCACAAATGAATAGGTAACACGCACAAATACTCGATTAATTCATTCATCTATATTCTGAATGATTAACACTCACGTAGTAAGCGTTTATGAGTGTTATTTATTACAATTTACTCTTATTAATATTTTTTGAATTTCTCCAGTTTTTGTAATTGCGGAGTTTAATTATTTGCTACAACTACGCAAAGTTGCTCAAACATTTAGTAATTGGCCATTTTTCCCCACCGTGGGCTCAAACATAGCTGCACAGACGACATTAATCTTGTGTAATTTGTAGTGAAAATTGGCTACATGTTGTTCCTTGACACAAATAGATCAAACGATATTTATAATATCAGGACGATTGATGAATTAACCAACTGTTATGAGTAATTATTTTAGAAATGCGATAACGAGACGAGGTTGAAATGAAAACAGTCTTAATTACTAGATACGCTGTTCTACGACAGAAACGGCCATCGGGGATAAAGTGTTAACGACTGGATAATTCTCAACTTGTCTAAGATATGTTGATCTGTTTCCTTCCTTGCTGTCTTACATAACAGTATATGTGGTACATTTAAAACTAGATTGACTGGAACGTGTCGTTACTAAGAAGTGTACTAGGTACATTTGCATTAAGTGCCAAAATTACTCTGCCACTCAGAAGCTTATAGATACTATTATTAACAACAAATTAATACATAAATTCAACAACTATATTCCTAAAAAAAACACCAACACATTCGGAACACGAAGAGACAATTGGAAAGATTGAGAGAAAACAAAACAGACACAGAACATGACGGCATAACGCAATGGCAAAGAAAACAGCCAGTATCTGAAGTATCCGAGTGCTGAAATATGCAGCAGATGTGAAAGGAGTTGATAATAGATTAATTCTATATAAACACGCTCGTGTACATACTAGTACAGAATTTGGATACGTATAAAGCCGAAAATATTGCAAAAGGTTAAGCAATGTACAACATTTGCAGATAAGTAGATCAAGTTGATCGACAGAGGCAACATCGAGGAATCTTTGATGTCCAAATATCAAAGCAGTACACGCAGTCCTGTAACTTAACAAGATCTCAACAGAAACATCTCTATGTTACAAAATTATGTAGAGCCTTGATTTCGTTAAAATAAAGTTGCCGAGGGCAAAGATATTTTACCCTCTCCAATATGCCATTTTTTCCGACAAGAAAAAATGATTAGGGAGTGAATATGACCTGTGGTATTCATTGAGAAGAACAAAAACGCACGCATATATATATATATATATATATATATATATATATATATATATATATATATATATATATATATATATATATATATATATATATATATATATCAGTGAAATTATATTTAGGTGGGAAAGGCTTACCTTGGGGTGTCGGGTGAACATTCCAAATACAGAGATAAGAGAAGGCAGATTTGGCTTGCCTTTTGGACGCGAGATGACAGAAATGCGAGGAATGGTAACACTATAACATGTTAGGCACGACCCTTCTACACCTCCACGCGGTAATCATAGATAACATGCTGCAACAGAGCCGGCTGGCTAAGGAGAAGGGATCGAAAAGGGAAGGCTAAGCCGGTACTAAAAAAATATCTGCTGCCGAAGACCGATGTGACGGACCGAAAGATGCAAATATCGCAATCAAACTGTATACTAGCGACACAACGCATTCCGTTCTCCGGACTACATTAGGCTACTTGCAAGCCCTGTTCATCGCTTGATAACTGGAAATTGGGAACAAACGCAGGAGAAGAAGAAGAAGAAGAAGAAGAAGAAGAAGAAGAAGAAGAAGAAGAAGAAGAAGAAGAAAAAGAAGAAGACGACGACTGACCGAGCACAATGAAGTTGTAAGCCCTTTAGCATCCAACGAGTCATTGAGCTAACCCATCTCACAAACCTCTGTTTAAAGGTCGGATTCCGACACTACAAGCATTGCAGAAGTCCGTACCGCCCTACAGCAGCCAAGAGACGACCGGGCAGCAGGACCTGATAACATTACTCCCGATCCGCTGAAATGTGCACTGACTCTACGAGTGTAACTGCAAGTTTTGTTCACGACAGTTTGGTCCATCGGACAGGTTACCGCTACACAGCGGAACGGAATCATCATAGCTCTTTACAAAAGAAAAAAAACCGCTCTGACAATAGCAACTACAAGAGAGTAGCATTACTGTCTGTCCCTGGAAAAGTCTATGCCCATATACTTCTCTGTAGCTACAAGCGTTTGCTGAAAAGATATCAACGCCCCCAACAGTCTGGCCTCACTGCTTGCCGTGCGACTACTGACATTGATGCCATTCTTGCTCTTCATCTACCCACCAAGATACACCGGGAGTTCAACTGACCGGCCCTCCTTTACTTTAAGGCTGTCTTTAACTCGATGGACATATTTACCACGTGGAAAGCCTTTGTTAAAAGTGCAAATTTCCAGCACTTTGCAACGACTAAATGATTAGCTACACTGCAACACCAGAGCTAGAGTCCACCTGGGTTATATTCTCTTCGACAGGTTCTCCGCATCATCCTGTGTCCGGCAGGGATGTGTCTTGTCCCGGCATTGTTCTACCGTGCCCTGGACTGGATCCTTTATCAGCTGGATACGTAAAATTCAGAGTAGCCATCGGACCGCTGCATGTGATCTACCTAGATTTGGGAAACCAGCATAGACAAACTATGCTCCCCCCTCTCCGGTACTGGTAAAACCTACAAAATTGTGCAAATGGATGATTTGTCCGCCACATACCATGGGCAAAAACTAAGATCCAATACATTGACTGCAACCTCACAACCACATGAAATATTGTCGATGGCAGCCATGTTATCTCCATTGATGATTTCATTTATCTGTGCAGCAAACAAAACTCGTAGCCATCCCGAGATCATTCGAAGAGTCGGCCTGGCTGCCGCTTCTAAGAATGCCATGTGCACGTAGCCAGCCCGAGATTATTCGAAGAGTCAGTATTGCTGTCGCTACTATGAACGCCATGTGCACGTAGCCAACCTGAGGTTATTCGAAGAGTCGATATGGATGCCGCTTCTATAAACGTTCTGCATCGTGTTTAGACCCGGTGAGGCTTTCACTGGCATTCAAGCTACGGATATACATATCATGTGTCGTCCCCATTCTGCTGTACGATTGCGAAAAATGGACTATTCTGCAGAGTGACCAGAAGCGACTGAGACCTTCTACACGCGCAGCCAGAGGCACATTCTTGCGATCCACTTGTACGCCCGAGTATCAAACGACGACGTCACTCGACGGACGGGCTTCGAAATCACCTTCACCTTGCTAAACTGTCCCCGTCTGCACACGTGGTCCGACGTCCTCCCGTACCAGCTCTTTCATGAGGAAATAGACATCGAGGATGAAAAATGCCCATTTCCACCATGACCTCATTTTCGGGCAGTTCATACAACACGTGTCTTTACCAAATCGGAAAAGCATCATCACTGCATGCAGTCTGATGCTCAGCCACTCATCGTGACCATTAATCGGTGGCGCGACAGGCCCTTGCCTTACCTGGCTACCTACCTACAGATTTTCTGCTGTTAATGTGCCGCACCTTAAATAATGTGTTTTCGGTTTGCATATGCTAAACGTGTACCAAAGCAGACTCGTTATATCTGTAGCATTTGTCAAATCTTCTTCTTCTTCGTTTGTTCTCAATCTCCCACTACCAAACCCTGAAAGGGTAAGTAGCAGAATGTAGTCCAGAGAACTGAATGCGTTGTGTCGTAGTTTACAGCTTGACTGCGAAATTTGCACCTTTCGGTCCAACGCATCCGACTTCAGCAAGCATTTTTTGAGTACCGGGTTAGCATTCCCTCTTCGATCCCTTCTCCTTAGCCAGTCTGCCCAGCTGCAGCATGTTATCCAGGATCACCGCGTGGCAGCTATGGTTCGCTGGCCCTGACGCTAGCAGTCAGCTATGGGTCGCTGACCACTGCAGCTCATGCGCCGCTCAGCATCCTGATCCCATTTGTCAAATAACAAGCAGCTGGTTTAGCGTCATTTGGAACACTGTTCTAGCAACATTTAGTCTAAATACGTATTCGCCAAGTGTTTTCTCATAAGAAACGCGAATTATACTACGTGAAAGGGAATGCAAGACAACATTAAAAGTGACTTGGAACATTTCCATCAATAGATATATCAACCCCCACACAGAGAACAAAGAAAACTAGACTGAGAGCTGGCATATTTCATTTTAAAAAATACATTTATATTTTTTTGTTGCTTTGATCCGCCGGTCCCAAGAGAAGCAAGTATTAACCAAGCATTGATTTTTCACCTTTGATGAAAATTCCATTACTACATATAAGTAGTAGTTACACTGTGTGTGAATGTAGGTATGCATTTTAATATATATATATATATATATATATATATATGTGTGTGTGCGGAAAAAATTGTCATCAGGGACCGACCGTCGCAGCTGGAAATCGAACCCCGACCGTCTGAACACAAGGCAGACGGCTTGACCACTTCGCCACAGAGACCCACTCACTTACTCCCCCTCTCTCTCTCTAAACCACGGCCTACTATTATTATCGTTTTCTGCTATCGTGAGATCTCATCAGCACGAGCTGCTCGTCCAGAAACAGCAGATTTCTGTCTGTAACATCCCTCTCTGTGTTATTTAAAGTAGACAATAAATTGATAGCCTGCACTAGATTCTCGTGGGCTTTTGTGAGGTAGTCATCAACATTTTCTTCCACATCTTTGCATAAACAAAAACTTAACAAATTTTCTACCTGGGACCATCTTTCAATTTTTCCATTACAAGAAAGCCAATGTAATGACTTTGTATGAACTGAGCCAGTCTTAATATAAACATTAAAAGACATATCTTGGACAATTTTGATACTGAGTGCTATGGCAGGTACTGTGTTGGGTTCTGAATTTCTTGTATAAAGCAGAACATATTCATTGCTCAATTATTTGTGATGCCACGGTCCGTTAAACTGTTGCTCTAATTTTGTTTCATAACTGGTTTGCAGGGTCTTAAAATCCCTAATCAAATCTGATTTTGGCCACTCTTAACAGAGCTGTCATATCTTTTTTGAATTTCATCAACTCGTTTATTAGGATCCTTGCGTTGCACAACAGGCTCTGTTGATAAATACAGAGGCAGACATGGAAACACAGTAGGAAGTGCATCAAGTTTCAAAACGTTTCACGACATTGTATAATGTGTTCTAAGCCATCAGCATCTTTGAATTTGTGAAATCTAATGACGTATTCCTTGTGAAAGTGGGTTATACACACTTCACTACGTTTGGTTGGAACCCTTGTGAAAGTGTTTTATACACACTACACTACGTTTGGTTGGAACCCTTGTGAAAGTGTTTTATACACACTACACTATGTTTGGTGGACACCCTTGTGAATGTGTTTTATACACACTACACTAGTCTTTACGAGGAATGTGTCGGATCAGTTATTCTCGTAGCGCTAGGCTGCGTGTTTCCGATGGACATTGAAAGACAGTAGTATATTCTTCATCTTTGTAATTTGATCTATATTCAGTCACACAACACCGGTCAGGCATATCTAATCATCCTTCGAATCAAAATGCACATAAATCCTAGAAAACTGCGAAAATGTATCACAAATAATAAAGACTATGAAAATCAACGTTTGAAAGATGGCTACTTTCCGTGTCGGAAATTACAGCTTGGACGGAAATAGTGACGTCACTAACCTAATCAGCCAGGCCTGTTACTAGAGTAGGCATTAACCAACCACACTCGCATATTTGCCTGTATAGTCCAATTATAAACTCCAGTTTAAAGTTCTGACATCATTTCCATTTCCAATTTTTAAAAATCTTTCGTCAGTATTCACTGTGCCATTCCTTCTTTGATGAGCGAGCCGTTAAGGAAGTGATCGTTAAACTGTATAAAGCTTTAGTTAGACCTAGATTGGAGTACTGTGTACAGCTGTGGAGTCTTTATCATAGAGGGGACATAAACATGCTAGAAAAAATACAAAAAAGAGCGACAAAGATGATAGTGGGATTCCAGAATTACAGTTATGAGGAACGACTCAGAAAAACCGGCCTACAGTGTCTCGAAGAGAGAAGAATTCGTGGTGACTTAAATACGGGTTTATAAGATGATCAGAGGAATTGATAAATTAGGCTATAACAAGTTTTTTTAAAAATTCAGCCACCTACAATAACACGAGGGCATAGCTACAAGCTGACTAAAGAGAGGTTCAGGTTAGATATTAGGAAATATTTTTTTAGTCAGAGAGTGGTGTCTGCTTGGAATGCATTGCCAGGGGAGGTAGTGGAGGCAGGGACAGTTAATGCATTTAAGAATAAACTGGATGCGCATAGCTTTTAGAGCAAGGTGATGTAAATGTAACTGGTTGTATACAGACTCTGCAGGGTCTTCTAAACCAGTATAAAGACGGTAAGTTAAGTTAAGTTAACTTACTTGTTGTATAGCTAGTATAGATGTGTTGTGCTTTGTGCCTGACAAGGCAATGCATGCGTTTAATGTTGCTGTAAAAACGGCGAATTGAACTATACATTTATCCATTTTATTACTGATATTTGAATGTCAGTACCTCCGTCGCAGCCCCATCTATTTGTACTATTTTAGTTTTTGTTTTATTTCTTTGGTCCGAGCCAATATTATATAGATCAAGGACATTATGTAACAAAGAAAACGGATGGGCAAGGATTAGAGACGTCATTTAACTGTGCTATTCCGATTCTGCTTTCAGCAATTTGGGGTTAAATTTTACTTACTTGATTTGTCCTCACTTAATTTAAACCATTTTCTCATTGTTTGTTGTTCCAGTGTAAATGCACGAACCTAAGACACTATTAGTCCTTGTAATCCTTGTCTACTTGTTCTGTATCAGTGAAGCAGTGACTACATATTGAGGTCGGTAATCATCCTGCCATATTTGCTTTGTTCTGACATTTATTTTACAGAAGTCGTATAGATTTGGGCGTACTAAATACGTTGAATACAATAGCCACATATCAACAAAGCCGGTAACACATTTTGAAGATCAACTATCAATGCCTAGTCAGGATGTACTCACAGGGTCGCATTCGTGAATTGTTGCCTAAAAACTTGACGGACGGATAGTTGTTTGGGTTAATGTCCTTCCAGTTGATGCTTTCCTCAAAGCACAGATTGTTATTGTTCTGGAAAAACACCATCCCGTTCATGATCTCTGGAAATAGATAAATACAATAAAGAATGGATGGATGGATTAGCCGCATAGTTTAAAGGTAGTTTGTATGTGATTTATGGAAGGCGGTGATGGTGGGGGAGAGAGGGAGAGAGAGAGAGGGAGAGAGAGAGAGAGAGAGAGAAAAAGAGAAATAATTGGAAATGTTCTGCTCCAGTTTAAATGCCCTTTCAACATCTCTTTGGGGATCAGGATGACGAGCAGTGCACGAGCTGCAGTGATCAGCGACCCATAGATGACGGCTAGCGTCAGTGCCAGCAAACTACAGCTACCAAGACCCTTCTACACCTCCAAGCGGTGATCTTGGATAACAGGCTGCAACAGGCAGACTAGCTAAGGAGAAGGGATCGAAAAGGGAATGCTAACCCGGTACTCAAAAAATGCTTGCCGAAGTCGGATGTGTTGGACCGAAAGGTGCAAATATCGCAGTCAAGCTGTAAACTACGACACAACGCATTCCGTTCTCTGGACTACATTCCGCTACTTAAGCCCTTTCAGTGTTTGGTAGCGGGAAATTCAGAACGAACGAAGCCAAGGCAAGCCAAACATCTCTTTGTAAAGTGCAGGAATCCTCACACAAAGACATGTGTAGCACATATCATATACATACCTTCGAGTGTTCTGTGCACCACGCCAGACATCATGTTTCCAATGTCCACCTTACGGATTGCTTTGTGATTCCCCTTAAAATGTCATCCATATTACACGTTCCAGAAGGTTTGGGCAGATCACCAGGTAGTCTGGATCTTGTAGTGCTCCACAGTCGTATGTGTCATCATCCCTGTATACCATTAAAGTCTTCCTGCATCATCACACCAGCTCGAAGTCTATTTAATGACTCTATTGTTGCGTCTTTCTCGTATATATCTTCCGTTTTTTACCACTAGCAGTGTGTCGTGTAGGACAGTGTCCAATCCAAATTTACACCAAAGTATTTGCGGGGCGTATAGTGTTACACCTCCTTATATATATATATATATATATCCCTAGTTAGTTATTGTTACACCTCCTTATATATATATATATATATCCCTAGTTAGTTATTGTTACACCTCCTTATATATATATATATATATATATATCCCTAGTTACTTATAGCCCATCGCAAGCGATGATGGCCATGACATCAGAAGGGTTTGTCTTAATAATGTAATGTGCGCTGTATTTAGATTATAGTGGGGTGTGAATGCGCTGGTCATTATCTCACTCTGTTGTCCTGAGTTACCTTGAACCAGTGGCAAGATTATTGGTTGAGTCGACTGAAGGTAACTCGGGATACAGGTACTCTGGTCTTACCTCCCGTGAGACCAAGGGTCGCTTGAAACTTGCGGGATTCGACCGCCCACAGTTTCCGTTCATCACTGTGAGAGGCGAGGGCCTTCACTTCTTGACTACAGCGGCCCCCATATATATATATATATATATATATACAAACACACACACATTAATACATACTGCCAATGGATTTATGATAACAATGGAAGTTTTACAGAAATATTTGAGAGTGATGTAACAAATACGTACTGGTACTTGTTGAGATTAAATCAGTTTACATTTTCAGAATGAACAGGTCACTCCAGACATATATTTTGAGTCAAGAAAATTAAAACTTTAACACACAGTCATGTGCACATATGTGTAAAGAAAAAAAAAAAAAAAAAAATAACGCGCGCGCGCACGAACGCACGCACGCACGCACGCACACACACACACACACACACAAAACAACACAAACATAAACAAAATGGATTATGTTTACCAAGTCTGACGGCAACACGAAAAAAAAAAAAAAAGACGACATTACTTGCTCTCTAACTCAACTGATGCAGAAAATGTATTTGTGACAAGTGAAGTTTGGGACGTTTAACATTTTATGAGAGAAATTGATGCAATTGAACAGTCGACAGGGGAGGACTAAGGTCTGGTCAGACAAAATATACTGGTCAAACATGGGAGTCATGATCAGGAAAAACATACTGGCTAAAACCCTCATATTGGCTTCCTCGTAGCCCTTCCTGGAAACGAGCTGTTTTCATTGCAGCCTGGCTAACGAGGTGAGAGATCGACGTGATCCCCATAATAGTGAGCGACACTTAGATGAAGCCAAGAATAGCTCAACTGCCTGGAGGACCACTGTCCACCTTCATCAGCACGCTCGGAGTGTGAGGAAAGCTACTGCAACCAGTCACTTAACATCCTTTTCATGGCGCACATAATAGTAGACCTACTCACTGTGGGCATTCGAAATGACAACAATATTCGGTCGACCACAGTTAAGGTTCAAAGTTGTGTATAAGCGCAAAATGAGGGCCTTTGGCATGTGTCTGACATCCTGGGAAAATGAAGCTGGAGACCGATCCAGGCGGAGATGTACCTTGAAGGACCGCCTTACGCTTGGTGGAGTTAAGCTTTTGCAACACAGAGAACAGAAACATCGCAAGTAGAAATACAACAAAATAGTCTAAGTATATCATTGTTGTTTACCACTCCAAGTGTTATCATGCCATAGTCGATCATGACTTAAAATGTTATTAAAATCTACTAGATGCATTTATTTGAGAGCGAAGAAGAAGAAAAGAAGGGAGAGAGTAGAAATAGATCATTAATATATGCAATATCTCTAACTATCTATGTGTGTACCTGATAGGTTTGTAAACCTGAGCTCTCTCAATCCATTAGTCCCTTCTTTCTTGTAGTTGAGTGTCACAAAAAGGCTAAAGTTGAATTTGTTATACTGGTACAGAGTGCTTCCTCTAATGATCTGAAGACTTGTCAGTGGTATGTAATCCACTTCATTCATCGTTAGCAAAACGTAACCTGTCATGAAAAACGATAAAACTGTATAAGTTATATGTTTAAAGTGAATTTCTTCTTCTTCTTCTTCGGCGTTCGTCTAGAAAATGACGATGTTATTCAGTTTATAACGAGGCTGCGATATATGCGTCTTTCGAATAGAGACATACGGGTTCAGTAGAGTATTTTGGGGATGAGATTAGTTTTCCTTTTCGATTCATACTCTCTTCGCCAGACTGCATGTTTGCAGTCTGTTCTCGGGTCCGTCTCTTGAAGACAATACAAGGTCTTCGTCAGCTATGCGTTGCTGTCTGCTCATTCATGGCTGCCTTTTCGTCAGTTTATTAAAATCTGTTATATATTTACTTTTTCTACCTTTCAGCAAAGAGAACAGTTTTGAATATAACAAAGAATAAATATATTATGCCTTTGAAGGATGACAACAGAGGTGTGTTAAGTATATTTAATCACTGAGTGATGACAACATAGCGATCGTTATGTATTTTTAATCACTGAAAGATTACAACAATGTATTGTTGTGTATATTTTGTTAATAAAGGATGGCAACACAGCGATTGTAAAGTATTTGTAAAGGATAAGAACTATCTCGTATTTTATATTTAGCCATTCGCCAATGTTAATTAAACTTGCCTAGATATTTAAGTATTGAATAAATTTAGTTCCACATTTGTCATAAGAATAAATATGAAAGTAGAACTTTAAGAAAAATATAAAATAGACATGGAAAACACATATAGAGGATAATTATATGTCGAAGGACAACAGCAAAAATTAATGCTAATAATGTTGTTAACTTTACTGTTCTAAAATTAAGTTATATATCTAAATCACACATAATATGAACAGTTGCTGCATTTGCAAATGATATTCGTCCATCACGTATGATGAAGACCAGCCTCTCTGGTCAGCCGTGTGGATAATCGTTTCCAGTTACGAGTAAGTTTGCGCAATATGTCACTCTCTCGTCCTGAGCTACCTTTAGTCAGTGTCAAGACATTATCGAGACAACATGACAAAGCACAGGATGCAGATTTTTCCTCTGGGTTTACTCCCAAAGTCTTTCCCGTAAACAGGTTTCTCGCAAGGCAGCGGGGCTGTGACATCCAATAAGTTGTCAAAGTATTGGCAAATAGTAAACATTCATATGCAAACAGGATGTAAGGTTCTATATACCAAAATAGATCATCCTCAGTAAGATGGACAATCAACATAAGAACAATGCTAACAAAATATGGAAAGATACAGTTTGACAAAGATTATCAAGAACTGAAAGACATTATTTAAAATATGTTTTCAGCAATGACTTTTCGAAAAAGAAGCAAGGAATAGTAGCACTGTAATCTTCGAGGTAAGAGACGACTAATAAGGGTTTGGCTATGCATGGATCCGATTGCCCCAAACTGTAGAAACTATAAGCCACAGGAAAAAGACAAAACTATCTATAATATTTATACTGCATGGTAAATATGATAGACTAATATCATGCGATATACAATTTAATGGTCATAACATTCAATGTACTTGAATATATTATATATACCAGGGGCGCTTAAATCAAACCGTGTCTCGTTGTTCTAGTTCTACCTGAATGGGCAATACCGTGCTGGAACTACTTAGGGGCATTTGTGTCCTCTTACTGCTATGCAGCCCACTTGCAATGAACCAATCACGTGACAGATAAATAAAAATAGCGTACAACACTGTTAGTGCTTCCATGAACAGCATGTTGTGATGACGTTTCTTGTGACAGAAGGCGTGAAACCTGCTGACATTTACACAAAAACCGCAATCACATTGCGGTGATGAGACAATTAACCTCAGTAAGATATTTGAATGGTGTAAACCATGAATGAAATGAATGAGGCCATGAGAACTTTTAAGAAAAAGAAATCGCCCGGAAAAGATGGGGTAACAAATGAAAT
The DNA here is from genome assembly GCA_036924085.1 of Ariolimax columbianus. Taxonomy (NCBI): domain Eukaryota; kingdom Metazoa; phylum Mollusca; class Gastropoda; order Stylommatophora; family Arionidae; genus Ariolimax; species Ariolimax columbianus. Next base: position 27,314,389 of record JAVGWX010000004.1, on the reverse strand, counting down.
GCTGATGGGGTTGGGCCAAACAGCAAAGAGGAAGTTACTGTCAGTACTGAACCAAAGATGGAAAAGGGGAATTGTACCGCAGGCATGGAAAGATGCTGTACTTATACCCGTAACAAAGAAAAAAAGATAGAACAGATCCAAATGGATACAGGCCTATCAGTCTTCTGAGCTGTATAGGTAAACTGATGGAGCGTATGATAAACACCAGACTGATGTGGCACCTGGAAGAAAAACACATATTAATTCCACAGCAAGCAGGATTCAGACAACACAGATCCACTGAGGATCAGATCACTCTCATAGTACAGGAAATAGAGGATGCTTACCAAGAGAAAAAGCATACAGTAGCGGTTTGGGTGGATCTAGGGAAGGCATTTGACAAGGTGTGGAAAGAGGGACTTAAAGTCAAGCTACGAAGAAGTGAAGTATCTGGAAAAAGAATGTTCAGATGGATCAGCCACTACCTCGAAAACAGAACAGCCAGAGTTCAAGTACAAGGGCAGATGAGCAAAAAGGTGACACTGGAGCAAGGAGTACCCCAAGGGGTAGTACTGTCACCCACACTTTTCCTGGTGTATATAATAAACATCAAAGAGAATATACCAAGAAGAGTCCACAGCTCCGTGTTTGCAAACGATCTGGCTATGTGGACCTCTGAAAAAAATCTCACCGTAGCAAACAATCGAATGCAGCAGGCCCTAACATTGTTGGAGGGGTGGGCGAAATCATAGCTGGTCAAAATAAATTAAGAGAAAATAACATGTACGATATTCTCGCTTTCAAATAAACCACAGAACACCAAAATAAGTCTTAACGGCAAATATCTGCGGCCAAACGACAACCCATTTCTACTTGGCCGTCACATTTGATCGGCGCATGACATAGAAAAGTCAGATCGAGAGAAACCGAATGAGAGCAAGACAAAGAATGGCAATCATGAGGAAACTTGTTGGCACAAGCTGGGGAGCAGGTGAAAGAATACTGAAGAAAATGTACACTGGAAGAGTGAGACCAGTTCTCGAGTATGGCATTGCGGCATGGGCAACAGCAGAAAAGGCGAACTTTGATAAAATTAGCAAACTTCAAAACCAAGCCATGAGAGTTATAACAGGAGGCATGAAGTCAACGCCAAATTTAGAACTTGAAAAGATTACAAATCTGCAATCCATGACCGACAGAAGAGACTGCAGAGCCCAGCAGCAAGCAGAGAAACTAAGAAGAGACAGACCATCCACTGCATCAGAGACTAACTAGATTTGGAAATGGGAAACTAAACCAGAGAAACTTTTCAGAAATAGCCAAAGCAAAGATGAGCGAAGACCCTATGAACACCATAAACACCAAAGCGCATCCCTACTGTACGCAAACCCACATGGAAGCAGCATATCATTTCGGAGGTGGTAGAAAATATACCAGGCATTGGAAACAAGAACAGCCAGACTGAACAAGAAAGGAGAGACATAACCCTGAGGTACATAGCGGAAAACTACCCAAGTATGGACTGGACCCATGCAAACACCGACGGTTCTGTAACAAACACAACACAGAATGGAGGGGGAGGGGTATTCCTGAGCCTAACAAATGGTAGAAAGGTAACACTGTCAGTGGCAACTGCAAAATTCTCAAGCAATCTCAGAGCGGAGGCAAAGACACTGAAGGCTGCAGTAAAATCAATGCTGACAGGCGAAAGCAATGCAAGCCAGATAGTCCTGTTTACAGATGCCCTGGCCGTGGTTACAGCACTAAAAAGCCAGAAAAATACTGAACTTAATGATTTAAGAGCAGTACTCTGTCAACTATGCCAGCAGTCCGCACCAAAAAGAGTAGTGGTACAGTGATTTCCATCCCACTGTAACATCCAAGGCAACGAGGAGGCAGACAGACTGGCAAAAGAAGGTGCACGACTACCACAACCAGATTCTAGTGTGACCTAAGAAGAGTCAAAAAGGTTTATTAGGGCCAGATACATGGCCAAATGGGAAACAAAACACACTGGCTACACAAAAAATTATGCCTATTACTAGTTGAACAGAAGAGAGCAGGTCGTGGTCTTCAGACTCCGCACAGGCCACAACAGACTGAGGTACCATCTATTCAATAAACTGAAGGTAGGTGGCACTGACGAATGCACCTGTGGTACAGGGAAAATGACCGCTGAACATCTGCTGCAAAATTGCCCGACATACGAGGATCAGAGAAAGCACATGTGGCCATCACCAGTGCCAACACTAGACAAGATCTATGGCAGTGTCGACAGCCTCAGGATGACAGCTGCTTTCTTCGAACAAATTCAAGTTGATGTCTAACAGCGTACGAAGAAGAAGAAGAAGAAGAAGAAGAAGAAGAAGAAGAAGAAGAAGAAGAAGAAGAAGAAGAAGAAAAAGAAGAAGAATGGTGTAAACATTTTAGATAAGACCGTACATGCGGAAATGAAAAAAAACGGAATGGTTTTATCACAATGACGTCCTGCTCCTGCAAGACAACGCTCGACCTCATACGGCTCACCGCACTATATGCCATCTGCAGCAACTCAGCTGGGAGGTATTGCCACATCCATCTTACAGCTCAGACATCGCCCAAAGCAATTCTCACCTGTTTGGACCCCTAAAAGAATTCCTAGGAGGTTATAATTTCAGCACAGATGACGAAGTGAAACAAGCTGTCCTGGATTGGTTCAGACATGATGACAAATCTTTCTTACCTGAAGCTGTTCAATCATTACTTAAACGCTGGGGTAAGTGCATTAACGTTGCAGGAAATCTAAAAATAAATGTCATTGTGACTACATGGAAATTTATTTTTGTATTCTTTCTCCCCAAAAAACACACCCACACACACACACATATATATATATATATATATATATATATATATATATATATATATATATATATATATATATATATATATATATATATATATATATATATATATATATATATATACCATCGTCATTATGTAGCATGCCTTTTAGATTATGTCACTCCATGACAGCCCGTCTGAAAGAAACTTCACCTCTTGCCAAATCTCCAGCCTGCTCCAGAGTCATGTTAAAGTATTCCTTGACATCTTGGTTCCATTGTCTTCATGGTCTGCCTCTCTTGTCCGGCACCATACCTTCCATTACCGCTCTCTCAAGACCGTTGTGTTTTTTAATGTGGCCAAAGTATTTAAATTTTCTGTTCATTGTGGAATTTATGAACTAGCTCTCCTCTATGTCCAACTTTTGTCGAATGTTTGCATTCTTCTTTTTTTCGGTCCATGGCAATCTGAGATTTTATAACGTTTCTTTCGACTCGCAGACTATGCTGAATCGGAAAAAACACACGTTTTCTAATATAAATTTCTCAAAATAAGAAGACGATTTGAAAATCGTTGCCTTTGAGGTGATAATTTCTTTAATGTTCACGATTTATACATTTGCCAAAGCTTGGAATGTCGTTTAGGTGATATCATTTTTCACTATTACGTTCCACACACAAGCGCAAAGGCCGAGCAAGTTGTTGCATTACGTAGAAGAACAAATCAGAAGTTTTCTTCCAAAACAAGATAGGCCCAACTGCTTGCACCTCCTAGTCTGAAGTGCAACGGTGTCTTTTGAGGTGTTTCTTAATCTTCAAGAAGAGGAAGGTGCCAGATCGGGTCTGCATGATGGGTGAAGTAAAATGTCGTTAAACTTGAGATTTTCAATGCAATTACTGTTTGTCGACTTATTTGTGAGCGAGCATTGTCGCGCTGAAGAATTGCGTGTTTGCGAACACTAATACGCAGCAATCGTGCTCAAAGTTTCTGCAAAGTTTTCACATATTCAACCGGAGTTGACGGTATTGCCGTGCTCCAAAAATTCATCGCAGTCCCTTGCAGTCCCAAAAGATTACCATCATTACTTTTTACGCCAAGGCGACCTTCAATTTTTTTTAGAGGTAAACGAGTTATTTTGCCTGTACTCCATAGACTGGCGCTGTTCTGGGTCAAAATCATGTGCCCATGACTCGCCGCTAGTGACAATTAGGTGTATAAAAGCATCGTCTTCCTGTTCATATCGCGTCAGAAGTTCCTGAAACATCTGTTATTTTAGTTGCTTTGGTGTCAGAATGCAAGGGACCCATCTCGCGCACACTTTCCTGTACCCAGGCAGGATATGGATGTGAAATCATAAGCATTGCCGCGATATGTTTCTGTTTGACGTCACGAATCAGTTCGTACACGCGAGTTGGATTTGCATCCACAGCTGTGATCGGTTGTCCGCTGAGGAGAGAGAGTTACAGAAGGAGAGAGACAGAAGGAGAGAGAGGGAGGGGGGGGTTAAAGAGAGCTAGAATACTAGAATAAGTAAACCTACAGACTAGTTAGTCCTATTTCCTTAAAAGTAGTTCCCTTGTGATTGTATTTACTTATTCCAGCGTTCCTGCCACTGAATGAAGAACATCTGGTAGGCACTTTTCAGAATAGCCCTCATTTATCTCGTTGTGCTGGCTTGGGCCTCTTCAGTGCAATCTAATATGCGACTTTCAATGTTTTTTTAAGTTGAATGAACAATAAAATGTCACACGGAGCAAGAAAGGCGAGTATTGAGGTTATGGGACCAATTTAATGCTGTGTTTCTTCAAAAATGCGTTTGTGAAGACAGACCTGTGTGCAGGGGCATGGTCAAAATGCAAAATCCAATTGACTGTGAGCCACTTCCCAGAGAGATGTCTGCGTACAGCGTCGTACAGGCGTTATAGGACTGTTTTGTTGAAATCAGCATTGACATTGTGTCCTCTAGGCACGTATTAACCAGCCCATCAATGACGAAGAACGCAAACAACATGGCCTTGACATTGTACTTGACCTGTCGCGCTTTCTTCGGTCGAGGAGACCTTTACTTTGTTTCCAGGTCTTATCTGTACACCCAGCTTTCATCACAAAGGATTATCTTGGACATGAAATTTGCATCGTTCTTCTCCTTGTTCACGAAGGTCAGTGCAAATGGACAACCGATTGTCCTTCTGGTCCACAGTCAGGAGGCCGGCTGTCAACCGTCTCATGTGCAAATCTTCAGTTACGATTATATGGCACTTGCCGATTGCTATTCCAATATCATCAGCAACCTCTCTGATAGTCACACGTCGATCAGCTAGTATGATTTCTTGAACACGTGCCACGATCTCGTCCGCGGAGGAGGTTAATGGTCTGTCTTGACGGCGATCATCTTTAAAGGAACGGCGTCCACTTTTGGAACGGCAATACCACTCAAATGTTTTAGATCGACTTAGGACTCTCCGAAAGCGGTTATCAGCATTTATAAAATTTCGGAACTAATTTTTTCAAGACGAAAGCAGAAATGTATGCAAACATGTTGTCGAATATTACCGTCCATTTTTGAAATGTGACGAGAACTACGAGGTCACCTTTACTTATAGACTTCCATAGAGCGCATGCGTGAAGTTACCGACTTCTTATTTGGTATATACACTGCTTCGTAGTTGTCACGTGAACTACACTCAAACCGTCTCGCTACATGTTACGGTAATCAGGAAAACAAATATATCCCGGAACTTAGTGAACAGGTGTGTGTGTGTGTGTGTGTGTATATATATATATATATATATCCTGTCGAAGACGGATGTGTCGGACAGAAAGGTGCAAATATCGCAGTCAAGCTGTAATCTAGCAACACAACGCATTCCGGACTACATCCTGCTACTTGCTTGCAAAGCGCTGTGTAGGGCTTGGTAGTGGGATATCGAGAACGAACGCAGAAGAAGAACATATGTCCATGATAGGTGTGTAAGCATAGTAATGAGTAGATGTGTGTATGTTTATTTTGGTAAAGTATTTGTGCCAATAAAATAATTGCAGTCTTTGACAAGATGGCCGCGACTGTCACGCTACGCGCGTACTTAGCTCAAGTGTTTTTTGTTATTCTAGTTCCCTGGAATTTTATTTAGATTAAAAATGTCCTCCCCAACAGAACTGCAGACCGCCTGGGACGCGGCCTCAGACCTTGTCATTTGACGAGACGGACCCTGGTCGTCTAAGCGGACTATTGATTGTGGCAGGTTTATTTTCAGTCCTATCGTGCGACAAAGAGAAACAAACATACGTCAAAGCAAAGATAAATAAAAACCTGCTTTTTTTTCCTTTCATCTGCACTTACCGGAAACTTCTTTAATCTGGGACAGGAAGCTCATGTCATAGTTGGCGCCAATATTGTCAAGGGCCACAATTTCCAGATTCCCGACCACGTAGGTACAGTTGGTGTACGCATCTCTGTACTTTTGGTACCTGGAATTTGAGTCCCCGTGGGTAGTAAAACCAGTCGATGTTCCATAGCAGGCTGGAATGAGAAGAAATGTATAAGATTATATAGGAGAAGAATGGCAAGATGGACAGATCAGCAGATAATGCAAAGAAAACATACCAGAAAGGACATACACAGTTTGCTATTAAAGTCGACATGTTTTATATACGACGTGCAGGAAAAAGCACGATTAACAAAGACAACCATCGTTTTTAGCAGTCGGATAACAATAACAGATAACAAATAAAAGTAGTAGGGACTCCAGAATTGAACCCGCCCGTCCAGCAGATGATTGTGCTTTGCTGCAAGGGAGAGTCAAGTTTAGGATTATGTCTTCGTGAAGGCGATGTTGGTATTCGGTCACCAAAGAAGCGAGCTCGGAGATTCAGTCATGAAAGAAGTGAGCTCGTGGATTCATTTATGGAAGAGGTGAATTTACAGATTTGGTCAATGGCATCGCGAGTTCGAGGGTTCATTCATGGAAGAGGTGTCTGAATTCGGTAATGGATGGGGTGAGATTGGGGGTATGGCGATGGAGGAGATTAGTTTGGAGATTCGGTCATGGAAGAGGCAAGTTTGGTGATTCGGTAATGGAAGAGGCAAGTTTGGAGATTCGGTCATCGAAGAGACATCGTTTGGTGATTCGGTAATGGAAGACGCAAGTTTGAAGATTCGGTCATGGAAGACAATTTTGGTGATTCGGTAATGGAAGAAACAAGTTTTGAGATTCGGTCATGGAATAGACAAGTTTGGTGATTCGGTAATGGAAGAAACAAGTTTTGAGATTCGGTAATGGAAAAGGCGAGTTTGTATATTTGGTCAAGGGAGAGAGTTGAATTTGTGAATTTGGTCATGCAAGTGGTGAGTTTTGGAATTTGGTGATGTGTGAGGAGAGATGGTATTTTAGCGACCAAAGCGGCTAGTTAAGGTTTTCAGACAACTCAAAATCCAAAAATTGTTTCTTTCGTGCATCGAGGCGTGCTCGTCAACAGGACGGGCCTAGTTCAACTCCGGAACGCCTACTTCTTCAGTTGATTGTTTCTTGTTTAATATACATGTTCACCAAGTCGTTAGAGAAATACTAATCTTTGCGATGGTTCTCGCTTGTCTATTTACACGTTTCTGTAATTATTTGCACTTCTTAATTTACTATTTACGCCTCTCCATAATTATTTACATCTTTCTACTTATTAACAACCATTTACACGTCCATGCAACTATTTACATGCCTTGGAGTTTCTCTCTCCTAGTATCGCCAGGACAAGACTTGGGTCTACGATCTATGCCCTCCTAACAGTGCCCTAGTCCAGCGGTCGAGGATTTTGTTGGGGTATTACCCCAAATCTGTTTCTGTCGAATGATATTTACCCCCACATCGGACTTCAAAGTAAATAAAACAAACTAATTACTTTTAAAATGAAGAGTACTGCCCTCAAAGTCAACATTTTGTAAATTTGTTCTTAAAGACTTAAGGTGACACATGATGTAATACGAATAGCAAACTAACAGAATTCATTAGAAGGGTTGAAGAACTGAAGTTTTGTATTCAAAACATCTACACTATAGGTTCTCGAAAAATGGATAAGGACAACACAAGTTATGTAAATGTGAAGGCGGGTTTTCAGTGAAAGTCACTGCTGGTTCCAGATTTGATGCACGGCGTCATCCGACTTGCAAATTCAGAAAGCCAAATTGGTAATTATTCAAATTATTTTAATTTGACACAATTTAACCTGCATTATGATTCGATTTTTGCAGCAGATTCATTATTTTTTAATTGAAAAAAATTTCTATCGTTTCCTAAAATCTTCTTCGTTTATCCTCAGATCAAGGTCCCGGTTTCTTTTACAAAAGACACCGTTGTTTGTAAGGCTGTTTTATCTTCATTCAGCTTTTGTCACATATCTGTCTCGCGAGGCCAGCATTGTTTTCTGTTTTCCTGTGTGAGTATGCAGCGTTGTAGGATGTGTTTTACGGCCATGATATTCTCCCCACATGAACACTTGTCCTCTGTCCCATTCCTCATCTCTAGTTAAGTTAAAGTTACTGTCTTCTTTTCGGAGGTCGGGGTGTTGATCTGCTCATTTTCCCCTGAAGTTGGCTTTAGTTATGGTCTTAGCCTCATTAAATGTGATGCTCAGGTCTGTTTGTGGGGATGGTCCTCCACACTTTGCTAGTTTGTCTGCAGCTTCATTGCCTTCAGTATTGTAGTGGGATGGGATCCACTGTACGACCAACCTTGGGTGTTTTGCTGAGAGCTGTGTCAGGGAGAACATACATTGCTCGAGATCTTCATCTTTGTGTTGTTTTAGCGCTGCTATTACTGATGCGGCATCAGTCAGGAATACTATGTTGTCTTGGTGGATATCTTTACCTTGGATTACAAGCTCAGCTGCGGCCTGCAGTGCCTTTGCTTCTGCATGAAAATTACTGGAATATGTTTCCGTAGTTAAAGCTCGAGTTTCTTTCTTCTCCATTCCTTAGTCTGTAATAGACTCTTCCAGGTCCATTGGATATGGCTTTGTTAGATAAGCTACCTGTATATATGTGTCCTTGTTTCTGGTGGGTAAACTCTTCTAAGTTATTCTTCTGTAACAATTTTTATTTCTAAATATATTCTGAGTTCCCCATTTTTCTCTTCTATGGTTTCCTACCATCCCATGGAGCTTTTTTCCATGGTGGGATTTGGGATGTTTATTTCAGATCTCTAACCACTGCCTGGCTTATGATTTGGTCTGCTCTTGCGAGTTCTTTTGTTTTTGATGGGAAGTGGTTTCTCTTTAATCTCCCTCTTCCCACGCGAGTTATATATTCGGTGATCAGGAATTCGTTTGAACTTCTTCCCCTACTGGAGTGTTAAAGAAAAATCTCTGAGCGTCTCCATACTTTCGATTCATGTGATATTTTCCATTGCATTTATTAGCGTTGTTCTCATAGCTCCAGTGATGATACCTTGGATTTGGGTTGTATTAATTTTTTGGAAGTTATTCTTCGTTGCTGTGGATCATGTCGCTAATTCGTATTTTAGCGCTGGTCTCAAATAACCTGTGTACAGTTTCTTAAGGGGCTCGTGTCGGCTCTCCACGTGGAGCCTGATATCTTTCTGATTATGGCCATTCTGTTCTTAGCTTTGTTGGTGGCTTTTTTTTTTATCTGGTTGTTCCATGTCAACCTTGAATCAATTGTTATTCCTAGATAAGTTGGACATGTCCAGGAGGAAAGTCTGGACATTTACTTTTATGATCTCTTCTTTGGGCTTGGGAGATAGGGAGAAGCCTATACTAAGGGTTGTATCAAGTTAGGTTAATGGGTCAAGGTCGTCATGACGCTAGCGAATCAAACGTCACCTGCAGCCACGTCAATGATCAATGGTCAGTGGACCAATGGCAAAAACATAATGAATTTACGGATGTCACCCAAGGACACCATGACAGAAAACGTACATCAACGTTCTTGATAAAGATCATTCTGTGGAAAGGTTGCTTTTCCTATGCTTCAAGTATGTTCAACTGCTCTACAACTTATGTATTTATCATTGCCATTTTTTCAATTGTTGTACACCTATCTAAATCATATATTTCATATGTTTTCACTTTCTTATCGATAAAGTTACTTTAGGAAACATTTTGTCTTTTATAGTCTTCACTGTCTTCTTCTTCTCATTCATGGTGGTGTTTTGTGTTATGTCTAACATGTATATTCCAGTTTTCTGGCAATGTAAGCAGTTGGTTTTTTTTATAGTAAAATGGTCATCTTCTCAAACTTCCAACATTGCGATTTAATTTTCAGGCCACATTATTACTTTTGTCGGACTGCATATAGCCCGCTGGCCGAATGGTTGAGATCCCTGGTTTATAACAACAAAGTCAGAAATCACACAAAACAGGCATTATGCAACTCAAGGCGTGATGAGAAGAGTGTATGCCAGATTTGATTAGAAACAGACATTCTGAGACCATCGCTGTTTTCTGACTAAACTGAGGATAATGTCTTGTTAGTAGTCCACGTGCCCACGCAGGGTAATCACGAGGGTGTGAATATGTGCGCGCGAGCTCAGTATGTTCCTCACGTGTTGCGTAAGTTTAATCTCTACCGGAGTCGAGCTTTTGGATGGTGGTTTCCTAATCAGGTGAGAAGAAGATTCGTCAACTATCGCTGGTAAAGATGACATAGGGGTTGGGGTCAGATGTGTCAAGATAAGAGAGGAGTTAATTGCATGAAAACAAATAGACGGACCAGCAGATAAGAAGTCCAGCAGTGTATAGACCAGGAGCGGACATATATCCGGGGCGTTTAATCGCCTAGAGATATTTCCAACCCTTTCATAAAGTGTCATAGTTACTCGCACAATTTGTTCAACTGCGGACATTCTCTTCTCCACCCCCCCCCCCCCCCCCCCCGTTTCAGGTTTTACTTGGAAAATAAACTTAAATTTGTCCTTTTAAAATTCCCATTTTTAGAATAATTCACCATATCCCCCCAACATGTCGTACAATCTTAAAGGTACTTTTCATTCAGCACAATACCTGGCTCATACATCTATTACCTGGCACGTAGATCCGAAACAAAATTGGGTGATAAGAGCATTTCAAAAAAATAATTTTGTTTGGCGCTTGCATTTAGAAACAGCATTTATAAGATAGGTTTCTAAATTTTGACTAGTTCCAGCCAACCTAGGTGTAAATTGGTACTAGCCTTTGTTGGAGTTAGAGTAAATAATGCTGCAAGGAAGTGTACTTGTCAATTCATTCCACTAAAGCTGACACCTGATACTGTAAGTCTCTAGAAGTTGCGACACATTAGCTGTATCTGCTAAGATACAGTCTAAACGTTTACAGTAAAATGTTCCTCGTTCAAGAAAATGAACACGTGTTCAAATGAAACACACCGTCACCGGGAGATCTATCATTTTTATGTTGTCACAAGACGTGTACTTCACTACCATGATGATAAGACTCTCTCTCCCTCTACATACAAAATACGATTATTTCTAAAACATTTCACAAAATATACCATTCACATCCGACCGTTAAATTTATTCTTAAGCACACTTGAGCATTTCTTTACGATTGATCTATACGCACTCTTATAAAACAATAACAACAGAAACATGGTGTACATAATTTATTTTTATTAATAACATAATATCTCCTCCAATCACGCCCCCTCCCCCCACAAAATATTAATGTTATGACACTACATATTCTGGTATGACATGATATAATTTCTTTTAACGGTAAAATGTGTATATATCTATGGCGGAATTTATGTTCATTGCAGATTTTTTCCTTTCTACGTCAGAAGCGATGTCTGGACTAAATGAGCGGTGCAAATTTCACCTAGTTTGTGCACGATTTTATTAATTTTTTTCGTGCAAGAGGAACAAATACATTTATTTTCTGTTTGATAGTATATATGTATATTTTCATCGCTGGGTTTATCCGTTCTTTTTTGTAAAATCCCTTTAAAAATATGGCATAGTTTGACCTGTAAAATAACTTTTCTTCTTGTGACAGAATATTTAATTAAATGACATAGTTTGTCATTCTGTGAAATAAATTCTCATACTGTGTTAGATTATCTAGCTTCGTGACATCTTCTCCTACTTGCTAATATTTCTTTCCATATTGAAACATTTGACCACCAATACAGTTGGCCCCTTACAGGAAACCTGTGAAACATCACTTGAAAAAGAATGTCTTGACGAGATTGATAGTCCTGTGCGTAATCCTCTTTAGTCACCATTTAAAACCTACTTGGTAGGTTACTGTGCAATGGGTTAAATTCTTTCCTTCCAGGGTGCCTTTCGAATAAAGTAAACCATAATTTGTCCTTTTACGACATAATTTCTCATTCTGTGACATAATTTGTCCTTTTACAACAGAATTCCTCATTCTGTGACATAATTTCTCATTTTATGACACAATTTCTCGTTCAGGAACATAAATCATGAAGCGATATCCATGTAATGAGGAGGACGCTGCCAGAAGAAGGGGGAACACCCCCCCCCCCCCCTTAAGTTATGATCAATTTGACTCAGAAGACACTCCTTCTTGTAGGGCATAGTGATAGCAAGTGCCGCACAAACCATCTAATGCCCCCCTCGCTGTAGGCTGCTGGAGCTGTAACTAAACGATCAATGTCTCCTATAAACTTTGATAAGTTTTGTAGTAGATGTTACTTCAGATGGCGTCGTGATGTAACAACCTTGTTGTCTGTACGCTTTTAATACACATACTGAACATATTTACAAGAAAGACGATAACAACACCGCCATTCCTCTATCATCAACATCATCCTCATTAAATCACCTCTTTTACTACAGGTGAAGCATAGGGTCAACATTACAGCTGTTCCCTATACAGGAAGACTGTTTCCCAGGATTTGCAGTGGCGGTGTCAATAGTAATTGTTTAACATTATCTTTAGCCACATTCTACGATATACTTGGTAGGTTAGAGTGGTCCTATTCTTATCTGGTATTCTTATCTGACCACTTTGGTGCACTAATCTGTGAATTCAAGATACGCTACATCAATCAAAACCGTTCAGCTCCAGTGGAGCACATGCATACAACAAAATACACGTCAAATCCTGTTGTCCAGGGCCACCATTTACAGCTCAGTACATGCCATCCCTGTTGTGTGTATGCTTGCCTTGCGCTTTCATCTCTATGCGTGTTTTAGTAGTTCTCTGCCTTGTGCATTCTCCAAAAGATCCTGTCTTGTAATGCTGCTGTCAGCTGCTTTCCATAATATATGACCTAAGGGTAATAAGTCCGTCTCACCATCCCAACGCATCGGGTACAAATCCTGTCGTGGCCAGTTCACCAGGCACGGTTTGTTTTGGTTCTTTTATCGCTTCTCTAGGTAAGGAATGTAATAGACACCCACCGCATTGTTCACCTGTCAAGAAACTTATAACATCAAAAGAGGTTGGCGATTGTAAGAGGCGATGTTATGCAAAGGACATGACCATTTAAACAATTGTTCTTAAACAGCCGCAATGTTTTTTCCTTACGTCATGTTCCACTGATATGTCTATTTTTTTTCCAAGAGTTCCCAGTGATCTTTTTATACCATTTTAACCTATCTATTCATGGATCAAGACGACGAGCAGCGCATGAGCTACAGCGGTCAGCGACTCATAGCTGACTGCTAGCGTCAGGACCAGCGAACCGACCTGCCAAGACCCTTCTACACCTCTACGCGGTGATCCTCGATAACAGGATGCAACAGAGCAGACTGGCTAAGAAGAAGGGATCGAAAAGGGTAGGCTAACCCAGTACTCAAAACATACCTGTTGAAGTCGGATGTGTTGGGCCGAAAGGTGTATTTATCGCAGTCAAGCTGTAAACTACGACACATAACATTCCGTTCTCTGAACTACATTCTGCTACATAAAGCCCGTCGAGGGCTAGGTAGCGAGAGATTGAGAACGAACGAAGCCAAGCCAAGTCAATCTATCTATTCTGGGCAAGCACCCATTTATTATTGTATTTTACTATTACCTACATCTTATTTTTTTTATTGTTAGTGTTTTGTTCTCCGTGTTTCGGAGGTATACCATAGTACGGGATTTACATTGGAGTTGAAGAATGTGTGTGTGTCTGCATATCTGTTAGGTTTTTACTCAAGATTTTTATTTCTATAGGTTCCCCAATGCAATGAAAGCCCCTCTCGCCTTTTGTGTTCCTATTTTGATATCTTTACCAGTACCTCCTAGTTTGTGTATTTTGCTTCAAAGATTTGTCAATGATTTCATAGCTTGTAAGAGTGTCTTCCCCAACACAATCGTATTGTCGTTAGTTGCCTTTACTGTCATAATATTTCTGATCTTTCTCGGTGTAATCCCAGCCTCTATTTCTGTGACTTTTCATCAAGTATAATTATTTTATTTTGCATCTAATTGTGGTTATGAGGCAAAAGAGCCAAGCCATCGGCAAAGTTCGGACGTCAGCTGTTTTGTCAAATTTCACAGAATATCATTTTCATTGGTCGATACTATCATCTTCATAATCCAGTAACAATTCAGCGGAAAGAAAGATCGTGAAAAGATACGCCCCTGTCACACATCAGTTAATACCTGAAAAGGCATATAAAGTTTCCTTTTGTGTAGGAACTCTACATTTCAAATCTTCATATGTTTTTAAAAAAATGATGTTAGTGAAATTTCAGGGGCACTCCACAGTGATCAGCAACTTGGAGAGTGGTTGTCTGTCTAAGCTGTGAATTGCTTTAACATAGTCCACAAGTCTGATATAAATTAGTTAGTTCCACTCCACACTTTGTTCAGCTACTCTTCCCAATGTAATTATATGGTTTGCATAGGATCTATTTTGAGGAAAGCTCGTCCGTTCTTCTCTAATCTGTTTGTATATGAGCTCTTTTAATCTCTGTAGCATGATCCTGTTAATAACTTTCACAGGCATTGATAATTAAATTATTCTTCTATTGTTGCAGATCTTCCTTTATTGGCAACTTCATTAACAAGTTTTCTTTCCAGTCTGCTGGTACTTCTTATCTTTCCAAGCTTCGCAAAGTCATTTGTGTAATATCTCTGTTGATGTTTGGTGTAGCAGCGTAACGACAGGGCAGCAGAGTAACGTCAGGTCGGCAGAGAAGCAGATCAACGTCAGAGTAGTAGATCAACGTCAGAGTAGCAGAGCAAGGTCAGAGTAGTACATCAACGTCAGAGTAGCAGAGTAACGTCAGAGTAGCAAAGTAACGTCAGAGTAATACATGAACGTCAGAGTAGTACATGAACGTCAGAGTAGTACATGAACGTCAGAGTAGCAGAGCAACGTCAGAGTAGCAGAGCAACGTCAGAGTAGTACATCAACGTCAGAGTAGTACATCAACGTCAAAGTAGCAGAGCAACGTCAAAGTAGTACATCAACGTCAGAGTAGTACATCAACGTCAGAACAGACATGTAGCGGAGGAACGTCAGAGTAACAGAACAACAAAATGTAATTTATGTTTGTAATGGACTCAGAAGATTCTGATAGGTGGCTGAGAACGAACATACAATTACAATCATCTTCGTCTTCACTATTAATCTCCATCGTTAGCTATTTTTCCGTCATACAAATGGCGCTCCATCAAGGGCAATCTAGTGATCATACAATTTATACCACAGACAGTTTGGAGAAATCAATGCTATTGCTCGGTTTCACGCGTTAGCGCTGATAACATTGAGAACATCTTCTACTATTTGTCTGTCCCCTCAAACAAGCACGTGTATGTGTGTCCATTTTAATGACAATGCGATAACTGAATAACTGTCTTATTTATGAGGTTGTCAATTCGTACCACCAAATAAATAATGTCTACATATTTTGTACCTGCTTAAAACCAATTACCAGTTATCGATATTTTTTGGTAAACGTTTGCTGCTCACCATACGCATCTGTGGAAAAGTGATATGGCTGTCCGTCCCACGTGATCAAGGGAACTGTAACTGCAAGTAGCAATGACGTCACGGAAGAACAGAATTCTCACAATGTCTTGTGTTATTTTTGGAATCGTGGGTAATCCAGACTTCCACAAACTAATTAGTCAAGAAATTTGGCAGACTCCATAAAAGACGAGAAAGTTGGGGAAACTACACCACTAGCATATCACGTGAACCAGAGAATAGAACAGCTAGAAAATTAAAAAACCATAAAGATATGAAATATTTCTACCTTAGACGCATTTCAAGTCGCCCCTTAAAGCAAACATGCAATATTGCGCGAGCAGCGGATGTTAATAAGCTAATTAGCATCGGAAAAAGGAAGCACCTGCCATCATGTGTACCTCACGCGAATGTGAGATAAACGCATGAAAGAAATGACATGTTCGGAACTCTGGCCACGGATTGATAAGTCTGGTATCATCCCAATCCTGGCGTTTAGCTCATGCTGCTGCCATTCAAATATGTCCGTAAGGTGTGACTCCTGCCTGTCAAGCAAAAAGCGTTCGCCGTAATATCGAGTATTAGTATTCCCATCAACGATTTGTGCGTACGAGGGTCTTTTTTTTTTGTTCTTTTTTTTTGTTTTTTCGTTCGCCTTATTTTCTCTAATCCCCAAGGCGGTGTGCGTTGCACTGTGGTTTTTATTTTGCGCCTGTCGGCCCAGTGCATCTGACTTCAGCATGCATTTGTGTATGTAAGGGTCTGCTTCCTCCTGCATTTTCTAAGGGTTTGCTTCCCCGGGGTAACGTCCGGTGCTGTGATAGGGATCGAACCCAGCACCTTCGGATTGTGAGCCGTGCCACTTAACCACTAGGCCACGTCATCACCACGTACGAAAGTCTGATTCTAGCAAGTTGAGAACGGGTATCCACAGCTTCAGTCTTTGTAGAAAGGACGGCTATTCCTGATTGTACTCTAAACGTGTAAATGGTTCATCAACGAGAGAGAGAGATAGAGAGAACACGCGAAAGACTGAGTGAGCAAATATCAATATCTCTCTCTCTCTGTGTATGCGTGCGCGTGTGCGCGCGCGCGTGCGTGTGGGTGCGTGTATATATATATATATATATATATATATCTGTAAAGTAAGAAGGTCGCCTCTCAAGACAAATGAAAACACGAACAAGTAGGTGTTCGAGTCCCGCAAATTCCAATCGTCCATTGGTCTCAATAACTAGAAATATCACGTCGGTAAGATATACTTCAAAACACCAATAACATGAATTTTTATATTTCTAAGAATTTTAAAACATTAATAACTAGAATTCTCATATTTCTAAGAGTTTAAAACACCAATAACTAGAATTCGCATGTTTGTAAGACAGTTTAAAAGAGCGTCAATTCTTCTTTGCGTTCGGTTTCGTATGCTCGTTTTATGCCACCAGATGGGCTGCCTCCATGAAGTGACACGTCAGTCCCAGGTCCTTAATGGTTCCCCACAGTTTGTCTTGTATGTTTCTTACCTCGGGCCAGGTCTTCCCACAAGAGCCTTAGTGCATTGTAAATCTTTGCAGTATGTGTTCTGGAGTCTAGAGTCATCTGACATGTGCATTGTGCAGTCTGTGCTGCTTTCATTTTATGCATGTAGTCTGCAATGACCTGTTCTGAGGCGAAAAATTGTGCTATACTGTTTCCTATTCAGTATGTTGATTGGGCTTTTGGGTATTCGCTGTTTGTTCTAAAACAGCGTCAATTAATTATCTAATGTTCCTAATGTACAAAATGAGAGAAAACTGAACCAAAAGTCCGACATTTTCTCTTCAGATTTTGCTGTCTTCTTCTACCTTTGGGCAATATGTCGACCTACATTTGCTGGAACATCCAGCATATCTTTCACAAGCCAAGCACTTTCATTGTGATTGACGTTCGTCGTCAGAACGATGGCATTTACATTCATGGAAAGCTGTCTACACGTTTCAGTGTATTAATCTCACAGACGTTCCAGTCTAGGCTTCCTGTCAGTTACTAGTAAGTCCGTGAAACCTCCACGCTAAGTGCAAGTAACCCTATTTTAGTCGCACATTCATATCTCCAAAATGGACGAAGGATCTTGGCAGCTGTGAAATGTAGTGATAATTTAGACCACATTTAGAAAATTGTTTAACCAGTTTAAATGATTTGACTTCGATTAAAAACAAAATGGTTACTGAAGCTTTATTTTATAACAAATATAAGAACAATTATTATTTTCATTATCACAAGTTCTATCTCTCTCATTAACTCTCTCCATTTCTATCTTTGTTCATCTCATTCTTTCTCTCTACGCCTTTCTCTCATACCTTGTATGCCTCTTTTTCTCCTGATGCTTCATAACTAACAACAGCACCTCAATAACGCCACAGCTATCCTCAATTCAATCTGCAGCTTGAATAAACATTCGGCATTCTTTACTTCTTATCAAAGAAGAACAACAAAAACAAAAAAAGTCCCAATAAAAAAAAGGGTATTATTTTGTATTGTTAACATCCGTTAGCAATGACGCAGTTAACTGCGTGTGATGTAGAGTTATGTTACTGTGAAATCATGGTTTTCATTCTATTTTGTTGTATGATGAATTTGAATATTTTTTTTAAACGACTTCAAAACGTTGTTGCACTGTACATGAAAGAAATTTGATATGAAATAGTCTTGAAAATGTCGTTAAAATACATGTAAGGTGAAGTTAGGCATCTTCTTCTGTACACTTTCAGGTGTCTACTAATTTGATACAAATCTCCAGAAAGTTGTGTTTGTCAATCGGAGGTTAAATGTATCACTTAAAGGTGGTTTGTCCAAAAATGGTGTTGTTTATGTCCATGTGCGCTTTGGCTGTTTCTCTTTGTATTTCAGCAGTTATTTTAACAGTGCACCAGACACATTGTCCGACAGTTCCCTTATTGGGAGGGGAGGGGGGGGGGAAAGCCTAGGGAGAGTAAAGAGAAGAGAGGTGAGGAGGAGAAGGAAAAGATAAAAATTGTATCCCAACTTGAAATGTAGTTTTTAATACTCAATTTGACTTTTAAACTGGTTTGGTGCATGAGTTCTTAGTTTCCAATGTAATAAAACAGCAAATTAAGTCAATTTGAAATTAGTACAAACTTTCTGTACGGGAACTAGTCCTGTGACAAAGTGGCATTCTCAATTGTATCTATTTGTTAGGCTTCCTAAAATTGATGTAGAATTTGAAACTCTGTCATGGGAACTGTACAATACAGAGACGGCGCGTATTTCAGACTAAAAATGACGGGAATGAAATGAACACGCAATGACAGCTGATGTGGAGAAAGACCGGCAAGGAAAACATATTAGATCTGTTTGTTCAATGCAAATACAGGTAACGTGGTTAACGATGTGCAGGAGAAACATTTATTTTAACTGCTGCATCATCGCACACTCGAAATATGTTAGCTTTAACGGTAAACATAACTCGCACATACGCGCAAGCATGTACGCGTGTTTGGTGTGCACAAGAGTGTACCTGTATGTTCCACAATAACTTTTAACTTAAAATAATTATTTTCGTAACCGCACAATAATATTGTTTTTAATCTCCCATAGCTTACAGAAGAAGAATAGCACCACTGCCTCGCAGAGAACATGTCGTAAGAGGCGACTAACTGTGACATGGCATAACACCGGCCATGGTTATGTGGTTTGTTTAGAGCACCATAGATGGCACCTAACAGGATGCAGGTCTACTTTGCTCTAGTGTTTGAGTCTATTAAGATGGACTAACACATCGGTTAACCACCCTCCATAAGTGCTTGTCCCGACGCAGCGGAGTATTAAGCTGCTCCAGCCTAGCCCGCTAGGCAGAAAATGCTTCCCCCGGCTACACCCAGCTCATACCAGAGCTGGGACATGCACAGGGCTTGTGCCCATGATGTAGTACAAGCCGACTAGGAACTAAGAGCCCTGCTGTCGGGGATAAAGTGTTAGATACTTTATTGCACTAAGCCGTATTATTTTTATAGGTGAGGTGGTCAGTTTCATTTCTCGCTGTCTGTCCATTCTTAAATGTGAGCCAGCTACCCATTCACATCTAGGTCGACAGGAGAGTGTCGATAGAGATGGTCGAACCCAGTAACTCTGTCGTTAGAAGCATACACAGATGCTGAAAAGAAGTAGAAGCCATAGTAAAATGTCGTAAATATGTGATGGCTTCAGAAAGAAATTGAAAAAGCAGCACATGTCTCTAGGCAGTGTTATACGGAAAAAACTTCAACCATTAGCGACTGTTAACCTGACCAAACTTAGGCGAACTTGGCCTTGTAACACTAGATAACACAAAGAGTCTTGACACCTGTGGCTGGCTCCGTGCTGAAATAAGAACCTTGGCTGAACGCTGTAATATGCTGACAGGAAGTGATGGTTGATATGACATCTCAAAACCAGTCATGCTCTTGACAGGAGTCCAAGCAAGACGATCAGAATATCCCATAGGGTAAAGAAAACCTCGAGAGGTATGATAAGAAAGGGAATTTAACACGAGTTAAGTCTCAGGTAGACAGCTAAGAACAGACAAGTGTGGTCAGTAACTTATTTGCGTCTTACTCGTTCCTTTTCGTTACGTGTTGAACGCAGGAGTTAGGTGATACCTCGCAACTGGTTTCTTTCTGGAGCCCTATTCTTCAGCTCGAACTAAGTGAAAGTGTGAATACACGTTTATTGTGCTTCAGGGATGTATGACCAATCCAAACGTCACATTCTATAGGTAATCTCCTGTTGTATTTGTTGTTGTCTCTTTCGATTCGAGTGGTATTTATTATTACCTTCGTGACGTGTTTCCGATCGATAGATAGCGGGAACAAACGCAGCCAAGCGACTGAAAACGACGGACGTGTGGATGACCATTATAATGGTGATAAATGATTATTGTTAAATAATTTCTAGACAGCTTGGGCTTTTAGTTAATGTTGGGTGTGCGTGTATATGCATACACGACAAAGAGAGAAGGAGAAAGAAAGAAAGAAAGAAAGAGAAGGAATGAAAGAGAGAGATACAGAGAGGTACAGCAGCTAAATTATATATTAGAAGCCAAATAAGTCAAAAACAAAACTTAGAAGATTTACGTCACAGAAAAATGATGTCTATAACTGACAACCACTTAGAAGTGGCAGATGAATAATTACAAAAACAGACAAAAAGGAAAAAAAAAATCCCAGGAATTCTGGAACCAGTGGAAAAAATGCTTATAAAATATTTGTGATATAAATAGGGAAGGCATGGCGAGTGAAGAAAGGTAGGACAATAGTTGGATTGGAAGGTAGGAGAAGAAAAAACAATTTGTTCATGCCTGAATCCTATAAAGAGATGGTTAATAATTATGGAAATGAAGACAACGACATTTAACAACAAAATTATGTTTTTGCAGTTTATTTTGGCTGGTCTTAGTCAGACTAAATAATTAATTCTCCGCGGCCTAAACAAAAAAAACGTTACAAGACAAAGTGTAGTTGTAAGGGAGGATATGTTCTGATGAAAGAATGGAAATTTTAAATAAATTTTTCGATAGACAATACAGTTGTCAGACTCCAGACTAGTGTATGAGGTCAGACTATACCATAGCTGTGGAAAACAAACATGGCAATGTATGGAAAATGTTGGGTGTTATGGAGCAGTGTGAATAACGAAAGAAGACAGTGTCGGTGTGTGTGTGTGTGTGTTTGTGTGTGTGTGTTTGTATGTGTGCGTGCACGTGTATATGTGCGTGCGTGCACATATATATATATATAAGAATCAAAAGAAATGTTCGTTTGTCCGTCTTACTAAACAAAAATAAGCGACGGTAAGAATTATCAGGCCAACACGACTATTTCCAGCTCTATGCGACTTTCATTGCCGGAGTTATTTAATAATTGAGCCCTCCGACTGTGAGCTATAGGAACGTGAAAATTGCGCATCTCATTTCTTATGGTAATTTCTAAGTGAACGCACCTTGTTCTGCTCGCTGCATTTCTGTGGGTTCCAGAGTCTCTGGCGCCTGAAGGGGGCACAGCGGAGCAAGTGATGTTGTTCCTCATGAGAACGAGACATAACATATTGAATTGCCCATTGCACGTGCTATAATTTGCTTCATCACCCATGTGTATGTGACGACAAGCAGCGCAGGCAGCTGAACACACCCTATAAGACTTTTATGCTTAGGTAATTGCGTACTGAGAGCTTGTCCAGGAAGACGAACCTCCACACAAAGCCGTTTATAAGTCTTAAAGAACTCTCCACTGCAGCAACAATTTCAGAGAATTGAACTTCACGTGTTGATATAATTTCAAAAACGTGGCAAAAGAGAAACTTAAGAGTAAAATTGACCCAATGTTGTGATCTTGGATGTCCACTTTAGCGCTTATTTTGTATTTATTATTGTTATTATGACGAATACCTCCATTACTGTTTACGTCGGTAGAGACCGTCTGATTGTCATGCGAAGCCGGTTGGTAAGGATAGTCAACAATAGATAGTGTATTTTTTTAAGTGACTGCGAGAGAGCGAGAGAGAGAGAGAGAGATAGATAGACAGATAGATAAATATGTAGGTAGGCAGGTAGATAGATAGATCGATAGATTGAGAGAGCGAGAGAGAAAGTCATGTGTCGTAACGTACATGTTACACACAAATTGAGAATCTTTTCATTTCATAAAACGGACAAATGTCTACCCATTCGGTAAACTGGCCTCTGCACTTGTCAATTTCACAACCATAAGCTAAACAAATATAAGCATAGCCTACACAGAGTGCTTGGTCAGGTCAATCACCAAACAATGAGTTAAACAAATATAAGCATAGCCTACACAGAGTGCTTGGTCAGGTCAATCACCAAACAATGAGTTAAACAAATATAAGCATCGCCTCACAGAGAGCATGTCGTAAGAGGCGACTAACTATGTGACATGGCATACACCCCGCTATGATTATGTGGTTTGTTTAGAGCAGCATATATGGTGCCTAACAGACTGCGGGTCTACGTTGCTCTAGTGTTTGAGTCTATTAACATCAACTCGCACATCGGTTAACCACTCTCTGTAAGCGATTGTTCCA
Organism: Ariolimax columbianus; assembly: GCA_036924085.1. Lineage (NCBI taxonomy): Eukaryota > Metazoa > Mollusca > Gastropoda > Stylommatophora > Arionidae > Ariolimax > Ariolimax columbianus. The sequence continues at coordinate 27,291,630 of JAVGWX010000004.1, read as the reverse complement.
ACGCAGCGGAGTATTAAGCTGCTCGAGCCTGGCCCGCTAAGCAGAAAATCTTTCTTCCGGCTACATCCAGCACATACCAGAGCTGGGACCTGCACATTTGCCCATGTAGAAGTACAGATCGACTAAGAACTAAGAATGAGTATGTTTACTCTTTTGTGAGGAGAGGAAGACTGGCGTCTGGCCAGACAAGACATACTGGTCAATACCCTCACCTCAGTTTTCTAGTAGCCCTCCCTGGAAACGGTCCGTTTTCATGACAATCTGGCTAACGAAATGAGGGATTACGTGATCCTCGTAGTAGTGAGTGACACGCAGATGAAGCCAAGCATAGCACAACCGCCTGGGGAACCCCTGCCCACCTTCATCAGCACGCTCTGGATGTGAGAAAGTCTACTGCAACCCGCCACTTAACGTCCTTTTCAGGGCGCACAAGAGTAACCGACTCATTATGGGCATTCGCAAACAACCCTTTTTTGCGCCCTGAAAAGGACGTTGAGTGGCGGGTTGTAGTATCTTTCTTCACATCTACAGCGTGCTGATGAAGGTGGATCGGGGTTCCTCAGGCGGTTGTGCTATGCTTGACTTCATATGCATGATGCTCTCTTCTCGTGGATCACGTACAACCACATCTCGTCAGCCAGATTACTTTGAAACCAGCCTGTTTACAGGGAAAGCTACATGGAAAAGAGTGGTCTTGGTCAGTTTATCGTGCCTGACCTTGTCTGGTAAGTATGTTGTGTCTGGCCGGACAAGCGTCTAGTTCTTCATCAACAGAGATAGTAGGACGATGTGTAGAAAGATAGAAGAAAGTAGGTGAAATAGCCTTATATGAGAACAATACAATTTATTAAGAACGATTTAGCTTGACGTTGTTCGTTCTCAATCTCCCACTACCAAACCCTGAAAAGGGCTTAAGTAGCAGAATGTAGTCTATGCGTTGTGTCGTAGTTTACAGCTTGACTGCGATATTTGCACCTTTCGGTCCAACACATCCGACTTCAGCAAGCATTTTTCGAGTACCGGGTTAGCATTCCCTCTTCTATGCCTTCTCCTTAGCCAATCTGCCCTGTAAAAGTCTGTTATCCAGGATCACCACGTGGAGGTGTAGAAGGGTCTTGGCAGATCTGGTTCGCTGGTCCTGACGTTAGCAGTCAGCTATGGGTCGCTGACCGCTGCAGCTTATGCGCTGATCAGCATCTTGATCCCAGAACGATTTGAAGAAGTGGACTTATTTTAATAATGTGGGCAGGAAATTACTAAAGATGATACTGCACTATTGTAAATTATAAAATCAGAAGCACATAACCGTCCAGAACGTTATAAAGACACAGTAAAAAGTATTGAATTCAGTTTCGACAGGTAACAAAATATTTTTTTTTTAAATAACCGAAGCTGCACAAGCCGAGCTCTGATTCATGCTTCTTATGTGTGAAGGATTGTAGTAAAACATATCTATGTCTGGAAGAGAAAGACACGTTAAAGAAAGCAATTTTCCTCAAGAAAAGTAACAGACATTAACCGACGCTTCTATATAAATTGGAATTTACCATAGGTTTCACTAACATTTCACAAACAAGAACATTACAAACTAAGTTCTTAGTCGACCTGTTTTTCTACAGGGGCAGATGCCTCTGTGCAGATCCCTGGTCTGGTATGAGCTGGATGTAGCAAGGAGAAGGGTATCCTGTTAGCTGGCTAGGCTCGAGCAGCTTAATACTTCGCTGCGTTGGAACAAGCGCTTACAGAGGGTGGTTAACTGATGTGCAAGTCCATCTTAAAATTCAAACACTAGAGCAAAGTAAACATGCAGCCTGTTAAGCGCCATCTATGCTGCTCTAAACAAACCACCTATTAACGGCCGGTGTTATGCCATGTCACAGTTAGTCGTCTCTTACGACATACTCTCTGTGAGGCAGTGGTGCTATTCTTGTCTTTGTCCTCAACAAAGACCCTGACAGACCACTCGGGAGACAAACTAAGTTAAATGAATACGTATATTAAATATGAAACACATGTTGTATAAACTCGTTAATTCGTGTCCGCAATTAGTGAAGTCATAGTCAGGTGTATGATCCGATATTAAAACAGATTAACAACAAAAACTGTGATAATTAGCCAAATAGACTACATTTTCTAAACAGGTCAAGAGCTTCTGAGTAATATAATTCCAGAGAATGAGAGATGCGAAATATAAATCAGGAAGAGAAAAAGATGGCCTTCACCAATATGAGTCACATTATTGACATCCAAGCAAGTCACTTATTAATTAAAAATGAGAGTGATCAGGTGAGATGCATACTTGTCTTTACTGTATAGCGGAGAAACATGGATACGAGTATTGATGTCTTGGAGATGTGAATATACAGAAGTATTGGGTGGATCACCTAGAAGAAATAAAGGGGGAAAAATGAAGTCCTGGATAAATTTGGGCTGCAAAGAAAATTGATAAGCTAAATCGAAGAGACAGTTAAGATATTTTGGTCACATAAAAAGACATATCTTGCTGAAAACGTTACTGGAACAAAAGGTGTAAGGTCAGCGTGGCAGAACTGTACATCGTTATTAGGAGGGAGTATAGCATCACGAGATAGACAGGGACATACCGGGTAGATTGTACCTTCGGGGCAAGCAACAGTGAAAGTTATAGAGATCCACTGCAGACGATCTTCGCTGTGGAGATAACACCTGAACTGAACTGACTCAGGTAGTGTAGTAATTTCTTGATATTCGTTTAACGCTTAATTTGTGTCAGTCATCAGGTAGTGTAGTAATTTCTTGATATTCGTTTAACGTTTAATTTGTGTCAGTCATCAGGTAGTGTAGTCATTTCTTGATATTCGTTTAACGCTTAATTTGTGTCAATCATCAGGTAGAGATTTATCTTTCTTTATATTCGTTTGACGTCTAATTCGTGTCAGTCATTAACTAGTGAATCCAGTCATTGATATTTGGTGAACGCTTAATTAGCGTCAGTCAATAGCTAGTGAAGACATTCATTGATATTCGTTAAACGCTTATTTCGCGTCCGTTTTTAGGCAGTGAAGTTATTCCTTTATATTCGCTTAATGTTTAATTGACTCGGTCACGTAGTGATGCCATTCCTTGATATTCGTTTAACGCTTACTTCGCGTCCGTTATTAGGTTGCGAAGTTGTTCCTCAATGTTCGTTTAATGCTTAATTCGCTTCAGTCATATAGTGAAGTTGTAGTAGCCCCTTTAAGAGCATCTTTTCACTTCTTCGTGTTGCAAGAGCATCTTTTCGCTGTCTGAGGTGAGTCTTCACGGTACATCTACACTTGGATCAATCTGCAGCTTCGTAAACCTAGGATAGTTCCTGTCCGGTGCCTTCATGTCCTGCTTAGAAACATCTTTGCACCTCAACTATGGTCGACCGAATGCATCTTTGCCGCCCGCCAACCGTCCATAGAGAATATCTTCCAAGTTGCAAACATAGACCAAAATATCGCAGTCTCGCTAAGTTGTGTACACGCTTGTGAGACCGGTGCGAGAATGTACGTTTGTGTTTACAATGAAGTAATTCACTGATAAACCTTTAACTTGGTCCCCTTTTATGAACGCGTTGTTCTTGTCTTACAAAAAATATAACGGTCCCCATTAACATCTGCTTCTGTTCTCGTGTTAAGCTGCTTCTTAACCTTGTCTATTCAGGTTTCTTGAACAGCGAACAGAACTGACGTGGTAGTCTCCTGCCACTCAAAGACCGAAACGAAACAAGAAGCAGACCTATACGATGGACATGAACAAAGATATTTTTAAGGTATAATGCACGTAGGCAATATCAGCTCTTTGAACATGTTTTGATAAAGCGATAATGAGAACCATCTGGTAATATACATAACGTTCGACGCGAATGGTAGAAGGGAAATGCATACGTAAATGCTCAGATAAACCTGCCACAGGGGAATAACGCAAAAATAGACCTAATTAAATATGTCGATACCGGCAGAGAATGAGGAAACCTGATCGCATATGGTAGTGGCACAGCACGGCACATCACTTGCAGGTAATAATTCTCGCAATTTTTCGTGATGTATTTTTTTCTTCTTTCTGTTCTTGACTCTTTCTTTGCCCATCATCTTCAGGTAAGGTCAAGTAGCTTCTACATATTGAAGCTAGGCCAACACGAATCTTCTAACGCTCTGCCTATTGCTTATCTGTGCGCTTTGAAAAGCTACTGTCTGTCCATCTCTTAGTGTTTCTTCCAGCTTCTCATGGCGTCCTTTTGTCCGTTTGCTTTTAGTTCTCAAACACGCTATTTAAATGTCCTTCATTCTTTCATCGTCGAATTGTTGCCTCTCTCGGTCTCCATCTTGACGTGCATTATTATCTATTATATGCATCTAATTGACAGAACAGAACGATTCTCACATGATAAATCGGATGATTCTATTCCCTGTCGCGGTAGGCCCTAGTCTACCCATTCATAAATTGGTACCTGGCCTATTATAAGAGAATATAAGATAGTGAGACAATAAATTGGCTACTCTAGCTTAGAAAAAGCTGAGACAAGAGTTAAATATAGTCTCTAACACGTCATCACCACAAGCAGTTTCTGCTATGGTATTATCGTTCTTTATATATTGACTTCTCTCACGAAACCTGCAGCCAAATCTTCTTCAACAGTACTTTCCTTACGAGTACAAGTACTCACAATGTGACTTAGAGAGTGGGCATAAATAAGGAGTACTCTGAGTGGTGTCATGACAAAAGGGGAGTGCCAGAGGGTTCGGTATTGGGACCAATTTTGTAAATATCGGATCCATGATTGCAAAATTCAGGCATGGCACAAACCTATGTGAAAGTTTTTCAACTAATGCACAGATGAATATATTGAGGTCCAATCTAGATCATTTTCAAGAATGGTCTGAACTCTCTCAGATGGAGGAGTTTAATATATGTGTGTGTGTGTGTGTGTGTGTGTGTGTGTATTGAGAGAGAGAGAGAGAGCGAGAGAGAGAGAGAGTCATGTACATGGGTAGATCTAATATGGAATATAAATACAAGATGGGAGAGAATAATTTTATGAAAACAGAATAGAATGAAGTCTTTGAGGGTTATAATGGATCATACAGGTAAGGTGAGTAAGTCCAGGTAGCAGTGTGAAAATAGCAAAAGCAATGTTAAGTATGATAAATAGAAATATTAACTATACGAGCATGGGGGTGATAGAAACTGTATAATGCATTAGTTAGAACTAAGTGAAATACTGTGTTCAGGTGTGGAGTCCTTATCGTAGAGGGGATATAAACATGCTGGAAAGGATACAAAGAACAAAGTAGAGCAACAAAACTGACAGCGAGATTCCAGAATTATAGTTATGAGGAAAGACTCAGAAAAACAGGCCTACGTGGCTTCTAAACCAGTATAAAGAAGTTATGTTAAGTATCTTTGCGTCTTTTAACTATCCTAGTAAATATCGAGCTGTAACACTATCCCCGATACTGTTGATCGACATAACAATTGATGGTGTGCAGGGAAAAATGAACGTGAGAGGGAAGAGAAAAGGAAGAGGTGAGAGGAGAGAAGAGGAGGAGGTGAAGGAAATGACCTTATGCCAAGCACATATTTTAATTAATCTTCACATTAACACCATTGTTTAGATTCACCCATGTAAACTTCCGTATTATAATAAACGCACTGCAAACTCGACTTTATTACTACTAGCAATCTGAACTTATTATGCGACCTTGGGTTTTACCGCCGATCTTATCAACCAGGGCTACCGTTTCGCAGGATGTTTCATTGTCAATCTATTCATTTCACATACCCGCCATTGCGTAGGGTGGTTTACCGGATATCAGTGTCCCTGCCGGATATGGAACGGGCCAATTGACAATAGTGGTATGATAATTATGATATTACCGGAAGACGCGTATGTATGTCACTAAGACGTGAAAAGTGAAAGAAGCGTAATATCGTAGTTTTAAAAAATGTTACATAGACGTGTAAAGTGAAAGATTTAGCCATAAGTGTATTATCGCAGTGTAACAGTTCCAGCCGGAGCATGGGCGTTAAGCGCAGGGTTGATGGAGCCGGCTACTCTGAGAACAAAGGTACATGAATGTGAGACCTAAGTCGACAAAGGAAAACGGGAGCTTGAGGGAAAGAATGTGTCTAGTACAGGTAGGGGTTAGGAGCTGACCACTCTGAAGTTCCGATTTGGGGTACTGGTTGGGGGGCGGGGGGGCGGGGGGGTGTGTGTGTGTGTTAATGACAGATAGAGGCCATCAGGTCTTCCTGCGACATTTTGAGTGAGAATAATTCGGAGTGATTCGTTCCAATAGCAACTAAATGGAGGTAGATCCAAACTAGAGTGATGGTTGAGTAAGACAACCACAGAAGACTATTGGACAGCTTTGATACTGCATGATACATAATATAATACTAGGTATAGTTTAACTCAAGCAGACTAGCCATGTAGTGAGAGACAGACTGAGAATTTAGCTAGGAGATTGTTTAGCTCACCGACTTTATAGAAGAGCGATTGTTAGCCTGCTACTAGTTTAGCCAGCTGTTTTACAAATGTTAGAGGGATGAAATGAATTACAGGGTGACTGAAATAAAGTCTTGGCCAGTCGCTCTTATAAGGTGTGCGTCGGGTACCTTGTGATTAGAAGAGATTTGGGTGTGTGTGTGTGGTGTGTTCGGGACACCTATGGAACGATGTATGTTCCGGAATGTGTGTATACGCAGATCGATTAAGTGTGTGATCACATGTGAGTATACGTTGAATAGATTGAAAGTGAAATGTCAAGGTCCCCTGCCTGAAGGGATCTGAATGTATAATGTAACGATCACCTGCCCGAGGGGATCTGATTGTGAGTGAATGTACAGCATACGATCGTGAAGACGAGTTTGTGAGAGCGTGCAGATACGAGGAGAGGGTAGCGGCTAGAACTGGGTTAGATTAGTTGGGAGCAATATTCAAAAGCTAATACTTACACCCTCCGTAAATTAATATAATAATATTAATAGATAAGATTATAATTATTTAGTTAAGATGTATTTCTTGTGTTGTTTATAATCTCATTTTCCCTCACTTCAATAATTGTGTTTGAAAGTGATATTAATAAAAATGCCACCTGCTGTTTGCTATGTTATTTGCTGTGTGTGGTCGTAAATGATGTGGATGCATGTGGTAACATTACATATAGAAAAACTCCAGTGACAACCTAGACTCTGCCACAGTAGTTTACAAAATTGTTACATAGGCGTGAAAAGTAAAAGATTTACCCATAAGTGTAATATCGTGGTCAAGTAATCTTAGAGACGTGAAATGTGAAGGATTCACTCAGGCATTTAATATCATGGCCAGGAAATGTTACATAAATGTAAAATATGATTTTTTAAAAATAAATACGTATGATATCATAGTCAGGAAATATTACATGGACGTAAAATTCTCAGCCATAAGTATATTATCATGGTCAGAAAATGTTTGGTTTTTAATCCTTTTTCTCGAAGTTCGGGAAAACAAGTAAATCACTTTTCTATTGCCTGTAGCATTCACATTTAGTGTCTGTAGCGTAAGGTCAGATTCCTACTCCTCACTCAGCAGGTGTTTTGGTTAATTTGAATGGCAAGGTGTGCACATCCATGAGTTGGGGAGTCTTCTGCCCTGAATAGGTTTATTGATAAGTGTTGGTGATAAGGCTCGTCATTTTACATTATATAACATGAAGCGGGTTTTCTTAAGTTTTCCAATGGGTTTACACATTGTGTGATGCACACCTAAAGTTGATTAACCAGTACGGCGTCTGCAAAGCTGCCCGTATTTTGAAATGAGAGTTCTCAGATAAACTACTTTCCAAGCCTACGAGTCTTATCTGCAAAAACATCCGGCTATATTCGTCTTCACTTTGTTCTTCCTCTTTGTAATCTTTCAGGAGTCAACTTGAATATATCTAAAGAGGATGTGGCTGTGGTCGACAGGTAAGGGATACATCGTCTCTCAATGCGATGAAAGAAAACGGTGGACGATATTTCATGATTCTTTTCGCTTTTTGTCCTGCTTGTGCTTTTCAGCGTCCGGTTTTGAAGAAATTTCTTGACCAGGCTCTTATATGTGCTTCGTACATTAGAAACTTTACTGCTTCTTTTATTTCTGCTATCCATCGTTTGCGTGGTCGGCCGGTGGTTTTGTATCAATATATATGTATAATATTGCTTTCTGAGCTATACTATATGGTGTTTGACGTGTCGATTGGCCGAACCATTTGGTTTGGTATCTCTTGATAAGGTCTAGCTCTGATGTTGTACCTACTTGTCTCCTAATATCATCGGTTCTGATTCTATCAAGCATTCTGCTTATGTGGGCGATCGAATATCGCAAGTTTCAAGTGACTCCTGGTCTCTCAAGGAAGGTAAGACTAGATTGCCTTCATCTTGAGTTACCTACAGTCCTCTCGGTTGGTCGTCTTGCCACTGGTTTTCACAGTAGTTCGGGACGAAAGATCGATAACCAGTGAAGTTCTTCCTCACTGTAATCCAATTATAGCGCAAGAAACATCATCATCATCTAAAACCGTTTGATGATACCGCCATCATTGCTTACGATGGATAAATAACTACCTTAAGCGAGCAATGAGAGGTCTGAGGTTATTGAACCTGTCCCGAAATGGAACTGATGATGGCGATGTGCGCATTTTCTATTAATCATATGTTGAGCACTTTTGTAGCAGACATCAGGCAGTCCCTTTATCAGGCTCCCCTGTGCCCTTCTGCTGGCAAAGACACAGAGCTGGACTCGCTCCCTAAGGCTTTTTGAGATATACTCAGTACATTTAATTAGAGCGTAGAGCTCATCCTGCATTCTTGGCTATTTTCATCCTGGTAAACTATTACGACACTCATTTTACATAAGTTAGCGGATGGGTCATTTCCCTTCTCCTGGGCCTCATCTCATTAAATTTTAAAGCAGGGATTCTCAACAAGTGAAGAATCACCTTCTCTCTCCTCCACTCCCCCCTACCCTTTCCATAAAGAATGTTAAGGTTTTTCAGAGAGGGTGGGGGAGGGTTTGAGAAAGATGGTTTGGACGTTAAAAGTTTTCCTTTCTTTTGGTGAAGGGACGCCCCTTTCAACCAGCGACCAGAATAATGTAGGTTATACCAGGGTGTTTCCACCAGTGTTGATACGTGTGTATATTTAATGTGTTGTGTATGTTTCATTATGGCAGTTTGCGGTACAGTAATTCTGCCAATCCTTTCTGTACGTGATGAAGCGGTCATACCAAGAAAAAACTTCCGACATGCACAGCCAAACTGAACACGGGGTGACTCGAACCCGGTATGTTCAGAATGCAAACCGATCTTGCACTCGAGTTACACCCCTACTCCATTTTGATTCAGCGTAGTCTTTGGAGTATAATTATGAATAAGTTTATGTTAAAACCACTTTTATTTATGTTTAAAAATCAACTATCTTCTATTGCGCTTAAAGTTGTAAAATATGTAAGTAGCATCTCCTTTTCAGAACGTCGCTTCTTACCTACGCCAACCTATTTGGCTGTTACTATTTGACTGTTATAAATTTCTTGGCAGGTTTTGCAGTACGGTAGGTTGCCATTATTTTCCGTACTAGGAGTAGCGATCGCACCTAGAGAAAACTCGTGTCTGCCAAACTGGACACGGCGGGATTCTGAACCGGGTGCGTTGGGAATGTGAAACGAACGTTGTACCCATGGGCCACACCGTCTCAAAGTTGTAAAACCCTATAACAATAAGCCAAGCCATCGAATATGTCTCATAGACCCACTTCCCTGCCCATGGGCCCCCACATAAATGCTGTTCCTTTCGTTGATAAAAGTGTCGACGACAAAGCACGATCTACATAGTCCTAGGATGACTCCGACATTGTTTCTGACTTCATCAACTGGCAAAACCGGTCATATCATGGATAGAACTAACAACGTGATAGGTCCGTTTAACCGAGAACGACATGGTCTGTCTGTTCATCCGAGAACAATATGATAGGTCTATTTAACCGAGAACGACATGATCTGTCTGTTCAACCGAGAACAATATGATAAGTCTGTTTAACCGAGAAAAATATGATATGTTTGTCCAGCCGAGAACAATATGATAGGTCTGTCTAACCGAGAACAATAATGATAGGTCTGTTTAACCAAGAACGATGATTTGAACCCGGTGCGCTAGTTTGTAAACCAAGTTCTCAACCCATTGGTCACGTGTTCACAATCCAAATAAATATTTATGTGCAAATACAGAGCCACGGTAGACGCACTGGTTGGCTAGATCAGCAAGCTATGTTCAATCACCAAGTTGTGCAGGCAGGGCATTTTTTCGATCGCAAACGGGGCGTGGTTCAACCCAGCATTAATTAATATGACGTAAAGGCGGCCATATAGGGGCTGACCCCATCAGCCATAGTGTGCAGTTGGTCAAGTAAGTATGGCGTCGCACCATAATCCTAAAATGGCGAAAGATTTTCTTTTACATACTAATAACGAATTTTGTTTTAATGCAACATTATATAAGTGTTAGGGAACAAGATGCTGAGCAGCGCATGATCTGCAGTGGTCAGCGACCCATAGCTGACTGCTAGCGTCAGGGCCAGCGAACCAGAGCTGGCAAAACCCTTCTACACCTCCACGCGGTGATCCTGGATAACAGGATGCAGCAGGGCAGACTGGCTAAGAAGAAGGGATCGAAGAGGGAATGCTTGCTGAGGTCGGATGTGTTGGACCGAAAGATGCAAATATCGCAGTCAAGCTGTAAACTATGACACAACGCATTCCGTTATCTGGACCACATTTTGCTATTTAAGCCCTTTCAGGGTTTGGTAGTGGGAGATTGAGAGCGAACGAAGCCAAGCCAAGCCATATGCATGTTTTTTGGAATGCACCATTTATTAATTTTTTTTTGCGTTCGCCTTATTTCTCTGATCCCCAAGACGGTGTGCGTTGCACTGTGGTTTTTATTTTGCGCCTGTCGGCCCAGTGCATCGGACTTCAGCATTACTTTTATGTAAGGGTCTGCTTCCTCCTGCATTTTCTAAGGGTTTGCTTCCCCGAGGTAACGGCCGGTGCTGTGATGGGGATCGAATACTACTGTTGGAGACATAATACTACATTTGAAGGTTACTTTTTGACTCCTCGTACACTAACGTGATCAGTAAGATTTGAACATGATCGATCTAACAATGTTTGGCTATGATCATTTGATTGAATTTTATACGAAACATTACATAACAGTTGATTTCTTCTGCATAACTGTTATGCTTTTTTCAATTTTTCCTAATTTTCTTTTCTTTGATATGGCAGCTTGTTGAACTTTTTCTATTTGATTTTTTGTTTTTCTGTAGTTCAAAAATCCCAGCGTTGGGATGGTTCTCACTAAAACATTTGCTATTGAGCAACCACGGTCTGTACAGTTTTACCTTCCTTAAAATAATTGAGAAAGCTGTCAGTCACAGTGTCTATTGCAATTTCTTTGTGATTGGAGGCAGTCAGAAACTTATGTTCATAAACTGACGAGATCAATGTTTGTATTTCAAGATAGGTTATCAGACTCACAATTGTTAATGACTGTGATGGATACTTTAAACCGCATAGGTCGAGCAAACGAGTGTAGTCAAGTCATGAAACAATGGAAAAGTCAGGTTCAATATATACAGTTAAATAGTTGTTCTTTTGCAACACATTACAGCAGGTAGAACACTTCAGTTTCCTAAACACTCTAAAAACAACAAATCCACAGTACTTCCACTGTTCCATCTGGAACAAGAATGTCACAATCTTCCACATTCACTATGAACCATGAATGACTGAACACAGGCTTACTAGGGATTGTATCTTCTATGTTACTGTCAGTGTCAGCCATGCTGAATACTGCTGACAGGTCAGAAATAAGAATTTCACCACATCTTGATGAACACATGAATAACAAGGAACACATTCTCAATTTCTTCTCTGCTCCCAGAGCCTGTTGTACTTAAACAAGATAGTTACCCCCTCACAGCTGTTTATATTCACCAAATATGGCATCGAGGTTTTCTGTCTACCCTTTTCCTAATAAAAGATATTCAATGCCTAAAGTGTTCAGGGCATAATCTGATAAATTCAGTGCAGTTACGGTGCGAGACAGAGCGCTGAAGATTTCAGTAGTCAACTTTCCACTTCCACCATCAAGCTTTTGCCAAACCTCCAGCCACTTACCAAACCTCCAGCCACTTACCAAACCTCCAGCCACTTACCAAACCTAAAGCCACTTCCCAAACCTCCAGCCACTTACCAAACCTTAAGCCACTTCCTAAACCCCCAGCCACTTACCAAACCTCCAGCCACTTACCAAACCTTCAGCCACTTACCAAACCTTAAGCCACTTCCCAAACCTCCAGCCACTTACCAAACCTCCAGTCACTTACCAAACCTTCAGCCACTTACCAAACCTCCAGTCACTTACCAAACCTCCAGTCACTTACCAAACCTCCAGCCACTTACCAAACCTTCAGCCACTTACCAAACCTCCAGTCACTTACCAAACCTCCAGTCACTTACCAAACCGCTCTAGGTGCATCACATTACTCCTGTCTTTATTAGTGATAGGTTGTGAAAAAGGATTGCGTGTTTTGATGCCACTAAAATTACTTTTGACATTTACAATGTTCCACCATTGAAGTATTATAGAGATGAAATTGGCGGTGTCATGCTGACCAGATAGTCGTATAGCTGCTACATGATAGTCATTAAGCACACCTTTGGCAAGTGACAAACTTTTCTCTGTGAAGATTCGATGGGTAGAGCGCCTTGTGTGTTAGAGCTGGTGCCAATTTAAGAATTGTGTCTCTGTCTTGACAGTATACAGATGTTAGACTGGACATGGTAGCTTTCAAACCTTGCTCGTCAGCATTTGCAGGATATGGTGGGCATGCAAATGTCTTGTCTGTATCCTTTAGATTTAGCCAGTTAGCCAAATACTTTTCAACAGATGCAGAGTCATGTAGTAGAAATATTGGCTTGCCGGTGTGCTGAGGATTGTCAAAGCTGTATTGGTCTGGCGCGCATAACTCCTTGTAAACCCTTCTAGTAACTGCTTTATTTTCAGCAATGATAATTAAGTACAGTAAATCCTGCACACAATATATGGTTTGAAGCGAATTGGCCTGCAGATCACATACTGTCATCTTTTTCATTGGGATTAACCATACCTCAGTAAAGTTGCTGACCATTGATGATATCATAAATGCCTGCACAGTAGTGGCACTTTCTTTTACATTGGAGGCTGTCCCAATCAGTTTTCCTCCTGTGTAGCTCAAAGCAGATTTCACATATATTTCATTCATCTGAATTGCAACTACTCTTTTTCTTGAAGACAAGTGGCGGTTTTTTGCCTGTAAATATGTGCCTCAGATGATTTTGACATAGTGGGGATCAGGTTTTTAAGCGTTGATGGATGTGGGATACTCCAGAACTTTGAATTTCGTAAAAACCTATAGCAGGTGAGAGACTTGATATAAGCCATAAATGCGAAACACTGGGTTCTGTTGCTATTTCGTTTTCTGCTATCAGAGATCTCATCAACACGAGCTGCTCGTCCAGAACTTGCAGATTTCTGCCTGTAACATCCCTCTCTTGTGTTATTTAAAGTAGACAATAATTTGATAGCCTGCACTAGATTCTCGTGGGCTTTTGTGAAGTAGTCATCAACATTTTCTTCCACATCTTTGCATAAACAATAACTTAACAAATTTTCTATCTAGGACCATCTCTCAATTTTCCATTACAAGAAAGCCAATGTAATGACTTTGTATCACCTGAGCTAGTCTTAATTAAAAGACATATCTTGAACAATTTTGATACAGAGTGCTATGGTAGGTACTGTGTTGGGTTCTGTATTTCTTGTATAAAGCAGAACACATTCATTGCTCAAGCACTTGTGATGCCACGGTCCTTTAACATGTTGCTCTAATTTTGTTTCAAAACTGGTGTGCAGGGTCTTAAAATCCCTTATCAAATCTGATTCCAGTCCCTCTAAATCAGAGCTGTCATCTTTTTTGAACTTCATCAACTCGTTTATTAGGATCTTTGCGTTGCACATCGCAGACATTCTCGAAGCGCTAGGCTGCGTGTTTCCAATGCAAATTGAAAGATTGTACCATATTCTTCGTCTTTGTAATTTGATCTACATTCAGGCCCACAACACCGGTCAACCATATCTAATAATCCTTGGAATCAAAATGCACATATATCCTAGAAAACTGCGAAAATGTATCACAAAAAAATAAAGACTATGAAAATCAACGGATCAAAGATGGCTACTTTCCGTGTCGGAAGTTACAGCTCGGACGGGAATAGTGACGTCACTGACCTAAGCAGCAAGGCCTTCCTAGAGCAGGCCTAACTGTCAGAATGCAGCCATCGAAACCATTCGGCAACGCGCTCCACTACTTCTTGTAACGTTATTTGATATACTTACTTACTTTCCGCGTTCAAGCACTACGTTATGCATTATGTATGCAGTATGCATCTAGTATTGAGCGACATGGATTGCCTTGTCATGTGCCTCCAGCAATTCGCACCTATTGCATGTTTCCTGGAGGTTGGGGCAGATCATCGTGTGCTCTGGTTTCTGTATTGCGCCATAATCAAATGTGTCATCATCTGTGTATCCCCATCGTTTAATATCCCTCTTGCACCGTGATACACCAGTTCGGAGTCTGTTCAGCGACTTCCATATTGTGTATGGTAGATGATGTCCGGGGACAGGTTCCTCCCGAAGTTCCATCTATGGGGCCTGCTTGAAATCGTGCCATCTCTCGATACGGCGACTTTCATGGTTTGTCTCTATGGGCTGTGATGATTTAATCTTTTATTATTTTAGATAATATGGGGACAAGATCCAATGAAAGGGCAGATGGAAATGTCTTGCACATGTTATGGTAATGAACCATAATATCCTCGCAAAGACAAGACCACCTGGGTACAAGACGGGAAGAGAAAAAAAAATGTAGGCCAAGAATAACTTGAAGGTACATGATGGAAGACGAACTAAGTGCCGTGTTCTTGACACGGAAAGCTACACAGAACTCAAAAGCATAGACACTTCTAACAGAAGCCTAACCAGTGCCAGTGATGCGGCAAGACTTAAAGTAATTTGTGTTCTCGAACTCTCGCATGACTTTAAGGGACATGCAGAGAGCCCTAGAGCTACACAAAACACATGTTCAGAAACACTAATGGTAATACACTTTTGCCGGAAGTGCTGTTATTTTACAGTACTATTAAATTACTACGTACTCGTTTATACGAAACACCAGTTTTTAACAAATCTTCTTCCAATGATACATCACGGCTGCCCCTTTTTATTTTCTCTTAGTGGACATTAATAAGGAGTGCTCTGAGTGGTGTGAAGTAAAAAGTGGAGTGCCACATGGCTCGGTTTTGGAACTAATTTTGTTTTTGATATAAATAAACGATTTGGACATTGATATCGGAAACATTATTGCAAAATTTTACGGATGACACAAAACTATGCAGCAGTGTCTCATCTATAGCAGAGGTGGATATATTGAGGTCGTATTTAGATACAATTCAAGAATGGCCTGTCAGCTAGTTAATAAGAGTTTAATGTAGATATATTTACAGTCATCCACATGGGTAGATCAAATATGGAATTTAATTACACAATGAGCTAGAACAATATTACAATGATAGAAAAGCAAAGGGACCTACGGGTTATAATAGATCATTCAAGTAAAGTGAGTGAGCAATTCCAGGTAGCAGTGAAAAAGGCAAATGCAATGTTACGTGTGATAAAAGGAAATATTAAACATAGTAGCAAGAAAGTGATTGTCAAACTGTATAAAGTATTAGTGAGACCTAGATTAGAGTACTGTATACAATGTAGTCCTTATCGTAGAGGAGATATAAACATGCTAGAAAGGATACAAAGAAGAGCGACAAATCTGATAGTGGGGTTCCAGAATTAGTTATAAGGAAAGACTGCTTTTTTTGTCAGAGAGTGGTGAATGCTTGGAATGTATTTCCACAGAAAGTAGTGGAGACAGAGACAATTAATGCATTTAAGAATATATTAGATGCGTATGACTTTTAGAGCAAGAAAATGTACATGAAACTGGTTGTAAACAGACTCTGCAGTCTTCTAAGCCAGTATAAAGACGTTAAGTCAAGTTAAGTTATAGCTGTTTCAACGTTGGAGTGAGACGCTCGTCTCTCGCTAAAACTACAGAACTTTCACCGATCTCAACATACACACATCTCCTTGTTGTAAATAGGTACCTGGCTTACAGTTAGGGAAGCAATGAAAGGAACTGGCTACCCAACACGATCAACGTCTAACCATTCGGTCAACCGCTCCACCTGGATCATTACTGCCTCATAGAAATATATCTCAGTCACTAGAACGCGCGCTCTTCTCCCATAGACGCAGTAAGACAGCTATGGAAGATGGCCAAATCGATTCCAAACTTAATTACTTACTTCAAAACTGGTTATTTTGGATGGTACTTGACAAATAAGCGCTCCTGATTTTTTAATACACAAGCAATGTTTCTATTATGTTATCCAGAGCGTTACAATAGCCCTGTTCGACAAGTTGATTGTTTCGTGAGATGGCGAGGGCACTTCTCTGTCATGGTTTACCTAATTCTATCACGTTCTTGCCATTTCATCTTTGACAACCTCGTGCCACTTGTCACGCCACCATGGTTAAGAATACTTATGTAGCTCGTTCATAAGAATACGTTTTAACTGAGTGATCGAACCATGAATATATTTTAGATTGGTGATCGAGCCATAAATACATTTTAGTTTGGTGATCGAACCAAAGAAACATTTTAGTTTGGTGATCGAACCATGAATACATTTTAGTTGGATGATCGAACCATGAATACATTTTAGTTGGGTGATCGAATCATGAATACATTTTAGTTGTGTAATCGAGCCATTCAATACATTTTAGTTGTGTGCTAAACTGCCAATGTACTCGTAAGACAGGGATCGAGTAGATGCCAGTTATAGGCTAACAGATAGCTCGTCGTTCAAGTTGAATTTTGATACAAACTACAACTATGAACGGATAAACAGACCTACAGTTTGTTAAGACACGGCAGCGAGTGAGGAAATCTGTCACTCTGCTTCACATAAAACGGTGCCCTCGTACAATCAAGATTCTAACACTTGATCATCGACAGCAGTATATGCTACGGACCCACAATTTCCTATTATCTCGGTCATGCACAGAGTCACGGATCATGTGTCAGGTAATCGCTTAATTTTAAACAGGTTATTTATGAAGAGAACTATTTTTAGCTCTGAAACAGGGTCAGCAGTTTAACCTTCGTTACGTACTTCTATGCTTCAGTTATGTAAAGTTAACAAAAATATTCATTCTTAGAACTAATATCGGGCCAGACACAACGATGAATGAGCTGACAGCAGTCATCGACTCAGAGTTGGCTGCTTTCAATGGGGTCAACGATCAAGACTCTTTCTGTACCCAAGCTACGACCCAGGAAACAGCCTGCAATAATGCAGACTAGTTCTGAGAATGTAGATCAAAGAGGGAAGGAAAAGTCGGTCACAAAAATACTGTGTTGAAATTTGATGTATTGGGCCGAAAGACGCAGATATCGCATCCTCGCTGTAAACTACTACACAATGCCCTTTTCAGTGTTAACGCCGAAGGAGAAGAATCATCAAGTAAGACGATCAACGGAGTTACAACAGACAACCAAATAGGGTAAATCATGGTTGGATATAGACAGTCTGGAGAGAGTGAATGTAGAAAAATGACAAAAGAATGTACTGAAAACCTTGGAAATCATACATTTTTCTCTCTATGAAATGTAACATATATTCTTAATTTGTGTATTCCGCGGCGACTGTACATCCTGTCTACCTTTATTGTTCAGCAATCTCAAAAATGGTAATACACACCGTAAATATATTTTATACTAGAGGGATTGACCTTGTTGGCATATTTGGTCGGTTATTGTCGCTAGGGGCAAGAAGTGTGGGGCGAACTCACTGGCTTGAGGTCAAAGTAGTTTTATGGCATACTCTGCCTCCAGAGATGAAGTGTTATAGATACTCCATTGTACTAGGCATCTGCCTGAGTCTTTGTGTATGACAAAAAATGAGAATAACACCACTGCCCCGACAGAGAGCATGTCGTAAAAGGCGACTAACTGTGACCATGGTATACCATCGGCAATGGTTAGGTGGTTTGTTTAGAGCAGCATATATGGTGCCTAATAGGCTGCGGGTCTGTTTTGGTCTAGTGTTTGGGACTAATAAGATGGACTCGCACAACGGTTAACCACCCTTCGCAGCACTTGTTCCAACGCAGCGGATTAATAAGCTGCTCGAGCCTAGCCAGCTAAGCAGGAAATCCTATTCCCGGCTACATCCAGCTCATGCCAGAGCTGGGACCTGCACAAAGGCATCCACCCCTGTCGAAGTTCAGGTTGACTAAGACTAAGACTAGGCACCTGCGTTTTACGGAATGGGACGGACAGTCGTATCATTTTTTTCTCTAACAGTAAGCCAGGTACTCATTTACAGTTGAGTCGACTGGAACATGTAAATAACCAATCGATCCTGGTCCTTGACTATGATCAGGAAGCTCTCTACCGATATCCAGACGTTAGATAAGAGAAGTACTCACTCTCTCAGATACTCGCATTTCACGAATGTACGTCCGCGATAACACCAAGTTAGCTAGCGATAAGAATCGCGAAATTAGCAAATATTAAAACATCCAGTTCCTGCCACCTCAGCTTTCTTGTTTCTCTCACAGGTTTCCTTTTCCGTCCTCCCCCACAATGACGTATGGTCCTACACACGCATGCACTTGCTACCAGCTAAGAGTAACGGGTGGGAAATCAGAAGGAGTGCTAAGTTTTCTCAGTGACATTAATTTTCTGGGTTCCAGCTGCAATCTGAGAGCAGTCTAACGTTGAGATTGTTAGACAGATAGCGTGTATTAGTTTTCACGAGAAACAGGTGGAGAGGATAGTCTGAGTAGCTGGGTTATCTATGTCACGCAGCGAGACTGGGGTGAAATGTAAGTAGTGGACGAGAAGGATTACTCAAGCGTTGTCCTGTAGCAGGATAATATTAGTAGTGGGCGAGATGGATTGTTTAAAGGCAGTCCTGCACCATGATTTTAATTGTGTACGCGAGAAGGATTACTTAAAGGTTATCCTGTTCATTTCAGTTCAGTTCATCCCGTAACCCATCAGGTCGTTGGGGCACACATGAAGACCTGAAAATCTTACGCCGGCTCTCTCTGTCTGTCGCCGCCTGACGTATCTCACCGTGACGAATGCCTGACCACTCAGCGATGTTGTCCACCCATCTCTTCCTGGGACGTCCTCGCCCTCTCTGTCCCGGTACGGATCCAAAGAGTATCGAGTTGGGAATTCCGTTGGACCTCGCGACGTGCCCGCACCAGGCCATCTTTCGTCTTTTGATAGTTGTGAACAGATCTTCAAAAGGACCAATAGCGTCTTCAACTTTCTGACGGATGTCTACGTTCGTGACACGATCCTTATATGTAACATCCTGTAGCAGAATGATATTAGTAGTGGAGGAGATCGATTACTTAAAGATAGTCCTGCAGTAGGATGCTATTAGTAGTTGAGGAGATCGATTACTTAAAGATAGTCCTGCAGTAGGATGCTATTAGTAGTGGAGGAGATCGATTACTTAAAGATAGTCCTGCAGTAGGATGCTATTAGTAGTGGAGGAGATCGATTACTTAAAGATAGTCCTGCAGTAGGATGCTATTAGTAGTGGAGTAGTAGACGAGAGGGATTACTCAAAGGTAGTCCGGTAGTATACTGATATACGTAGTGGAAGAGAAGTATTACTTAATGTAGTCTCTTTGCAGACGGTGATGTACAGGATGTAATTCTATTAACGTCATTGTCATAGGCCTCAACCTTCAATAAGTTTCCTTTTCATCCCTAAGAACAAACAGTACACATTTACTGCACACAGGTACAAATCGACAGGTACACATTTACTGCACATAGGTACACATCGACAGGTACACATTTACTGCACATAGGTACACATCGACAACCGGAGGCGGGAACTGGATTGGGACCTGATACCTTTGCTGTGGGATGCTAGCTCTCTACGACTCTGCTACTCTCGAAGGTCCAGTAAACGCTCGATGCAACTGATCCCTTTGTAACTGGAGCATATTGTCAGCACTGAAGCTGGTTTCTTTCACCACTGATTCTCAACGTTTCCCACTTCACGCAAAACTAGCCTAATCTTCCAGATAACTTTTCATTTATAACGTATTCTTTGTCTCCTGCAGCTCCATCTGCCGAGGCATAGACCCAAGAGTGCAATTAGCTTACACAAACCAGCCTGATTCCAGTTATTTGCAGTTGGGTTAAATATCGATGGTTTTTACATGATGAGATTGCTAGCCACATACACAAGACTCTTTAGTAGCTTCTTACAACATGCAAGGAATGAAAGCTGTGTGGTCCTATTCTGTTTGCACTGAGAACCACTCAGGTGTTATATTGTACGAAGCAAGTTAGTAAATAGGTCCCAATTGGATATTTACAGATTTTGTTTGGGTACCCACTATAGGCATACTTTCCGGACATTCACTCGAACATGCATTGTACTGTAGACTAACCCAAGCAAACACAATAATGCAGTTGCTATAATGTCTATCGTTACTCAGCTGTCAGCTCGAATCATCTCCCCCATCCGCTATAAACTATATTTTTCAGTTATTCCATATCACTTTGTGACCTACTTACTGACTTACCCTCGTTTTAGCGGAAAAACATTAATATGGTAAAAATTACCCATGTGCTAAATATGAAGACATAAAATACGGTGGTTCAATCATTTTGAGTTAGTCAGTTAGTTGCCCATCGCAAGTTATGGTGGCAACATCCTCATACGGTTTCAGTCTTTATGATGTAACTTGCGTTGTATTTGAATTATGCTGAGGAAGAAACGGCTTGTCAATTAACCTCATTCTCTGGTCCCGAGCTATATTGGACCAGTGGCAAGACATGTCGAGACGACTGCCGAGCTATATTGGACCAGTGGCAAGACAGAAGTTGAGGTGACTGGAGTTAGCAAATGCTGATTTTTTTTTTTAGACCCAATGCTCCACAAGGAGCAGCAATGAGAGAAGCAGAAGAAGAAGAAGAAGAAGAAGAAGAAGAAGAAGAATAAGAAGAAGAAAAAGAAGAAGAAGAAGAAGAAGCAAAAGAAGCAGCAGGAGAGGAGAAGATTGTAAAAAATTTTCGATAAAACATAAAATACTGGTACTATTTGTATTTGCAACATTCAAATTTACAGTAATTATATAGGTAGAAGCAGGCGGCGTTGGGTAGTATACAAGTGTATATTCAGTCCAATCATGATAGTTTCATTTCCTGGAAACAGCGTTTTCTCCCATTTACATGTATAATGTGTCTTTCCAGGCTGCAACTGTCTGCCTGAGTTCTAACGTGAGTCGTCTCTTAAGCTATGTCTGTGACGTTAAGACATCATGAAAAAGTTTATTCATGGGATGTTCATCAGTCACCCCCTCTTCTCGTACACTGTGAATTCCAGGCATTTGCTTATTTGATTAGACCGGGAGATTATTTCCAGATCGCGATTCCTATCCATCTCTGCTTTCTCTCTGGGGTCTTCAACATTAATGGTCGTATTCGCTTTCGTGTTACTATTTTCCGAATGAAAGCATTGTTTGAAATGAAAGAGTGCCTACTTGATTGTGAATCAGGAAGTCAAGCTTATAAAAACAATAAAAAACAATAAAGTACAAGTCTGATATCAATTTCTCCATGCGTGTGTGTAAAGAATATAACTTCAAGAAATAAATTGTGAATGAAATATGCAAGGACAATCTGAAATTCTCGAAGAAACTAATTATGAATGATATGTATAGCGACAATCTTTAATCCTTGAGGACATGCATGTGAATGAATGTATATGGATATTCTTGAATTATTGAAGAAACGACTTGTAAATGCATGTTTAAGGACAATGTAAATAATAATAAATCCTCGTAGAAATAAACTGTGAATTAAAGTGTACGGACAATAATAAATCATTGAAGAAACAGATTGGTAATGCGTGTATAAGGAAAGTCTCAAATCCTTCAAAGAACAGAAATAAATTGGTAATGCATGTATAAGGAAAGTCTCAAATCCTTCAAAGAACACAAACAGATTTGTAATGCGTGTATAAGGAAAGTCTCAAATCCTTCAAAGAACACAAACATATTGGTAATGCGTGTATAAGGAAAGTCTCAAATCCTTCAAAGAACACAAACAGATTTGTAATGCATGTATAAGGAAAGTCTCAAATCCTTCAAAGAACACAAACAGATTTGTAATGCGTGTATAAGGAAAGTCTCAAATCCTTCAAAGAACACAAACAGATTGGTAATGCGTGTACAAGGAAAGTCTCAAATCCTTTAAACATCACATTATCAATGACGTCATTACGGCAGGTATGCCGTATTCGAGAAAGCTAACAGAATTTTGTAAGCATTCCGCTTCTTTGCACTGCTGTACCAGTGTGGACATATTACTTTTGTCAACCATCGCACCACATCATAGGTGTACGACACCGTCGATATGTACAGCTAGCCATAATGCAACCAAAACGCCGTTCTCTGCGCTCATCTGTTGCCAGGCATGCGTACCACATTACCAGGCCAGCTGTGACAATGATGTTTCTACCACGTCTAAAAATAGAATTTGATATTGAACCTCCTCATTTTGGATCTGATCTCTTATCGATACATTTGGTACACGTCGCTCCATAGATCATTGAGTAACTCGAAGCTTCTCGGCATTTGTGTTGCGCAATTGTAACACTTCATAGACATAGGTCACGGCTGGACTATTCTCGGAAGTACAGGTAAGTGCTTTTACTGTGGTTTATCTCATCTGTTGGACTGTTGGCTTTATGCACTTGAAGCTATACTAAGCCGCTGTTCTCCGCCTAGAGATGTATGAAATTAAAGCTATACTAAGCCGCTGTTCTCCGCCTAGAGATGTATGCACTTGAAGCTATACCAAGCCACTGTTCTCCGCCTAGAGATGTATGCACTTGAAGCTATACTACGCCGCTGTTCTCCGCCTAGAGATGTATGCACTTGAAGCTATACTACGCCGCTGTTCTCCGCCTAGAGATGTATGCACTTGAAGCTATACTACGCCGCTATTCTCCACCTAGAGATGTATGCACTTGAAGCTATACTACGCCGCTGTTCTCCGCCTAGAGATGTATGCACTTGAAGCTATACTACGCCGCTGTTCCCCGCCTAGAGATGTATGCACTTGAAGCTATACTAAGCCGCTGTTCCCCGCCTAGAGATTTCGCCAATAATTGTGTGGGTGGCATTTGTTTCTTGGCCCATGTAGAACTAATAGCTGACATCCTGGACGGTTTCCTCCCCAAGCTTGGTTTTCTGCTGTAGGTAGTACACATTTTTCAGACATTGTGTTTAGCACAACCGCCTGGAGAACCCCGGTCCACCTTCATCAGCACACTCGGGATGTTAGGATCGCTACTGCAACCCGCCACTTAACGTTCTTTTCAGGGCGCACAAAAGAGTAACCTACTAATTGTGGGCATTCGGAACAACAACATCTCAATTAGGTCGTTCAAAGTGTGTTGGACCTCGCCAGTAGTATAACTGATGAGTACAATGGAGTCAATAAATCGTAAGTGTATGAGCCTCTAGAAATCTATATGTACGCCTCTGTCGAGCAAACTTAGATTTTGGAAGATCTATTCTAGAGCTGTTGTAAATAGTTTTGAAGTGATGGTGTGGTCCTGCTGAACTCTTCATTTTGGAATATATTCTGAGCGATAGTAAAGCGTAACTGCCGTTTTCCAACCTTCGTAGATTTTCTCAATCATTTTTTTTTTTTTTTGGGGCGTAGTTTTCGGAAATTCGCCGATTTCTGAGATCATTTACCATTGCATTGATTTCGATACTGTTCAATTTTTTTTTTTTAAATAAATAAATACAAGACATTAGGGTATGAGCAGTTGGCGTGCTCTCTCCATCAGTTAACTGATCGTGTGGAGGCAGTGGCTGGTGGAGAACGCTTCAGCTTGTTCACGAGGTGCATGTTTGTCAAATTGACTGTTGATTCTGTTCACAATAACTATATAGTAAACACATTGTATGTATCGGTAGCACACACATCGGTTAGTAGTTTACAAGACGTTCGGTGTCTCCCTTTTGTGGATTACAATAGTATGTGATGATTTCCACTGGTCAGGAATTGGTTCTGTTTTGATTAAATAGCTTAGCGAGTTGAAGTGCTGGAAATTCATCTCCTGCTTTAAGGACGTCAATGGTTTTCCCATCCGTTCCTGGAAATGTGCTTAGTTTTGGCTGCTTCATGGCATGGAGGACGTCATCAGATTTAATCATTGCAACCGGTTGCCAGCCTTTTTGGGGATTTCAGCCTTTGGTGAAGAGGTCAGTATAACATTGTTTGTATTCTGTTCGATACTCCGTTTATCAGCTCAGGTGGTGGTATCATTCCCCCCCCCCCAACCCCCTGAAGTGCATCTCTTGTGCTGCATGGGTTTTAAGTCACTAGTGGACTTATTCTGGCTGCTGGTCACTTCGACAAGTCGTTGGGCCCGAAGCTGCTCATAACAGCTCTTGAGCTGGTGACGGATCCTGCTATTCAGTTTGATAGTGCGATCGTGTCTAGTACTATAGCACAGCAACGTCTTGAAGAAACGGAATGTGAACGAAGTGTGTAACGACAATGTTCAATACTTGAAGAAACGGAATGTGAACGAAGTGTGTAACGACAATCTTCAATCCTTGAAGAAACGGAATGTGAAAGAAGTGTGTAACGACAATTTTCAATCCTTGAAGAAACGGAATGTGAACGAAATGTGTAACGACAATCTTTAATCCTTGAAGAAACGGAATGTGAACGAAATGTGTAACGACAATCTTTAATCCTTGAAGAAACGGAATGTGAACGGAATGTGTAACGACAATCTTCATTCCTTGAAGAAACGGAATGTGAACGGAATGTGTAATGCCAATTGTTAAACCATATTGCACCGACGCTTGATCATGTGGGGATAAATATACATTTTGAGTGACAAAAGACAAATTATTCGAGTTTTGTTTACAATATTATTGTTCAATTACTTTCTTCTAAACGCAATATAGTTTTGCATTTCGAAGTTCTCTTGAATTGTTTGCTTCGTTCGCTTATATTGAGTACACTGATTTTTCTTGTCTTCCTCTGTCAATAAACATAAAATGCCAACAAAGGAAAATAATTGAAGAATTTTATATCAAGTCATGGCTAAAAAGAGCCAAGAGCAACATTGGCAAGCACGATATAGACATATACTGTTGTGAAGCCGTGAGCGCCTATGCCAGGCTGGATGTTTCTTAAAGACAGTGGAAACTTAATTAAACCAGGACTTCAGCGGGTATACACTTGAAGCCACTATACTAATAGAAATGGGTCACTCATTTCCATAGCAGGCAACTACCTCAGTGCCAGATGAAAGTACCCAACACTGAAGACGCATGGCTGCAGGGAGTTATAGTAAAAAGAAAGTTGTAAGCACTCGTTAGGAAGAGCACTTCAAGTTGGACCAATCATCATCTAAATAAGTTCTCTCTTTGTTAACGGTAACTAAGTCTTCCATTGGTTAAGGAGGTTCATTACAAGCAGCATGCTCTGTTAGCCGAGCCGTCAGACAAAACAGGGGTGGCTCTGTGGTTGTTATCGGTTTGATGTGAAAAGGTTTCATCGGACTGAGATCAATCCAAGGGGAAGTGATTTTCAGGAATGCACACGAATCCAGTTTCCATAAGACAGGGGGTCCGACGGGGCTGGTTGCTATCCCCGAGTCTCTATAACGCGTTTTCTGAGTTAATGATGGCCAAGGTTATTCTGAGTTGTAATAGGGGCGTCAACGATAATGGTATAGAAGTTAATGCCATCAAATTTTCAGATGACCAAGCGATAGTGGGAGGATCAATAGCAACGTTGCAAATGCTGCTTGAAAAAAATATTAACAGCATGGCTAAAGAGTTTGGCATGAAAATAAACACATCGAAGACAAAGACTGTGGTAATATCCAGGCACCATAGGCAAATAAATATCCATCAATGGAGAAATGATCGACCAAGTACAGAAGTTTACATATTTGGAGTAAACCATAACAGAAGATGCCCGCAATGAGACATAAATTAAGACAAGGATTGCATCGACAATAAAGGGTTTAAGAGAAAAACAAAAATTGTTAATTTAAAAAGAATATCATGATAGAACTAAGGAAAAGAATAATGGCCACTCATATATGGCCAATTGCACTGTATGGGTCTGAAACATGGACTCTGGCAAAGAAGGATGAAAAAAGCTTGGAAGCGTTTGAAATGTGGTGCTACCGTGGAATGGAAAGAGTGAGTTGGACAGAAAGAAAATCCAATGACAATGTACTCAATGATGTGGGCGCACAAAGACAAATATTGCATATGATACAAAAACATCGGTTGAGTTGGCTGGGTCACAATGAGACCTGAGTTTTATACAGGAGATACATTAGGGCAAGATTCAAGGGGAGAAAGGACCGGGGCGATCAAGACTCACCTTTACATCTCAGGCATGCTGGGACATTAAAGCACGAACTTATGCTACAATGAAGAGAACTGCAGAGGATATGGTCAAATGGAGAGACATACTCAGACAACCTTATAACCAGTCTCCGGACTCATCAACCAGATGATAATGAAGACAAGAATTTAGACCTAGATATCAAAAAAATGTTTATGACTAACGAGCTCTGGATATAATCAGAATAGATAATGCGTGTGATTTGAAAACTGCGCATCTTCGCCAAAAGGTAAGAAACGGAACAAATAATAAAATAACGTTCAACAGACGGCTGACGATGCTGGTTGGACGTGTCCAATGGTGATTGACACATTTATTTTAGCACTGCCAGGAGTGTTGCGCATTCCAAGGTTATCAATCAACCGAACTTTTTTCTTGGCGGTTTTTACATTTCTTTTTGAACAGCCATCTTAGATAGGAAATCCCGTAAACTCGCCTCGCAGAAAAAGAGTTTGGGATCATGCGAGATTTATTTCGCCCATCATTTCCCGCGGATCTGAGAGGATAAAAAACAAAACAACCGCAACTGCAGTGGCAGACCGAAATCATAGAGCTACTTGATAAACATAAAAATAAGCATCCATAAACATAATAGATAAAGAAACATATTAATAATAGATAACTAAACATAAGTATAATAGATAAGGAAACATAATATTAATATATAGGAAACATTTCAACATAATATATAAGGTGAATGCCTGCAATACATTGTCACAGAAAGAAGTGGAGGCAGGAACAGTTAATGCATTTAAGAATAGCTTAGAAGCGCATAGCTTTCAGAGCAAGGGAATGTAAATGGAACTGGTTGTATACAGACTTTGCAGAGTCTTCTAAACCAGTATAAGACGTTAAGTTCAGGAAACATAAACATAATTGATCAGGAAAAAGATCAACATAATAGATAAGGAAACAGATACACATAATAGATAAGGAAACAGATAAACATAATGGGTAAGGAAACATAAACTTAATGGATACGGAAACATTCAAATGCAGCCATGGTGGATTAAGTGAGCTTTGTAATCTCAGGTGGTGGCAGTGAGGATGATCATGATGATGCTGATGATGTGTATACCTTATAATTTGCTGGTAGGGGTAATGGTGGTATCGGTGCTTTTTGTAATCTGGTGGTACATGGCTATGCGTGTGCTCAGTTACTGTGTTTATTGTGGTGCTGTAGCTGTGCGCCTTGTAATGTGTGTGTGCAGAAAATGCACCGCCTGTGTGCGCGCGTAAGTTCTTTTGCAATGTGATGCTGAGGCGTTGTAATATTTTGTAGTAGTGTATGTGTGTGATTTGTAATTTTGCGTAATAGTGTGTATGTGTGTAATTTATAATTTTCCGCAGTGGTTCTTGTGTATGTGTGTGATTTGTAATTTTGCGTAGGTTTGAGTGTCTACTTTGTAATTTTGCTGTAGTGGTGGGTGTGTGTGCTTCGTAATGCTGATGTAGTGGTATGTTTGTGTGTTTTTTGTAATGTTGTTGTAGTGGTGTGCGTGTTCTTTGTAATTTTGTTTCGTCGCGAGTTGTGCGTTTTTAAATGTTCGAACGCATTGTGACAACAAACTAACGTTGTCGTAAATACAGTAGATGACAACAATAAGATGTTAAAGGTAGGTTGAACAATACGTAATGCCAACAAGAGAATACGTGGACATTAAGCCTGTCAGTTGCAGAGTAACAAAATCGTTAATCAACAAGTCACCTATAATATTTAGTGTGTATGTGATGAGCCTGTTTGTCTCCCTGTGTGAGTATGTGTGTGTGTGTGTCTGTCCCTGTGTGTTTGTTTATATGTTTGTCGATGAATGTAGTTATGTGCGATCGAATTCCACAAGTTTCAAGCGACCTCTGGTCTCTCAATGAAGGTAGAACAAGAGGGTCTGCATCCTGAGTTACCTCCAGTCGTCCTGACTTATATATTGCCACTGGCCCAAGGTAGTTCGAGACCAGAGAGTGAGATTGATTACCAGCGCAGTTTTTTCTCACTATAATACAAATACAGAGCTAGTTACATCAAGACAAAACCGTCTTTATGAGCAACTAACTACATACATAAATACACACACACACACACATATATTTATATATATATATCACTCTCACTCTGCGTGCTTTCACAAAAGCATCGACATTCAGTCTACAAATCATATTTTACGTCTCTTGACAGCAGAATAGAAGAACGAATATTTCCGGCCTATCAAACAATAATGACACTGACAAATACAGAATATGGAGAAATTGTGTATTACAAAACCGACGTGGCAATAAATCCCCAGTGACATTCAGCACCTGAATATATCAGTTGGTTGGGAGGCGTTGAACGGGTAGGTGCTAACGAGACAAATACTGCCTACATAGAGGTGGCGTAAATAACAAGAGAGGCGCCTGGAAGGTGGATGAGATGGATAGCAGAGAAATAGATCACTGTGAACCAGGAACGGAAAACAGAATATAATTCATTCTCTGAAATGATGAAGCATGCGCAAAATGTTATTTATGTGAAACTTTATCCCGATTCGACGTGTGTTTTTGTACAGAGTGCATAACTGTTTGCAATAGAGACTAGCCTGGTATGTTAGTCACCAGGACAGAAGAATAGATCATCTAGAGTTTGAAGGAATGTATACACGGATGAGTTGAAAATGTATCGCATTTACGAACAAGATTGGCAGACAACGTGAAGATGTGCTAACAGAGTGGATGCATGTGGTCGACAGAAGACAGAAAATGTAAGTGTAAAGAAACTTAGAAGATGATTGTCTGACCAAACTTCTGTTTAGTCGTAATCACTGATATAGTATGCAGGCGCGCGTTTCAGCTGTACATATATATGTGTGTGTATGTGTGCGCGCACCAATGCAGGCGCGCGTATGTGATGTACATATATATGTGTGTGTGCGCGCGCACGAACGCACGTGCACACATACATACACGTATATATACATACACACACGCGTATACATTCATACATACATAAATATTTCAGTAAGTATGTCACGAGCTAATATGGGACAGCTGGAAAATATAGTTGGTAGGTCTAAATGTGTCAGTATGCGGCAGCAACATACAACTTTGTTATTACTGTAGGTAGCAGACGCTAGACAACAAAATGGCGTCCGTGTTGACAGGGGGCACAATCAAAGAGCAGCATGCCGTTGTGCTGGTGCGTGTGTGTGTGGGGGTGTGTGGGGGGGGGGGGGGGGGGTAGGTAAGATGCGTGCGCAAAAGGGTTTTCTGCAAAGGATATTCATAGAAAAATGCTTCATGAGAAGTTCTTCTGATGCTTCGAGATGTAGTTCTAAGAAAACAACCAGATCTACTCCATCATGGCCACATTCGGCTAGATTAACACAGGAGAAAATTTACCAACTAGGTTAATAACTTCTGAACTACCTACCTAACGGCCCCGACTTAGCCCCACAGTGATTTCCACCTGTTTGATGTTCTAAAGACCCACCATAACGGGGAACGTTTGGCGAATGACAAAGAGGTTGAACGGGTAGTGCAGATGTGGCTGAGACAGGAAAGCAAAGACTTCTATACTGCAGGTGTTGGTGCACGGACTATACTGCAGGTGTTGGTGCACGGACTATACTGCAGGTGTTGGTGCACGGACTATACTGCAGGTGTTGGTGCACGGACTATACTGCAGGTGTTGGTGCACGGACTATACTGCAGGTGTTGGTGCACGGACTATACTGCAGGTGTTGGTGCACGGACTATACTGCAGGTGTTGGTGCACGGACTATACTGCAGGTGTTGGTGCACGGACTATACTGCAGGTGTTGGTGCACGGACTATACTGCAGGTGTTGGTGCACGGACTATACTGCAGGTGTTGGTGCACGGACTATACTGCAGGTGTTGGAGCACGGACTATACTGCAGGTGTTGGTGCACGGACTATACTGCAGGTGTTGGTGCACGGACTATACTGCAGGTGTTGGTGCACGGACTATACTGCAGGTGTTGGTGCACGGACTATACTGCAGGTGTTGGTGCACGGACTATACTGCAGGTGTTGGTGCACGGACTATACTGCAGGTGTTGGTGCACGGACTATACTGCAGGTGTTGGTGCACGGACTATACTGCAGGTGTTGGTGCACGGACTATACTGCAGGTGTTGGTGCACGGACTATACTGCAGGTGTTGGTGCACGGACTATACTGCAGGTGTTGGTGCACGGACTATACTGCAGGTGTTGGTGCACGGACTATACTGCAGGTGTTGGTGCACGGACTATACTGCAGGTGTTGGTGCACGGACTATACTGCAGGTGTTGGTGCACGGACTATACTGCAGGTGTTGGTGCACGGACTATACTGCAGGTGTTGGTGCACGGATAAAGCGATGGGGCAAGTGTACCGCTGTTGGTGGGAGTTATGTTGAGCAATAAGATACAATGTAAGTGCAATAATAAATGGTTTTCAAGTTAGCATCTCATCTAGTTTGTTTACATAGCCATTTATGACATATTTAATGACTTGCTCTTGTGTATGTATGTGTGTATGTGTGTATGTATGTATGTATGTATGTATGTGTTCAATCTTTTTGCCTGTCTGACATAGATACTCTAACTCTCGCATGCGTACACCAGGGCTAGGAGGATAGCAGCTCGGTAGACATTGAGCTTTGTCTTGGAACTAATACTCGGGTGCTCCCGTACTATCGCGCGCATTCTACCGAAGGCTGCATTGGCTTTCATTCTTCTGCTTTCCACCTCGTCGTCCACATTGACGGTCCACTTCCACACAACCAGCCTGAGACGAATACCCCGCATCCGTTGGCAGGATCATGTCCCCAACTGCCAAGCATCTATGCATCGCTGCAGGGGGTACAGCTGAGATGAACTGAGCACCTTGTGCGCATGTCAGACACAAGGCTTCCGAAGAGACTTGTGCGGTGATCTTAGGGAAGGCTGGCGAAAAGGAGGTCGCCCGAAAAGGCGATTTAAGAAAAGCCTGAAGAAAACTCTGAACGAAATGCTGTCACATAGATGAAGACAACTGAAAAAGCATCGCGGAAAACAGATCGCACTGGAGAAGTACAGTAAACACAGGCGGTGCTGAAGGAGATAGTCATTGTATGCAGACAGCGCAAACCAAACGACTGATCGGGAAGGAAAGAACAGCGAAACTACCCCCACCGGCAGCAGAAGACATAGTGTGCAAACCATGTAATAGAACATTTCGTGTTCGCATTGGACTGATAAGCCACATGAGGTCCAGCAAACACTACACCAAAACATGTCAGGCAGCGCAGAAACAAAACAAAACAGATCACATACAACAAGGATGACGTCGCCGGTCGTCATCGACGACGACGGACAGTCATCATGTACGTGTGTATGGTTAGAAAATTCCAGGTATAATATAATTTTAGTGTTCTTATTGTTTTATTTGGCTAGAGTACAGTGCCAGGTTATTGTACGTTTATGCACGACGAATAAATGCACAATAACCTGAAGCGTTACTGTAGTTAGACCCGGCACTGATTTATATATGATGTTCTTCTACGATTTTAGAGCTTTCTTGCCACAGCCAAGCTCCACCCGCCACTTAAACAAACAGAGACCGCCGAACATGCTGGGAAGGCTCCTCAGTGTAGCAGGCGGAATTGAGAGTTCGCCGTTAGACATTATAATTCACACGGGTAGCGCTCCAGGGGGTATGGTTTTCAGGAAAAACGAGTCTTAATCTTGGCAGTCTTCATGAAGTTGCGAGAAAACTCAAGAAAACATGCCGAACCGGAATCGGGTTACAACTGAATAACACTGTACGTATGCTATACGAGGCAGAAAGACAAATAGAAAGAAAAAGCGGAGGTTACAGACGAGGCAAACAGCATGTGAAAAGCGTGAACCTGAAACGGCTAAACAGGACAAGATAATAAGGAGGATTCTGTAGAGACCTATGGTTGAGCTAACGGACAGTATTACGAGCACGTGACTAAGGAAGACGCTGGACAAAGACTGGTTTAAGCTCGCGAGTGGCATCCTCTAATTTTCCGCACTGACCCATGGGTGCCATTAAGTGCTGCGAGAGATTCTGGTCACTTTCTGGAGTCTCGTGATGTCACCATGATAATGCATCATTATCTCTTCTTCGCTCGTGATCAATCTCCTGAAAAGGGCTTTGCAAAATAGCAAAATGTAGTTTGGAGAACGGAATGCATTGTGTCGTAGGTTACACCTTGACTGCGATACTTGCACCTTTCGGTAAGACACATCCGACTTCAGTAGGAATGCATAATCTTATTTAAATCTTCAGTCGCAAGTTGATTCCATGTTGTCTTTTGCCCTTTAAAAAATGTAGCCATAATTCGAAAATAACACTGCCGTTTGTGATGAAGTTTTAAGAAACTTCACCGTGTTAGGCCTCAACATCATGAAGTCAGTTATTTTCCATCGTGCTTTGCATTCCCTACTAGTCAGTCAGGTACCCATTTAGCGTTTGATGGATTAAAATGTGTCGAGATAGAGGATTGAAATTGGTTCTCTTGTCGCAAAAAGCATGGGATTTAAAAACTGCTATTCGGTCTGGTACTTATCCCTTAAATCACTCAAAACAAATATTAATATATATTTTTAGCACCGGATTTGGAGTAGTGACGTCACAGAATAGTCCAAATTTTAACTGTGGAGGTGTCAAACATCGTGCCTCTAATGGGATTGCCAGTAATCTTAGATTTAATCATCAAACTGTCAATGACAGGCGCAAAAATGGCACTTTGCCTATTCATCCCGTTGACACATTTCATGTTCTGGTGAACCTATTAATCCCGTTGACACATTAAATGTTCCTGTGAACCTATTCAGCCCGTCCACACATTTCCTGTTCCTGTGAGCCTGTTCAGCCCATTCACACATTTCCTGTTCCTGTGAACCTATTCAGTCCGTTCACACATTTCATGTTCCTGTGAACATATTCAGTTTGTTCACACATTTCATGTTCCTGTGAACCTATTCAACCCGTTCACATATTTCATGTTCCTGTGAACCTATTCAGCCCGTTCACACATTACCTGTTCATGTGAACCTATTCAGTCCGTCCACACATTTCCTGTTCTTGTGAACCTTCAGCCCACTCACATATTTCCTGTTCATGTGAACCTATTCAGTCCGTTCACACATTCCATGTTCCTGTAAACATATTCAGCCCGATCACACATTCCATATTCATGTGAACGTACTAAACACGTTGGTAAATGTCATATTCCTTCTCAAACATTAAACACATTACAAGCTTGCTAACGTCCTCTACCAGCGTCTCTTTAACTCATTTCGGTTAACATATTCATCAACAAGACGCTAGGAATGATTAGTTTTAGAAGAAATAAAATGTCGCATTTCTGACGTAACACATGCCTCTAGAGAAATCATAAATATATTTAGTGCTGTAATTTACAATCTGTCAAAGGGGCAGGCAACTCTAGTAGTGATCATTTGCTTCTATTATATGAAGAACTGACAAGAAGAAAATAGAACTGAATCATCGTCAAATTAAAAAAAGGATAATCAAGCGGGGTTTATAACCCTTTTCCCACATACACACACACACACACACATACATACATACACACACACACATACATACACACTCCATAAGATTTTAACATAAATTAATTGACCAACTGCCCACCTCTTAAGGAGCGGATGTGGTGCTCAGGCGGATAAATAGTCGTACCGTAATCAGGTGGATAAATAGTCATAGCGTGCTCCGGTGGATAAATAGTCATAGCGTAATCAGGTGGATAATTAGTCATAGCGTGCTCCAGTGTGAAATAGTCATAGCGTTACCAGGTGGATAAATAGTCATAGCGTGCTCAGGTGGATAAATAGTCATAGCGTGCTCATGTGGATAAATAGTCATAGCGTGCTCAGGTGGATAAATAGTCATAGCGTGCTCAGGTGGATAAATAGTCATAGCGTGCTCAGGTGGATAAATAGTCATAGCGTGCTCAGGTAGATAAATAGTCATAGCGTGCTCAGGTGGATAAATAGTCATAACGTAATCAGGTGGATAAATAGTCATAGCGTGCTCAGGTGGATAAATAGTCATACCGTAATCAGGTGGATAAATAGTCATACCGTAATCAGGTGGATAAATAGTCATAGCGTGCTCAGGTGGATAAATAGTCATAGCGTGCTCATGTGGATAAATAGTCATAGCGTGCTCAGGTGGATAAATAGTCATAGCGTGCTCAGGTGGATAAATAGTCATAGCGTGCTCAGGTGGATAAATAGTCATAGCGTGCTCAGGTGGATAAATAGTCATAGCGTGCTCAGGTGGATAAATAGTCATAGCGTGCTCAGGTAGATAAATAGTCATAGCGTGCTCAGGTGGATAAATAGTCATAACGTAATCAGGTGGATAAATAGTCATAGCGTGCTCAGGTGGATAAATAGTCATACCGTAATCAGGTGGATAAATAGTCATACCGTAATCAGGTGGATAAATAGTCATAGCGTGCTCAGGTGGATAAATAGTCATACCGTAATCAGGTGGATAAATAGTCATAGCGTGCTCCGGTGGATACATAGTCATACCGTAATCAGGTGGATAAATAGTCATAGCGTGCTCCGGTGGATAAAGTCATAGCGTGCTCCGGTGGATAAATAGTCATAGCGTGCTCCGGTGGATAAATAGTCATACCGTGCTCCGGTGGATAAATAGTCCTAGCGTGCTCCGGTGGATAAATAGTCATAGCGTGCTCCGGTGGATAAATAGTCATACCGTAATCAGGTGGATAAATAGTCATATCAGAGCCTCAGGAAGTGAGAAGACTGATGAGTTGATCAGAAGCGGAGCAACATTATCACAGCCAGTACCTAGTATCACACTACAGACAGGAATTGCTAAACCAGTAGGCTAAATCCCAGACGGGCTGAATATATTTTAGACACCAAGCAAAACCAAATCCGCAGGACCCAACAACACAGGCCTTCAACATTCGAAACGACACAGGCCTAAGACAGACAGCCGAAGCTCCCCACGTTAATCTTGATGGCACATGTGGACAGAAGACAAAGTAATTGCCATAGAATGAAAGACCCAATATTTCAATGGGCACTTTGTGCCAACTGTACTGTCTCCGTTGGAGAGTATAAACATGAGTTGCTTTAATGGGCAGTTCTCTACTTCTCTGAGGTTAGCTTTGTTGAATGGATACTTTTCAGTTGTTGTTTTTTTTAATGAGTGAAAATAATTCTTTAAACGTATATAAAATTGGGGATACGTATGATCCATTCATGTCATTTAGAAATATATGTAGAGATGCATGTGTCGTACATATTACAAGAATGACTTTAAAACAACCAGAAACGACAGTCTGCATCAGCAAACAGCAGATTTTCAGGACAAAAGGAAGCCTAAAAAAAAAGTTGTATTGATGTGTTTAAAACATTACAGAATTGTGGATTGAAATTACCAACAGGTACATATATCAGGAAAGAAGATTGCACATCCCACGACGCATAACGACGTAAGTGGAAAGATGTGACTCAGGGAACATGTATTTGTAAAGTGCACGTTAAGTTAATTCAGCCTATGAAACTATCTCATTTATCCCGAGACACTATGAAGTGCAGGATCAGAAATCAAAGGAGAGAAACTTGTCAACTATCTTAGACACTCTATTGTTTGGACACCAATCAAGACACGTATCTTGCAGTCAATACATCCCCTACAGTCATGGAAAATGCCAAACTGCATGGAGGATGTAATTAACTGACACAGGTCTCGTGGATCGGAGGTTATGTGCCTGGATACTACTTAGTTAATGCAAAATAGAAGTCGCTAAATAGACTCCAGACTGGTGAATCACGATGAAGGAAGAACTTGAAGAGATGGAGATACATGCATGATGAGACACGCGACTATGAAGCAACACAGGGCCCAGAGCACCTAATGATATCTCCAAACCTACTCGAAAGATGAACTATGGGTGATGATGAGGTGGAACGACAAGATGTCCGCACGGTCGAACATTGAAAACATTATGTCCAACGTGGTGCCCGAGACGCGGAAAGTAAGTCCCAGACACGGAAACTAAGTCCTAGACACGGAAAGTAAGTCCCAGACACGGAAAGTAAGTCCCGGACACGGAAAGTCCCAGACATGGAAAGTAAGTCAAAGACACGGAAAGTAAGTCCCAGACACGGAAAGTAAGTCCCAGACACGGAAAGTAAGTCCCAGACACGGAAAGTAAGTCCATGAACATGGAAAGTAAGTCCCAGACACGGAAAGTAAGTCCCTGAACATGGAAAGGAAGTCCCAGACATGGAAAGGAAGTCCCAGACACGGAAAGTAAGTAAGTGCCACATCAGAAAGTCGTAAAGAAAACATTATTCAACTGAATTTTAGCTTCATTGCGACAGGTCTTCAGCATTATCAGGTGAGCTGAAAGAGATGTTTTTGTACTAATTTGACTTAAATCAGAAGCGAGTCACATAGATTCGTTTCAGCTGGTCACAAGTAAAAACTATTGCTACAGAAACATCCCTTTCAACAAATATATTCATGATTCCTTAAATAGCTGGTTAGTTGTTGCACCTAAGAAGGGTGAAAAAAGAAGGGGAAAGGGGATACAGATGATATCTTTAGAGGATGCGACGAATTATCATCGATTCGTACACTACCAACAAACAAATTATTATTAAATGGTACAGTTCGACTGAGTAAGTCAGGTTAAGTCAGATTCAGCGTCTGCGATCGGGAACAGTTTGAGAACCGCTGTACCACATCATTACACAGTTTATTCTTAGCGCTGGGGTTCACCTCTATTTCATACTCTTTTCTTCCAGAATCCTTTAACACACTCTTCTCCTAATTGATCCCCCCTCCACTCTTTCTCTCTCCCCCACCCTCTCCCCCCCCCCCCATATCTATCTATCTATCTATCTATCTATCTATCTATCTATCTATCTATCTATCTATCTATCTATCTATCTATCTATCTATCTATCTATCTATCTATCTATCTATCTATCTATCTATCTATCTATCTATCTATCTATCTATCTATCTATCTATCTATCTATCTATCTATCTATCTATCTATCTATCTATCTATCTATCTATCTATCTATCTATCTATCTATCTATCTATCTATCTATCTATCTATCTATCTATCTATCTATCTATCTATCTATCTATCTATCTATCTATCTATCTATCTATCTATCTATCTATCTATCTATCTATCTATCTATCTATCTATCTATCTATCTATCTATCTATCTATCTGTCTATCTTAACATTCCAGTTCTACTACAACTGACACGTTTGATGCGTTTTTCCTGGTCTCCAATTTCTTCTCGTCAGTTTTTTGTATCTAACATTGCTGTTTGAGCTTGGTCATCCTGGACTATGTAAATACTGTAACCAGATTCCAAGGGATCCTAGACGAGGATTTTATTTTGCTTCTAAAATACAGATCTTGCCTATCCCTCCTCCCAGGCAGAAGTGAGAGAGCACGTGGTGAGTTATTCGCTTGCGACGGCCATGTGTTTGGACAGTTGAAAAAATGATACGGTTAAACTATCGAAGGCAATTCTTCTGGAAGATCTCCCGCTTGGGAACACACAGCCACCATTTTTTTCAATCATCACATGTTCTACAATTACTGTTAGGAGAAGACGAGTCAATGGAATAAGAGATGAGCCGAAAGAAAATAAACGAGTGAAAAAGAAAACAGATGACTGACATAGAAAAAAAGGGTGATTCGAATAGAGACAAAAAGGTGAGTCGAATAGAGAAAATTGGAGTCGAATAGAGAAAATTGGAGTCGAATAGAGAAAATTGACGAGTCGAATAGAGAAAATTGACGAGTCGAATAGAGAAAATTGACGAGTCGAATGGAGAAAATTGACGAGTCGAATGGAGAAAATTGATGAGTACAATAGATGAAGAGAGATGTGTAAAAGGGGGATTGAAAGAGATGACTAAGAGAAGAGTCAAAGAGAAAAGATATGAGCCAATGATGGTCACAGGGTAAACAGATGACGCAAAGAGACATACGTCCCTACTTACGAGAAATAAAATGAAGGGATGTGATTCAAAGAGATAAAGGGATGGGTCAAAGATTAGAGACTTGAGATGGGTCACGGAAAAAAAGATTTAATCTGCCAAGCAAAAGAGAGATGAGTCAGAGAGAAAAGTAATTAAAAGGACCGGGATGAGTCACAAAGAATTTGGAATGAGTCATAGAGAAATGGGAGTGAGCCATAGAGCAAAGGGAATGAGTCATTGAGAGAAGGGATTGAGTCCTAGAGAAAAGGAGATGAGTCATAGAGAATGGAAATGAGTCATAGAGCAA
Source organism: Ariolimax columbianus (assembly GCA_036924085.1). Classification (NCBI taxonomy): domain Eukaryota; kingdom Metazoa; phylum Mollusca; class Gastropoda; order Stylommatophora; family Arionidae; genus Ariolimax; species Ariolimax columbianus. Next base: position 27,252,623 of record JAVGWX010000004.1, on the reverse strand, counting down.
ATAGGATGAATCATAGAGAAAATGGGATGAGTCATAGAGAGAAGGGAAAGAGTCATAGAGAGAAGGGAAAGAGTCATAGAGAAAATAATGGGAAACTTGGTGTGGGAGTCTTCTACTTTCGCTCTCAAATAATAATGTTCATAATTATTTCATCTCTTATCATCTGTCCACTTTTGTCGTTAGGAGGCGTGGGTAGGTGTATATCTTCTTTCGTGTGCCACTGTGTGGCCCATGTTATTTTGAACCTCTGCTTCTGAAGTGTAAACCCCTGCTTCTGTTCTCGCAATGTGAAGTCCTGCTGTCTTGTGTTGCAGGCTCGAGCGAAATTTATTTGTGGATACATTCGTATCAAATTTCAAAACTAGGGACGTCTCGAATATAGGTCTGTATTTTCAGTCTAAATACGAATATAGACCTTAATCTATTCGACCAGAAACGAGTATCGACCTTAATCTATTCGACCGGACACGAATATAGACCTTAATCTATTCGACCGGACACGAATTTAGACCTTAACCTATTCAACTAGACACGAATATAGACATTAATCTATTCGGCCTGACACGAATATAGACCTTAATCTATTCTACCAGATACTAATATAGACCTTAATCTATTCGACCACACACGAATTTAGACCTTAACCTATTCAACCAGACCCGAATATAGACCTTAATCTATTCGACTGGACACGAATATAGACTTCAATCTATTCAACTGGACACGAATACTTATATGGATTTAACGTTTTGCACAACAAGTCAGGCTCAATTAGTCTACATGCACTTCCTTGAATTATAGAGTAACCAGTTGTTAATATCTCCGCTCTGCCTGTAATTATTGTAGTTCTTCAGCTAAGAAGTCAAGTTTAAGCCGTGGTTCTAATTCTTCATAAATAACACACCAGTTCATGATAAAAACACAATATTATGTGTTTCAAAGATGATATACGATATAATATATGCAAATCGTTTTTATTCCATTATCGCAAGCGTCTTTCTGAAGATACAGCAAGATGACCTGAATGGCTGACAACACAATTGATAACCATTCGTTTGCCAAACTATTCGAAATTGAAGCATGAAGTCCTCAAATTATTTAGGTCTAAAATTATCACGACGCCCTCTGACCATGGATAACTTTAGATGATGCCATCTGACCATGGTTTTCTTTTAGAATTGTCTTAAAATGGTCAACTCTAGATATCAAGAGTTGGCCATGGTCATTCTACCGCCAACTAAATAACGAAACTCATATTGTGCCAATGTATGTAATTAATACATGCTCCATATAGAGAAATAAAACAAATTCACTGTACAAAACACAACAAATCACTGTTGAGATTGACCCGTCCACAGAATCCTGCCCTAAAACTAACTGCATATCCATCTTTGTTTCCAGAATACGCTATTATATTTGCCACATGCAAGTTCCGTTATTTAGTCAGCCTTGTAATGTTACGTCTGAAGTGGATATCTCCCTGAGTCAAAAGCCCTTCATCTACAGTAGGCTGTGCTCTGACTTATTTGCATGCGACTGCAGAATATAATTCAGACGAATACGAGTATTTAATTGAATTCGACACCCACTCAAATACGAATCGAATGCTCAGTACATCTCGATACCAAATCAGAAATCCGAACCATTAAATTGATGTATGTTTCTAAACATCTCTACACACCAGGGTAAAATAAGAGCTACTAAGTGGGAAGGTAAGTATGTTTACATATACCATGCATGGCGCTGTCTGGACTAAATACACCAATTAATGGACTTATTCAACCCAAATAGTAAGAAACTGCATAGTGATGAGAGAAGCCTTAGACGGCTCATCAAGTTTGTGAGGGATAGAAAGATATGAGATTATTTGAACGTAACGACGGCGAATAACAAAACAAATCCTTTCTTAACTATTAAAGGATTACTGGTCGACCAGAGGCGGTCATGCCGATGCCGTTCACAACTTCGTTTCCATTGTCTTCTACATTGAGCCATTTAGAACCAGTTGGTGATACGTTTCGCCGTCTATAGCATCATGGATATTGTTTGAGCTCCAGTCACTATAATTATTAATGCCAAAAAGTTCAAGACAAATAAAGATAGGTCAACTGAGAAGAATAAGATAATCCAATAGCTGTGCTGAAATACACGAAGAACAAAACGTTTAGTGGTAAATTAAAGAGGGTGGGATCAAGATGCTGAGCAGCGCATGAGCTGCAGTGGTCAGCGACCCTTAACTGGCTGCTAGCATCAGGGCCAGCGAACCAAAGTTGCCAAGATCCTTCTACACCTCCACGCGGTGATTCTGGATAACAGGCTGCAGCAGAGCAGACTGGCTAAGGAGAAGGGATCGAAGAGGAAATGATAACAAGGTACTACAAAAATGTTTGCTGAAGTCGGATGTGTTGGACCAAAAGGTGCAAATATCGCAGCCAAGCTGTAAACTACGACACAACGTATCCCGTTCTCTGGACTACATTCTGCTACTTACCCTTTCAGGGTTTGGTAGTGGGAGATTGAGAACGAACGAAGAAAAAGAAGAAAGAGAGGTTTGTCTATTAGTGCAATGAGCCTTTGTTAAGTCGTTAAAGGGTTGCTTAAAAATGTGGCGTTAACGAAACAATGGTTAGCGAAACAGGTAAATACGAGCAATAGATGTGTATTTCACAATGACAATCAGTTAGAGCGACTAAAATCGCCGAGTCATTCATTTTTTTCCAGGGATCAGATAAAGAAACTCCGCCCCTTGATACTCAGTTACCTTAGCTTCACGTGCCTCCTTGCTTCACCTGGTGTTCTATGGTCGCGCGCACGCACGACGAGGTCTTTAGCCCAGATGTGTAACCATGTGACTTTCATTTGCTCTGACTCTTAAGAACATTTCTAGAGTGACAACGATTGAACTCCGAACCAGTCGTCATGGCCTAGGAGAACAAATGCTTCATTTGAGCAGCCAGTCACTTTTCTAGGACACCATCCGACGTGTGTGAGTATGTGTGTGTGTATGTATATAATAGGGCTTGACAAATTTTATGGTGGCTGACTAGTCAGTCAAAAATTTCACAAGTCAAAATGGTCAGACTGCGGTCATGCAATTTATGTTAACAAATTTAAACTAGGCGCTCATTAACCTTTATTTATAAATAATGTCTACCAAACCAACATATATTGTATTACTTACACAGTATTAGCTTATATTTTTTAAAGAAAAAATGCACTGCTGTCAGAGGCATGACTTATGTGTCTTTGAACATTCTTGATAGTTTTAGCGGTGAAGTACCATTTATCGATCTGTTTAAATTGTGACAGTGGAGATCCATTTAGATTCACCATCAAAAGCTACGTTATGTACATTCTCTTTCAACGGTAATATCATTAATAATCCTGCGAGAGTCGTTATGTAGTCACGATTAAAAACGTAATTACCAATTCAAAACGGATCCATTTTTTTTAACTTGTCAAGCAAAAATTTTTAATCGTCACAGACGAGCGTTTTTGTCAAGCCCTGCATATTATATATATATATATATATATATGCACACACAAATGCACATAGTCAAACATTTAGAGTCACTCACACTCTCTTCGCCCTAGTGTTATCGGTGTCCAAAGAAATGAGAGCAAAGTATAGTAACACTGTAAACTTCGAACCATGCAATAAAAGTCGCTAGGAGGGTTCTTGGGCATGTGACAGGCTTCCTAGTCATGTACAAAATGTAACCTACAAAAACTTCACCAGATACGGACATGACAACACTTCATGTTTTGCAATACATTTATTGTGGATATATGCTCCAGAGGGAGCCGGACTGGTTTTAATTGACTGATATACTATATGTCTAATTCATTCTCTATATACTAACTAACGCTTACATACATACACTTGCCCATACATATACATCAACTCAACATACACACATTCTTACATACTCACACATTCATATATAAACACACGCTTGCACGCGCGTATATTGACAGAGCTAGCTGGCAGACAGAACCGTCGCTCTCAAATGAAATGGCTGACATCCACCACAACGAACGACCTGTCGGTACAGCTGACCTATCGCCATACACACAAGCGATCATTCTACCCCACAAACTGAGAAGGATCCATGTGCTCGCTAGTTGCTGAGTTAGAAATGTTTTCCAACTACTCCGAGGAAGCCATTAAGCTCAACCAGCTGACTCCGTCAACGAGCTAGAACGAACGATGTTTTCTTATTAAGTTTTCCCCAAAAGGTTTCTCCGCTGAGCAACTTCATGTTGCTACTTTCATGCTGCCATAATCGGTGGTCATGCGAACAGGGTGTGTCTATCCAGAAAGCGCCCGCTTCGTTATGCCTAACGTAAACAGTTGTAAGATTTAATCCTGGACATTAAAATTGCATCTATTACGCAATCAAATACAGTTATTCTATGAGAAGTGAGGGTTATGGTCGGGAAATAAAGCCTTATCAAAGACACGTTACATACGTTACATTATAATCGCTCGAGACAGGCGTTTGTTGCGCATGTCTGGGAACAGATTGACACAAAATGTGACGTTGTGGTCGCTCTACAGCTTTAAGAGTCCAATAGGACGTCCACTAACGACATTGAGAGATTTCCTGACTTTAGCCCATAGTGTACATGATGGACATATTGAATTAGCAATTATAAGTGTCATCTGACAGTAGCGGCAAACAGCGTCTCTCTTCTACTGCTGATTTTACGAAGTGCGACTAGGATTTTCTGGCGTCCGGTTTACTATCCAACCTGTAGGATCGCATCTACATTTGGCATGGTCTTCGGCTATTTGCAATAGTATTTAGGTTACCGTGCGTCGTATTTTCACGGTCCAGTGTTCGATTACCATGTGTCATATTTCCACATTCCGGTGCACACGGCTGAACTTCATAAGATTGGTTTCCTATTTGCTGGCAGTACTGGTTTTGGAATGACTGGAAAATGTAATGGGCAAACACATCGCCCTGTAGAGATTAGACTCTGTCCGGTTAGCAGCATGTCTGACACATCACGTTGTAGAGATTTGGCTCTGTCCGGTTAGCAGCATGTCTGACACGTCGCATTGTAGAGATTTGGCTCTGTCGGGTTAGCAGCATGTCTGACACATCACATTGTAGAGATTATGTCCGGTTAGCAGCATCTGTATGACACATCGCACTGTAGGAATTGGGCTCTGTTCGGTTAGCAGCATCTCTATGACACATCGCTTACTCGGTGAGTGATGTTGTCGATAGATAAGGCACTCACCTCTCAACGCAAATGAAAACAGTGGGCGATCGAATCCGCAAGTTTCAAGCGACTTCTGGTCTCAAGGCAGGTGGGACCAGATTATCTGCATCCTGAGTTACCTCCAGTCGTTTTGATTTATGTCATGCCACTGGTCCAAGGTATCTCTGGACCAGAGAGTGAAGATGATGACCAGCGCAAGTTGTTCTTCAATATAGAAACTGTAGACTGGAAGAGTGAGACCAGTTCTCGAATATGGCATTGCGGCACAGACAACAGCAGCAAAGGCGAACTTTGATAAAATTAGCAAACTTCAAAACCAAGCCATGAGAGTTATAACAGGAGGCATGAAGTCAACGCCAATTGTAGAACTTGAAAAGATTTCAAATCTCCAATCTATGACAGACAGAAGAGACTGTAGAGCCCAGCAGCAAGCAGAGAAACTAAGAAGACTGATAGACCATCCAATGCATCAGAAACTAAATAGATTTGGAAATGGGAAACTAAACGGAAAAACTTTGCAGAAATAGCAAAAGCAAAGATGAGCGAAGACCCTATGAACACCATAACAACACCAACGCCCATCCCCCACTGTATGCAACCCCACATGGAAGCAGCATATCATTCCGGAGGTGGTAGAAAATATACCAGATATTGGAAAAAAGAACAGCCAGACTGAAAAAGAAAGAAGAGACATAACCCTGAGGTACATAGCGGGAAACTACCCAAGCATGGACTGGACCCATGCATACACTGACGGTTCTGTAACAAACACAACACAGAATGGAGGGGGATGGGTATTCCTGAGCCTAAGAAATGGTAGAAAGGTAACACTGTCAGTGGCAACTGGAAAATTCTCAAGCAATTTCAGAGCGGAGGCAGAGGCACTGAAGGCTGCAGTAGAAGCAATGCTCTCAGGCGAAAGTAATGAAAGCCAGATAGTCCTGTTCACAGATGCCCTGGTCGTGGTTACAGCACTAAAAAGCCAGACAAATACTGAACTTAATAATTTAACAGCAGTACTCTGTCAACTATGCCAGCAGTTGCACCAAAAAGAGTAGTGGTACAGTGGGTTCCATCCCACTGTAATATCTAAGGCAACGAGGAGGCAGACAGACTGGCAAAAGAAGGTGCAAGACTACCACAACCAGACTCTAGTGTGACCTACGAAGAGTCTAAAAGGCTTATTAGGGCCAGATACATGGCCAAATGGGAAACAGAACACACTGGCTACACAAAAAATGATGCCTATTACCAGCTGAACAGAAGAGAGCAGGTCGTGGTCTTCAGACTCCGCACAGGCCAACAACAGACTGAGGTACCATCTATTCAATAAATTGAAGATAGGTGGCACTGACGAATGCACCTGTGGCACAGGGAAAATGACCGCTGAACATCTGCTGCAAAATTTCCCGACGTACGAGGACCAGAGAAAACACATGTGGCCATCACCAGTGCCAACACTAGACAAGTTCTATGGAAGTGTCGGCAGCCTCAGGATGACAGCTGCTTTCTTCGAACAAATTCAAGTTGACGCCTGACAGCGTACGAAGAAGAAAAAGAAGAAGAACTTCAATATATTATTCATAAACAGCGCAAGTTACACCATCAAGACAAAACCATCTGATGATGTAATGATCTCTTACAATGGGCAACTAACTCACAATGGTCTCTTGCGATGGGCAACTAACTCGCAATGATCTCTTGCGATGAGCAACTAACTCGCATGCATCTCTTACAATGGGCAACTAACTTACAATGATCACTTGCGATGGGCAACTAACTCGCATGCATCTCTTACAATGGGCAACTAACTCACAATGGTCTCTTGAGATGGGCAACTAACTCGCAATGATCTCTTGCGATGGGCAACTAACTCGAAATGATCTCTTGCGATGGGCAACTAACTCGCAATGATCTCTTGCGATGGGCAACTAACTCGCAATGATCTCTTGCGATGGGCAACTAACTAAGGATCATTCCGGTAGTGTTGATATATCGTGCTTGCCCTACAAATGTGCACAACGTCATTGATCCACGTTCTACTGACATCAGCTTTTCCATGGAGCATCTATTTGTTCAGTTTGTTCTTCTAGCTGTGTTGAAAGGGAGTCACGCTGACAACATGAGCAAACGACTTGATCAAATCTTGTTTCCTTTCGCTTTCAGCTGGTTGTTTGTTTTCGAAGCCATTAATATCTGAGTTACTCCCTTTTGACAGGTTATCTCTGTAGCGAGTTTGCAATGACTTGCAATATTTCAGGACCAGCTGAAGAAGGTGTTCTTGGGTCCTACTGACAGTAGTGCTCTGCTTCTCAGCGGGCTCAACGTTGCGACGAGAAGTGTCGATCCCCACAACGTTGGTCATGCTGCTGTTACGCAGCCTGTTTCCAGGCGCACGACGTTGGCGTGAAGTGGGATCTTGACACTTTCCATAAAGGTGATGACGTAAGTGTCGTTTGTGTTTTCATCTGACCATATATTTATGTATTTCATCTGACCATATCTGTTTATGTGTTTTCATCTGACCATATGTTTATGTGTTTCATCTGACCATATCTGTTTATGTGTTTGATTTGACCATATCTGTTTATGTGTTTCATCTGACCATATCTGTGTATGTGTTTTCATCTGATCATATCTGTATATGTGTTTTATCCCCTTTCCATAAATTATGCTATTAAAACTTCTTCAAAATGATACGATGTCTGCATTTATCATTAGTTATGGCATCGTATCGGTGGTCAATATCAATTATCTCAACCCTACATAAAATGGTGTGTTTAATATTTCCATTTTTGGAGTTCTTTCAAACGTCTTTGCGTAAGATGGAGCTGTTGTAAAACTAGTAATAATCTGCGCCTGTGCAACATTGTAGTTAGAAGATTGTTCTACGAGACACATGCACTGGCACGTTGTAGTTAGAACATTGTTCTACGAGACACATGTACTGGCACATTGTAGATAGAAGATTGTTCTTTGAGAAAAAGGTACTGCCACATTCTGTCAATGTGAAACATTGAAAGAGATGTCCTTGAACTTTGCTTCTCTGCAGAGCAAAGCACACACATATGATAAGCTCTCCCGTACACAGGTCACTAAAGATAGAATCAGCAACACTCCACATTGAAAAATAAGACAGCACAACGCCTACCATTACCATAACGTCCCAAAAATCCGAATCTCCCTCCCCCCCCCCCCTTTCAAAGATAACACGAGATATCAACGCGTCTGTGCCTTTTGTACATTGACATGATACGCATATGAATGGTGTGAGCGATAAAACAGAGGAATACATAAAAAAGTTATAACTTCTGGAACTATCTAGTAACAGGTGCCCGGTCTTGTCATTCCACAAAAAATACCTTCAGAGAATGACCTAGATAAACAACTCAGCCTACAAAATTATCTGCCAGGTCCGTACACGGAGCAAAAACGTGCGTATCCCTAGCATATAACTAGATGTATAAATGCGTGCGTTTATTCAGGTGATGCTCAACTGGTTTTTCAGGAACTCGATCCTGCCACTTAATCTTTGGACACTTTATTTTGAGTTCTGTCAAGAAGTCATGATAATTTTCTACCTAAACATGACACAAGCCAAATAAGCTACATTGCTTTCATCAGTTTGAATTAGACACAGGCCAGTTAAGCCATTTTACTTTCTTTAGTTTGACACAGACATAAGCCAGTTAAGTCATATTACTTTCTTCAGTATACAATCCTAAACTAGACCAATTAAAACATGCCTCATTATGAAGCAGTACTATTTCGTTAATGTTTTCTGCCATCCGCAGATTGTAGAAACTGATAACCGAAAGTATGTCGACCAAGAAAGCGAAGCTGAGAGAACGGACCAGATGCTGTTCAATCAACTAGTAGCAGGAATCATCACTATTCATTACCTTCGCCAATTTATGAAAGAGCCGAGGTAACCTAAACTTCGTTCTGGGGCGTAGTGATATAAATTGTCTTAAATATCACCCTGTTGCATATGCACTTTTAACGGTATGGTAAGAGTTATGTAAGGATAATGGAAGACAGCGTGTGATGTTTACGCGCTGCTGTTGGCGATACTATAAAACACATGTGCATCAAAAAGGCACATTACTTTCAGCAAATGTTTACCACAAAGCCATGTAATTCATGTTACACATTACAGATACAGCTCGGCTGCTTCAATCGTCTTGGAACATCCCTGCACTGCTTGTACAAGGAATTCTTTATCAAGTATCCGGCTTCTTCTTAAAACGATATGCCAAACTGCGTAGGCGAAAATGTGTAATCACAACTGTCTGCACTAGTGCTGTTTGCCAACTCTCCACAGCATATTAGCCGGAACACTTATTCATGAACATCGAGCTTCCTCCCTCCCTTCCGTTATGTATGTATGTATGTATGTAATGTATGTATGTATGTAATGTATGTATGTATGTATGTATGTATGTATGTATGTATGTATGTATGTATGTATGTATGTATGTATGTAATGTATGTATGTATGGAATGTATGTATGTATGTATGTGTATTTGTGTGGTCATATATATCATCTATTAATCATCAAAAACGTCAGCTCCGTGTGATAAAGTACTTAGTCGTTGCTGTAGAAATGTGCTACACATGATAATGTTAGCATCATACTCAACGCTGGGTTGGTACATTGGCAATTTTGTTGCCAAATTCTATAAACTTTTAATCTTTTCAATCCCTTTGGCATCTTTTTTCTTTGTTTGCAACTTGTATTTTTTGTCCTTTCGTGGCAACTAACAACCTCTTTTTTTTTTTTTGTCTGGCAACTGGCATCTGTTTGGGCAAATTTTGAAAGCATCTGAAATAATTTTTTGGAACACTCTTTACTAGTGTTTTCTGTTTGTTTTTTTAAAATGCGGCACAATGCAATATCTTCAACAATTCTGCCTGTAAAGTTGTATCTAAACCAATTTTAACAAGCAGTTTCTTAAAACTGAACTTCCCATTTCCATCAATATGCGATGCGCAAGTTGACCTAAAGTGTTAGTCAAAGTGATGATCATATAAGGGTATTCACAGCAGACAGTATTCTGGTCATGTTTAATAAAGTCTTAAACATCGTTATTGCATCGTTGTTGCCTCCGTGATTGTGTTTTCATGTATGATTCTACGGGTACTTACAAGTAAATGTATGTGTGTACGTAAGTGTGTGTGTGTGTGTACATATGTGTGTGTGTGTGTGTGTTCATGTGTGGATATGTGTATGTGTGTATGGCTATTCATGTATGTGTGTGGATATTCATGTGTGTGTGGATGTTCATATGTGTGAGGATATGCATGTGTGGACATTCATATATATATATATATATATATATATATATATATATATATATATTTATGTGTGTGTGTGTGGATATGGATATATATGTGTGTGTATATATATATTGATGTATGTGGATGTGTGTGGATATTCATAAATGTGTGTGAGGATACTCACAAATGTGTGGATATTAGTATGCGTGTGTGTGTGGATATTCATAGATGTGTGTGGATATTCATATATATGTGTGTGGATATTCATGTGTGTGTGTATATTCCTGTGTGTGTGGATATTCATATATGCGTGTGTGTATATATTCACGTGTGTGGATATTCATACGTGTGTGGATATTCATGTGTGCGTGGATATTAATGTGTGTGGATATTCATGTATGTGTGTATATTCATATATGTTTGTGTGGATATTCATGTGTGTGCATATTCACATGTGTGTGCAGATATTCATCTTTGTGTGTGTGTGGATATTCATAATGTTTGTTTGTGGATATTCATGTGCGTATGTGTAGATATTCATAGATGTGTGTGGATATTCATATATGTGTTTGTGTATATTCATGTTCGTGTGTGTGTGGATATTCATACACTAACACGCACGCACATTCATACACTCACTGGCACAAATGGAAACTAACATGCATGCACATTCATACGCTCATTGACAAATGGAAACTTACACGCACGCATATTCATACGATCACTGACAAATGGAAACTAACACGGACGCACATTCACTGAGACAAATGGAAATAACCACGCACACCCACCCGCTTACAGATATCAATTGAAATTACCTTCTGAACACCCGAACACATCCTAACACATAAACTACCATATACCTTTAAAATATATAACATAACCCCCTCTCTTTCTGCAACACGTCTGTACTCTAGCACACACCCACCTCAGGAAGGTCACGCCTGTTTTGTATCTATCCTTCCTCACAGCCTCCCATATAGGAGGCAAGAATATCTACCACCTGTGTCTTGAGATAAGGAATTGAGGCGTGCCCCCCCCCCCCCCCCAGTGAGGACTAGATTGATACAGCCCATTATTCTGTAGGGGCTGCCGGTGATATTTCTGCCCTAGCAGAGACAAGTACACGTTCGAGGCACTAGCGAGGATGATCATTTCTAAGGCAAATAAATTCAAATCTAACTCGACTGGAGTATTGGGAGATGGGCACAGTATTTGGAGACGAAGAAGATAGAAAGTGGTAGAGATAGATAGAAATAGAGAGAGAGATAGATAGCGAGAGAGAGGTGAAGAGTTTGAGATAGAAAGAGGGTGACATAAAAATTACAGGAAAGGGATAAAGAGGAAGAGAGAGATAGGTGAAGGGAAGAATTTGGAAAAGAGTAAGATATAGGGATAGTAAGTAAGAGAGAGAGAGGAAGAAAGCGACAAGAGAGAAACAGACGGAGGAAGAAAATTAGAATGAGGTTTAGCAAGAGTGAGAGATAAGGTGAGAGGGGGAGATAATGAGAGTGGGTGATATAGTTGGAGAGATAGAGAAACGAGATGTGAAAACATAGGTAGAGATGATGTGAGACTGAAAAAAAGAGAGTAGAAGAAAGAATTCGAGATGGAGAGAGTTAGAGATGGTGTTGTCTGTAAGGAAGAGAGACAGAGGGAGAGAGACAGAGGGGGGAGGGATAGAGTGTATGTGACTGAATGGAGAGAGACTAGCAGATGAAGATACAGATGGTTCGAGAGAGTGTGATTGAAGGGAAAAGAGAACGAGAGAGAGTAAGAGAGTGTGTGTAAGAGAGACAGATAGAGAGAGAGAGAATAACGAGTTAGAGAACTCCGACAATAAAGAATGAAGAGTCGCGGAATGCGCGGTGAGGCGTTCAGTCAGAGCTAGTGAGAGTGAATGAGTGATTGAGTAAGTTAGTCAGAGAGTAATTGAGAAAACAATGCTTTGCTAATACAAAGATACCTCATCCAAAATTCAAATTGAGAACAAAGACTAGACGACATAAGTAGGACAGATATGTTTGACAGCTCATCATCATCATCATACAATAACCAGGCCTGTCCTGGAAGTCACATCAGATCATTGTTTCGCGAACAAAACTTAATGGCAACTGCTCTACAGCGTGCTCTCTTGCTTATTATTTTGCCAAACTTGAGCTCCTGCATAGTGAGACGAGCCTATTTAGATTGTTGTTATCTTTGGCTTGCTCTAGCAAGACATTGTGAACACATTTCTATCCTTGTTTTGTGTCTTCCTGATAAAGTACTATATATTATAATGAGTCAACTAATAAGGCTGACACATCTATTTCCTTTGTATATTTTAAAATACCGCATTCATCATTCACATTTATGGATGACTATTCTTCGCATGTAGCAAAAATAGAGAATTAATCTTAGGTTGTTTCCTTCTAATTTGATTTACTTCTTTCTGTCCTCTTTCACTGAGGTAAGGCACTCGTCTCTCAATGCGATGAACGGAAACAGTGGGAGACCGAAACCCGCATGTTTCAAGTGACCCCTGGTCTCAAGGGAGGTAAGACCAGACTTGACCGGTCATCTTGCTATTGGTCCATTGTAGCAAGAACAAGAGAGTAAGGTTGATGACCAACGCAATTTTGTGGGCACTATAATCCAAATATAGTGCAATTTACATCATGAAGACAAAAAAAAACAACAACCTTATAATCACGTTGCCATCTTCGCTTGCAATGTGCAACTAACACAATTAACATTTGGCCTACTTATAGAAACGGCTTACTTCTAGAAAATTGAGTCAAAGCACTTGGCATGCTCTTGAGATGGTTTCTGCTGAGATCTGTTTGACACGATGAGGTTGCTGACCTATTCACAGCTCTTTTTAGTCATTTTTAACGACACGTTTGTAGGTATAGTGGTCCCAGTCTATCCTCTGGATTAACGGACCCAGGATCAACACACGGAAAGAAATCTGCTTCTGATTCAATAACAATCTCCGTTTTACAGTCTTGTCGTTCGCTCGGCGCTCGTGCAATTCTGAGGACTCAGTTGTCTCGAGGTCAGGTGTCCGCCTCAGGTTCCGGATATCGCGGGTTCGAACCAAGGTGAAAACCAGAATTTTTTTAACGTGGGCGGTCTATTCACACCCCTCACTTCCATGCACAAATGAAGAAGATGAAGGACCGAGATGTATTGGAATATGTGGGTCACACGGCCGAAGAATTAGAGGCGATACCGGTCTGGCATTGAGGAAACGCTCTTGAACTGCGTCAGTCAGGCGACCACAGTGTTGGCAACTAGGACCTGCCAGTGGATACGTTGATGGTTGCTCACGTGAATGGCCTTAGGCCATTTCTGATATCCCTGTTAGACCTCCAGGTTAAGGAGTCATTAAAAAGTATTGGGATTTAAATAGACGCAGATTGGCTTCCAGAGAGGTCTCTGCTGGTTGAAAATAACGGAGAGTAAAGAAAGCCGTACAGCAGTCGCTGCTATCGAGACAAACATGTTCGAGAGATCATTGCTCTAGGTCTTAGCGTTTTAATGGCGCTGGATGGCCAGTTCTCTAACTCTCTGCATTTCCTTCGCTACAAGTCAGATGTCCTTTAGCATAAGTCGACTGAAGCATGCCAATCACCTGGATAAAACCCGATATCATTTCAGTGATAAACAAGCGTTTTATTATTGTGTTAGTCACGTGTCATATGCTTGAAATATCTTTCTATAATGTTTATAGAATATCAACGTTTCTATGACGACAAATGTATGTAAATACCATTCTATAGGCACAGTGAGGCCGAATAATCAATTACCTGTAATTAAGATTTTAAATACTATCGAAAATTACCCGAATAATATGACATTTTGTGACAATATTCATTTTCGAATATCGTGTCTAAAATTTAGCATTTCGTGCCGTACATTTTACACTTTGCAAAAATGTTATGTTTCCTGAAGAAGAAGAAGAAGAAGAAGAAGAAGAAGAAGAAGAAGAAGAAGAAGAAGAAAAAGAAGAAGAAGAAGAAGAAGAAGAAGAAGAAGAAGAAAAAGAAGAAGAAGAAGAAGAAGAAGAAGAAGAAGAAGAAGAACAAGAAGAAGAACAAGAAGAACAAGAAGAAGAAGAAGAAGAACAAGAAGAAAAAGAAGAAAAAGAAGAAGAAGGAGGATGATGATGAGGAGGAGGATGAAGAAGAGGAAGACGAAAAGAAGAAGGAGGAGGAGGAAGAAGGAGGAGGAGGAAGAAGAAGGAGGAGGAGGAAGAAGGAGGAGGAGGAAGAAGGAGGAGGAGGAAGAAGAGGAGGAGGAGAATGAAGAAGAGGAAGACGAAAAGAAGAAGGAGGAGGAGGTGAAGAAAAAGAAACAGAAAAAAAGAAAAAAAATAAGAAAAACAGAAGAAGAAACAGCCATGAAATTTCTTCAAGAAATTGTGCGAAATGACTGTTAACCCTTTACTGTTCGGTTTAATTGATTAAATTAGTGTCTTAACACTTTACAATCCGATCAAATCGATTACATTAGTGTCTTAAGACACAAATCTAATCAGTTAGGCCGGATTGTAATGGAATAACCAGACAAAGGATGGACTTTAGACGGAATGACATTTCTTTTGCAAAAGATAGACCAAATTGGCACTGTTGAATGTTGTAAATGCATTGGCCGAAATATCACATTCGCTCACCGACGTCTACACTAACGCAAGAAATAAAATCATCCGAAAACTGACCGGCACAACATGGGGGTTACAGCCATCAGTCCTTCGGACATCTGCACTTGCCTTGTGTTTTTTCGTAGCTGAATACGGTGCACCAATATGGAAAAACGCTGCCCATGCGAAACTAGTTGATATTGAAATAAATGAGGCGGTTCGGATAATATCAGGATGCCTAAAACCCACCCCACTGATAAAATATACCCCATAATTGGCATAGCACTAACCGAGATTCATTGAAGCGTCGCAGCAGAAATCGAACGAGAAAATCAGGAGCACGAACCAAGGCGCCCGATATTTGGACATTAGGTATTGATCACATGACTCACATCCAGATATTTCTTCTTAAAATCAACACAGCCCATACAGGTAAACCATGAAAGTCGCAGTATCGAGATATGGCAGGAATTGATGCAGACACCAGAAATCATCTACCATGCACAACATGGAAGTCGCTAAATAGACTCCGAACTGGTTAACACGGTGCAAGAGGAACATGAGATTATGGGGATACACAGATGATAACACACGTGAATGTGGTGCAATACAGAACCCAGACCACCTGATGATCCTACCAACCAACAGGAAACATGAAATAGGTGCGACATGCTGCAGGCAAATGAAAAGACAATCCATGTCGCTGGATACTGGATGAATACAGTATAACGTGGTGTTTGAACACGGGAAGTAAGTACTGACGTCCATGAAGTGGATTCGTCCTGATTTATAAAATATAGTCACTAGGTGCCACACCCCGTGAGTATGGTGGATGAGACATGATTTCATACCAGCACGTTTTTCTGACGTCCATGACTTGATTATTGAGCTGGAGACGTGGTTTCGGGCCCAGACGGTTCCGTTCTACAATCAAGGTATCAGGAAGGTAAAGAAACGATGGTGAATGCATAGAAAAGAACTGAAGTTCATATCAACTTCCAGGTAAGTGTCTGGATTCCTTCATACCAAAGTGCAAAGCTTGTCGATCATCCCTTGTAAACTAACATGTTCTAGGAAACATCGGTGACTGAGTTAACTGAACGCAACAAAGAGAAATATCTTAAAGGTGCCAAGATTTTTTGCGACGCTGCCCAGAATATAAAGTGACTTTCATATTTTTCACGCATGAGGATATGTTTTATAGTGTCTAGGCCTGCAAACATGTAGCACGATTAGGTGTATTCACCAGAAACATATCTGCTGATTACTGTCTGCGAATAGATTCAAAGTTCAGCAAATCAGTTCTGTTGTTTCATCACTTGGCTAAGCCAATCAGTAGTGGTTTCTGTTGTTGTTTCATCACTTGGCTACACAAATCAGTAGTGGTTTCTGTTGTTATCTCATCACTGGACTACACAAATCAGTAGTGGTTTCTGTTGTTATCTCATCACTGGACTACACAAATCAGTAGTGGTTTATGTATGATCTTCAACGTGACAAAGATCAATGTTAACAATAATAAAGATGGTCTAATTATAAACATGCACTTCTTTCTATCATATTGTACAGTTTTGCGCTAGTGCGCAGATGTTCTGCGCGGGTCAGGTGCTAATGTGATATTACAAAATTGTTTCCATGTTTACAGCATGCGGTATTTCTTAAAATGTCAATATTTGTCAGATGCTGAAGAACATATATTAGACTATTCGTGTTTTTCTTTCTTGTATATTTTTTAATGTTTCTGTGTCCAGACAATCTGAAATGTTTCTGCTGCTCTAGTGCTTCCCCGTTTAATATTTCTTACTGTTCTCATGTGATGTCTTTGTTCATCTTTTCTTATATTTCAGCCCTTATCTGTGTTGTTTCCCATTTTCGTTTCTTTAAGAAAAGTACAATCAAATCCATATTTCTCAAACACTTTGTTGTTTGGTTTACTTTTTTTTAAACATTTCGTATGTTCTTTCAGCCAGCAGTGATGTTCGTTTGCATAAGTAATATTAACATCAGTACAATTTGTATTATTATTATTATTGGACCGAACTGGACGTTTATTACAAAGACAAAGTGACAAATAACAGACAGATTATGACAATATGCATTCACAACAGATGGAGAATCTGTTTACAACACCAAAACAAAAACTTACTGTCACCTGACTGCACTCTTTTAGTGCGTTATTTGTGTGTGTGCGTGTGTGAGAGAGAGAGAGAGAGAGAGAGAGAGAGAGAGAATGGTAAGCATGTGCATGTGTGTTATGATAAAGGTGCACTCCCGTACACTGGCGAATCGATAACAGGATGAGATGTGGGTTTAAGAAGCCGATTAGATTTTTAGCTACGATAATGTCAAAAGCCATTTAAAAATTGATTACACCCACACATTATCTCTTACAAACACAACACTCCTATGCACCATCCATCTATCTCTCTCTCTCTCTCTCTCTCTCTCTCTCTCTCTCTCTCTCTCTCTCTCTCTCTCCTCTCTTACATACACACGAGTGTGTGTGTTAAGTTTCGTATGATTTTAACATAAGCTTGTTATTTAATAGCATCACAAGACGGCAACCTGGATTGATATCGCTACAGGGAACTTTGTGGATATATGTCATTAATGTTTCATCTATTTGTGATCAAGTTAAGGTCACACTTATTAGTATTTCTCTCTTTTGGGAATTTCCGTGTGTAGTTTTATCAGCCCCTGCATCAAAAATGTTCAACGTATAAAACATGTGGTTCTTTTCATAGAACCGAATCTGGCTTTCTTCTTGAGTAGTCTGTTAAAAAATTAGGTGGAAAACAAGACTAAACATAGGGTCAAGTGAAATATATCTTCATTTAGATGGGAGTAAAGACTAAACTCAGGCTTTGGTGAAATATATCTGTATCTAGATGGAAGCCAAGACTAAAATCAGGCTCTGGTGAAATTTATCTTCATCTAGATGGAAGCCAAGACTAAACTCAGGCTCTGGTGAAATATACTGACACAGACCCCCACCTCCTCATGTCCCACATTGCACTTTAGAAAACAAACAGTATTGCAGCGCCGTTTCGCTTACGTACTTAAATACATAAATACGTACATGCACGCACGCACGCACACGTGCACATACACACGAAACAAACAGAAAATGAAATCAGAATAAAACAATAGCAAAGAAACAAGAATCAGTAAAGCTCTTTCAACTTTGAGAAAAGGAAATCTCAGAGAATGTGTCATATACTGAAGAGAAAGATGTGAAGGTGTCATCTCAATCTAGGTCTTGTTTTTATTATTTTACTTTCAAGTCCTTTCCTTCCCTATGTTTTCCTCTTCCCCTCCTACAAACTCTCAATCCCCTCTTTTGTTGGTAAAAAGGTAGCGATGATAGGTAGATGAGAGGTGGCGTGTAAGAGATATTGCGTAAGGTAATGGATATACGAAAGATAGATAAAAACTATGGATGTGGGCAAAGGTGAAGGAATCTTGAGCTCATGCCAAACGTGCACGCAGTTCTAAAAAGTCTACACTAACTCGGGGGAGATCCGGCATCACGCCAAGAGATCAGGATGTCCTGCTCTGACACAGAGATTCTTGACCTAGTAGTTGAACAGACATACCAGAATGTCCAGCTCTGACACAGAGATTCATGACCTAGTAGCTGAACAGACAGATCAGGATGTCCTGCTCTGACACAGAGATTCATGACCTAGTAGCTGAACAGACATACCAGGATGTCCTGCTCTGACACAGAGATTCATGACCTAGTAGCTGAACAGACATACCAGGATGTCCAGCTCTGACACAGAGATTCATGACCTAGTAGCTGAACATACAGATCAGGATGTCCTGCTCTGACACAGAGATTCATGACCTAGTAGCTGAACAGACATACCAGGACGTCCAGCTCTGACACAGAGATTCATGACCTAGAAGTTAAACAGACAGATCAGGATGTCCAGCTCTGACACAGAGATTCATGACCTAGTAGTTAAACAGACAGATCAGGATGTCCTGCTCTGACACAGAGGTTCATGACCTAGTAGTTGAACAGACAGATCAGGATGCTGCGCCAAAGTAATGGTGTTTTATATAGAAATGTGTGTTACATTTAAGGTTCTCAGTCAATCGCCTTTATATAATCCGATTGTTGTCTTTTGTAAATTCTCATAACCTATATCATTACGAGTATTGTTTCATTGTAGGTGCCCACAGGGGATATGTGTGTGTGTGGTGTGGTGTGTGTGTGGTGTGGTGTGGTGTGGTGTGTGTGTGTGTGCGTGTGCGTGTGTGTGTGTGTGTGTGTGTGCGCGCGCGCGCGCGCTTCCCGCTCAACTATTTAGCTGGTGACATTAAGTAGATGTGGTTTTGGTACAAGTCGTGGGACGGTTGACATGATATATGCAGCACGTCAACTATAAGAGAAATATTAAGAACAGGATAGCAGTTTTTGTCGATTTGACAAAAGCCTTTGACATCGTCAATAGGAATGGACTTTGGCAAACCTTGGCGAAGTTTAGCTGCCCGGCCAGATTCGTGGCGGTTGTCCGTCATTTCATGATGCCATGATGACTCGTGTATTGCACGAAAGAGAATTGTATGTAGCCTTCCCAGTCACTTACGATGGCAAACCGGGTTTGCTGGCGTCGACACTTTTTAGCATGGGTTTTGAAGCAATGCTCACTGATGATGTACATGTCACTGCTACTGGCATGCATATCAGGTACAGTATGCAGGGCCAGCTGTTCATCCAGGGGTGCCTGAAAACCTTCACCGAGGTGAGGGAGGCCACGATCTTATATCTCCTGTTCACGGACGTTTGGAACCTCAACACCTGCTCATAACAAGAAATGCAGTCCACTATGTTGGGTTTTTAGTGGCATGCAGTAGCGTTGTCTTACGATCAACACTAGGAAAACAGAGGAACTCTTACAGCCTGCCCTTGGGGCTAGCTTAACCTATATAGGCAGTACCTCTTCTAAAAAGCGAATATCGATTGTGGGGCCAACAACAGGATTGTAAAGGTGAGTTCTGCGTCTGGAAGGCTCCAAACAGACGTCTGGAACCGGCAAGGCATCATTGTCGTCACCAAGGAAAAGGTTTATCGTGCTGTAATGTTATTCTGACTGCTGCATGCCTATGAAACATGGACAGTATATAACAGGCATGCCAGACACCTCAATCGTTTTCACTTGAATTGTTTGCGTAGACTTTTTAGGATCAGGTGACAGGACAAAGTGCCTAACTCTGAAATTCTTAGCAAAACTAACATGTTGAGCATTCATTAATTTCTGAAATTGGGCCAGTGACGTCGACGGGACATTGTGTTGGCATGTCAGATGAGCGCATCCTCAAGCAGCTGTTATACTGTGAGCTGACAACAGGCAGACTTTCATCAGTAAGACAGAAGAAACGCTAGAGAGACTCATTTAAAGTGTCTCTGAAAAGCTTTAGCATTGATGTCATCTCCTGGGAGTTGCTTGCACAAAACAGTGCAACCTGGCGCGCTAAGTATTACCGTAGGTGCTCAGATCGCGGAGAGAAAATCCTTCGCAGCAGATGCTCAGCAAAAGCGTCCTCCCTGAAGAAAAAAAAACGCACGTCGACTCCCCAACCGTGTGACCCGGATGTGGCAGTGTATGTCGTTCCAGGGATGGTCTTTAAAACCCATAAAAGAACACATTTCGCAGCATAAGTCTGAAGCTGTCACTATCTTCGCTTGCGATGGGCAGTTATTATTATTATTTGTGTGTGCGCGCGCGCGCACGCACGCACACACACACGCACGCACACACCCATTTGCGCAACCACACACACAAGTGACAGTCATTAAGTAACAGCAATTTATAAAGTGCATGAAAAAGTATCTACAATGGAAAATCTAATTTCAGGACACAAAGCGGCTCTTTAGCAGCACTCCGTGTAAGAATTGTGACGATCAAGTTGTATGCGCACGCGCAATACAACGTACAACATGGTCGCGCGACTGTCGACTTTCACAATAGAAGAACAACGAGGCGTTATTCATTTTTTTAGGTCAGTGGGTGTATGAAGTTTACAGAAGAGTGAAGGTTTAGTTTGGAGACAGTTGTTTTTTTTTTTTGTTGCGTTCGCCTTATTTTTCTAATCCCCAAGGCGGTTTGCGTTGCACTGTGTTTTTATTTTGCGCCTGTCGGCCCAGTGCATCCGACTTCAGCATGCATTTTATATAAGGGTCTGCTTCCTCCTGCATTTCCCCGGTGTAACGGCCGGTTGCTGTGATGGGGATCGAACCCATCACCTTCGGGTTGTGAGCCGTACCCCTTAACCACTAGGTCACGCTGTCCCCGGAGCCAGTTGTTTGAGTCAGAGGAGAGTATGAATTGGTAGAAAGATGAAACGATATTGATGAACAGCGGCATGGGAGACCAGCAGGCATGGCAACTAATGCAGTGAAACAGCAGATCGACCAGCTGATCCGTGGCAACAGGCGAGTCATTACTTATGAAATAGCCGTAGATTTCACGGCTCTGCGAAAAAAATGTGTCTTTGATGGCCTCAGTTATAAAAAAGGGTGTGCAGCATATTGGTCCCAAGGTAGAAAACTAGGTAATGGAGACGGTGCAAAATTGATTAAAGGTCACACCAAAAGACATTTCTAGAGGGCGTTTATTCTAGTAGACATGTGGACAAAGTGTGATGCCAGGCGCGGGCACTTAGTCGAAAAACAAGACACAAAAAATGTTTGGTTCGCACTCTTGTAAAAGTGTTAATACAATTGCTCACTAACCCTCGCATGTACATGTATGACTGAGGAATAAATGCAGCTAGACTCGGCAGTAGATGTGCTGTGTACGTGCTAAGTTCATACTTCACCCTCATTCACACACAAAGATTTGTTTCTTTTTTCCATACTTCAAGCCCGATAGCTCCTGACAGAGGGCCAGTATGCTACCCGCTAAATCATGTGCTTCTACAACATGTACACCTGGGTACAGTGCCAGACACTTTCCTCTACCACAAGGGATCTATAGACGGACGGAATATAGAAATACATAAATTTAGAACCATTTGTTTTTATTTGGTTTTATTATAACTTTCTTTTTCAGATCCTGTCCAAGATTATTTTTTTTAATGTAAACGCTTCTGCATGCAAAGCAACAGACGTCAAAAACAGAAAAACAAATTAGATAAAATGCGAAAGGATCGTCTACTATTACTCGTGCCAGCGCGCACAGAAATAACAATCTACATTTGTTCCGATTCGCGCACGTAATGTCAGGATGGATGAATCAACAAGAAAGAAAGGCTGGTATTATCGGATATAATCTTAATCTAACTCACGAATGATAACCAAAAAAAAACACAACTTTTCTCCATACAATTTTATATCCTGGGAACATCGTGGGAATTGGGAGACATGATTATTCTGGAGAGTTTTATCTACGCTGTGAAACAAATTGGATTCAACTGCAGAACATAACCTTTGATGCATTGTAGGTTCACAAATGCTTTAAAACCGATGCAAGAGGACAAACTGTGCAATAATTAGAAAAACATAAGATTGCTTAACTAGTTGTCTTTTATTGTCGCCGTTTAGATAAGCAATCGATTGGCAGTGGGGGGAAAAGTAAGACCCTGAACGTCACATTGCTGATACAAAACTGCAAAACATGTGAAGGAACTTAGTATGTTCATGGATGAGTTCCGGTGTTAGTTAGACAGCCAAGGCATTGAGGCGCCTACATCGGTGGGGTGCATCCTGGCAGCAGACAATCTTTGAGCACTAGAATTGCCTGAGGCGTGTTAAAATGAAACCGGACCAAACAGCCGCAAGTGAACATACGTGCGCACGATGACGTCGCATCTGGAATAACAGCACCTACCAATCGTAAAGTTTGCAAAATTTAATTTTCCTCCGACTAATAGTTTCCTCAGTAGATCGTTGAAAACATGGCGGGTGTGATACGGAATCCGTCAAGAGTTGATCATCGAGCGGTGATTCTGTTTCTAACAGCTGAAGGATGTTAACTATTTTACATTCATCGCAGAATGCAGGCAGTGTATGGTGACAAAAGTATGTGGAATACAACAGTGAAGAAGTGGACAACGATGTTTAAAGAAGGACGGGAGTTAACGCAACAATACGCGCCTGACCTGGTCTCTGAAGATCAACATGAACCCAGGTATTAGCTCCGTTATTTTAGTGGTTGAAAATCTGCAGGATGGTTTTGTAATAGATAAATGGCTAAGAACGAGAGCTGATGCTATAAACGAGAGCTGAGGATAGAAATGAGAGCGGAGATGATCTAAATGAGAGGTTAGATTCTAGGAATGAGGGCTGATATGCTAGAAATTAGAATTGAGATGGTAGGAATATAAATTGAAATTCTAGAAATGACAGCTGAGATGATAGAAATGAGAGCTGAGATTATATAAATTAGAGCTGAAATGATCGAAATGAGAGCTGAGGATCGAAATGAGAAGTACGATAATAGAAATGAGAGCTAAGATTATATAAATGAGAGGTTATATTCTAGGAATGTGAGTTGATATGCAAGAAATGAGAACTGAGATGGTAGGAATATGAATTGAAATTCTAGAAATGAGAGCTTAGATGAAATAAAAGAGAGGTGAGATTACACAAAAAAAGACCTGCCTAATGCAAGAGAGATGTGGTGGAATACTCGATTGCCATGACATAGCTCATGTACCAAACTCAAGAAGAAGCAGAAGGTCATGGATAGTCATATAAACAGGTAATTCAATAAATGAGAATCTGTACTTGGCTTGGCACTAACAGAGAGAGAGAGAGAGAGAGAGAGAGAGAGAGAGAGAGAGAGAGAGAGAGAGAGAGAGAGAGAGGGAGATAGCATATTGGCTACTTTAATTAACAACAAGCATACAGCCGGCTATATTGCCGTTACCCTACGCAACCGCACTGACGACGACTTATGTATGCATACGCCACTACTGGGCATAATCTTTATTCTCCAAAAACGAGTATTCGCACTTCTCTTCCGTTTCATTTTTGGGACATTGTTTCTACACATTTATTCAAACCCAGGTGGTGACTGGTACACGCGGTGAGGGGCAAAGTTGCAAGAGTGAGCGTCATCTATCTCAGGTAGGTTTAAGTCTGCCCTCTTTTCTATGTAGGTTTCAGTCTGCCCTCTTATCTATGCAGGTTTAAGTCTGCCCTCTTATCTATGTAGGTTTAAGTCTGCCCTCTTATCTATGTAGGTTTAAGTCTGCCCTCTTATCTATGTAGGTTTAAGTCTGCCCTCTTATCTATGTAGTAGTGTGCGTAGACTATTTGCAGCAACTCATTTGTCAATGCGTTCAAAAGTCACGAGCCCGGTTTGAAGCAGTCTACCCAACACTCGGACGGATATCTGCAAACCAAAATAGCGTCTGAAACCGCCCCAGGTCATGATCATTTCAATGGTCGGGCATCCACCTCTGCGAATCTCATTACATCTCTGGTCTTAAATTAGACCAGCCATGTGCGCTAATTATTGTACTGCGTAAAATTGTCGAAAGTCAAAAGCATTTTCCCTTTTCCATTTTATCTGTGTGTTTCTTGTCAGTGCTTGGTTAGCTTAGCAGCGTACCATATTTGAAGTGTCATATTCCATATCCAAGTACCTTAATTGATGTTTAAAGTGCCGTCCATTTCTCTCCTCGATAATAACATTACGTGAAAGTGTTTATATAGTTCTGATTTTTATTTCACTTTTTTTGTTATTTGCAATTATTTTTAAAGGTCACGTATAGCCCTTTCTGAAGTGTTAAGCTCATCCTGATTACAAATATTGCCGAAATCCTTCTTTTGAATATTTTTGTGACTTCATTTCTACAGGATGAAGTAGCTGATCCCACGTCACCATTTCTTGGTCGCCTCTTATATAACCTGTTTAATCGTCTAGCAGGTTACAGTGCCCCTAACCCTTGCTCCACTTTCAGACCTCGGAAACAATGAACTGTGTATCTGTACTGTATGTGTCCTTATTTTAGTGTAAAGTTGTAGTTTTCTCTTAAATTCAGATAGCATATAGCACCTGTGTTCTGGTCTATTCTGGTCAATTTCTCACAATGCTGTTCTTCTCATTGAACACTTTGGGAATGCGTTAACCAATCCTCTACAAGCACATCTGCCATGTGCCATCAACCAATCCTCTACAAGCACATCTGCCATGTGCCATCAACCAATCCTCTACAAGCACATCTGCCATGTGCCATCAACCAATCCTCTACAAGCACATCTGCCATGTGCCATCAACCAATCCTCTACAAGCACATCTGCCATGTGCCATCAACCAATCCTCTACAAGCACATCTGCCATGTGCCATCAACCAATCCTCTACAAGCACATCTGCCATGTGCCATCAACCAATCCTCTACAAGCACATCTGCCATGTGCCATCAACCAATCCTCTACAAGCACATCTGCCATGTGCCATCAACCAATCCTCTACAAGCACATCTGCCATGTGCCATCAACCAATCCTCTACAAGCACATCTGCCATGTGCCATCAACCAATCCTCTACAAGCACATCTGCCATGTGCCATCAACCAATCCTCTACAAGCACATCTGCCATGTGCCATCAACCAATCCTCTACAAGCACATCTGCCATGTGCCATCAACCAATCCTCTACAAGCACATCTGCCATGTGCCATCAACCAATCCTCTACAAGCACATCTGCCATGTGCCATCAACCAATCCTCTACAAGCACATCTGCCATGTGCCATCAACCAATCCTCTACAAGCACATCTGCCATGTGCCATCAACCAATCCTCTACAAGCACATCTGCCATGTGCCATCAACCAATCCTCTACAAGCACATCTGCCATGTGCCATCAACCAATCCTCTACAAGCACATCTGCCATGTGCCATCAACCAATCCTCTACAAGCACATCTGCCATGTGCCATCAACCAATCCTCTACAAGCACATCTGCCATGTGCCATCAACCAATCCTCTACAAGCACATCTGCCATGTGCCATCAACCAATCCTCTACAAGCACATCTGCCATGTGCCATCAACCAATCCTCTACAAGCACATCTGCCATGTGCCATCAACCAATCCTCTACAAGCAAACCTGCCATGTGACATCAACCAATCCTCTACAAGCAAACCTGCCATGTGCCATCAACCAATCCTCTACAAGCAAACCTGCCATGTGACATCAACCAATCCTCTACAAGCACATCTGCCATGTGCCATCAACCAATCCTCTACAAGCAAACCTGCCATGTGACATCAACCAATCCTCTACAAGCACATCTGCCATGTGCCATCAACCAATCCTCTACAAGCAGACCTGCCATGTGACATCAACCAATCCTCTACAAGCAGAACGACCATGTTCCCCCAACCAACATTGTGCAAGTAGACCCGCCATGTGCCACCAAATAATCATCTCCAAGCACACGTCCGGTGTCATTAACCAACCCTCTCCAAGCAGACCTGTCCTGTGCCATCAACCTACCCTCTCCGAGTCGACATGTCCTGTTTTATTTTCTTCAGTTCTTTTCAGCATCTCGCTCTTTTTATTTTGTTGCTGCTCTGTGTCTCTCCATGTGTTCGCTGGCTTACATTTGCCTCTGTTCACTGGATGTCACACAACAGAGATTACCTGGTCATATTGGTTTGGGTGATTTCAGTGTGTGACATATCCTGCGCCACATTATTCCTAAGATTTCCTGTTCCACCTGATTGTGTCATGTTCTCTCCCATAAGCATTCATTTGCAACCTTGTCGAGCCACTGTATGCTCAAAAGGTTTCCAAGGGATTTCTAGATGAAGCCGTGTAATCTTTCGCATAATGTTACAAAACTTAATTATGTTCCTGTTTTTCTTTGTTGTTGAATTTCCTTTTGGAGGTCACATGCGGAAGTCGGCGTTGCGTAAGAGGTTGGGTGAAGCCGAAGGACAATTTGCGTATTAAACTAGGAAACTCAAGTTGTACATGCACTACCTTGAAGTCTGGTGATTTCCAACCAGTAGAACTGCTGAATTTCCGAAACGTACAGTACTGTTACATGCAATATTAATACTGATTATTCCAAATCATGCAAAAAAATGGAACAAGTCTTGCCATTGACTTTTTGAATAGTATCAATAAAGAATGTTAACTATATTATCTTGGATGCTCGAATAACGGATTTTCTATAATTGCCCACTTATTATAAGTCATTATGAAATCTCATTATTTTCGAATATATCTATATAACACACATAAGCGATGGAGTAACGTAAAAATGTTGGTAATCCTTGAGTCTATACAAACAACAGCATTACAGTAAATTCACTATTCTTAAAGTATATACATTCTTTAACAATCCCCGACAGGTACAACTCATATTCACTCACCGACAGATACAATTCATATTTACTCACCGATAGATACAATTCATATTTACTCACCGATAGATACAATTCATATTTACTCACCGATAGATACAATTCATATTTACTCACCGATAGACACAATTCATATTTACTCATCGATAGATACAATTCATATTTACTCACCAGAGAAGAGTTAAATGGTTACAACATACAATCGACAGCATATGTCTGACCAAAGTTAACTTAGTGATATCTTGATGACTTACCTGAAAAACAAGCAAAAGAATAACCAAGTTACTCATAAGAAAGCAAATGTCAAAATATGATGAAATTATCAGTGAGATAAAGTAAACAAGAACTATTATTTATATCAGGAACTCAGTCACACAAATTGACACAAAAAATATTAAATGAAACAAGTAAATAATTTATGTCAAAAGAATGTGTGTGCGTGCGTGCGTATATGTATATATATATATATATATGGGAGGTAGCGAGGTCTGGGCGGGACGTGCTACTCGTTAAAGGAAAGTGAAGCGTCTGATGTAGCCTCTCTTTTCCAGGTGTAGAGATCGCCGCTGGATTCACTGTTTGGCTTGTCGTTCAGGAGTTTCCATGCCAATGTGTTCCTTCATGAGGGGCCCCCTGTTTCTTACAGAGCCTGCTGTGGGGCGCGACAGAGTACCCGGCGGTATAACTGGACGGGCAGATTGGGTTCCTTAGCTTTGGTTGGCAGCCAATCTAAGAGAAGGTAAATTCTGACTTTAAACCTGGGTAGACGAAGCTCGTTGGCCTGTTCAGGCAGTTCGCCTAGGAGAGGAGGAAATCTGATTTTAAACCCACAAGTCGCAGAGAGAGCTAGCTAGACTTGGGACGATGAGAGTATCATTGGATGTGTCGAGTAACTAGCATCTGCGGGCAACGACTCCACTGTCTTGTGAAAGCCTCGGGAGAGGGTAAGGCTACGGGAGTAAACCCAGACAGAAAATCCGGAATGGTAGCACCTAAGGCGGATGGTTTCAAAATTGCGAACTCATTCCGGCTGCTCCTGTAGCTGAACTAGTGCCAAAGTGTCATGCTTTGCATTATTTGGATTACACCAGCGAGGCCGAGAGGGAGATCCTGCAGTTTGGGCAGCCCAGGGTCTTCATATTCAGCGCCATGAGATGCTACTGCAAAGACCGAGACGCTTATAAATGAATGAATGAATACATATGTATATATATGTGTATGTGTGTATATATATATATTTATATATTAGTGGAAACCGGCCTGACATTATGACGTGCCCAAAAAGAGAATAAACCCAATTCGGGGAACTTATAAAGATATACAATGGCATGTCCTATCCATGAATTAGAACTTTCTACCTCATTTAAAATCAACACTGGGGTACGACAGGGTTGTCTACTATCGTCATTCTATTCCTGCTGGGTTTTGACTGGACCCTGAAGAGAACAGTAGCAGCAAGTGATTTTTACTGGACTCTGGTAAAGGTCAAGGTGGGCGCATAGCAATAATTGCCATCGGGGATGCAGATAACTCTTTATGGACTAAGCCGTAGCGTATGTGAGGTGGGTTGATTAGTTCCCTTTCTTGTAAGCCGTAGCGTATGTGAGGTGGGTTGATTAGTTCCCTTTCTTGTAAGCCGTAGCGTATGTGAGGTGGGTTGATTAGTTCCCTTTCTTGTAAGCCGTAGCGTATGTGAGGTGGGTTGATTAGTTCCCTTTCTTGTAAGCCGTAGCGTATGTGAGGTGGGTTGATTAGTTCCCTTTCTTGTAAGCCGTAGCGTATGTGAGGTGGGTTGATTAGTTCCCTTTCTTGTAAGCCGTAGCGTATGTGAGGTGGGTTGATTAGTTCCCTTTCTTGTAAGCCGTAGCGTATGTGAGGTGGGTTGATTAGTTCCCTTTCTTGTAAGCCGTAGCGTATGTGAGGTGGGTTGATTAGTTCCCTTTCTTGTAAGCCGTAGCGTATGTGAGGTGGGTTGATTAGTTCCCTTTCTTGTAAGCCGTAGCGTATGTGAGGTGGGTTGATTAGTTCCCTTTCTTGTAAGCCGTAGCGTATGTGAGGTGGGTTGATTAGTTCCCTTTCTTGTAAGCCGTAGCGTATGTGAGGTGGGTTGATTAGTTCCCTTTCTTGTAAGCCGTAGCGTATGTGAGGTGGGTTGATTAGTTCCCTTTCTTGTAAGCCGTAGCGTATGTGAGGTGGGTTGATTAGTTCCCTTTCTTGTAAGCCGTAGCGTATGTGAGGTGGGTTGATTAGTTCCCTTTCTTGTAAGCCGTAGCGTATGTGAGGTGGGTTGATTAGTTCCCTTTCTTGTAAGCCGTAGCGTATGTGAGGTGGGTTGATTAGTTCCCTTTCTTGTAAGCCGTAGCGTATGTGAGGTGGGTTGATTAGTTCCCTTTCTTGTAAGCCGTAGCGTATGTGAGGTGGGTTGATTAGTTCCCTTTCTTGTAAGCCGTAGCGTATGTGAGGTGGGTTGATTAGTTCCCTTTCTTGTAAGCCGTAGCGTATGTGAGGTGGGTTGATTAGTTCCCTTTCTTGTAAGCCGTAGCGTATGTGAGGTGGGTTGATTAGTTCCCTTTCTTGTAAGCCGTAGCGTATGTGAGGTGGGTTGATTAGTTCCCTTTCTTGTAAGCCGTAGCGTATGTGAGGTGGGTTGATTAGTTCCCTTTCTTGTAAGCCGTAGCGTATGTGAGGTGGGTTGATTAGTTCCCTTTCTTGTAAGCCGTAGCGTATGTGAGGTGGGTTGATTAGTTCCCTTTCTTGTAAGCCGTAGCGTATGTGAGGTGGGTTGATTAGTTCCCTTTCTTGTAAGCCGTAGCGTATGTGAGGTGGGTTGATTAGTTCCCTTTCTTGTAAGCCGTAGCGTATGTGAGGTGGGTTGATTAGTTCCCTTTCTTGTAAGCCGTAGCGTATGTGAGGTGGGTTGATTAGTTCCCTTTCTTGTAAGCCGTAGCGTATGTGAGGTGGGTTGATTAGTTCCCTTTCTTGTAAGCCGTAGCGTATGTGAGGTGGGTTGATTAGTTCCCTTTCTTGTAAGCCGTAGCGTATGTGAGGTGGGTTGATTAGTTCCCTTTCTTGTAAGCCGTAGCGTATGTGAGGTGGGTTGACCAGTTCTCTTTCTTGTTGTTTATACTTTTCCTAACTCATACGTCAGATACTGATTTACAGCTGGGTTGACTGGAAAAGCAGGTCGTACCAAGAATGAACCACGTCAGGATTTTTGATATGTCCGTCCGTGATTTCGAACCCTGGTGCGGTATAATCCCAGTCTTAGCAAAGCCAGCTCACTGTCGACTAGGCTACACGCTCCACTCCCAGTCTTAGCAAAGCCAGCTCACAGTCGACTAGGCTACACGCTCCACTCCCAGTCTCAGCAAAGCCTGCTCACTGTCGACTAGGCTACACGCTCTAGTAGAGAAACCTAATGCTACGTTGCTGATGATTCGTTTCTTATTTCACAAGATTGCCATGAAATGCAAAGTAAATTGAAAAGGCTTAGAGACATGGAAATAAGGACTGAGGATTCACAAAGATAAAACAAACATGTTTACAATAGAGTATATATTTGAGGGAGACCGCACTAGGCTACAGAAGATGGACTCATTTACTTATCTGAGAAGCATTACAGATAGGGTGGAAGTACAGAACATGACATCAGACTAAGAATAGAATACAGAAGGCGATATGGGTCTTCACTGCAATGGCATTTTACCAGAGAAATCAAATCTGAAACAAATATCATGATTTTAATCTCACATTTTAATGCAGTACTCCTATATTAATCAAAGACTTCACGGTCAACAAAGGCACTAATACAGTTGGTGTAAACGTCAAAAACAGATGCCTACGCATACTATTGGGATTAGAATGGTTGCTAACGTTGACCTGTGGCATAAAAACTTGTCAGCTAGCAGTCAATCATGAGTTAAAGAGAAGGCGATGGATAGGACATTTTTTGCTTAAAATATCATGGCGAGATAGTCGTTGTTCTGGAACCTCTAACCTGAGAGACGCAGAGGTTGTCCAAGACACATTTGGCGCAGAGAGCTTGAGAGAACCAAGAGTAAAGTGGGACACGTGCTAGATCTTAGAGATGAGTGCAAACGACATACCTACTTGGCGCGTGTGGTAGAAGAAGATATATAAGCCGCGAAGGTGACGATGTTTTATATATATATATATATATATATATATATATATATATATATATATATATATATATATATATATAGAGAGAGAGAGAGAGAGAGATAGAGAGACACAGAGGAAAGAGAGGGAGAGGGAGATAAAGAGGGGAGAGGGAGACGGAGAGGAGAGAGAGAGGGGGGGAGGGAGAGGGGAAGATAGAGCGGAAGGGATAGGGAGAGAGACGGAGAGGGGGGATAGAGAGGGAGGGAGAGGGAGAGAGAGCAATTAGCCTACGTTTATTATTTGCAAGTCAACTAGAACATCACAGCTACTCAAGAATACCGATGCTACCTCGCACGGTTTACTTAACTCGCTAAAAGTTCACACAAAACAGGCACCGTCACACGTGCCCAGAAGCAGATAAAACCGAGAGTGATGCATGATACAAGTAATGG